>JABSTQ010010447.1:0-600915 GCA_013358835.2 Ixodes persulcatus
CAGTAGGTGCGGAGGAGTGCGGTTCGGTGCAAATGCAACATATAGATGTGCAAATGTATGTTCTTGCCCTTGCCTCAAACTTTTTATTATCTGATGCTACTGTTCCGAACATTGATAAAATCATTATCACGCCAGCGTACCAGATGGTACGCACTGAAGCAGACAACAGCTTTCCATGCTTGACAAAAGCAGTTTGCCCGAAATGAAGTGTTGTGCCGAAGCCCATGTCTGAAGCTCCCGTCTTGAAAGTCGGTTAGGGGGGGGGGGGGATATTGGAGAATAAAACCGGGCCCGTCTGCGCTCGCTATAATCTGCTTGCACGAAACCTTTCCTAACATAAAAGAGAAATAATCCAGCATAAAAACTAAACAAATTTTTTTTTCATTCACTTTTTTAGGCCAATGTTCTTTCCCACTATATTTTTGTAACCATCACCAGGCAGTATAGGATATCGTCTAGATGACATCAGTAGTGTATCGGGCTAAGAAACTAGGGACACGCATATTTTTACTTTTCCCCCCGGCGAGTGAGTATCCAATTTTCTTCTGGTCAAACCTTGTCGGCGTTAGCCCAACATCGAACCCACTGAAAGACAGGGTTGAAAGTTTGGGTCATTGCCACGCGAGATGGGGTCCCAATTTTCCGCGTCCCCTTAAATAGAAAAAAAGTGGAGGGCCTTGAGAGAGGATCTTGTACTTCTATGCTTTGAAGTGACCTTTTCCTCAATACACATTTATTTGTTTTCTCTTTGTATTTTTTTTGTTTTTGTTTTTAACTTTGATGACTTTTTTTCGATGTACCAGGACATCGCTCAGGATTTCAATTCCTCATATCCCATAGTGGGGGTTATGTGGCAGCTCTGAAAATGTGATTTTTCACGTTACTTTTTCTCGTCAGGGGTGGAGGGGGGGGGGGGGGGGGTCTAGAAATTTGTGGAGCCGAAAAGTGAAACCTCCGATTAAATCGATGCTGATTGGCAGAGCCAGGTGATGACGTCACGCCCCTGTATCGACGCTGATTGGTTTGTTAATGTTCTCACAGAGCGCCGGAGGTAAGAATCCCAGGTTAGAGCCGATACCTCCATTCCATGAATTGCTATCGATTGTACATGCTACGCGTTAAGCCAGTCGCTAAACTAACCGGTAAAGATCGCCGAAAGCATAGACGTCAATCCCAGAGGAATCGGACTAAAACCACACGTCTCACGTGCAGCGCCATTGCCCAGAAATTCGCTATGCATTTTGTAGTTTATCGGTAAACCCGACAGTTGATTTTCGATATCAAATATTACGAAATACCTAAAACTGGCCAGTATTGTCAATTTCGCGAATTTCCCGCTAGATTCAGCGGTTTTATAAGTTGTTCAGAGGGAGGAATTGACGTTTTGCGATTGGTGGGCTTTTTAGCTGTTTCCAATTCATGTTCGCGTTTTTCTCTCAAGATCTGAAATATTCGCCAGTTCACATTTATAAATCGTACATAGCTTAAGCTTTGTGGAAAGTTAGTTCCATGGGGTCGTTATTTTTGATCACTCTAAATCAAAATGTCAGTCATAATTACGCTTCCTATACCACTGAGATATTACGGTTGTAAATATTGAAACAAAAATTGAACTGTTTTGTACTTCCATATATGAATTTGTTGTCCAAGGCTGCCAGATGACAAAGTGAACTATGCACGATAGTTATAAAAAATGGGGGATATAGAACTTTAATATTTGGGACTCGTTACTAGACGTTCCAAGCGACGTTAGGGGTCCAATTCCTCGGCTGGAGAATATAATGGTTTGCAAAATATGTGAAGTCGGTCACTCAAGCTTCGAAGTGCCACGAAATATGACTCTGCAAGTATGGCTCGACAAAACCTCTGGTAACACTTGGTAAAAGTAATATCATGCAGTGGACATTTTTATGCGCATGTAAGCCCTATGTGCCAAACGGGCGAGCCGCTTTCTTGCTTTCTAATGTTTTTGTTTATATTTAATGTGCTGTTTCAGACTAACTATAACAGTAAATTGTGTTAAATTTTGTACTTTCCCGGTGCCTTAAAGTTAGCGGTTTCTTTGCGGTTTATCAGGATTCCTCAAGCGGCATTTCAGCATTCAATTTGACAACACTGAGCCTGGCGGACTATCGCGATATGAGTGATACATCGCGAATGTAGTTTAATTTTGGGATACAAAGACATTCTACACGCACTTCGTCTGAAAACAATCAGGTGGGCCTTTATTCTCAAAGATCAACACCCGGATTTCAATATATCGCTCTCTTGAAGAAGTAATCTATGCTATGGTGGTTGAGATGCAATGAGAATAATACGGGCAAACGAGCGCCTTTTTATCCGCGCAATTTGCGAAGCAAGATGGATGATGATGATTTCCGGTCCTGTACCTATCACCACCGCATGGCGGAAAAAGCATCGCGCCATTTGTTACTTTATGTCAGTCTCTGCCGTCGAATGAAATTCCATGAGGAGAGTTTCGAGCGCCAAAAATCTCAAGAGCCGTGATTATATTGACTAATTAGAATTACAGGCACACTCTTACTTGGTCGATCTCATTATCCTGGTAATTTGTCCACTATATTATGTTCCCTTTGCGGTATAACCCCTTAGAGTTAATATAATAATCTAGAGGTAAAGGTCCTATGCATTGGGGATCGGCGGGACAATAGACGAGGACATCGGCGGTTCCAGCTGGCGCTGCCGATGGGCCCATATCACTGGCGACGCCTTAATATGCACGAAGAAGCAGCAAAACATGACCTTTAAGGTCTGCACCTTTGAATTTCTTACCTTACTTTGAAGAAGACCACCGTAATCGCGTATTGTATAAAACTAAATAAGGCTGACAAGCGCTCGATAAACTTCAACTAGCCGCGGCAACACGAATACGCCTAACCTTTTATCTGCTTTCTTTCTCTGCTCTTCTTTTCTTTTTTGTGCTCTTCCTCGTTCTTTCTCTCGGCACCGCCGTTGTCAGCACCCAGGATCTGCGGCAGTCTGCTCTCGTCTTTACCCTCCCGTATAACCGACCCGCACAGGTCGCAGTCGTGGACCTTTCACACCATTTTTAACTAAATCTGTTTGAATTAAAAATCAACACCCTGTATATTGAGAAAGCTTTATGACTACGGTTTCAACCTTTCGATAACTATCAATAAACAAAAAAGGAAAAAAAATATAAAGATCTTAGTTTCCCTCCCCCCCCCCCAAAAAAAAAAAAAAAATTCTCTACAGCTTTTTTTTTTTTTTTTTGGCCCAAAACAAAGTTTACAATTAGTTGTCCGCGAGGCCAACTCACTGTGTGAAACAAAAACCCTTATTTTAGTTCCATCTCTTATCGCTACCGGAATGTCCTGCAGGTATTTCGGCATGGTGCAGGTTCCCTGGGGTCCGATATCAGTCACCGCGGAAGCGAGAGTGAGATCTAACTTGCCTCTCGCAGAATGAGCAAAGATAGTAATCGTAGACTACCTGCTGCTAACGCGAGCAAAGAACGCGGTTCGTCTTCAATGAAGCGCATTCTTTGACCTATATTAGACAAGAAAGCAGCGTACCTGGTGTGATAATGAGAAGAATAAAAGGTTGATCGTCTGCTACAACACGAGCGCCGCAGCGGAGTGAGATTAAACTCGGGCTGAAATTGTGATCGTCCGCTATTTTACGTTTAGGCCATTGACAACTCCCGCTTCCTTTGGAAACCTCAAGTTCTTCCGCTGGCGTGCACAAGCTATCTTCTACAGGAAAATGAAGTACCAAGGACAAGCATACCAGAGGCCGCGAGAGCTTTTTTGCTATGTGGAGTTGATGAAACGGTCTCGGCAAACGTTTGCGTGGATTTAAAATCAGGAACGGGCAAAAATGTCGCATTGGTTGACTACGCGCAATCTGCTGCGCCACCTTGAATCAGAGGTCGAGAAAGCTCTCCTTCTCACCTCGGCCAAAAATAAAACCCCTGGGAAGTCCCGTTCTCCTATCCTAATTTATTAATGCCTTAGCGTTAGTGACCTGTGGCCGTGCGCTGACCTTGGGCTGGTTGGAGAACACGTATTCAAGGTTGGCAAGGTAACTACAGGATGGCGTCACAGCCCCATGTAACACCTAGCTAATGAATATCGCCAGTGACGTCCCCCTACACCAATATTGGTGCCGCGCATTGGGGGCACGGCGGGTGTATCACTGGAGTATGTTTTAGCAAACCCCCCAACCCCCTCGGAGGAAGAAAGGCCATGGCGCAACTACGTGAGAAAATTTAAGCTATCGAAGGATATCGACGTGAAAAAAATGTTTCTTCTCCAGCGGTGCGGTGGTGTTCGTGCGCGTTTATCCGACATTAATATACGTTTTAAAAGCGCAGTCTTGTACAATTTATTATATATATATATATATATATATATATATATATATATATATATATAAACGTAATATACAACGCGTTACCAAGGCTGAAAGTACCAATTTTATATTTATGATTATCCCCGTAACCAAGCCGGCCCCGAATTTCCGATGCGGACATCTTCTTCCCTCGTACGGGCTCCGATTCTGGTAAATTTACGTTGTGCGTGAGCTGCTGATTGTCTGAAAAGGAACGCTGAGACATTTCAGAAGAAAAAGGAACCGAAGAAAAATGCAGTCATCGACTCATCGCCGCAGGGAGCGCACACGAGCAAGAGATGGGTCGACCATGTTGAGCCTCTCGTCCCACACTGCTGCTCTCGCGTGCGTGTGTGTGTGGTTCTTTTGATCCTCCTACTCGTCGTTTTTTTTTTTTGTCGTCACCGCAGTCTCGGGTAGTTTTTTTTTGTGTGTTCGCTTGATACTACTGCATTTACGTGGATTCGCGAAACAAGTCCTGCTACGGTTTGAGTGACGTGTGTGGCAACTAGTCATCGACGACACTCGTCGATGACCTCTCTCTCGACAGAGAGAAACTTCTTAAAGTTCGTGTTCAAATGCTTTCGTGATGGATCTTGTGGGACGTATGAATACGATCCAATACCTTGTACGATCGACAGGTGAGAAACAACTTATTTACGGGCTTTCTTGGTCATGTAAGACGCAAGTAAAGTGCTGCAGTCAATTTTTTTTTAAATCTCGTAATAGAATGAAATTTCTTTCTTCGTCGTTATCCGTTTGCTAATGCGTCGACATTTGTAAATATGCGTGGTAATATTCTAGTTTTTACTGGAAGGTAAATAACACGTTTGTGTGATTGTTGAAAGTGCGTTGTTTGTGCTTATGTGTTTATTTATACTAATGTTAATTTGTTGCCTTTACCGCGTTTATACTAAAATCTTAACTGTATTAAGGTAATAGTATTATTGTATACAAAAAAGGTTATATTTTGTTCTTACACAGCCCGAGCCCATAGGGAGAAGTAAATTAGTTGACTGTAAATAGTAAGTTTAGTACACCTGCCACACGGAAAAGTTAATATATTTTGATTAAACATACGGAATTTAATCAGCTCGCTGTTTTGGAGTGATTATACGAGCGTCGCAAGCTGATTTGTCGACCCCATATTTTCATTCGATCGAAATTATATTAAGTACAATCTCGATAAACGGAACCTGAAGGGACCAGGAAAATCTGTTCCATTTATCAGGAGTTTCATTTACTGAGAGTATGTAGTGTAGGTACACTAAAAATGTTGAATGCCAGCTTAAATGCTGTTTCCACAAGTGCACGATTTGTAAACACCAGCAAGTGAATGTAGAAAGCAAAATAATGACAAAAACACCAAATTGCTGCTTTTGTATATTCACATTATGGGTCTGGTGACGGGAAGGTTCTCACTCCGGGCTCTTCTTAACCACAACGCCAAGCACTTCTCAAGCTCTTTGTGTTCGGGGAGTGGCAGCCTCATCCCGCACTCCGCAGCTTTTTTTTTTTGTCGTGAAGAATCCTTGTCGGGCTACTTTTGGGAATGGCATACTTAGTTGCAAGCGCCGTTTTCGTGAAGCAACCGCTATAGAAATCATTAATGACTTCGATCTTTTTTTCTAACGTGAGCGCACGGTGTTGTCGCTTCTTGGCCGCCATCGCTGTAAGTAGGACACTAGGCCTAAGGTGCGAGAAGAAGCCCTGTTGAGCCAAGCCTACCCAACATAGCCACCTATGCGTAAAATGAGAAAACTCCAAAAATACATGCGTACATGCTAATTTTGGGCAATAAATCTAATAAATATTAAGAACATTTTTAATACTGTTTTATTACTCAAGAGTCAATTTTCTTTTCTGCGATAGCGAAAAATATGTCGACGACATAGCTTCGTTTTCAGTTCCGTTTACCCGGAGGCGCGAGAATTTGAGTTCCGATTAACGGGAATATTTTTACATTGCATGAATACAAAACCAAACAACTCCGCGATAGTTGTTTCGTTTAAGCGACAATTCCGTTTAAGCGATTTCCGTTTATCGAGATTCTACTAATTTTAATTCAGTGACTGCACGCGATATAATCGCTTACATGATCGTAAGTGACACTTGTCGAGCCGTGTCCGCGTTGGCTACGTCTTTCTGATTTTTAACTGATCTGTATTGCTGCGTCCAATCACTGCGTGTCTCTTCATTTTTTTCGAAATATTTCTGTATAAAACATGCATTCCTACAGCAATAATTGCGTGACTCAATATTTTCTACTTAAAACAATCACATTTTTCTATAGATGTCTTCTACGTCTACCTCGTGACATTTCCTATCGATTATTTAGCGTTGTAATGGTCTTCCCGTGTAATAAAGTGTTTCTTAGACCCGCTGCAATTTTCAGCTGTCATTTTAGCTAATAAGACACGCGTATGTGACGAAAAGCGCGTTTCGACGGTCGTTCCACGCGCGTTGCCTTCGCTAAGACGCGCGACCCCGATGGCCTTCCTTTGCGACGTCACGACAAGAGCGCAACGGCCTTATTTTAGGAGGTGTTGCGCTGTCCCACACTACACCTCGGTTGCTAGATGTCACGTCACGCGGCAGGCGTGCGGATGCGCGTTCTCGACACCCTCGGAAGCTCTTGCCGCCGGTTTGGAGACCTGTTTACGAACACGGGCTGCGGTTCCGTTCTACGGCCTGCTAGGCCATTCTTGACGAGCAGTTGCCTCACCATGTCACCGGGCCGTGAGTTCACGCTGTCGTCGCCCTGTATGCACAACATGTATGCACACCAACGAAAGGGTTCTGCCGTTTCCCGCGTATCGCGCGCATCTCCTTGACGCACACGCTGAGATGACCTGATCTGCTTGCACCAAAAAAAAAAGATGGATTTCGGGAATGTTCACCCCGCCGGAACGAGTTGAGAAGCTGCATTCCCCATGTTTTATATATATATATATATATATATATATATATATATTATATATATATATATATATATAGGGTGTTTTTTTTTTAAGCTTAACAGATTTGTTTTAAAAAAAGCTGTGAAAGTTACACTTATGCCGCTTGTGGAGGTGAGTTATACGGCCAGGGGGACATATTATAGTGGGCTAATCGTAACCATCAGTCGGCTAATTAATTAAAATTCGTTAATTAACTTTTTAACTAATGAAAATAGACATATGGTTCCAATTAGAAATTTGCTCAGCTTCATTGAAAACCCCTAAATCAGTCATTTTCAGAAAGACTTTCAGCGCGTGAGAAGCGTAGTAGTCCACTGAAGTTACCGCTCGTGGAGCAGGTACAAAGCTAGAGGTTGCGATAAGGCGCCCGCGCGATTTTTCTGTCTCTTATCTAGCCCCAGCCTTGTACCTGCTCCACGAGTGGTAAATTTAGTGCACTACTGCGCTTCTCACGCGCTCGAAGTCTTTCTGAAAATGACTGATTTAGGGGTTTTCGATGACGCTGAGCAAGTTTCCTAATTGGAGCCATATGTCTATTTTCATTAATTAAAAAGTTAATTAACAACTTTTAATTAATTAGCTGACTGATTGTTACGATAAGCCCCCTATAATATGTCCCCCTGGCCGCATAACGCACCTCCACTAGCGGCATAAGTGTAACTTTCACGGCTTTTTTAAAACAAATCTGTTAAGCTTAAGAGGATATCGCAGTTCCCAAGACCTATGCAATTCCAATGCAACTTTTTGATATTTTTTCTCAGCAACCACCGGACGGATTGAACTGGGAATGGTTTTATTAGAAAGATAGTAAAAAACTGAGTAAGGTTGTGGCGCTACATTTCCCGATCTAAATGTTAAAATTGTTTTACTGGAACTTAAACTTGCTTGTAAAGGCCCTTTTTTCGTTCCGTTCTTCGTGGGCATTTAAAAATAAACCAGGGCCTAAATACAAATTCAGGCGCCACAATATTGAAGACTAAGACTTTTTGAATATATCTCTTACAAGATCCTCTTGCCAGAGATTCTCATTGTGATAAAATTTAACTAAGTTTGTGACCCATCAAAATGCCAGAAATCGAGCTGTCAGCTGGCGCCATCTATGAGCGTGTCGCTACTACTACCTCTTGAAATTGCACAATGTTTTATTGCGCCCCGGACTACTTGCATCTTCAAGGTCGTCGGGTTGACGGTCGGGATTTCGAGGAAGAGTTCCTCTCAAAGTTTTTTTTTGGCGGGCGAAGATGTTTTGCGCGTTATCGCGATAGTAGGTTGTCCATCGCCCGAGCGCTTCCTTGGGAGGATGTTCCGTCTTTGTTGGTGTTTTTGGGATCGCACAAATGCGAGTGAAAGGTTTCTTGTTTTTTTTTCCTTTTTTGTTCGGCGGCGAAGATATTTTGCGGGTGGGTGTGAATCATTAGTTTTCAATCGCCAGAGCGCGTCATTGGGAGGATGTTTCGTTCTTTGTTTGCGTTTTGTGTCACGAAAATGGGGGTGAAAGATTTCACGCTTCAAGCGGATCCTTGCGTGAGTCCTGAAGTTACCAAATGCAGGCAGACAAAAGCTACCGAAGCGTCAAAAGGTCGATACTGTCTTACCACTTCTTTCTGTTCGAAGTAGGAGAAGTGATTTGATTTGGCGATTTCAAATATTCTGCAGAGATGCATTTAAAAAGTTTACATATTTTAAATCCGGAAGAAACATATGTGAGTTCATCGATTTTGTTTTAATTTCGACATTCGCTTTGCATATCAGCTTGTGGAGGCTGATATGCAAAGTAATAAAACCGTAATAAAACAAACATTGCGAAAATTTCTTCAGTGAAGCTAAAAACAGAGCAAGCTGTTTGGTAGTAGCGCGTCACAGGTTTCTACTGGAAGTTGTGAAAGTCTCGCGCTGAAGATTCTTCGTTTGACCCGAACCAAAACATTCTTGATTCAGTATTTTATGAAATAGAGGCGAATGTATTAGACAAGAACCCGCACACCTTTTATTATGGTGTTCGTCTATTGCACGTCTTGGCTGCGATGAGCCCTTGGTCGGCACTGGGCAGTCACTGTTGGGCGGCCAAGAAAATCTCACTGGAGAAAAGGCGGCGTTGAAAAGCTCACCGGAGAGAAGCTCGCCAGTGAAATGCTCACCGCAAAACCAGCAAATGCGGAGAAAAGCTCATTTACGAAATAATTTATTCAACATTTAAAATTTAATATTCTCGGCATTGTTCGCACTGCGGTGTTTATATTTAAAACACACGTCCACACTTTGCTCACCGCTCATTCTGCGCTTTTTGCGTCTCCGTATAGTTGTAAAACCAGGTGTTCTTGCTCAGTACCAGAAAAATAGCTTACTTTCTAAGAAAACTGGGGAAGAGGCAGACGAATCAACAGTTCTGCAGAATGCGGACAATTGAAAAAGTGGAAAATTCATATTTTTTTTTTTTAGTTGTCAATTACATGGAAACGGGACAGTGCCTCAAAGTTGAGTACTACGAACAGCAACAATTGTGGACCTCCGTCTCGGCACCCGACGACCCCTGACCTCCCAAAAAGTATCAAGTCCGTCTTAGGCCACATCACCGAAAAAGGTCATTGTTTATTACGAAGCAAAAGCAAAACGGAACATAATATTGCCGCGCGCGCAGCTGGCCAGGTAGGCAGCGCGCCCGTGGTCTGAAGGTTACCGTGCTTACCTTCGACGCAAATTGCCGAGGTTCGATCCCTGGTAACGGATACACTTTTTTATTGTTTCTATAATGTCGCGTTCTGGTAAGTTCTAGAACCCTGTTGCTCATTCGAGGTTAGCTGATTCTACTGCCGAACCTTCTATGCCGATTGTTCCAGAAGCCCATGCGTGTACATAAGGGGCTCCGCGTGGCGAGCCGCAGTCAGTCTCGATCCTGCTGTTTCACCGACATCGACGCCTGCGACGCTAACCTTCTATTTTGTTCACCCAATTAAACGTTTAGTCTCTAAAGTTATTCACCGCCTCATCAGTTTTCATTCGTGACAATATATTTATCCTTTGGATGCAAAGAAAGAACACTATTTACAAAAACGAGAAACGATCTGGCCAGAAACCATGATGTTCCATAAAACAGCGTTCTATACTAAACGGCTTCGATGAAATGGGGTTGAAATAAATGGCGTTGAAATAAATATCTTTGATGGAACAGAGTTAGATAAAATATCGAGAGCTGCGAAGAAATAATGGTAGATCGGTTTGTAAAGGTGAGCTTTTCTTCGCATGCATCAAAAGTGTGGTGAGCTCTTCTCCGCATCCGCCGGATTTCTGTGAGCTTTTTTCCGCCGGAGAACAGCGCAACACCGATAAGATCACGGGAGAAAAGCTCACCGCAAAACTGGCAGATGCTGAGATAAATCCACGCAAGTATTACACGATCAAGCTTTTAAATTTAGTATTTGCGGCTCTACTCTCGGGGCCCCGTGGGGAACACAAAAGGCGATATATACAAAATTTGTATATTACAGACACCAATAGTAACGAAGAAGAAGAGGTCCACAGTTGTGCAGGATAGGAACAATTAACAAAGTGATAGACACGTATTTGTTTTCTATTAAGACATTGCCTCAACGTTGAGTTCTATAACGAAGAGACCTCGTCATTGAACCCGACGACCACAGAGAGCCCAAAAAATTGTGTCAAGACCCATCCGTACCAGTAATCATAAGTTGCTACAAAAAAAAACAAAAAAAAAACGGAAAAGATTGTTGCTATTATTCATATACTAAAAGAATGCCATTTCCGAAAACGAAAATAGTAGGTGAGTTTCCACTGCATTCATCAAGAGGCCGGTGAGCTTTTCTTTGCGTCGGTCGGTTTTGTGGTGAGATTGTCTTCTTTTTTGTTTTTTTTTCGAGATTCGCGACTTTGGCATCGACCTGCACCTTTTTTTCTTTTTATATCGGAACCGCAAAAAGATCGCACGTGCCTGAAAGACGATGCCGGTTTTCAGTCATCATATTTTCACAAAGCGAGGCATCTGAGGTTTTGTTGTGCTCTAGATGATCAACCGCACCTGGGACCGGACATTTCACCGAACCCGTTTCATTGAATGCATCATAAGTTTCTGCCAATAATATTTGAAAATTTATTATTTCTTTGAAACCATTGAATCTTGCAAACCAAGAAGTAATTTCTCATTGTCCTCTCGTACGACAGACGCTCAGATGGCACGACGGAGGACCCGCCTGGAGTTGTAATCAAGCGGATAGATTCGGGGTTTCCACCACCTCCCCCCTCCACCAACCCCGATTAAATGTATATATTTTTTGGTTAGCAACGTTTTTTTTTTTTTTTTCGCTATTAGGACTTTTTGTTTAAAAAATACCGGCCAATTGTTGCTATTGAAAGTTTCGGTACGGAACGACCACTTTTTCGATGAAACGGCGTTCGATTAAATGCCTGAATCCCTACGCGTTCTCGAGTTTTTTTTTTTTTTGATTATTGCTTTGCTCGACGACAACTCAGGCGCAGATTTGGAGGCCCCCCCCCCCCCCCCTTTTTTTTTTTTTTCTTCCTAAAGACAAACCGGCAAAACACAAAGAAGGTCCAGACTCCTCGGAACGCAATACAACGACGCCTACCCCAGCCACAGGCGAGTGGACCCCCTCCAATAGACCCCGTTCAAAGGTGCGACGACTCTGGTCGCCTCGGGCAACAGTGGTGCGCGCTCTCCATGGTGAAGGAATGTTTTTCGTTCGGCCTGCTGGCTTTGCGTGAAAAAAGTGGCGTGGCAAGTGAAGTAACGCGGCTGTTTCCCGCCGCCGGCTGGAAAATAACCTTGCTAGGTGAAGGAAATGTCTCTCGGCTGGGCTTTGCGTGAAAAGTGGGTGGAATGAATAACGCGTTGTTCCGCCGCGGCTGGAAAATAAGTAGTAGCTGTAGGTATCCGTAGGACAGAACGAGAGTTGCGGACAACCGTCCTTCTCGTTTTCTTCCTCAAGTTTAATTAGTGTTATACCCAGCGCAAAGAGGGAGCCGGCCCGAAACAAGCAATCTCGTGTTTGATCGATATCTCATGTTTTTAAACTGGAATTGGTCATATTATGCGAGAAAAAAAAAAAAAAAAAAAAAAAAAAAACTCCGGAGGTGACCGCGGTATATGGCTCATAGGTTTACTGATACTCGAACATTCCACTTTATCTCAGTTTCGCTTGACATAAAATAGGCTCACATCAAAAAAAAAAAAAAAAAAGTTATTTACTTCTGATCTGGTAAGAAAGACAATCACATGACCCAAAAAGCGCCCAGCGCCCCTTGATGCTGTTACTTGGTGCCACAGCGTTTACTTATTTGAGTGATTTGCGGAGGCGGTGCCTCGTCCGGGCAAACAAAACAAAACAACAACAAATGCGGTGCTCGGTAAAAGATGCTGGGGCCTTAGTGGCAATTCAGTTTTGTGAAGTGATTAATCGGAACTCGTAATTATAAAGGTTGGATAGAACCTTTTTTTTTTTTTTTTGAAACATAGCTTTCTGACAATAGAACTACGCTTTGATCAGTACGTATATAAGACGCAACACTATCTAAACCTGTGGTAATTGATTGTTTGGCATTTCGGCAGTACAACATATAGTTCTGCTTCCGTGCAATTTAGAGATCGCACACCTATTTAGAAATCAGGATGACCGTTGAAATAAAACGAAATCCGGTGCTCTGGAAAAAAAGAAAAAAAGCTGGGACTCTAATGGCTGTTGATTGCATCGCGAAATGGTTAATTTCGCATCTTTTTTCTCACAAGGAGATCAGACACTTTTTAGAGTGAGTAGCTTTATTTTTCAAAGCACTGCTTCGCAGGAATGAAAAGTAGGCTCTGAGGATCCGCTATTAGGACGCAACGCTTTCACAACATTTTAATTTATGACACAACACCACGAAAAAAATGTATGGCATATTTTGCTCTTGTATACTGATGATATCAACAATCTACATGCAATTTGGAAATCGAAAAACACGGAATAACCGAAAAACCGATCCAAATCTTTTTCCGAAGAAAAACCGGGCAGCGAAATGAGGCGTTCTGTAACCGCGTTTTTTTTTTTTTTTATCTTCCTGATCCGGTAAGAACGGGACAAAGAGCCTCCTTCGCGATGGGCTTGGAGGCCCACAACCCTCACTGCTATCCTCTTTCTAAACTGCATAAAAAATGGAAAAAAAAGCCATTCTCGCAGCTTGCAGGGCGGGGTGACGGGCCGTCCGCTGATAACCGGAACAAAAAGACAAGCTTTTTCTTTATTTTTGTTTGGAAATAGCACTATATCGCGTAAGCAGGTGTGTGGAAAGGCTTCCCCCCCAGCGCCATCTGGATTCCGGAAAAGTTCCTATCGGAGATGAAATTCTACTGAGATATCCTCTTAAAAAAAACACCCTGTTTATATATATATATACAGGGTGTTTTTTTGTTTAAGCTTAACAGAATTTTTAAAAACAAACCATGAAAGCTAGGTTAATGCGGTCTGCGAAGGTGAGTTATAAGGCCAGGGGGACATAGTATAGGGAACTAATCGTAACGATCAGTCGGCTAATTAGTTAAAATTCGTTAATTAACTTTTTAGTTAATGAAAATAGACATATAGTTCCAATTAGAAACTTGCTCAGCGTCATCGAAAATCACTAGATAGGTAAATTTCAGAAAGACTTTGAACGTGTGAGAAGCGTAGTAGTGCACGAAAGTTACCGCTCGTGGAGCAGGTACAAGGCTGGGGCTAGATAAGCGATGGAAAAATTGCGCGGGCGCCTTATCGCAACCGCTAGCTTTGTACGTGCTCCACGAGTGCTAACTTTAGTGCACTACTACGCTTCTCACGCGCTCAAAGTCTTTGTGAAAATTACTGATTTAGTGGTTTTCGATGACGCTGAGCAAGTTTCTAATTGGAACTATATGTCTATTTTCATTAATTAAAAAGTTCATTAACGATTTTTAACTAATTAGCCGACTGATCGTTACGATTAGCCTCCTATAATATGTCCCCCTGGCCGTATAACTCACCTGCACAGACCGCATAATTCTAGCTTTCATGTTTTTTTTAAAAACAATTCTGTTAATCTTAAAAAAAAAACAAAAAAAAAACACCCTGTATATATAACCGCTGAGCAAAATGTTAGCGCATTTCTTCGAGACTCATTGTGACCGCAGCAGCGAGTTCGGCCGCTCTTTATCACAATCATCGATAAACGCATATTTATGTCCAATGACGAAAGTAGACGCAATAAAAAAAGAATAAAATAACTGCATAAAAAAACTCTAAATCTCCCGGATTTCGAAGACTAATTAGAGCCTAAGCGCCAAAACAATAGTAATGATAAAGACACTTTTCCGGAGTGTTTATTGAAACGCAGGCCAGAACGCTGCTGAAAAAGTGCGCATCACACACACAGAAAAAAATGTTGACGTCCTATTGGTTTTTGCAAAATTGCCTTTTTAGGAAAATTAGTAACGTTCGGTAGAATGTGGTTCGTGTTACTTCGGTGTATTGGGTATTTTAAGGAGTAAAACTAAAGGTGTGAATTCAAGTAGATACTCTCTGGCAATCATCCAAAAAATTAAACAAGCCTACTTTAAAAAAAATTGCCACGCAAAGTATTTTGAAGCATTCCGAAGAAACAATTGGTCGGTCCTGTGTCAATCCACACTACAGTCACAGTGATAGCTTCGACAAGTCACGGCTAAGTCGTTGGAAACTGCGTCGCGTTCACACACCATGGGGTTCGTGAACAAAAGCGTTCGGAACAAAATAAATATCTGCCCCTTTTGTTCCGAACGACTTTGTTTGTTTATTATTTTCGTTCCCGAGCGCGCGAAAGCGCACCTTCGGGAACGATCTCTTCGTATTGACAGTGCTACAATAACATTTTGTTATAGTTTTTTTTTGAAGAGCACGTACCGTGGTCATCGGTTACTACTAAAATCCTAAGCTTAGAAATGGTTGTTAGCGGCGTGGCGTAGTTCAGTGGTGAAGTCTCTGCTATGCACGCAACGGACCACCCGGTTCAATTTCCACGGCCGGCAGGCGATCGTTTTCAGGGATTTGGCACCACCGACAACGAACGACATACACTGCCAACTACGGCCTCAGCAACGGCCACCACTACATTAACTACTACAACATTAACATCTATAACTACTACAACATCAACAACGGACGTCACTTCCAATGGTCGGATGAGCCCACAAGAGCGATCGCCACTAAACAAAACTATTTGGATGCGTTTTGAAGTTTGGGATTCCTATCAAAACGCATCTCCGCGCCAGTGTTTATGATCCCCCGTGGCCAAACCAAAGACCTGCCTCTACGCATTCTTCGCGTGACAGATGTGAATAGAAAAACTAAGCTGTAATCTTGTGCTGTGATTCGACGAGTAAGGCGTTTTATTTCTGCGGTTTGCGCGACACTTCCTCTTTTCCTAGGAAGAAGGCGATGTGGTAGTTCGTGCACTTTTGCCACGGGTTGCAGGACCGCTGGCGCAAAGATGTGCACCGATAAAAAACCGAAACCTAGAGAAACGCTCAATGCTGGGAACATCTTAGAAAAACCTTAATAAAAAATATATCGAAGAATTCACGTGTAACACTAGAAAATTTTGGTGTAACACCAGAGGATCAGGTTTTTCTGTCGGACAGGCTGGTGTAAACAGCACACCAGCCTAGTGTGCCCATCAGAGTCTCCGCCCCTACGCACAGTTGCGTTTGAGAGGTCTTGTGGCCAGTCCAAAGATTCTGGAGGAAACCCCAGTCCAGTGTGGGGTACGTACTGGGTGGCCCGGTGGGTGCTCCAGACGGCTTGGTGTTCTTACCAGGCTACTAGACACGACAGGCAGTTCAGCGAGCACTCCCGCCTGGTGGATTGGCCCACCAGGTCACCTGCTGCGCATAAGATTTGCTTGGTGAGTTTGATAAGGCAACCACGGCTGTGTGAACAGTGTCAGTGTCAGATTCCGTTTGTTTTCTCCCATAACTCGTAGCACAAAAATTAATAGCAAGAAAAAGTCAGCTGTCTCTAGGGCATTTCCCAAAGGCATTCAAAATACATAGCATTATGGGGCCCCTTGGCGCTCCTCCTTTTGCGGGCGCACAACAAGGCCCACTAAAAGTCACATTTCCAGAGATCTGCGAACATAGTTTTAGTGTATATTTATTTACAGATACTGCTACCTTCTCTTGGAACATTTTGTAGGACTAGGTGTCGAGGCCCAATATATGGAGTACATAAGCAATTAGTAACTTTAGCAAACAAAACAAATACGCAACAATTATGCAGATTGTTAGATCTCATGTACATAAATCACACTCCCGCGTGAGAAATACCAAATTAGTGCAGCGCATCCAGCAATAAGAAAGAAAAAGAGTAGTTGGACAGATCATCAGTAGTAAAAAAAAAGTGTAAAGAAACGAAAGCGGTAGCTGAAGCACGGTAGCGAAATGCGGGTGGAACGGCGCCGTCACGCACCTGGGGACGAAGATGCGACGTGGGTAATTCTCAGTGTTGTACACGTTCCTCAAAAAAAGGAACGAAAGATCGTTCCTCTCTCTTTCTGATTTTCGGAACGCGTTCCCGTTACAAGTTCCATCTGTGAAAAAGAAACTCGTTCCCGTTACAATGAAAAAATTAAACGTATCGTTACATGCACGTTAAATTTGCATTTCGCTGATTACCTTATTTAGTTAGATCGAAGAAAGTATTTTTTTTTAATCTATCCCATCAAATGGGAACATATAAATTTGAATGCCTTGGTGGACACCAGGAGAAGAGAACAAGCGGAAGCAGTGTTCCATTCGCTGATATGTCACATTTAAAAATCTCAGCTTTTAACCATATTCGTTTGTGGTGCGCGATTATGACGAGTGAAATGTACTGTTACCCAACATTGCACGAACGTTTTACGACAAACTCACACGTTTCAATCTATCAAAGACCCTCGTTCAAACTTAGCAACAGTGGCATCTCTATGTTGCTGTCCGCAATGCCAGTAAGTGAAGAAGAGGGTTTCACTTTTGAAAGGTCAGTCTTGAAAACTGCAAGCCCTTCTTTGTGAAGGTTGAATTTGTTGTTCAGTTTGAAGGTGTGGGACAAGGGGAGGAGTAATAAAGGGTAATTTTTGTGTACCTTTTAGGTTATCAATGTTCGGGATACAAGGGTGTGTTCGATGTCTGGTAACCTGTTCTTTCGTTGCAACTGAAGCTCTCTTTGTGGAAGATCAGTGATGGCTGTCGTTGGCCTTAGAATTCTTGGTGCATGAAGATTCGTGGAAGCAAAAAAAGTAGCTGAGTTTGAAATGTCCCCCTCTTTTTGTGTCTTTTCCTCTGACTAAAAGTTTTGCTTTTTGTACAGCAGTCCCGGGCACGGAAAAAAAAAAAATCGATGTCCACTAGCTCTCCCGCACCCGACTGTTACCAAGCGAGCACCACACAAAATAAACCCTAAGATAAGTCACCAAAGACTTAAAGAGATCCTGCTCTTCGTAAATATATTTTTTATACTTTTAGAATTTCCCTCTTAGGAATAAAATAAAAATTACCGCACTGAACGAAAAAAGGAACGCCGTTCTTTTTTCCGTTCCAGTAAAAATGTAACGACTTCCCATTCCAAAAAAAGAGTCATAGTACAGGCTAGCTGGTGGAAGTCAACCATTTCGTCGTTTACCCTGAGACTGGGGGGGTTTTTAGAAGAGCAAAAGTAACAGAAAAACAGACAGGTCTCGAACTCAGCTACCAGTAGCTGAGTAGCTGAGTTTGAGACCTGTCTGTTTTTCTGTTACTTTTGCTCTTCTAAAAAAACCCCCAGTCTCAGGGTAAACGACGAAATGGTTTCCCATTCCAGTTCTACCGATGCAAAATAAAACTGCGGCGTTCCTTCGTTACTCCTAAAAGGAACGCGTTCCATGATTGCCGTTCCTTGGAACGCCGTTCCGTACAACACTGGCAATTCTCATGGTAATTCGTGAAGTGTGTAAGCGCGGTGGAAGTTTCTAAAACCATTCAATATTACGCGTAGCAGTGGATACTGCCAAGTGGGATTTCGCATAACGCGAGGAATGTTTGGAAACAACGGTTCCGAGCAGACGGCACAAAGATTCTCCCTTCGTCGCGCCATTATTGGCGGGACGCCAGGGCTGCCCTCATCGCTGTACTTCGGGCGGCACGGCCGACGGGAAGTCCCGACTCTCATCTCTTCGCGCCAAGAGGGGTGAGAAGAAGGGTTTTTCCATAGCGACGACGACAGCCCACGAGCTCGAAGTCTCTGCAAAGTGTCGCCCGTGAAGCTATCACTTTGTTAAGACACGCACACTCACAGAGCCGACTTACAATCACATATATAGGCAAGAAAAGCGTTTCAAGTAGCAGAATGAAGCCCACAATCAAATAGTATATCACTGTCGCAGAGCACTCCTTCCCATCCACGATTTACTCTCCTCATAAATAAACACACTGCATAAAAAGTACAGCAGACTATACAAAAAAAAAAAAAAACTACATGCAACACAAGTTCATAAATTTAGAAACTTGATTACAAAAAAAAAAAATAAATAAAAAAGCTTAAGTATGTCATAACAGTCATTCAAGCGATGTTTTAAAAGATTTTGCATGTATGACATTTCCAATGTCAAAAGTTGATTCGTTCCAGTAGTTGGCATTTCAAAAAAATATTTAAAGCAGTTACTATAACACCTATATATTCTGGAAGGGATAAATTGTATTTACCTTCTTGACCTTGTGTTTTTAGTAGTGCCGTAGCGTAAATAATTGATCTTAAAACCTTCATTAAGCCGGGTGTATAAAACATGAGTCTAATTTCCGCACGCGTTTGGAGGTGCTGGATAACAGTAAGGGTGTTCAAGCCGTTAGTGGGTTGTGGTCTAACGACGGCACGTGGTCTAACGACGTCAGAATGTCACCTGACGCGACTTCACAATGTCGGTCTCGCTGTGACCTGATGCCTCGTAGCCGCGTGACGTGACGACAGTTCACATCACGTGGCACTGACGGCACAGCATGACATGGCGTCACCTTGTCTCGTGACGTCAGTGTGTCATGAGACCTCGTCGTGAAACTATGATGTCACAGTGCCATGTGATGTCCCAGTGTGCCGTTGAATGACGTCACGGTGCTTAGTTGCGATGTCTTCTGACGTTAGACTGACACGTGATGTCAAGGTGGCACTTGAGATCACAGTGTCACATGACGTCGCTGTGTCACGCGATGTCACCGCGTCACGAGATGACATGGTGCCTCGTAACGTCACAGTCTCACCAGACACCATGGTTTTACGTGATGTCATTTTGTTACGTTACGTCATGGTCTTACGTGACTTCATCGCGTTATGTGACGTGAAAGACAACCTATAAATTATATGAATTTCGATGCCCTTTGGGATGATGTCAGAGTGTCCGGTGACAGTGATATCATAGAGGCTACATTCTTTGCACACGCTATCTCTCGGGTCTTTGAACGTTATGCATTTAAAATAGTTTTAAGATGACGCAAACACCTTCTGGTTCACTTTGAATTAGAGTAGTCCGTCATTTTTTTTGCGCATTGACATTAAATGAGCCTAATATTGTTGCGGAAGTTAAAAATATAATTCGGTTCGAAAATTCGATGAAGGCATTGTAGAAAATGGTTACGGGTTTCCCAAATAAAAACTCACGAAAAAATATAATGTAGACAGAGTTTGTACCAAAAAGAAAGAAATTGTTTTCTTTGCAACCTCGCTTTCAAATCACAATGCCAGAGATTTTAGTATTTCAAAGTATTACTTGTTTTTGCCCAATACAGAAATCAGAACAGGGTGGACAAGGCAGGTGGCGCTAGCTACCGCCCAATGCGAAGCTATCGCTTATGCCATTAAGCTATCCGCCCATTGTTTTTTCCTTCGATTGAGATACAGGTTTAAAAAATAAGTGAAATTAACCGCATCCTCATCATCAACCACGAGGAAGGTGTTACAGAGGAGGGAGGGACAACGATTGATTTCAACCATCAACAAAATTTATTGACTGGTCGTTAAAATATGTAGCCCGTTTTATGGGGAGCAGCGCCATTTTGAATACTGTGGCGCTATCTAGCCAGCGTCAGGTTCCGCTGCCATGCTGAGTTGTTAGAAACGTTAGCGAAAGTGCTCTTTTTGGTGCCGCTCCCGCATTGGGTGTTCTAGTTGAGCGCTCCAAAGTGTTGGGCATCCGACTTAGGGCGCGTATTGGGTTCTTGTCTGCCGCGGAGAGTGTTTCTCAACTCATGGAGAGCCTTTTTCGGCCTCAATCTGGCATCCGCCCTAGCGACATGGCGATGCCGCTCTTCTTGTCACCGCCGCGAAGACGAGAAGATCGTCACTGAAAGCGCCATCAAAAGAAATCGGAGGACAATACTCAAAACATTGTTAAAGCGATTGAATTTTCTTTCAGTTTTTTTTTTTGACGTTTAAAATGCAGTACGCCGAGAATATTTTTGGCGTTTCATGTCGTCCACAACAATTAAATATATTGTGAACAACTTCAGTTGAGCGCGTTGCTTATAAAGTTAATTACGAGAAAGAATAAAATATGAAGGACCTAGGAATGCGTTGTTTTGTCCGCTCTTATGTTTTATTCTTTTTTTATTTAATGTGAACAAGGACGCGCGAAATAAGAGCATTGCAGAGAACGATCGAATGCAGCTCCCTCCGGCTTGCAGATGTTTTTAAAGGTTTTAATTGAAGGTACCGCGTCGACCAGCGTGTCCTTTGTCTAGAACTGAAAACACCGCTTCACCTGACAAGTTTTGGCGATACTTGTCGCCAACGAGGCATAATGCGAATGAAGTTACTGTTAGTGGCCAGAGCATTGATGACCTTTGTTCAATGGCTAGTCCCTTCAATGATTATTTCGAGTCTGTTTCTACCGTAGATGATGTGCTAGGCTATGGTTTCGAGCCGGCAGCCGACTACACTCAAACAGTAGTTTCCTTACCTGATATCGTTATATCGGAAGAGGGCATCTTAAGTATCCTTCTGAATATCAATGTTAAAAAGGCACTAGGCCCGGGCTGTATTCATAATGAATTTTTGAAAAGGTACGCGGAGTGGTGTGCTAAATACTTGGTTGTCATATTCCGATGTTCACTGCGTACCGCCACTGTCCTTGCGGGGTGGAAAGTTGCCAAAGTAATACCGGTACCTAAATTGGGTGACTCTAAAATTATTTCCAATTATCGACCTGTTTCTCTTCTGAGCACGTGTAGTAAAATTCTAGAACATGTGGTGCTCAAGCGCGTATCGTCCTACCTCGAGTCTAATCACTTTTTTACCAGCATTCAGCAAGGATTTCGCATGCAAGTGTCCACAATTACGCAACTACAGTGTAAAAAATGACCGTGAAATAAATAACCACCTGACAGTGGAAATCACGGAGCGCCCACCGTAAAAAAAAAACAAAAAACAAATACGGTATGTTGATCGTTTCTTTCGAGTGAAAAGGGAAAAGGGAAATGGTACAGAGACGACAAAAATTAAACGGAACACCGCGAGCAATTAGGCGCCACGCTCCACACGCACGCATCGCGCGCATGTGACGTGTGGGCCATGGCTGGGTGCCTTCTGCCTGCTTCTGCGCCTGGGTCGTCTCTCGCAAGTCTTGGCTGCTGCTTCTCGCTTTTCTTTTTTCTCTCCCTTTTCTCGCGTTTTGTTTTGCGTGGTTCGCGGCTCGCCTTTTGTTTCTCCAAGCAAGACATCAAAAAGCGAAAAAAGTTTGCAGAAGGGAATAGTGGAAGACACCATTGCGGCTGAGGGGCTTAGGCGGCGCAGTATTCGAGGCGTTTGGCGGGCCCGAACGTAAACGAACGTAACGTGAGTATCATTTTGAATGTAAATGTGGCCAGCACGATTCGAATCTAAGAACAGTTATGCCCGTGGCCCGCCAGATCGACAATCAAGAAGAGCCGACACCGACAAACCGCGCGAGCGCGTGCATATTCACGGAGTGCATCTCTGGCCGGCTGGTGATCGTCGTTCGCGCTCCTTTTCGGGAAGGAAGCACAATCGATTGAGACCCAGCAAAAGATAGCTTCGGATTAAATGAATGCCGCACATTCTCGCGATTTTTCGGTCTTGGCTCTTTTCTCTCGCTTTAGTGAGGCGACGCCGTGAATAACCATGTTTGTTTGCCGCGTTTGTTCAGAGGGTTCAACCACGTTGGTCGAGTAGGCGCGTCATTAGGGAGTTTTAGAATAACGTAAGCAATTTTAGCGCACGCGCTAGCGCACGCTACGCAAGAGAGTTGTTTGAACGGCATGCAAGCGACTTGGTGAGCGACGGCGCGACCAGCTTCGCTGTCGCTCGGTCAGTCAAGCGACGAGGCAGACCGCATGAAAGCGACGGGAGCGATGAGCGACGTTTTCTAGAAATCCAAAAAGCCGAGCGACGGGACGGGCGACAGTGAGAAATCTCCGTCGCTCGTCGCTGACTCGTCGCTGTCGCCGTCGCTCGTCTCGTCGCTGGCTAAATCGCTCACATGCGGTTTGCCCGCGACGCAAAAGCCCAAGCATCTCGCGCGTGCAACGCCACCAAGACACAGTCACAATTTTTATTTCACACACAAAAGTCTGCAACTTGAGAAAAAGCAAGTTTTTTGGTCTAGACTAACATTTTAGATTTGTTTAAATATGACAATGCGACGCGAGCGGTCGACCGGTCGTGTCCGCTTGCGTCGCCTCGGCAAGAGAGGTCTCGTGTACTGACCTTCGCACACCGTACCTTCGCCTAGAAATGTTCGCGCGTCGCAAGCATCAAGTTGCCGGTGACCGTTGCCAAACGGAGTGCAATGTTGTCCCGTATTGAAAATCGCAGTCGAGAGGATGACGCTGACGTCGCGCTCACGACGCCGCCAAAGCGGCCGCATACATCGTCCTGGGAGCTGCCATTTTTTAACTGTGCTCGTCTTGGCTTTAGCCAACTTCTCATCACGAATCCTCCTTGGAGCAGCGCAAAGACCCTTTGCGTACGCACTCAATTTCCGAAAAATAGCGCACACAAAGCGCAAAACGCGGTTAGCGTTCGGTGCATGCGCAGTGGTGACGACGCTATTTTTTGCGTACGCAGAGCTTTAGCGTGCGCTATTCTAAAACCACACAGTAACGCATCTTAAGAGAGCAGATCGGCAACGTGCAGTCAGTCATTTGCCCGTATTTTGGCTCTGACAAGTCGTTCACCGCGAAAATATCGTTTGCGTCAATACCAATGACAAAACCATGACCATTTATCACTCCTAAAGCCTGAATGTCTTAAAAAGAGATAAGTGGTTGTGGAAGTGGGGATTTGTTTCAATTAACCATGCATCTTTCAATTTTTACAGCCATTTCTAACTGCTGCTGAAATCGAGGATGGCCTTCCCCTTCCTCCTTGCATTATAGCACTGGGTATGTTTATGACTAGATTGTATCATTATATGTACTGCAAATTTGACCTTTCCCCAAACTGAGTTCAAAAATTTCAAGTTCAAATGTTACAAATTGTAATAAATGCATAAATATAATATAAATATAAATGGGGTTCGGAGTTTTCGGTTTAAACCAGTAAAAGTGGTAAATTTATTTTTATAAATTTGGTTTTAAATGAGAAAGGTCAGTATTTCAGGCCACTGTGGCAAGTCAAGAGAAAGGGGATATATTATCACATTTGACCGAGTAGTCGACTATCTTATCTGCGTAACTGTGAAGTGTTCTGTTGGTGGAGGATCTGTCTGCAGGACAACACTCTTTAATAAGGAGTACTTGGGTTTGTCGTGGATGCAATCTGCGTTCATTTTGCGATTCAGTCCCTGCGAGTCAAGTTGGCTGTCGTCTCCTAAAGACCATATTTGGAGTTTGTTTGCTGTTTGTCAAGCCGTTTGCTATAAATGTGAAAAGCAGAAAAGTGCCAATAAGTATGCTTGCGAATTTCGCAATTTAGAATTTATCATCGTCCCTACGAAAGTGGTAAGCAAGGTTATGTATGTCATGTCTGCAAGTGTTGCCGCGAGTATATAATTCAGATATCTGTCGAATGTACTGCAGTTTGAATCGACCTCATTGAAAAATAAAACTACTCAATGCATATTCACCGAAACAAAACCGGTAAGCTTTCATCTAAAAAATATCCACGGATAAAACCACAAACTTTATTTCTAAATAAAAGCCGAAAAAAGTATGTCAAATTCTAGAATTATAAAAACCGAAAAACACAGATCTATAAACGTGAAGCATGTTTCAGAGCTTAAATCAAAAACAAATCACTTGAAGTGTTTCACATATCTGCCAGACAATGCATGAAATCTACAATCACTGCGTATAGTCCATAGCGAGAGCACACATTTCCAGTCACTATAAATGACACATTTTGTGGCTTCGTCGCAACCAATACAAGTATATGCTAGATGTGATGATACAGTGAGTATCCAGGCAAATGCGGTGGTCATATGCAACTGGGGAGGGAGAGCGTCTTTAAGCTTTATGTTCAGTTTGGTGACATGTGTCTCCCCTCTACCAGCAAGGGAACATTTACCTAGATGCCTTCACGCCCCTTCGTCTTCCTTCCTGCAATAGAATTCTGACCGCGGCCTACGCTCAAGCGAGCTCACTTATAGTGGAGATAAGGCAATTAGAGCATGATCTCTTAACCTATCGGCTACAAGTAATGTCGGAAGTGTTTGCAATGTGTATTGGATAGTGACAGTAAGTGGGAAGGGACAAAGCTTGGCTCCTTCTCTTCCCCCGGTATTGTTTTTAAAATTATTTGAAATGTCTACGATGTGGAGTTGCAAACCAGCCCTACTGTTCCAATGCCTTGTCAGCAACTGTACTTATTATCTTAATGTTTTTAAACTTTTTGGGGAATTATCTGTGTACTGTCCTCGAGTACGCATTCAACATCGATGGCAGGCTCATGGTTGAGAACATACCAGACAAACCAACAGCCTGCGCTGCACTCTTCGCGAGTTACTACTGCCTCAACATCTGCTATGCTGAGGGCCAGACATCAACCTTGGAAGTCATTCAGAGGTAATTTCCTGTTCCGTGATTATTGTAGATGTAAAAGGATGGCTAGTAAGACTCCATACTTTTTATCTATATCATTTCCAGGCTTATTGTTTCTATTGAAAGAAAACAAACACCTTGCACATTTTTTTGTCATGAATTACGTGCAGCCACAATTGGTACATTACATTACCCCTCTCATTCGTTAAATAGAAGCGCACATATCTCACTGATGGGAAAGTTGTCCTAATTGCTTCCGCCAGCTCCAATCAACTATAGCTCCTACATCCTGCACCAATGCTGTACTTTTTATTGAAATTGCAGCCGAGCAGAGGCCACCCACCGAGTACGCGTGTTTCGCCGCGAGGCACTGCACATCCGATCTCGAGGCGTGAGAGTAAAAACCAGTTTTATCTGATCTCGCAGTCAATCGAACCATTTCTATTGCATGTGCGTGTAACCAGTGGTCTTGGTGTTTCATTGGGCAGCTGGACTGCATTGTAATAACAAATCTCAGTGCTGCTCAGAAATCATTTTTAGGGGAAAATTTGCGCACAAAGCTAACGCTGCCTCAACCTGGCATGTGGAGCGGAAAGACATAAGCAAATTTAAAAATGGAGCTCATCTTTCCAACTATTTTGCCCCTTCTGACCATTACATGCCATTCTATAGTGCGCATCGACAACAACAACAAAAAAAGCAATTTTGCATATTTTGATTTGCACCCTCTTCTCACTGTAATGTTTTCGTATACAAGCTTAGTTTTTGGTCCCACCTGTTCTAACTTGAGTGTCCTCAGGTTAGGAGAGCTGCACGCGGCGCACAAGCTGCAGTTTGGCCCCTCCTGATATTGTTTCTATTCATTATTTGACTTTCTTTTAGTCTCTCCTTTCGATCACGTATGCATATGTGGCATTTGTGAATAAATTGACCAATTTTTCAGGTTACCAACTTGGATGAAATGTTTCTTTAATGGCACTGATGTTTATTGCAGAGATTTTCTGAGCATGAACTCTGACCGTGGCACCAGAGCCAAGCAGCCCAAATCAGAAGTGAACAAGAAAATACTTAACCTCGTCAAGAAAACAGCAGAGCTGGAGTGGTAAGTGTGGGGCTGTTAAGTATGATTCGCTACAGTGTTCACTTTATGAATGGGAAGTAGACATGAGGCTCATTTCAAAGAAAGGAGAAGCAGGAGGTCAAACAATTCAATGAGCCTAAGAATCCAATGTCACAGGAGAGTAAGAATAATTCTTAGGAATAAATTGTTGCAGGTATACATTTATCATTAACGAGGAGTATGTGAGGGTTTTGTAACAGAGCACTGTCTTGGCAAACTACGAGAATTACTCACTTGATATAGTGTTTGTCTGTGATTTAAAAAAAAAATTGGTGTTTTCACTTCATTTTTTACAAAAAATATCTACAATTCAGCACCTGATTTGCACCCTGTCTACACCTGTTCTTGTGAATCGGCACCTTCATCAAATTATCTCTGCTGGATAGCAAGACAATGTTATCACAAAGCCTATTTTAGAACGAAATTTCCAGGTGTAGACAGGTACCTGGAAATGTTTGTTCGTGAGGTAGTGAAGGCAAATTTGCATCTGTTACCTGTCTGGAAGGGGACATGATGAGGAAGTTTACAATAATGGTTCTTCATTGGTTGTGGCGAGTGAGCATATAATCAGTAAAGCATTCGGATAAGGTCGCATGAATTCTTCAATGCTGTGAAAGAGAGAATGTCAAGTTTCAACAATGTGTTTTGTCAGTCGAGTTTCATGGCAAAAGCCCGTGACTAATACCTTAATTACACGGGCCGTTTTAACTGGGTTAGGCAAACGGCAGTTAGCGGCCGCTAACTGTGGTTTGACGAAACTGAACTGAGATGGTGTTGCAGTTGATGGGTTGAAGCCAAAAGGAAACCAACTGCAATATCTGGTGTCCAGATCAAGGACACATTTTTATTTCCCTAATAACTGTTAAAGAAGCCCTAAAAAATTAACAATCTGTTTGAGATACGAAAATAAAAAATAGTTTTACTAGAAAAAACGTTAGAGCAATAATGACGGCGTGAGAGATGCGATTTAGTTGGTGGTCACCTCCTTTCCACTTGTTTTCTCTCTCGGCATTTTGGGGCGTGTAGAGGAGAGGTGGATCGGCTTCGCCTTCACGTTGAGACGGAAAGTCCGAATGACCATCTCGTTGAGCGAATGACCACTCTGTAACGGCATGGACTTGCGCGCAGAATTTCAAATACATCTTGCCATCAGTACTGCTCTAAAAAAACTATTTTTTTTTTTTAACATAGAAGTTATTTTTTGACACGCCTGTCCCAACCAGACTGTTTAAAAAAAAACAGTTTGTTTTTCAAGGCGCCCTTCAAAACAAGTAATTAGACCTATAATTTTATTTGTGGTGCGAAACAAACGATTATCAAAACCCCTAAAATAAATACAAACATGGGAGACATGACGCAATCTGCATTTCCATCGACCAGAATTAATGGCAGCGCCCGAGGAGTGCGGGCTTTGCCTCCTCCAAAGACATGGCGTAATTGCTTTTTCTGCATATCTGTTTTCGAGACCTATTTCTTTCCGCGATATTTGTATCCACGGTTCTTTCCTAGGTGTGTCCCTTGGCATTCTGAAAAAGTCAGTTCTTCGATAGACGGCAGTGCTGCGGTCGTCGCCATCTTTAGCTCAGTTAGCGAGCCCAAACTGAGGTCGTGGAGCTCAGTTTGCGCTGTGGTTTTGTGCTAACCGCACTTTGGTCAGCGGTGTAACTGCGCAAACCTCCAGCTTAGAGTAACTGCACTTAGCATAACTGTAGTTTTGGATGCCGCGTGTAGGAGGGGTATAACACTCTGTACCGACTGACATGTCACACTGACAGCTGCAATAGCGAGAAATGGTGGTCACTTAGCCACCATCCATGGCATCGAGTCACTACTGTTCTAAAATAATTGATGGCCTATTTGGTTTAACATAGTACACAAAATTTGCTCAAAAGACGTCTTTCCTCTGCCTTAATTTTATTTTCCACTAGCTTATCAGTTAAGATTTTCCTTATTGTTATTATCTTTCTGTGATCAATTTTTCTCTCATTTGAGTTTTCCTTACTTCTAGTCTATTTTTCTCTCTTCCCTTCTTTCTGTGATTTTTGCCTTAATTTTATTTTTGTCTTCCTCTATCCTCTTATAAAACGTCAGTTGTAAGTAGCGCTTTGTCCTGTCTTCTCCTTCTTCCTGTGTTCGTTCTTTGCACTCATTTTGTTCACCATCGTTCGAGGGGTACCGTCCAGCTTGTCACCATGCTGGGAATAGCAAGCCAATGGTGATCACATTCTTTGTGGGATCACATAACCGTCATCAGTGTGTGGTCACTTGACTATGCTGCAAATACCGAACCAATCATAGTCAGATGGTCACATGACCATTATCTACTGTCCATGACCACATACAGCATGCGTCTGAGTGAGCCCAACACATTCTGAGCTTTCATAGTCTTTGTGAGCATAATCAAGCTTGCCTAAATTTTTTCTTACTTTACTGTAATGCTGCTGATGGCTACATTGCACCACAAGTTAATTCATCCCATCAATATAGAAACCAATTGATCAGGTCCTGCTTCTTGGCTGAACCATCATGATGGGCGTGAGCGAATAATCAAAACTTATTACTGCTCTGGGCAGTATACTACTCAATTGTACTTGTAAAATTGCTGCTGTGGACTCAAGTTTGGTCATTTTTGGCACTATGCATAGCCTGTTCAATCTAGTTAGTTAGCCAGCTTACTGGCTGTTCTTTCGTCATACATTTGTGCACCACAGAGAGTTTGTAACCACAGGTTTCACACTGAAATTCTGCCTATCTCGTTTAGCTGTAGAACAGCCACATGCTTGGGGGTGAAAGTTCTCATTTGAAGATATGATCCATAGGTCTTTGAATAAACAGGGAAGTTGTGAAATACTGATTTGAAAATTCTAAGTTGCTGTAAGATTTAAAAAAAAAAAAAGTTGTTTGCTTTTACGGGGTCTCCCGAAAAAGTTCACGCACTAAAATGGCCCACAAAATTGAACATATATATTATTTACTACATGGATTAAATGATAGAGATGTTAGTACTGTCAGTAACAGTGCGGACATATCAAGTAGTAATATTTCTTGAACTGATATATTACTAGTTACATTTACATGTTAGAATAAACATAAAAATCTTTATGTCAAATGCAAGTGATGGACTTAACCAAATTACACAATTTTTGGTCTTGAACTTCGACACTACTGGTGGTAACGTGGGGGTGGGAAAGGAAAGCAGCCATTGTCTTCTAGTTTTGACAGGTGAACAGATGAATCTTAATGTAGTATTCACAACGAAATGAATGAAAACACAGTGTGCGTTCGTGCTCCAAAAGTTCCTTTTGCCGCTTGAAGATTGATTTTTGGCTGGCCCAGAAGGTGCTCTGAAATGACTCGAACTGTTCACATCACTTCAGCAGCAGCTTGGAGTTACTCTCCTTGATTTGTTTCAGTGTGAACTTTTCTACCAATTCTGTTCTGTCTGAATTGTGCGCGGTCACAAGGTCGGTCATCCTACGTGGGAACAAGGCACGCAACATGGGGCTCGGGCTCATTCAACAGAAGGTCTTGGCACCAGAAATATTTCAGCAGATACAAGCAATCACACTTTGGTCTAAATTTGGTGAGTATTGCAATACTTAAATGCCCAGCTTCTTTTGTGAAAAAAATAAAATAAAAAGGGGGGAACACTTATGCTCAGCCTTAGCATATGACGCGATAGCGGGAGGGCAGGGGGTGGAGGAGGAGAGGTGAGGCGAGGGGCAAGGGCAGGGAGGGCAGCAGTGTGGAAGAAGATTGGGGTAGTGGTAAGGGGAATCCTATAATTCCTTTCATGCACAAGGTATCATGGAATTGCATATGATTCCCTGCGCACCCAAGACATTGTGGAATTTTCTCGACACGCCGACGCTGGCCGCCGGATCTTTGGCTGCACGGGAACCTTAACGCTGTTGTGGTAAAATATAACCTAACCTAGCTTCACTTATAACTCGAGCATTGCTTTATTACACAGCCTTTAGTTACATAAAACAATGTCAATATGATGCTAGAAATGAGACATGGTTAGCATGTAGTCATATATTTTAGAAGAAATGACGACACACTGGAGATATACTGGACCTTATACATGGTAAATATAGGTCAATGATATGAGAAGTATGTATGTGGTGGCTACATGCCAAGATGTCCAAATTTATTTTGAATATCAACTCAAACTGAAGTGCTGAGCACACTGCTGTCACCATATCTTGATCTGCAGCGACACCTGGCACAATGCATAGAGATTGTATTCCAAGCTGGGGGGATCGGTGGCCGACTGGGCTAGCGCACACCAGCTCGGAGCACGTGGAGCGAAAGCTTGCGCTGTAGAACCCAGGATGCTGGGCTCAATCCCCACCTTTGCCTGTTTCGATCTGGATGAGCATCGTACCGGAGTGCGGTCGTGTATCACTACTGCGTGCTGCACGTTAAAGACCCCAGGCTAGCGGTTGTACTGCACTGGCTAAATTTCTCATCTACAGCTGGGAGACTCGTCGCCCGTTGTGGCAGACCAAGTTCTAGGCTGTATAAACATACACCCACCCAATTTTTTGGTATTGTAAGCTAAGCCTGAATTTTCCAGCTCGCTCTGACTATTCATATCTCTTACGGTGGCAAGAGCATTGCATTCTGTGATGGTGGGGAAAGTCTAGTTCAATTTGAGAACAGCATCGCTGCCCAAATGGGTAACTCTATTTTAAGACAACCAACTTAACTAGTAGAACAATAGGTGTAAACCCAATTTTTTGGTATTGTAAGCTAAGCCTGAAGTTTCCAGCTCGCTCTGACTATTCATATCTCTTACGGTGGCAAGAGCATTGCATTCTGTGATGGTGGGGAAAGTCTAGTTCAATTTTAGAACAGCATCACTGCCCAAATGGGTAACTCTATTTTATGACAACCAACTTAACTAGTAGAACAATAGGAGTAAATTTCTATGTGAGCTGTGTAAATAATGTTGACCGCTGATCTTGAAAACAAGCTTGCTCCGCTCTTAAGTTTAAAAATGTTTTGTAAGTGAATATTAGTATTTCCCATCGAATAGCTGTATTTTAGTGCAGCACCCTTTGCCAAACTTCCATATCCTCTCATTCCCCCAGGTTATCGGGGCTGTGCAGGGATACTGAAATGGTATTCGTGAACACCAGAATACATGTACTACATGGCTAATATATAGCTACTGAGATATAATAAAGTTAGACTTGATTAGCAGAACCTATGTTATAGTGTTCAGTTGTCACATAAAACTTCTTTCAAACATTGTAAGCACTATCGGCATCATTAGTTTCTTTGCACAGCAAATAAAACGCGGCTGGCATTATATAACATGTCTATTAAACTGCTTCATTTCTGGCACATTATTATGTTATATTCATAAATGGTTTGTTTCTCTTCCAGATCAAAAGGTAGATGGGCCTGGGGTTTTACCATCCAAGTAAATAAATGTGCTGTTTCTATTTCTATTCAACACATTATTTATGCAGTGTTCTGGCTTAACTGCATTTGCATGTACATACACAACGATTGCATTGCAGACATGAAAACCACTCTCCAATTACAATATACAGCATGCCACATATTTTACAGGCACAAGATGGCTAACCTAAGGAGACTTCATGACTCACTGTTTGATTCATTGTCTGTTGACCAGTAGTAGGAAGTAAATCGAAAGAGCGAAACATGTGCGGTGAAACGCTGAGCATGTCGTACAATGCGGTGGGAAGATGATAGAATCCGACAATGCTTAATGTTGATGAATTCTGCAATCTTTCTGACGTGTTTTACGAAGTGTTGAGCGCTTCATTGTGCTAGCATTTTGTGCCTTCAATTTACTTCTTACAACGGTCAACCGGCAGTGAATTAAACGGTCAACCTTTTTAAGGTGACCATTAAATTAGCGGTCAGTTGACCGGCAAATAAACTGCCACAATGCCGGGATCTTAGCGGCAGTCAGTAAATCTCGTTTACGGTTTGTTCAGTATCGCCCCGTAAAATTAACGGTATCTTTTTTTACTGTGACGGTTTAATTCACTGGGAGATGACGCTCAGGCAGTAAATTTGAATTTACTGTTTGCCGCATAAATTACGAGAAGTTGCTGGCAGCCAGAATGCCAGTCGGCTTATCGTAATTTTAACGGCCGCTTTTTTACAGTGTAGTTGATGTTGCTCACGAGCTCGCCTCAGTAATTAACAAATGGGGACAGATAGACATAATTTATTTAGACTTTTCGAATGCTTCCGATCGCGTATCCCACATAAGGCTGTTAAACAAGCTCAGCACAATTTTAAACAACAATCAGATATTAAACTGGATCCAGGATTATCTGTCTCAACGGCGACAATATGTGCAGTTGAGTACCGCACGCTCTTCATTTGTTCATGTCTCTTCGGGTGTCCCATTATTGTTTTTAATATTCATTAATGATATTGAGACCGGAGTTCCTCCCAAGTTGCAACTGTTTGCAGACGATTGTATTCCTTTTCATAAAATTAAGTGTTCCACTGACTGTGAAATACTACGTTCTTCTTTGGAAAACAATCATATGTGGTGCAAAGATTGGCAAATGTCCCTAATCTTGCTAAAACTGCGTGCATGTCGGTCACTCAAAAAAAAAAAAATCCTATTTACTTTAACTATGCTGTCAACAGTCATAATCTACCTAGAATGTCCTCTTATAAGTACCTCGGTGTCACCATTACGTCTGACTTGAGTTGGAATATGCATATTGGCTAAATTATTGCAAGGGCAATAAATAAACTTCGGATTTTTGCGCAGGAAGTTTAAACATGGATCAAGTGATACTAAGTTTTTGTTGTATAAAACGTTTATTAGGCCCATTCTAAAGTAGCTAGCAGTGTCTGGGACCCGCACACAATTTGTAACATAGCTGATTTAGAAAGAGTTAAGAGACTTGCAGTGCGATTTGTTTTTCATTTTTATTCTTCTTATGTGTCCCCCAAAGACTTGTGTGCTAAAGCAGGACTCCAAATGTTACAGGAAAGAAGGAAACAAAATCGTCTGAGATTGCTTTATTTAATTGTTAGCAGTGAGCTGGGAATAAACAAAAATCAATACATTGCATTCTTTTTTTTTGCCCCAGAGTATCCAGATATTCACATCAGAAGACACTTAAACCATATATTTATAAAAGTGATTCATTTAAATATTCCTTTTTTTCCTAGAACAGTGATTGACTGGAACAACCTGCCACCCAATGTCGTTAATGCAGCCACCTATACTGACTTTTGCGATGTTTTGTGTAAATGAGTGCACCATAAAATATTTGTATCTATGTGTTTTCCACTCCTGGTATGACCTCGAAAGAGGTTAGCAGTATGAATAAAAAAAAAAAAACGAACTTGAAGGAACACAGGCGTCCAAGGTGGTCATCCGGGTCTTTCGCTCGTTCCTAACCACTCAGAACGGAGGGAAAGCGCCGGCAGCCCTTTCATCGTTTTTCGCTTACCCTCTTTTCGTAAAACGGTATATAGGTGAAGTAAGGGGAGAGTTAAAGATACCACAGTGGTAAGAGGAAAAAGGAGGAAAATAAGGTAGATGCAAGTGGTGAGGGACGATCCCGGGAGGGGTACACTCAACCGCTTTATGCCGCGGAAACGAGGGACATCAGCTCTGGCCCAGGGAGGTTAATCTCCCTCCCGGATAAGCCTGTGGAGTAGGATCCCAAGTTGTCTTGACTGTCGTGGTGCACAGCGATGGCTTTCATAATCTCTCGTCCGTATCTTGCGGCGGGACCTCCGACTCTGATGGTCAAAGGAAGATTGGCCGAACAGGGTCCGCCGCACTCAGAGGTATGTTTAGCACTCGGGTGGTGATTAATCTTGCTTTCTTACCACTGTAGCGTTTTTCACCCTCCCCACCTTCACTTCCTTTCCCTCCTTCACCAATATATGCGAACTTCGGATCAATAAATGTTGCTATAGTAGATTGCAGCTCAAAAAGAGCAGGAGACGGATCCCTTTCTTCTTTCTACATTCGCACAGCAAACGCTGGAGTCCGCTCTCCTCCTCTCCAGCATTCGCTCTGCTAATGTGTAAAAGGGAAGGACCTCCGTCTCCTGCTGTTCTTGAGTTGCAACGGACTATAGTTGCAAGTCATCATTGTCCCTTCCTTTCTGTGTGTTACCATGCTCATTTTTGATAGTGCTTACCAACACGCTCGTTTTGTACTTAACCGCATCCGTGTGCCTTCGGAGCGGCGGAAAATGTTATGCGACAAATAATCGTCCTGAGCCAAATAAAAAATAATTAAGTTAATGTATTTTGCTATAGTTCATAATTCATTTTTCAACCACCCAAAACTTGTTTGGTTTGGTGGCCGAGTGGTCGTATTTCAATGTTTTCTGATAAGTTTGTTTTACTATTTGGATTTATCAGAAAAAAACTCAGAATGTCGAGGTCAGTATGGAAATGAAAAAGAAATACGGTGTTTTACGAATGCAATTTGTCAGAGCGCATGGTTAGGAATGCTAAATAAATGCCTTTTTCGTTGTTTTTTGCTTTGTTTTATTTTTGTCTTGGTTTATTGACAAAAAGCAGTTCCCCCTTTATTTGATTGACTAAAACCTGAGACGGAGGAAGAGAAAGACAAACACAATCTGACAAGCTGTGTTTCTCCACCTTCTTTGCCTTCGTCTTTGGTTTTAGTATGTCGAATAACAACCAACCCGCCTGCCTAGTGACGTTAAATTCAATTTCCCTTTATCTCGTCAAGGTTCGCTCAGGACAACGGGTCAATGCACTTCTGGGCCACAACAAAAGCCCCTGTTCCGGCTTACAGTTTGAACCGTAATATCTGTGTTTTTTTTAGCTAGAGGAGGGTTTGTGTTTTTATAACAGGAAAATATATGAGCATGTAGCATTCGCTTGACGGGCAGGGTAGCTGAAGCTTTTTGTTTTCTATAGACTACGTCCAGGAGTTTGTGTATTTCAAAGTACCAACGTGTATAGAAGCAACACTTGCAAGATCTCTCGTGGTACAGTTAGTACTAAATGCCAAATGCAGGTGCAGAAAACACCTTTCGATACCGACGAATTTTATAAATTAAGGTAGGTTTTTTCCGGACATTATTTATATTAATTTTGAATTAAAAAATAGGAAACTAGTGAAATTAAACCCAGAATTTCAACGAACTGGTAATCAAAGAAAAATGAACTTTGAAAACACGGAGCCTTACCGATGTGAGACGCACCTAGCCTTTTCAGTTTCAGAAAATTGTAAATTCAGTTCCTACTGGGGCGAAGTTTTTTTTTTTTTAAGTTTATGGTTCCTCTGATAACATTGCGGTACACTTTTGCATTGATATTGCGATTGTGTGTTTAATCAAGTTCTCGGTCATTTTATCGATGCTCTTTCGCTTACAAAACGCTGATGTCTTCACTGACGTGGAAGGAGGATGGCCGGGATAAATATCTCTTCTACTATAGTCAGTGACACGTTAAGAAAAGATTTCTGGATGGGGAGGGAGGAGGTTTCCTCCATCCTCTCTAGCATTCCATGTGTTTCCTCCTCCCTTGCCCTTCTTTTCCTCGAAAACTTTTCTTAACATGTAACACACTATAGTTTGTGAATGAGGTACGCAACAGCGCATATTTCGATATGCTTGGTAATATATTTTTATTGAAAACCGATTGAAAAAAAAAAAGAAAAACGTTTTTCATTGCTACGCAAATGCCGTCCTTGCTATATATTTTTTGAGCTCGGTGGACATTGGAGGTGCGAACGACCTTCACACTCTGTAGAGTAATGAACTAAACTTTGGTAATTAAGTTTTTAATTAGTGAAACAGACATATGGTTTCAATTAAAAACTTGCTAAGCGTCATGCAAAACGACTAAAATTGTAAGTTTCAGAAATACTTTCAGTTAATGAGAAGCGTTGTACTACGCTAAAGGTACCACTTGTGCAGCAGCTACAAGGCCGGTTATCTTACTCCCGCTCCACGAGAATGCTAAATTGAGCGTACTACTGCGCATTTCACACACTCAAAGTCTTGCTGAGAAGGGCTGACTTAGTGGTTTTAAATGACGCTCAGTAAATTTTTAATTATAATGATATGTTTATCTTCAATACCTAAAAAGATAATTAAACAAATTTTGTTAATTACTCAGCATACTGTGACGGTTCTTTGCCCCTCCAATGTCCGCCTAGCTCAAAGAACTATATAGTGAAGACGGAATTCACGTATCAGTAAATACACCTTTTTAAAAAATCTGTTTCGAATAAAAACGATCACCCGGTAAATACCACACCTAGAAAGAATAATTTGAATTCGTCCTTCGATTGTATTGGGGATGCAAAAAACAGTTCAAACTTCATTCTGAACTGCTTTTGCAAGTCATATATGAGTGAGGAATAAACTAAGAATTTTCTTAAACACACAGTTGAAACTGTGGCAGGGGAAAAATAAAGGTATAACTGAAAGCATAATAAGAATTTAGAAAAATATATACTTCTGTCAATGGGAAAATAATTAGAAATTTCTGGGCCGTAGCAAAAGGTATGCGCATCTAATCACACGGACCAACCCAAGGAGGTTTCACAGAGAAAACAATTTACCTAAACAACTTCATTAAGCGTAAGCCTTCTGCTTCATTTCGGTTTTATTTTGGCTCCGAATATTTTTTTATTCGTAAATAACTTTGTATGCCGCTCCTTAAGTATACATACCAAGTTTATTTTACTTGTCATTTAAGCTTCGTTGGACAGGAGAAAGAAATTCGCAGCGGAAAATCGAAGTAAAAAGGCATTCACAGCAGTCATTTTGGTACCGCTTGTTCCCTTCAAGGGTGAAAGCCCCTTTCGATTGGGCAAGAGAAAAACTCCGCAGTGATCAGCAAACCGCCAATGGTGTCATTTTGGTTTTGAAAAGTGTACCTTCTTCGAATTTGTCAATTTCAGCCTGTCCGAAGTTAGTCACTTGAACTTATGCTGACGATAGACGTGAAGAGCTAGTACTATACGTGACATGGAGAACTTTATCTTGAATCTTGTTCGTAGCTAGCTTATCTTAAAGATGAGGGTCTTCGAGGTGTGCCTGACCAGCTTGCAGTCCGGCGGGCCGCATGCACTGGATGAAGCACACGCTATCACTTCGAGTACACTGTTGACACGGCTCATGGAGAACACTAGCCATGAAAGATGGCAGGCCCTAATGGCAAAAGGAAAAGGAAAAAAATCAAAAGCAAACTGCCTAATGAATTCCGAAAGAACAGAAACCTTTAACTAAACTCTACTGGCTGCTATTATCCCGTATTTACGAAACTATAGGCACTCCATTTTCGAATGTCGCTATATCCCACATTAGCTTACGTAAACAAATTAGGGACATAGAAGACAGCACAGACGACACGGGCTTCTAACTATTACCGAAACGTTGACTGACAATTACCGCCAAGTTTTGGGAGGCTGGTGTTCGGTCCAGCCTCCGAAAGCTCGACGGAGGCGCGACTAAAAGAGGGGAAGATTCATAGTGGCGAAAGAAGCAAGGGCTATGGGGCTGTGCCAGAAGCTATACGTACGTAGAGGACGGTGGGCGTCTGCTGAGCGTCAATCGACATGTCGCCATTAAATATCTACTCTGAGCTTGCTTTTTGAAACCAACAGGTTTCGAATGTAAACACCTTTCCCTTGCATTAGTAAAAATTGCGGTATTGTTTTGAAAGGTGGATCGCATCGTTGAGTAATAGAGCGAGTGAATTAGATTGTTGCACTGATAATATTTCGTGTTAGTTGGGCTCTGTAGAAGAGGAAGTTCGAGAACAACGATACTTTATAATAACCACCAGCTCTGGGAAGAAATGTCAAATGGAGAACACATATGCATTGTTATTTTTAGCGAGAGGTCGCTGCTTTCGGGTGTATTCTCGCTGCAGGAGTGTTTATGCAACAGACACGTCTGACATTTTTATATTAGTCTCATAGTTATTTTTAAAAATTGTGAACATTTCTTAGGTGACTAGTACCTAACAATCAGTCCTCGTTGGTGCCAGCACACCAGGGGCTACTATCACTGAAATATGTCACAGGCGGTCATTAACTTTTTGGGAAACAGACCCTTACCGGTAATTTGAGCCCGCTGACTTTCTCATACGTGTACGTACCTCTAATGGTCATTTCAGATATTTGCATTGAGTGCAGTGTTTTTGACAGCATCGATTGCAATCACGAGAGCTGCAATTACCACTGTGCATCACTCATACACATGAATGCAACAAGTTCAATGATAAAACTTTTCCTACATTGCCCAAATGCCAAGGCGAAAGTTGGGATCGTAGGTACACGCGCTGCATGCGATTGCGTTCTCTACATAGAAGGTTCGAGGCAAATAACCAGAACAAGATGTTAAGGAATGCACCTGTAAAGTTCAATTTGTTTTATATTTTTATTTTAAATATACTTTCTTGCTGACATCATCGTCTGTACCTACGTTTCCAGAATTATTCTTGGTTCTTGTATTATTTGAGAAATGATCTAGCAAACGTATATTGCAATTTGTAGTATTGCGACAAGGTCTTCTCCATTGCCATCACTATTTGCGTTTGGCCAAGCCATGAAAAGCAAGGTCTCTCTGAAGCATAATGAAACCACGAAGAAGATTTGGTCTGTATTGACCCAATGTTCAGTTATTATTCCCAGGACATGAGGCTTGAAGTTTTGAATAGAAAAGCAATATGTGATACATCATATCGGAACAACACTGACTAAAACCCTACAATATTAGCAATATGCAACTCTCCCGAAGTCTTTTATTGCACCTGTAGAAGCACACAATATATTTCCTTGTTTAGTGCAATACTACAAAGAGAAGCAAACATGCTCTCTTAAGGCTAGTTCAAAACTTGAAACTGCTTACAACCAGGGAGGAAAACAAAAACAGATTTCAAGCATTTTGTGAATGCTAATGACTGGGCAGCTGCCTTCAGAAGTCGCAAGAGACTGAACAATATTTTTAGAGTCTCCGTTCGCAACCAGTTCTAAGTGTATGAACCAGAATTTACGATTATTTTATTTCAGTTAATCACCCTGGTAGCACGCCAGAGGAATGCCCAACTTTGACAAAGGTCTGGCAAACATAAGGGCCCAACTTTGGCGCAGTTAGGTTTTTGCACCATGGCACTCATCAGTGCCAAAGTACGGTGCCTAACTATAGCCTTAGTTGGGCGATCCTAGGGCATGCCAAAGTTTGGCTCTTCTCTGGTACGCCAGAGGAGTGCCAAAGTTGGTGCCATACTTGAGCCTTAACTGCCATAGTAAACCCTAATCTGGGAATTCGGGGCATGCCAAGGTTTGGCGTTTCTCTGGTCCGCCAGAGGAAACGCCAAAGTTGGTGCCATACTTCCGCCATAACTGCCAGAGCAACGCCTAATTTCGGTATTGGGACGTGAAAAAGTTTGGCTTTCTCTGGTTTTGACCAAAGATGCCAGATGAGAGCCGAACTATCAGAAAATGAAGGCTAACTTTGGCACTTGTTTGGCGATTTTGTCCCGAAAAAGCCAGATCTCAGCCGAACTACAAGGAAGTAAGCCTAACTCTGGCACATCTGTGGCAATTTTGGCCCAAAGGTGCCAGATGACTGCCGAACTACAGGAAAGTGAAGCCTAACTTTGGCACTTGTTTGGCGATTTTGGCCCTAAGATGCCAGATGTCAGCCGAACTACAAGCCACTAAGCCTAACTCTGGCACATCTGTGGCGATTTTGGCCCAAAGGTGCCAGATGACAGCCGAACTATCAAAAAGTGAAGCCTAACTTTGGCATTTGTTTGGCGATTTTGGCCCAAAAATGCCAAATATCAGCCGAACTACCGGGCAGTAAGCCTAACTCTGCCATTTGTTAGGCGATTTAGCCCCAAATATGCCAAATGACAGCCGAACTACCAGGCAGCGAAGCCTAAATTTGGCACTTGTTTGGCGACTTAGGGCCAAAATACCCAGACTCTTGCCAAGGAAGGTCAGGTTTGGCTCTACTTTGGCTTTTTCGGGCCTTGTTAATTGCCGTAAACTCCCAGACAAAAGCCGAATTTGGCCCAGAACTCGGTGCTACCTGGGCACTACCCCTAGAGTAAGACCAGTGTCAGCAATCCAAGCGGGACCATCCAAAACCTTCAGTTCAGACCAAAATCCTTATACAGGTTCTTAATGCACATTCAAGAACCGGTTTGAGGTGCACCAGCTGTTTCTTTTGAAGTCCCCTACAGGTACAGGCGCTGCATTAGTACGAGCACGACCTTCTCCCTAATATGTTAATCTTTTATCAGGACACAAATGTGACAACAGGACTAACAGTATCCTTTCGTTCCGCGATATTTTAATGCATTCAGTCAGCCACACGTGAACGTACACCTATCCGAAATTGCTCTAGGAAAAATTGGTATAATTTCCCCGTCATGTGAACAGGTTGTTAAAATAATCGCCGCAAGGTTAGCTTCTCTCTGTCAAGGTAGGGCGCTTGTGTGGTGGAAGCGGAGCTATAGTGCAGCAATACTATGTGTCACTACACTCTAAGAAATGCCTGCACGTCTACTTATCCGCAAAACACTCGAAGAGCCAATCTCTGTGATCTACGAAATCAGCTCAACGAATTATGGGGCGGAACATCTGTTTAGACCTAAAAATGAAGTCGGAGCTGTGGCATTACGCAATGCAAGCATGACGCTTTGCATTGCGTAATGCCGCAGCGCAGACTTCATTTTCAGGTCTAAAAAGATGTTCCGCCTCATCATTCGCTGAGCTGATTTCGTAAATCACAGAGATTGCCTCTTTGAGTGTTTTGCGGGTAAGTAGGCGCACAGGTATTTTTTAGAGTGTAGTTGAGTGCAGTGACAGCGAATGCGACGCCAGGAGAGAGGAGAAAGGGCAAGCTTAGAAACACTGGGGAGGAGGAAAGAAACCTCCTCTCCTCTCTTACGTTCCAAGTGTTCTCCCTATACTCTCATCGCCCTTCATTGACCTTCTCTCCCGTCCCACCTTCTTAGTGCTCGCCCTTTCTTTCTTCGCCTTGCGTTGCCTTCGCCTGCACTGCACACAACTAGTAGTATTGATGAAATATCTCATTTGTGCAGATCAAGTATTGCCTCTCCCTAAACACGGAAATACAAACGAGTCTTTTCTTGAGGCTTACCTGTAATTTGAGCCTTTTTCGTGTAGAAGGTAAACAAGAAAAAACAAAAAGACGTTGTTGGCTATTTAGTATGTTTGAATGAATATAAATAGGCCTGGGCGGCAAGAAAATTATCACGTACTCTCGTAATCTGGACACGGAACTGTTTGTTTTCATTTCACTCACAAAAGGCTTATCATCATGTGAGTTTTAGAAAACATTTATTCTTACTTGTTACTTTTAAGGCAAGTTCCTATTTTGTAAAAAAAAAAACGCACCACCAGGCAGCAGTTACGCAGTACACTACATATTTCTTAGCATGTGAAACTGATTTTTGTTATGTATTTAACGTTGGGACTATCGTCCTTGACTGAAGCACTTGATCACTCTTTTTACACTGGAACGAACACAGAATCCGAGCTAACGGCAAAGTAATCACGCGTGTTCAGCGCTGCTGCAAGGTATGCAGATTTATTCAAACAGCATATTTTACACGTGAAATATATATATATATATATATATATATATATATATATATATATATATATATATATATATATATATATATATATATATATATATATATATATATATATATATATACAGGGTGTTTTTTAAGCTTAACAGATTTGTTTAAAAAAGCCGTTAAAGTTACACTTATGCCGCTTGTGGAGAGAGTTATACGGCCAGGGGGACACATTATAAGGGGATAATCGTAATGATCAGGTGGCTAATTAATTAAAATTTGTTAATTAACTTTTAAATAATGCAAATAGACATATGGTTCCAATTAGAAACTTGCTCAGCGTCATCGAAAACCCCTAAATCAGTCATTTTCGGAAAGACTTTGAGCGCGTGAGAAGCGTAGTAGTGCACTAAAGTTACCACTCGTGAAGCAGGTACAAGGCTGGGGCTAGATAAGAGACGGAAAATTCGCGCGGGCGCCTTATCGCAACCTCTAGCTTTGTACCTGCTCCACGAGCGGTAACTTCAGTTCACTACAACGCTTCTCACGCGCTCAAAGTCTTTCTGAAAATGACTGATTTAGGGGTTTTCGATGACGCTGAGCAAATTTCTAATTGGAACCATATGTCTATTTTCATTAATTAAAAAGTTAATTAACGAATTTTAAGTAATTAGCCAACTGATCGTTACGATTAGCCCCCTATAATGTGTCCCCCTGGCCGTATAACTCACCTCCACAAGCGAAATAAGTGTAACTTTCACGGCTTTTTTAAACAAATCTGTTAAGCTTAAAAAAAAACACCCTGTATGTATATATACAGTATATATATATATATATATATATATATATATATATATATATATATATATTGTTAGGGTGATGCTGTCGGCAGCAGAAAGGACAGGACAGTACACGATAATAGAAGAGACAAAGGATTTATGGAGGCAGAGCCGGCCTGTGGGGCCTGGCGCGAGATGGTCGTGCGCGCCACTGCCCCGTCGTCGTCTTCACCTCCCTAACAATGTATATAAACCACGAATCGCAAGATTTACATCTTTATTTAATAATCGCGTGACACTCTTAATTTTTATCTGTCCTTCAAGATGTAAACCTATATTGTACCAAATATTTAAAAAAGAACATCAAGAAAGGAAGACATTTTTATTAAGGTGAAAGTCGTATATGTCTCATCGTTCATTCGACCTTCAAAGACCTTGAGCGAAAACACGTCGGCGACACGAAAGGTGCCAAAACGGTTACGTGACCACTCAGTGAATGACTAAGCGAATTAAGAGGATGATTCAGCACATTGAGAAGAATGACTCAGCACATTGAGAAGGATGACTGAGTACATTAAGAGGGACCACTCAGCGAGTAAATCATGTGTCTGTCTTGAATTCATCGGCGCTTGGGCATTTCGCCTTCAAGTATTCTTAGGGAGAACATATGAGAACATGCAAATTATTTTTTGTCAGTCTACAGAAAAAGGACACACGTGCCATGACACTATGCATTTATTTAGCACGAGCAGCGAAATCACCGCGAATGGTGGTCACTTTTTTTACAACTTTAACCTTTAAAAACAAATTCATTTTTTACGCTACTGCAAAGTTTTAAAAAAAAAAATTAAAAAACGCCGTCAAGTTGCAAATTCATGGCCAGCGTTGGTCAGCAACCAGGGATGTGCACCGAGAACGAACAGCCAAGAAGTGCTTGGCTCTGCTGTGCGCATGTGCCATTCGCGAGAACACATATACCTCTTCTCGTGGCAGATGTCACCACAGGTGCGCGAGGCCACGCGATCTGCTGGCCGATTTCATTTCGTTGATAACTGTATAGCAGGCACGGGCGTGTTTATAACGCCCGACGATCTCCTCATGCGATCAAACATACGATTCTTAAAGCAAATGTAGAAAGCAACGCGTTCAGGCTAGATGTCCTAGCGCAGCCTAGAGCTGGAGCTACGTCATGGCCATTCTGATAGTGGACTTAAAGCCAAATATAAGCACTAGGTAAAAATGAATTTGAAGTTGATATAAAAATATAAGTGGCTGTAGCCGGTAGTTCAGAGTACGATAACAAGCACCCTCTAGCCAAGAAATAACGAACTGCCGTTTTTGCCAGTCGTTACTTCACGCACTGATTTAAGCGAGCCAATGAACGAGATTCAACTGCCTTCCCTGGCAATTCCGTAGAATCCTGGGGCGAGTGAGTACTCTCGATTTTTTTAAATATGCAGATTGACTGATCGATTCGTGCAATCACTGTTAGCGATGCGGGAGAATTACTGTAAACTTAAAGTGCAGTTTCATTAGGGACCTTTAGCAAACAATTGTCGTGCTCCGCGTACCACACTACCTGAGCCTTTGAAGCATGCTTTTAAGCGCGCGCCCCGCGGTCACAGTCCCGGGCGCGCGCTTAAAAACATGTTTCAAAGGCTCAGGTGGCGCGGTACGCGGAGCACGACAATTGTTTGCTAAAGGTCCCTAGTAACAGAGTTTTCTTGGGGAAATCTGTACCATACTAGAACAAGAAGAATTTGATGTTGTTCTTAGTCAAAACTCGTCTCTTCATTCTCCTCTAGAGTTCTTACTTGAGTGTAATAGGACACCTTTTTTCTAGTTTTAGTTTCTTTCTTTAGATTTTTATTTTGTTGAAATAGGACGTTATGTAGCAGACGAACAAGGTGTAAGGCAGAAAGAAAGCTCAACACTCCGATTCACTCAGGAGAGCACTTCGATTAGATTGAGTTCAGCCTTATGCATATCTTTCTTGCTTGTTGATTCTTAGATTTATATACACATAGTAGGAACGTTTTTGGGATTGTTTTTGCGGGAAACGTTTAATTTAAACCATCATAGCAAAACTTGTTTGGTTAATATTACGGTATAAGTCATGATTCATATTGATATTTATTTTAAACCCTGGTGTGTGTCTATATCTTGACATGTGAGGCCAAGAACCCGATACAGTTTGTCGTCACTTATTTTGTGTGCTCATCCCAAGGAAATGTTTCTTTAAGTATAACACCTAACGTCTCGAAGGAAGACACTACCTTAACATAAGCAGAATTTAGTGTAGTTGTTTTGGTTATGGCTATTTTCATGTTTTTCCACAAAATAATATTGCATTTGTCGTTTCAGCATTCATTTTTAAACCGTTATATTTTATTATTCTAACCTAAAAACTCGTGAATTTGAGTGATCAATTATTTCAAATAGTTTGCCAGTGAAAAATATACTATACTCATCTGCGTAAATAATACATTTAGTGCTAGAAAAAAATGGCATTCTTTATCATTAGCATCCATCTAAAAATAGAAAGACCCAAGATGCTGCCATGTAGTGCGCCACAAGAAACTCGTAGAGAATCCAACAGAAAACTGTCTACGTTGACAATATGGCTATAGAGTCGTAAATAAGGTGAAGTAAGTGATGCGGTATTCCTCGATACCGTGCCGCCCTAGATTTTGTATAGAAAGTCCGTGATTAACATGATCAAAAACGTCTGTGAAGTTTACACAGCTCCGTTTTGCAGCGTCTACAAAGCTCCCTTGCGCCTTTATATTCTGTAGGCCTAAGACAACATTTCTTTTTGCTTTTTAAACTGGTTTAGACTATGCCCTTTCTGTGTGAGTTGGGCAAGCGCGGCAGGACAGAGACAAAGTGAAAGAGGTTACAACAACACGGAGTGCTCCGAGTTTTCCTCACCTCCTTCAATTTGTCCTAGTCTTCGGCGCTTGTATTCAGAAATAGAACAAGCTATCCACTGAGTTTTTTTACGCAACTCATACTACGAGTCGTTTAGCAGGTTAGGTTTTAATACTAATTTATTAAGCCGTTGCAAGAGGCTTTTCCAAGTGCCTTCGGGAGTACTGGTAGAATGAATGTTGCTCTGTAGTTTTCTATGTCGTCCCTGTCACCTCTTTAAAAATCGCCGTGACCCGCGAAACCTGCACTGCATATTGAAAATCGTTTGACCAAGACAGGTGTCAAAAATATGCGCTAGACATGACATAAGAGGAAAAACAGCATGTTTAAAAATGTTTTTACTTGCATACTATCGTTACCTTGAGCATTGCTATTTTTCGAATTTCTAATAATTTCAATTATTTAATTTTAACTTGCATGTTAAAAAACGAAGTTAATTTTTGCGAGTAATTTCTAAAAGAACTGTTCAACGTTAGTTTTGTCAACAACCTTTATAAAAAATATATTGAAGCTATCTGCAAGCGGTTTGCTGATACTTCTACACTATTTTTTTATCTTACGAAAAACGTTACGGGAATCCTCATTGGTTCAATACAAAAATGTCCTTTCCAGATCATATCAGAACACCCAGAAAGAAAACTAAGTACATTAGACAAATTATCACGCCTAGAATTTTTAAATCTTTGTCTCACCCATTACGACATGACCTAAATTCCTAAAGTGTTATTTTGCATTTTTAGTTTTAATAAGTTGGTTGAATAGAATGTATCTTTTGTTCTCTTTCTGAGGGCTTTACAGCGACCAAGGGCTTACGTGACTTTCTCTTTTATTTTACGGAAAGCAGGGGGAAACTAGCTACATATGCGGGCTTCAATATTATAAGAAATTCTTCGTAAGCATTGTTTGATTTATTTTATCTGAATACGCTATCCCAAATTACACTTACATTTTGTTTACCCAAAACTGGCCGACCCGTTTTTCGTCCATCAGCCATATTAAATATCTGACTGCTGATTTTTCTGTTTTCGTGTCCTTTAGCGCCCACAAATATGAATACGTGGTCGCTGAAGTCACAAAAAATGCTCCAGCTTCAGTTATGTCTTAGCTTATATTCATAAATAAAACTTATCAATTCAAGATTGCGAATTGAAGATCACCCTTGTAGCAAGGTCGAACACATTGAAAATACAATTAGAATTCAGCAAAATGTCCAGCTTATTTTTGTGGTCCTTTGTTAGCCTATTTACATTCCCAGGGCCCTCATGAATCAAACTGGAGCTATTATTACTCTCGTAATAAATAAGGCTTCTAAGTAACATAAAAAGACGTTATCATACAATTCAGGGGTGATAGCAAAGAGGACGTACCGTATTTTGCAGTTGGAACGCCATAACATCGCAATCACATGTAATGGTGCAAAAAGTTTGTAAAATAACACAATTGAAAATATTTTTTACTAAAATACATATTTCTTCACTCCGACCATGTAACGCAATTTACAAAAATAAGAATTGTATAAAGGAAGGCGGAAGATATTTGCGTCATCCTTGGACCTGGTCTTGGGATAACATTATTACGACAAATACCTTATCTAACTGCTGAAACAAAAGGCAGAGATCTGATTCTTTGTACTTGGCTGACCTTACATTTAAAAGAAAACGTTTGAATGCCTTCAAATACGCTTTAACTAAATTTTTCTCAAAAGCATATGGTAACACATAAGATTCGCCATGCGTGCACATCATGTTTATCAATCATCTATTTTTATACTTAAATAAGCTTTTCCAGGTCGTAAATAGAAGAGGTTACCACCACTCCTTCCCGGTCAAGCTTGCGCACAACAAATCGTCTGTGTCTGTGCCACACATACTTGAAGTTACTTGTCTTTAAACTGTTATTTTTGTGTTTTTGTCAGAACTTCGGATGTTATTTTTGTTCTGCCACTACATGTCTTGGTGAGATTGCATGGGGAAGCGACGAAACGACTGATCACACCCGTATCTCAACTTTATGTTATATGGCAGACAATGAATTGTAGCAACGTCAGTTTTCAGAAGTTGTGAAAGCTCGATCTGCGTTGCTATTGCATTTGTTTTGCCGAAAAGGTCTTTGTTTATAGTTTATTTAATGCTATAAAATTTAAGATTCAGCTGTCGGCTCCTCCATTTATTAATTGTCAACTTCACCCTTTATTTGGGCAACTTCATCGTCCCTTGTCTCAGTGTTTTCTAATATCCGTTTCAGGTACGCGACAACTCGCTCGTTTCTTTCCATTCGAACTTCTACTCATGAACTCAACAACATCTCGGCCGTTTCGTTTAGAAGAGGTAGTCGGTTCAGTTTGTCGTCGACAGTCTTCAGCTATATTTGTATATAATGAATTTTAGGTTCAACGGCCCCCCGCTTGTGAGAGAGTTGTGACTGATTTAGAATGACAGCATTATATCCAACGCCAAACCCATCAATAGACTTCACCCTTTATACTGATAATTGATTTGTTTGACTCAGTGCACTCTTCATTGAAGACCGAACACTACATTCGGAGACATAATTATATTCAATCAAACTGTGCCAGCATCAGAAGCAACAGTAAAGACATCAAAGTCTCGTGCTCGTTTCTGCGCTGCCGCGGCTGCCAGTGGAGTGCCAGAGTTCTTTCGCGACTTTATAACTTGGACCAGCGATGTCTGCGCCAGTGGGAGTGGCGCCGCAGATCCGGTGGAGAGCAGCTGCTGGAAGGATGGCGCTGATCCCGATGATGGCACGTTTTTGTTAAAATGTAATATCCATAGACACCACGAGTGGCAGTTCTCGGGTAATCCTTAGCCTAAAACATCCCACTGCAATAGGTTATTACACTGATGTGCGCGCGAGTAGCCGAAGCTACAAGGATCAACGTGTTGCCCTAAAGGCGATTCCGCTGAAACGAGAGCGTGCTCGGCAGAAACGCCGAAAGCTCGTAACTCGTTCTTATAATTTCTGTCACCCTCGAAATTACAGTAATACGAAGTTTCGAGCAGGGCTAGAAATTATCAACAAAAGGAAACTGCTTCTTACCCGGCTGTAGTCATTCGGAAGATGTCAAAGACGGACTGGCCCCAGGGGTCTTTGTAAATTTGCCTCAGGATGAACATACTCGCCGATCTCCTTCATTGGCCATTAAAATGACAGGTGATTTTCTTTGTTTTGGCTCTTTAAGTAGAGCGTTTTTAAAGTCTCAAAAACACTCAGTGCATCAAGGTAAATATCTTCGAAATTTTGGAGGTATCTCAGGACGCAAAGATTAACTACGACTGATACGCGCTCAGCATACAGAACAGCATCGGAAGCCATCACGGCCAATGCGGATCACTACAACACAAGTAGAGCCGGGCGAAACGCGTGCTTTGGCGCAGCTGTACACACGCTAAGGTTCCAGCCGGAACTGGACCTCTTCCGCCTTCCTCTCGTGGCATCGGCGGCCGTGGCCATCGGCCCAGCGCATGAAGGGGCACACAATTGGCAGGTCGCGTGTGACGTCAACTGTGACTAGAACCGACTTCACCAGAAGAGTGGCCCGTTCGTCAAAATATATATGGTAAAGGCAGTGTCAACAGAAAATATGATGCATTCGTGCGAAGAACCTGTGTACACAGGGGCGGTAGCGGTGTAAATGCGACTTTCTCAGAGCCTGTTGTAATGCGAGACTCAGTAGACAAAGCGTGTGGAAAGCAGAACAAATGAAACGCAACGGCTCCGAGCATAGTTCTTGCAGCAGCTCGCGGTAATAGGGAACCAAGCACTCGGAACTCTCAACCCGTTGCGGCAAAGGAGTCTGCTTTCGTCTTTTCTCTGCTTCCCTTTTGCTTTTGCCTCGCGATCTTTCTCTGAGGAAGCTCGGAGCGCGTTCGTTTCACGGAGTAGAGCGTCGCTGTATGTCTGAACACGTGATGTTTTACCCCCGCCGGGAATAACACAGAGGCACTCGAAAAAAAGGTTCGTCTGGCATAGAAGACCAATCAGTGAGAATACGTGCGCTGCTTCAGCATTTTGCTGACAGTCAGCCTGTAGACTTCTGATGCTGGCAACCTAACCGAATATGGTTAAGTGCCAGCCATGTAAACAACTCTGCGTTAAAAGCCATGTTGAATCGCGCACAGCAGCATAGACAGAAGTGTTAAACCCAGTGCGTTTATGTGGCTATTATTGAACTGAACTCAGGTACGCGCCACGCACTTTCGCGAGATTTTTTTTTTTTTTAAGTGTTCGCTTTTTGTTGCGACAGCACTGGTTGTATTCTGATGTGAACAGCCCTTAAGAACTGTTGCTGTACCGGCCAGACCGGGTGTTCTGATTTCCAAATATTTGAGCGTACGCTATTTGCGAGGGCTGGGGTTTGCAGGAATACTTCTGCTCCTTGACATTTTTTTGTTGTTGTTAAGAGCGTAATGTTTTGTTTTAATTTATGGTTACCACATTTAAGGTCTTCGGGAAGTAGTGGATGCCTCAATTTATTCTTATATTAAACCCGCATAAAAGAGTGATCAAAAGTGTTTACTCTAATTAATACTCACCATTGTACTCAGATCAAATCTGGCCTAAAATAGCGCGTAGCCGACAACATTTTCGGCATAGCTTGGCGTTTGAAGTTTGTTCTTGACAAGATGCCGATCAATTCAATTCGCAAATATGCATTGCGCTTGCTAATTTATGATTTTGTGTTAAATAGAACAAAGTCGTATTTAATACTCTGCTTGACATTGCAGCTACTTAATTGGGCACTTTCTGACAGTCTGCGTGCGCAATCAAACATAGTTCCACCAGGCGCCCCCTGTGTGCTTGGCTTTGTCCAGCCCACAGACCCATAAAGGTGTTGTTCATCACATAAAAGAGGCACAAAATCCATATGTATGAGAAGCTAAATATGTGTCAGGAACACATCATTGTTGAAATCAACTCGAAAGTCAGAAATTCGATTAAGGCTCTCCCAAATCATTATACACCAACTCATGTTTACAAACAAACCTGAGCGCCCGGAGCGCCCCTAGCGGACGCCACCGACGCCGCGCATGCGCGATGGGGGTGTGGGCAAGAAGCTCGCCGTCGCCCATAAACAAACCATTGAAATGCGATGTTGTCGGCGTCGGTGTGAGTCCCCCTGCCCTTTTTGGCGTTCGAATTGTTGGTTCTACGTCTTCCTGGCGATGTCTGACTATCTTGAGCGGCGTAAATTACCGAGGCTGGTTACACCGCATAACTTCGCGTGATTAATGTGACATGTGGCGATTCATTCCGCGTGGACGCCGCAGATTGTACGCTAAAGCCTGATTCGCAGGATGAGATTTCGCTCGGAATTTTCAGTCGCGACGCCGCTCGGGCTGCAAAAGCGTGAACCGTAGCTGAGATGGTCGACGACGATACTGAAAATCGCAAGCAGAATCGGGACCAACTGAATTAGGCATAACAAGTCGGTGTTGGTCACTGGTAACAATGACCAACATCTTTTTGTATCTACTGTTTACATCGATCCTGCTTACCAACCTTCAAATTTAAGTCTTTTGAGGCCTGCACTCACTTCTTATCGCAGGTACCGGGCCAACATTTGGTCTACGGACCGACGTCGTCTAAGAGAGCAGACGACAAGCAGAAACGTTTGAAAGAGCAGACGACAATTCGAACAATCAGGCGGCCGTTTGAACTTGAAGACGCATTGAACGTAGTCCGCAGATGGTCCGCACAGCTTGACAGTTTTCTGGCGTTCATGTTGGAACAAAACAAATAAATCTGATGACCACAAGTATCCGTGAATTCAGCCCAAAGTGCTTCCCGCCTAAGCAATCGTTGTCCGATGTCGTCTGCTTTTCCCTTTTCACGGCACATATCCAGATTCTCGGACGAACCGAGCACGTGAAAACTGACCTTCAAACCTTTCTCGACACTTTTGGTACGGCCCCAGGCGCGGCGTTTTGACGAGAAGGCAGGTTTTTGTCTGGTTCCTTTCAAAACAACGCAGGAATACACGTTTGGCATGGGGACGTCTGCCCACAGCCCCAGACCGGAAGTGCGACCGACGCGCCACCACCGCGCCGTGACGTCACAGAGATGAGTTCGTGTATAGATCTGCCTATCGAGAATAAAAACTCCGGAAAAAGATTTGCAGCGAATATTTAAGATAATTTGTAGCTGCATTTTTTATGTTGTATTTCTTTAAAGTAACCATAAAATGATTTTTCAACTTCTTCCCCCTTAGCTTTAATCCTCAACTCAAAAGCGAAGTGAGAAATCACGTGACCGTGACTTGCTTGAGCACCGGAAACAATGACCCCAAGCTTCCAGCGTGCTATTTAAGCACATTATTGAATTTGTCATTCTCAAGTAATGATAAGTGCCGTCACGGAACTAATTGAATACGAATGCGAATTACAATATTCGTCGGCGGATTGATCGTTGACGAGTGCATACGTCCGAGTTACGCAGTGCTCGTGTCCAATGCGTGAGCTGGTTCGGCTGACGTGCTTTGGGTACCGCGGATGCATCACAGTGAAAAGGCGGAGAGCTTTCGAAGAAAAGAAAGTACGAAATAGTCCGTTAAATTTTCAAATGTTCGCACCAAAAAGCAGGTTTTAGCCTTTCTACGCTCGTGAACTAGTTTTATTTTGGCGCACTAAACCATATGCGAAAAACCCAATTCATCCCAGCCGAAAATTCTTTTCATGGTCCCCTTAAGGTGATCGGTCCATTATTTATGTTGTCATATATTGAGGAAATATATGTCTTATTTTTATCAATAAATGTTTCTGTATGAAGTTCACAGAACATCTTAAGACCGACACGGGAGGACGATATTCAAAAATACGTCAGCTGTTGAATCTGCGGAAACGTGATTTTTTGTTTGCTGTTTGACAGTGTGAAACGCCGGGTCGTGGGGTATGGCGAACATGATTGTGTGCTCAAATAATAGATTTGAAGTCAAATACACCCAAAGTGAAGAAAGATAGATAATAAATGGTATTCTTCTGAATAATCCCATACACAACGCCTTAATGCAAAAAGAAATACATGAGATGCAAGCAATGATATTCCTAATTACACATAAATAGCACGAAGGACAAACAATGTACTTTTAATAAAAATCACAATTGGACTTCGGCTTGCACGAGCTCGAAACTTCGCAAAATACTGTCTCGGTAGGCTAATGTTATATTCGGTTTTACGTGCTCTTGTTTTTTAGGCCTCACTCTACAACTTTGTGGTTTATTAGTCATGCGCGCTATAACATTTTATTATGCTGCCGCATATCACCGACAGACTGTTTTATATACTGCACAACTTTACGATTTGGGCATCAACGTTTGCTAGCTTTGAGAACATCGCATTTCTCAAGACAACTGAACTGTTTAACATGGTTTGTACGTGACATCATCGCACTATATGCTGGTGGTCGCTACGATTTGTTCTTGCTGAGAAAATCAAATCCGGTGGTGCAAAATGCACGCTGCACAATGTTCGCGCTCAGTGCAAATCATGGATTCAAGATACAAAAATTATTGCTTGGTGTAGAGTCATGAGGACGGTGCGAGCTTCTGGCACCACAAAGACGCGCTTTCTGGCAGGAATGATTTTGCCAAGGAAGTACAATACAATACAATACAATACAATACAATAAATCTTTATTTGCTTCCGAAAATCTAATTTGCTTCCTAATCTCGGGGACAACTTCTTCAGGCTGTTCAGCAGCAACGAAAAAATGTTGGGTGCCTCAATCATGTGTATATGTAAAATGGGTTGTGGAACTATTTCTATACTTCCAGTAAATAGCACTAAGAGCAAAACCATAACGTTGATAACTTGCTGAAACACCCATTAGTTTTTCTCTCCGCTCAATGGCTGACGCAGCAAAAATAAAGGAAAGAAACAGCTTTCCCTCCTCAACTCGCTATTAGAAGAAGGAATCATGTGATCTGACACTAATTATATAACATCAATGGCCATCCTAGTATGCGCTGGGGTTGGAAAAAAATAAAGCGTGGGTTGGGCATTAGACATCTTAGAGTTCGGCAATTCTCATCTTTGATTGAACACGAGCCATTAGCCGAATGTTTTCACTGCTGATTATTAAGAACCCGAGCACTCCAATCGGGCTCATGACAGTCCAGTACGTCACGGTGTCACGTGACTCGAGGGGTGAGAAGTTGTGGTGAAATGTGACGTAACGGTGTCAACAACGCTAATAAATCTAGTGACGTTCTCAATTTAAGTAGACTTGACGCAGTGAGTCACGTGACTAGGTCACAGGGCCACGTGAAGTGACATTATTTTACATCATGTATTCACACCATTACGCCACGTGACCACATGACACATGATTAATCGTAGAGCTACAATTTCTCATACATTAAAAAACGGTACTTGACAATTCCATCACCGCATAGGAATACAGCTGCCAATTTTAATTTCTAAAACGCTCATTTTGTAATATTAAAAAAAAAATTACCCTCAACCGTTTTGGACCTGTTACCGATATTTTATTTTTTTCTTGCTCGGTTCCGGTTTAGTTCCAAGATGGAGGTGAAGGTTTCGGTTCGGTTTAGATCCGGTTCGACTAAAAATAACGGTTCGGTTGCGGGTTTCGGTTCGGCTCGGTTCCGGTTCAACACCCTAATTATGGTAAACCCTTTGAAATTTGTATAATGCTAAATCACATTTAAATGTCAAATCCCTTTTATCGTTAAATCCCAACGAAACGCAATAGTTACAATTCCTTTTTAATACTGGTGCTATGTAAATCGTGAGCGATAAATATGATTGAGCGATTCTTCTTTCTTGACACTGCAAACAAGTCTGAAGTTTTTTTGTTATTTTCAAAATTGTTTATCTCGAGTATTTCCGAAATCATCAACGCTTCTAATATTTTGCTTAGATTCATGCAAATCATTAAAGTCTAATATATCATTTTTATTATCACTAAAGAATGATAATTCTTCACATGTCTTGTCACTCAAGTGCTTATAAATATTCTGAAGGAGTTCATATGTCTGTTCACTTAACATTTTAAAACGCAGCTCTTTGGCGCCCGTTTCCGGTTTGAGCGGCGTCGCCGTCGTCGTCGGCGTAACCGCGCGGTGCATTATGGGACGCGTAACGTCACTGGTGACGTCATCGGCATTGTCATTGCCACTGATGACGTCATCAGAGACGTCAGTGATAACGTTATCATCATTCGCACCGTCATCGCCACTGATGACGTCAACAGTGACGTCACTGATGACGCCATCGGCATCCGCATCGTCATCATCACTGATGACGTCATCGGTGACGTTACTGATGACGTCATCGGCATCTGCATCGGCATCGTCACTGATGACGTCACCAGTGATAATGACGTCACCAGTGATAATGACGTCCTCAGTGACGTAACTGGTGACGTCACTGATGATGTCATCAACGACGATGACGTCACACGTGACGTAAGTGGTGACGCCACTGATGACGTCATCGTCACGTGACCCCGGTGACGTCGCATGACCTTGTGAGGTCACGTGACCCTCGTGAGGACACGGCGACGCCGCTCGGAGGTAGGAATAGTAGACAGGATGAGGAGGTGAGGAGGACGGAGGAGGGGTATACCTTACCCTCACTACCCTTTCCTCCTCCTCCGCAAGAGCTGCGCTCTAATTCGGCGCTACAAGGAGTTGTAAACGGCTTTCATTTTTTGCAGTCACATACAGCCTTTTTTAATAAACATGCTCAAACAGGAAATTAAAAATATATTTTTGTTTTGCCAGAACCACTTGGACCATATACTATATTTCAAAATGGCCATATTGGTACATTCCCATTGATATCTTTTGATATCTGACATCTAATATCAACTCTGAATTATTTTTTATTTGGTATTGTTAAATATTTAAGCCTACTGAAACTAATCCAAGTATATAAAAAATGAGCATACAAAAATGATTCCAGTAAAATATGTGAACAAATTAAGGGACATAATAATGAATGAGAAAGCCACCTAAAATCGAGAAATACATAATAAACAAGTGAAGGAACCGTTAAAAAATTAGATAAAATTAGACTTAGGACCTGCTACAAAAGAACTTAAATATCAGACTGAGACGATAAAAGATCAGCATGCGAAGACGTTTGACCTTGCACAATTGCTAGATAAGCCGAATTTTCCAGCCATTATAGACCGTTCCATTAGGGTCATAGCAGAGAGGGTAAAAGAGACAAAAATGCACTCCCCCTCTCACCCCGCATGTCGTCCGCTCCGCCGAGTGGGCTGTAGCTAGCGTCCGGCTGGCGTGCAAACTGTGTTTAAAATCGCGTCATTTTGGAACTTTTAAGCGCAGATGCGCAGATTTTGGTATGCCAGTTGTCGTGTAATACTATGCTAGATAAAAAGACTCACAGGGTCCAATTGCGCTGTTACATGCGTGCAAATAAAAAAAAAATAGGGAAAACTGTGTCAGATTGACCGGTCTCTCTGGCGAAAAGTAAATCCGGTTGCTGTACCTGTTTTACTATACAAAGTTCGTACTGGTGTAGGCCTTTAGCGACCATGAGTGGAAGTCTGAAATAATAAATAAAAACGTGCTCTCCTGCCGCAATACACGCGGTAGTTGAGGGTAGTACTGCCGGCTGACTCAACTGCTATTTAAGTAACGGAAAAAAAGAAGTGCTATGTTGATCTTTTACAGAAATAGAACAGAGAGCTGTAGGATGATTTTGGAGTAGACATAACTATTCTAAGAAAGGGAACCACTTCACAACGGCAGCCACGAGCGAGAGTTCGATGTTCCGTACAGCCCGCCGATACACCTCAAAGATGGAGAACGGCAACCTCCCGGTTTGTCGTCTGCTAGCGGAGTTGGTCGCGTGCCCTCTCTCTCGTTTTACCCCGCCGAACCCGCTGAATTTCCCGGATGTATGGAGAGGGCGCTGCGGTCGAACAAAATGGTGCCGCCCAGAGAGCGCTAAATGGAATGGTCTATTGCATCCACTCCAATAAATCTTAACCTTGATCTCGAGTTAGAAGAAACCAATGGCACTTTTGGTGAGAAGTTTTATAGAGAACTTGAACTATCTTTTTTGGAAGATGCATTCGATGAATATCGAGATAACATTGATGAACTTGCAGAAAAGCTCGATGACTATTCAAGACGATAAGGATCATTAGGAAGTCAAAAAGAACAACTAAGCAGAGAAATGAAGAAAGCTAGTGGTGAAATCAAAATAAAGACGATTAGGCGTACAACATGGTGTTGTTGATGGAAAAATAAAATATCTTGGAAAATACTAAGATGGTCTGGGTAACATAATAAGTAATGTGGGCAAATCGTCGGAAATGGTATTTATACAAGTGTTGATGATCTTATAAAAAGTTATATACAATTTTGAACATAAAAGAGATAGAAATAATTCCGAGGAACTTGTAAATGAATAATGTGCGCTTTGGATGTTCTATATTAATATTTATTAGCGATAAATAAACGAGTGTCGGAACCAGCATAAACACTAATATAATAAATATTTATGTCTAGGAAATAAAAAAAAAAATATTATAATTAATTAAACATATTAACGGTGAAGGTACTCTAACAGTTCCCGAGGACACCGAAGTTATATCCAAAAGAAAATGAATTGCAATGAAATAATGTGCAATCCCTTACATATGGCATACTATATCTGTAAAATTTAAACATAATATTTTACTGTACATTTTAGATAAAGGGAAAGCAAAACATATGACCATTCGCGATGGTAATCGTGATTGTGGATTCTCTGAATAGTCAAATGGTTAATTTTTTGGAAATGCTTAAAAAGGATATTCCAATTTTATTTGCAGTACCACGAGGTATTACTAATAGAATATCAATAACCATAAAGACAGGATACAAATTAGAGTTCAGAAAAGACTTTCATTTGAGAAAAAAACTTAGTTTCAGACAATCACTATGCGGAAGTGATAAGGAAGAAACTGAAGTAATTGTGTATTTTTGCAGCAAATGTTAGACAAGATGCCCGTACATTATTTATTCATTATAATTTAGTCAAAGTTTTTTATTCAGACGATAATACAATTGTGATGCAAAATTATTTACTAGACACATTTGTTCCAAACAAAATATCCAATTCATGGCTAGTGTTTAGTCCAAACCCAATGAAAAGTTTTGAGGTACAGTATAGCGTTATCATTGATTTTTCTTCAAGAATTACAGATGAAAAGAATAGACAAAGCAATTTTAACAAATACGTTAGATATTTCTTCTGAATTTCTGTACAAAATTTCGATAATAAATGGTTTTACTTAGAAATCCTCATCAACACATTTGCAAGCATTCACTTAATGGATATTGTGGTATGCAAGAAAATTGATTTTTAACGAATTCATTATTTACCCTTGCAAGGCTCTTAGCATCATCAGGTAAGTCCTTTTTTCATCGAGTTTAGCCTAAAATAATTTCATTTGCTAAAGATACATTTGCAGAGGTTAAACCGGTATTACAAAGTGCAGCATCCAAACTAGTTGAAAATGCTTTAAATAATAAAACTTCAAGGCTAAATAAATTTACGACTTTAAGGTACAGGTTGTTCCAATAGTAAATTATAACGTACAAAAATATATAATGAACTTTTGCACGGAGGCGGATTTCTAATGAATAAAAGAATGGGCTAACAATTCAAAGTTTTTCTTAATCCCCATCTTGCATATTTTTTCAAATTTTGTATATGGACCATTGAAACTTACGAGAAACAGGAGTATATACGCCAACTGATGAACGTCATGATTTTGAAATTATTAGAAATATAAATGACAGAATAAAATCTCAAAATGAAGTAGAACTCTTCTGTTTTGGCATCAGGGAAGCCCTTAGAGTTTCCAAAAGTGTACTTCAGTGCCGACTAAATATTGCTAAAGTGATGATACGAATCTCAGTAGTGGTGATATTGTTACGTTTGTTAAGAATATGGGTGCGAATGCATTTTCGAAATTAGAGTAACTGTCAATCATAAAATATTCTAACGTATTTATTTCCTGGAATTAGTACAACGATCGAAATGTTGATCACCTACTTAGATGATTTTTCAAGATCTGCAACCACGTCCGAGTTTTCGTACTCAGATACGTCTGAAACATATGAACTAAGCAAATGTAAAGTCACCATAGAAGTTCAGAAGACTGTTAGTGGTGTTAAAGTAAACCCAAGATGTAATAAAAGACGTGCCAAGAAATATGAAATAACCCTGAACTCAAATACTACAGATGTTTCTTTTAAAGTCAGAGATCTAGGAAGTTTTTTAGACTTGATAACGTATTTAAAAAAGTGACATTTAGGCTAGTTCTGACTAAACATAATTACACAGAGATGTCAATAACCACTGCAGGAAATTACATAGTTGTATTCGACAGGCTATTATAGAAGGTTTAAAAGGTAACGCTAAATTTGGAAACTTAAGCTCTCCAAACCGAAACTCCCTAACCATGCGATTTTATCATACGGATGGGAAAGTTTTCAAACCGTTGGAATGATATACTTTGATAATACAGATCACACCATAGCTTTTATATGAATATTATATAAACCCAAATACATTTATTTTGTTTTCACAACGTTTTTAGAATCAATACTTCGACTGGAAAAAATAGTGTTTTGATAATTTAAACCTGAAAATTATAAATGTAGAAGTAAACTCCCATAGATTCTTTTCAATTCATTGTGACTTCACACCATTCAATTTTCTTATTGACGATTCCTGTAATGCATTCTTAAAAACTGGATTTAAAATTGTAGACGTAGATACCGGGACAGTTGTAACGAAACGAACATTTGTAAGTCTCTATCCAATATTCTGTTTCGATGTTACAAATATGCCTACAAATGCATTCGAAAATTCTTACACATCTTTCACTCAGGTCCATGTTAAAGTTTGAAGTACTCCGGCTACAACGTACATAATGCATATGATGTACAAGGTTCATAGAACATGTAATGTAACTGTATCTGATCATCATCATCGTTTAGTTTCCTTGCTAGGCCGTGGGGCATTATACAAGGGGGTGGCAATAGAAGAAAAAAAAGATACAACAAATAACACCATTATAACACTTTACGCTAGCTAGGTAGGTTAGATAAAAATAGGGTAATAGCTTCAATACATTTAGTAGTATCATTAATAGAAACGACGTTGCCAGGTGGTGAATTTCAATCCTCGATGGCCAATGGAAGTGTGGAAGTCTGGTGAGAAACAGTTGATGATCGAATTGGGTGTAATTTACATAGGTGTTCTAGACGCGGGAAAATACGATGGGGAGGTGATAGCGGCGATTCTTTGAGGTGGCTATAGTGATAAAAAAATTCAATGCAGGACATAAAGGCGTGCTACTCGGCGGCGAAGAGAAAGTGAATGAAGGTTAGCTGGTTGGCGTAATCCTGATATGCTGGTATATGGTGAGTAGTTGTTACAAACAAATCGAAGGGCTCTGTTTTGGACGGATTCTAAATTATTTGCGAGGTAGGACTCTCATGGAGACAATATAGACGAGGCGTATTCTAACTTCGATCTTATAAGAGTAGTATACTATAGCTGTTTTACGGAGGGTGTAGCAAGTATGAGGTTACGGCGCAAATATCCGAGAGAACGGTTAGTATCAGAAATAACAGAAGTTATGTGAGTAGTCCATAACAGGTCAGAGGCGAGATGAACCCCGAGGTATTTATAAGATGAGAATGTTATTACTTGAGTTTGAGTGAGGTATTACAAAAAGGTGAGGCACGCGAACTGCGGGAAAATTATAGGGATCTACATTTATTAAAGTTTAGCGTCATCTGCCATTTTTCTCACCAATGAATTACAGGCTCAAGGTCTTCCTCGTGAGCATTATGATCATAGTATGAAATAATGGGTCGGTAAATTACAGAATCGTCAGCGAACAGGCGTATAAAAGAAGCTATATTAAGGTGGAGATCATTAATATAGATTAGGAACAGAAGGGGCCAAGGACGGTTCCCTAGGGGACACCCTACGTTACGGTAGAGGTGGGATATTTTACATTGTTAACGGAGGAATATTGCTTACGGTAAGTCAGAAATTCAGAAATCCACTTAACAACAGAGGGGCTAATATTATTATCGTTAAGCTTTGTTAATGAACGTTGGTGTGGAACTTTGTCGAATGCTTTGGAGAAGTCAATGAAAATGGCGTTGGTCTGAATATTCGAATCGATGCTTGAATAAATATCAGTAAGGAAGGCGGTTAGCTGGGTTTCACATGAGTAAGATTTACGAAATCCGTGCTGATGTTAAACAAACAGGTTATGAGAGTCGAGAAAGTTTATAATATTTGAGTAAAGTGTATGCTCCATGAGCTTAGATGGAACACTGGAGAGAGATGGGATGGTAATTACTTAATTTTGTCGATCACCAGTTTTGTGTACAGGTAATACGTTAGCTATTTCACAGTCACGGGGAACTATGGAACACTTATGCGATTGTTAGAATATGTCACAGAGGAAAACAAAGAAAATGTGTTTAGTGTTTAGTAATACATTCGAATTAATTTTGTCATCTCCGGAGCTTGAGGAGACCTTTAGGTTGTCTATTGCTTTCAATAGGCCTGCGTGGTCAATTATGATAGGATTCATCTGAGGGTGAGATAATAGGCATGAGTCGGGAATGTTTAGCAAATCTTTTTTTAGTAAAGAGATGTGAAAACATTGTTAAGGTAAAGAGCGCTATCTTCATCTAAAAGTGGGATGCCGTTGTAGTTTATGAACTACCAAGGAAGAGACAAAGTTGGGTTGAGCACTTTCCAGACCTTTCTGGGTTTATTTGTTAAAATGTTGGGGAGGTCGTCAGTATAAAACGTGGTTTTAGCATCAGTAATGGCGGTCTTGTATGTTCTAGCAGACGCGTGATATGCATCTCACGAGGCTGAATTGTTGACAGACTTCACTCGTTTATAAAGTCACTTTTTCTTGTTGGCATGACTATGCACTGTTTTGTTATACCATGGGTGACATTTATCAGATATGAATCTGGTCAGTGGGATGAAGCGCGCCACTAAGTGGGTTAGCTTATTTTGATAGAGCGTCCGATTTTCATCGGAGGTTCTTTCGTCGAGATTAACAGAGAATGATATTGGTAAAAGTCTTCGAGGAATGAGTTGATAGACACGTAGTTGGCCCTCGCGTAGTCGCGAATGTATTTGCAATAATGTGACATCCGAGGAACAGAGAGAGTGAGTGTTATGTCTATGACAAGATTGTCGCTAATTCCTGTTAAGTAGGTAACGTTGCTAAAATAAGAATATTCCTGACTTAAGCACAAGTCGAGTATATTGCTGCAGCAGTCGGTAATTCTAGTAGGCTGGATGATAGTATTTGTTAGTTTAAAATCTAGGTAAATCTTTGTAAATTTTTGAGAGGAAGTGCAAGTGGATGTGAAGGTAGATCAATTAATATTCGTGTAATTAAAATCACCGAGAAGTACAGCAGAGGCGTTAGGATATTGAGTAGCAAGTTCAGAAAGACACTTATTAAGCTCAAAGGTGAATTCCTTATTACTATCAGGTGGCCTATAACATACGCCCAGTACAACAGAAGGTGTCGTAGGGAGCTAACCCCATACGACTTTTAGCTTGGTAGAAAGCGGAATGAGCCGAGACGTGGCTTGATTATTAAGAGCCAAAAGTACAGCTCCACCTTTTCTACTAATACTGTCACACCTGTACACACGAAAGTTTGGACAAGGAAACAATTCAGCATCTGATATGTCGGGAGTCAGCCACGTCTCAGTAAGAACAACAAAATCGGTGGATTAATGTAACTGTATCTGATAAATGATTAGTACACGTATCAGAAGTTCAAGGAAAATGCTTAAGACTTCAATTCAGGAAGAAGAATGAAAATTATGAATTGATCTGATAGCTAATCCCACAAACTGTAGATTGTTTCTTACTTCCTCTCAAATTCAGAAACTAAAGAAGGGTTAGCCTGTGAACGGACTCTGCTAACTCTGTTAAGAAATAAACTCTGTTAAGAAATAAAAAAGTCAAGAAGATGGGTTTTGCCAATCCTTGGGGCCTTAGCAGCCTTAGCAGTCTTAGCAGCCAGAATTATGCCGCTTGTTGTCAAAGGGGCCTTAAAAAACCGCAACGGCTGGAGCTGCGAAAGTTGATAAGAAAATTGCTGGTCAGGGTGTTAGGATAATTGGCAAAAAAACTAATAAAGTCGCCACTAATTTCTACAAATAATTCAAGGTATTAAAACAGGAACCGGAATTCAGTGGTGCATTTCCAAAAAATATCTTGTCTAAACAAATAAACAAGTTTGGTGTGATATATAATGATGCTTTCCATCATTTTGGACGCATTAGGTTTATTATTTTAATGGTCCAAAATATATTGACATCTTTAATATTTTGATCTGCCCTCTGCTAAAAAATATGAGGTATGTGAGAACAAGTGATAACGACACTCTAAAATTCATCACATTCAAAGTATAACCTCTTTTTTATGTGGTTGTTATTGTATTCACTATATTCTAAATCGTCTAGGGAGTAATACACAATATGATATTATACAAAAGTTTGCATCAGATCCAGAACATAATGAAAGACAATTGATTAGGTATTTTTTATCTTACTAATGAATGAAAGAACTTGAGGAGAAACCATGAGATCCTCAAGCAGAGGCGGAATATCCCATCATTATTATCACAATTTAAGTAAATTTCTCATTTTCACAGGAGCGTCTGTTTAGCAAGTGGAATAACTGCATTCGTTTTCTACCCTTAGCTTATTAGACGTTAAGTATTTTACTCGTTAATGCAATTGAACAAACTCTGCATGTATAAAGAAAAAAATAATCATATTTTGTGTTCTGCAAGTTTTATAAAGAAATTCTGAACCTTTATTAAACAAATGAAATTCCTGAAGTTGAGGTTAAGAGTAGATAAAATATTTTATCAAGTCAACTAAATATCTCGCTAGGAAGGAATATATTAAAAATAAAAACTGATAGGGTATACATTTATTCCTAAATAAATTTCCTTATTAAATATTCAGTATGATCCGGAAAGAGGGAATTATGGAGTAAATGATCTTCAAATAAAGTCCAACAAGTCAATTAAAGAGGTTAGAGTGTTTTCTGAGAAACAAGATGAATACACAAAATTCGAACCAATTAAAAACAAATTTGAAAGACGTTGAGTAATCATTTAAGGTGTAGATGATCAATCGTAAGCTGACTTTGTTGATGTCAAATGTTATAAGTATATTTTAACGTCTATAGATATAACCACTAGATATGCACGGGTAACACCGTTAAAGAACAAAACACGTGTACAAATAACTCAAGCATTCGTTGAAATATTCAAGTAAAAAATGATACCCCACATAGATACAAAGAGATTAAGGACTAGATTTTTATAATAGTAAATTAGTGTGATTCTTTCAAGATGAAAGAATTAAACTTTTGAGTACTTATTCAATGCTTAAGGCATCTGTTGTCGAAAGGTTGAACAGAACATTAAAAGAGGAATTAGATAAGGTTCAGAATCCGCGAGTTGTGGTGAAGTCGGTGAAAACTATAAGAAATACTTTCATCGATCTATTAAAATGGCTCCAATCGAAGCCTCATTAAAACATAATGAAGAGGTTGTCAGAACAAAAGTGTGTATCCTCCATCCAAACGTAATAAAACGCCGAAAGTCAAGTTGCTGGTGCTCAGAGATTACTGAAATTCTAAACAGTTCTTGAAAAGGGTTGCAAACAGAATTATACAGCCGAAGTATTTCGAATAAAAGAAGTTTTAAGCGACGGTACTCCGTATTACGATTTAGTTGGCATGAATGGAGAAGATATACAGGGATGGATTTATGAAAAGGACATGGTAAAATACGTTTCCACAGGGCGATATTTGTATATTGTTTAATTATTATTCTTAATGTCATTTTTCAAGGTCGGGGGAATGGGGCGTTGTCCAGAACTTTTATTTTTTATACTACTAACGAACATACACAGACGTACCCTTCAATGCGGGCACTCTCTTTCCTCCCTACTTCTTAAACTGAACAAGGTAAAGGACAAAACACACGGAACAGGAAGAAAGCCCCGAAATTAACGAGTGAGGAAAGAAGAAAACAAGAGAAGGATAAAACAAGAAAAAGTGAAAAGAAAACGAAAATAGTAAAAACCGCTCGGACTTGGCTAGCTCTAAATGTCATGAAGCCTGATGGCGTGCGTAACCGGCATAAAGCAAGGCGGGCCACTTGTACTGCATGAGGGGCAGGCTACGGCTTCGAGCTCGCTCTGACAAGATCGATGAAGGACTAAGAACTTTCACCAGCCAGCGGCTCGTCGCCTCGCATATAAGCTAGAAAGATATAGTCGGTTACAAGTTAAGAAGGTAGGAGAAGCTCCTCCCACAAGCGTGGTGCGCCGGTTTCAAATCCATCCGCAATCGAAAGAAGAGTTCACTGGAAACGCTCCTTGTTCCGCTTCAATGGATAGATAATGACCACAGAGTGGTGCCAACTTGTCTCCGACCCCCACTTTTTAAGAAAGCGACCTTTGTATTCATCGGAGAAGGAACCGAGCCCCTGAAAGCAGCCTTTGTATCAATCGGAGGGGGATTGTCGTCTTTGTTTCCATCGGAAGAGGGAAGACTTAATCTCCCTCTCGTGGCTTCCACAATGCTAAGTCAAAGTCGAGAGATAAAGCAAATATGTACAGAAAGGCACGACCCTCCTCGCGTGTTGGCCGCAACGTCACGGAAACGACGGCACGCTATTGGATGCGGAGGTGGCGGAGGGATATATGATTCCCTTTGAGGGGCATTTGCCGCTACCTTCTTGACTTGTAACCTACGATAGCAGCGTTGACAGCAAAACCAAATCCACGCAAAAATGCCTGAACTTTGGACGGACCTCCTGTGATCCAGTCTAAACGGGGCGATAGGTACTCCATTCTGAAAAAAAGCCTCTAGCCTTTATTTTCTAAACGTGGTTTTTGAAACCTGCATGCCTTCTTCTCTTGCCTTCATAGACCCCGCTTTTTTTGTTTAAGGGGTAGTGACTTGTAGTACAATTATAATTGGCTAGAAAAAAGTATGCGGATCTTTTCTGGGCGGCTTCAAGTGAGTCAGTGACCCAGGCAGCACACCGTATTGGGCCAACATTGGATTTGATGTGGCAAAGAATGGCCCAACAGTGGCCCAACGAGCCATATGTTTCCCAATATTGGAATCACATTGGACAATAATGGACTATCAAAGCCAGTGGTTTTCCAATATTCGTGATACGTTGGCACAGGCTGGTCAACATTGGACTGTCAAAGCCAATATCTTTCCAATATTGGATACACGCTGGCATAAGCTGTCCAATATTGGACTATCGGAGCCACTGGCTTTCTGATATTGGCTATACGCCGGCATAAGCTGTCCAATATTGGACTGTCAAGGCCAATAGCTTTTCAATATTGGATATACGCCGGCATAACCTGTACAATATTGGACTGTCAGAGCCAATGGCTTTCCGATATTGAATATACGCTGGCTTAAGCTGGTTAATATTAAACTGTCAAAGCCAAGAATTTTCCAATATTGGTGATGTCATGGTATAGGCTGGTCAATATTGAACTGCCATAGCCAATGGCGTATTGATATTTGTGTCGCCTAAGCTATAAACCCGCGACCCTCTTTTTGCATTGCAGAGGTAGGAAAGTAAAAAAAGAGTCATTCACGCGCTCTTTCGGGGCGAGAATTTTATTTACCCAACTTCATGGGGCGTACGTCGCCGGTGCTTTATAACCGCGATCACAAATACGTCCTTAGCTGCCTATAGGACTATGGCAATTTTTTTGTCTGCTGCTCTCCCTTCACATTGCCTTACCTCGGCGTTGAAAACTTAATTTCGTTTTTTAGATTTAATTATTTTTGTCTTTTCCAATGTATTTTGTATCTATATGCATTCCGTAGCGTTAACGTCTCCTACTTTGCCCGTGCCCCTGCCATGTTTGTATTTCTTTCTGCGTGCTTTATTTTTTATATTTAATGTTTCTGTCCATATTTGTCATTGCCGACGCAGGTGTCAACAAACATAAAACCGCCGCTTACGCCGCCAACCGAAGCGACTTCTACTCTCACTTTTACGAGAGTCTATCGCGCTAGAAAGTTGTCTATTGGACTCGAGTGAAGTCTCGGGAGGGCTGCTTAGACTGCTAGTGCACATGTCATCAGTGTAGGCAGAGCAACGACGTAGCAATCGCGACGCGAGAGCATTCTGCGCCTCCATCTGGCCGGCCGCGCTCGCTCTGCGGAAATGTGAGCGTGGTACTCTCGAGCCCCGTTAGCTTACTGAAGTTGGAAGACGCTACTATGTCGTCGCGAATCCTTTGCCCTTCGAACGGTCGCGAAGCCGTTGCGCCCGGCGTATCAATCCTACGCAGAATCTTTCCGAAATTGTTCGCGCAGCATCGCAACCTTCTGTCAGCGAGCGTCGGCGTTTCATCGTGCGTTGAAAGTCGGACGATGTGCTGTCCGTGGTGTATTTTATGTGTAACTCTTTCGTAAAAAAAATTTGAAGTTTAAAAACGCGAACCTAACAGTGTACAACTAATTTTAAATTTATTGATAAAAAATATACATATTTATATTTATTTATTTATTTGTGGACATCGTGCGCAAAATATAGTCCCGCTTATTTCTTCATTCTAAATTTTAATGTGAGTTATACGACGTAAAACATTGTGTCTTCAAACTTGCCCTATTTAGAATCACTTTTGGGCTGGAGAGCCTCTTTAGAAATTCAAAAGCTGGCCTTCAAAGAGCTGTCCTGTTCAATCAGTATAGGCAGCAAGGTAGACGCTATGCGTGTTTTAGGCCAATCGTGTCTCCGGTTAGGGTCACGTGACCACAGTCTCGAAGCTGGTGATAAGGCAGAGCACGGAACCTGACTAAAAGTCCAAGGCCACGCATATCATCCACTGCACTATCAACCTTGGGTACAAGTGACAAATCCCCTGGTTGGGTTCATTGTTGAGATGGGCCTGAAGATTAGCCTTTGTAAGCGCACCCCCCGTTCTGGGCTGCTTTCTTTCTACTCCTTCTCCCATTTTCTCCCTCTCCCTAAGCTGAAGGCGCGGTAGAAGCGTTATCAGGTGGTTTGTCGGATGACGCATTAGCCGTTGACAAACCCGGAATGCCTGCGAAGACCGGACCTAGTTTCGCGTGTGATGCGGCCTGCGGGCCTGCTGTAAATTTCGCTTCTGTGGTAAATGTGGTAAATCTTGTTCGAGAGTTCCGATCACCAGCAGCGCATTCCGTCTTAGTGCCAAGTGCGATCTTCAACATGCGGATTGCCAAGACCATGGATATTCTTTCGGCAGCGCCTACACACCGGTGATCTTCCTTTGTTGTGGGCATACATGTGACCACTAGCTTCGACGGACCGAAGACACGACGGACCGTCTTCTCTTCCATGTGAGTGACAAGGAGAGTTCCTCTTGACCATTGGGGATAGGTATTCTTGCTACGCAATGTACGTTTTGTCCCTATCCGATGAGTTTGAACAGTGTCGAACTCTGTGCCAGGAATCTGCGACGAGTTCAACGTGTAATCCAGAGCGATCGGCCCGAAAGGCCCTGTACAGCGCTATTTGCAAGTACTTTTTATTCTAATAGACCGTGAGAGACGTTCTGATTGGTTATTTTTGTGTTCGAAGTCATTTTTATTTACTTTTTTTTGTGTGTTAAATTATGGCTATTATGACAAGCTATTTTATGTGCGCGATTTATTTTAAACTCTTGATGGATTCAAAGCATCAAGTTCTGTTCAACTGTCATGTTGTTACGTATGCCGGGGTATTTATTGAACTGTTAATTTAGTAGTGCGTTTGACACTGGTGAGCTGAAGAGGGAGGCCAGCGGTTGCATTTATAAATTGTGAATATTATGGAGGCAATATGGATACATTAATAACTACATATTTCCGTGCATATTTTCGTACATACGTACATTACATATTGTAATTCTTAAGACTTCTTAAAGCTAGATGAACGGTTGAGGGACGCCATGATGTTGCAAGAGTAGAGTTACGCAATTTATTAAATAACCTTCGTACTATTTCATTGATTTTTTTAAACCACTATAAATATTTCAATCTAGATCGATCGAGCTCTGAGTAAGGACAAGTCGGACGAACAAAACAATAGTAAACGCCTGGGCCATCTTTCTAGAAACAGCGTCTCAGCTGAGACGGGGGTAAAGAAAGCACTGTCAAAGCCAGCGTACGAGCTGAACGGGACTCAAGCCTCGACTCAAGACGCTCGCGCGTCCCAGCCTTTACAGTGCTTTCCTTCACCCAGCCTAAGCTGAGGCACTGATTCCAGCAAGCCGGCCCCGGTGTCTTACCTGCGCATCTATTTATTTTAGAAGAAGTACTAAGTCTTTTACACACAAAATAACGAAAAATAATTCACTGGAATAGGAAGTTTATAATATGGAAAAGTAAACACAAAAAAGTCGGTAGGCCTTTCCGAGATTTTATACTTGTAGAGCAACTGAGCCGATTAATCGAATAGTTAATTAAAGGGCGGCGAATAATAATGGAGCTATGTTTTAGTTTGATATTCATTATTGACAAGCGTAAGAGAGAACTGAGAGCCTCTGAAACCCTTCACCTGAATCCAAACCCCCGCATCTGTCTCTTTCAGAATTCTGTGGCCAGGCCCCTGTGTGGAATCCCTTTGCCCTGCCCTTTGCCCAGCTCTTCGCCCAGCCCTCTGCCCTGTCCACTACCGAGCCTGCCGCCGAGTGTGCCTAGGACCCCCCTGGTTGCACAATTTTTTTAAATATTTTCATTCGATTTAAATAAATTATGAACTGTCAAACGTTATGAACGATTCATTTGCATGCTTTTATGATTTATAGTGTCCAAATAAGGTAAAATCGCTGCATTTATTAGGTTTTAGTATCAGAAAGAAAACAGTGCTTGAGGAAAAAGGGCAAGGGACTTGCTTGGTTCTCTGCACTGTTTTTGTGACACTGGTTAGAAAACGGACTGAAAAATGGCATCCAATAATGTCATAGACAATGGATGCAAAAAATAGCCAGTGTATTAGACTGGATGCCAATATTAGAATAGCTAATATTTAGGCCAATGTTGGAAGAGCCAGCGTGTAAGGCGCTGGATGCCAATGTTGGTTCAGCCAACGGTGAAACCTCTATGCCAATATTGGATAAAAGAAGCGCAAACCACGTTGGTTCAACGTGGGCTAGAGCGTTGGCAAACCAGTGGTCCAACATTGGTACCAATGTTGGACCACCATTGGATCGGGTGGCGTTTTCGAAAATGCCAACGTCAGACCAATATTGGAACCAGTTTTTGCGAACATTGGGCCAACGGGGGTCCAACAATGGTGTGCTGCCTGGGGAGTTAATTAGAAAGGGTATCCCAGATGGAGTCATGTTTGCTCGCAGCACAGCTTTGCTCAGCACAGCAGAACCTCACCAGTAGGTTGACCTCCTGTCAAATTTGTCACATGTGTGCCTGCATCACCTATTAAAAAGTTAACAGAAAGGCACAGAAGCTCACATAATCTCATCAAGATTCCATAATATCTGAGCGTCATACATGCGACCATCACCATTATTGCATTTCTTCTTCATGCTGATAACCGTTATACATGCAACCATAAAGATTCTAGTGTCATTAGACTTACAATAGTATACATCCTACCATTATGATTCCACTAACCTGACACCATGAGTTTATCACCTCAAATAAGCGACCTCTCTATTCACAACAAAGCACCGGTATGGTGTGGTCTGTTTCTATTAGCGTTCCATTGCGGCTTCAAAAGTTTCGGCGACTAGCATCCTTCCACCGAAGAACAGAGCTCAGCAAGGTTCTTCGCCTAGTTTAGCATGAAGAGGCACTGTCGAGTTGAAATCTAAAAAAAGTCGGAACATAAGCGGTCAACGCGAATCATCTCTAATGTAGATCCTCGCACCAGTCTCGCAGTCAAGCGACGAGTGCCAGTGCGACTGCAAATGCTGGAAAACGATTTTAATTTAAAGAACAATGAGAATTAATTTTGAGAGATGCACTAATTGGTATACCGTTCCTTCTGACAAAAGCGCCACAAGAGAAGGACATAAAGTAAGAGACACAGCAAAAGCGCTACTTTCGACTGATTATTTACTGAAACAACGCAAACTATTTATGCAACCAATCGGGCTTTTCATGCAGGAATTCAAATTCTTTGTTTGTTAAATGAACTTTAGGGGCACTTATGCATCTGTCACCCCCTTCCATTCTGTTGACGAGTGGCTCATACAATTATCCCGAGATCTTGTTTCTTAACTTCCCAAGAATTCTTGTTTTTTCAAGTTCAGGTGCACAAGGGCATCTATCACAATGAACAGCCAAATTGCCCGACATGGAAGTCCTTACTGACAACGAGTGCTCTTGTGTCCTGTCATTGACGCACCTGTCCGTTTGACCTACGTACACCTTACCACAAGTCGTGGGAATTCCATGCACGACCGAGGAGGCACAATCAATGAACTGCTTTGAGTGTTACTTTGTGCACATATCACTTTCATCTTTTTTGTTGTTGATCTTGTGGCAGAGACCAGACAGCTATCTGGGGCCGAAAACACTGCCGACACAATAAAATACGACGCCACCCTTTTTAGACTGTGTGAAACATCGTGTATGTAAGGGATGACGACGGTTCTCACTTTTTCCTGGACCTTGCTGCTTCCTCCTCCTTCTTTTTGCTCTTAATCTTAGAAGCTGCTATCTCGGCCACCTCCTGAAGAAAACGATTAGGGCATGTCGGTGATCTCAGGCTGAAAAAGCTATTGTTCATGGTGTGTTGGCACGATTTTGCAAGTGATGCATTCATTAGGGAGGAAGCGATCCCTCTCTCTGCCAACTTAGGGTGGGCTGAATTAAAGTGCAACACACCTTTCCTTGAACCTGGTCTATGCTCCCAGCATACGTGCTCTCCTTGAAAATATAATATTAAATCCAGAACGTGCAGTTTCCTTGACGTCATTGTTTAGTGAGTGAAAGTAAGGCTGTGTGGATTTGATGAGAAGATCCCTCTAGCACTTTTTCAATAACGTTGCCAACCAACACTGTGGGCTGTGGTACCAGCACTAGGAAATCATCCCCACACCTCAATATCCTGGCCTCCCCCTCTGTATCTAAATCGCTGAGCACACCCCGGACAAATTCCGCCAAAAATATGGCAAAGAGCAGGGGCGACATGCGACCTGATACCCACCCCGTGCTTTTGTACATACAGGTCGCCTTCAAGAGACACCAGGGTGGAATCTAGGCAGCATGTAAGGTGTTCAATAAATGATTCCACACTGCATTCACATGAGTTCCGTTATCGTTGCTACCTTTTAGGCACCCTCTATCTGCGGGGATTAATTTACCATGCCAGATAAAATAAAACAGGTATTTTACATCGATTGAGAACCCTCCCGAGTAGGAAACGTCTGTTGACAGTCGCTTAATGACCGCCTCCAAGTTCCGAATCAAGAGTGGATCATTTAAATCAAGACGCACAAGCTGTGTGTACAGGAACCCCCCGACTTCTCGCTGCCACGAGTCCCTTTCAGACGCATTCACCGGGCAATTTTACGTTCAAATCTTTATAAGTCTTGGCAGGAAAAAAAAAAAACACTTCCAGGCTGAGCTTCTCGGACGCCTGCACCTTCTTCGCTAGTCTGTTCAGACGCAGTCCTTCACAAAACAACTTTGCCACTGTCTTGATCCTGTTATGCGACAATTTTTCTGAAGTTCTTGAGGATGGCCTCCTTGACTTCGCCCCAAAGAGGCCTTCAGGAAACGCCACAAACCACCCTCCTCATCCACAGTCAGAAGCTTGAATTTATGCTCCTGAAAAAGAAATCTATAGCTATGGCTGGATGGGAGGCTCGTGCAAATTTAAAAGTGAGCAGGTTAGAGCCTCTCTGATTTGCTTAAACCAGTTGCCGACGACATAACGAAAACGATCGACCGATCGACCAGGTACCCTTTATGCACATTTATGCAGAATGTGAGTAAAACATTGCCACTTCCTAACATACGGTTCATTTAAATGTGCACCAGTCTACCTTCACAGTGTTTCGTTATATAAACCACCTAAACTTTATTGTATTTAAATAAAACACATCGATGACTTAAAAAATACTAATGTTGTTTGCCTAGGGTTTATGCTATATTAGTATATCTTGTCTGATCTGCTTCTTTATACTTTCAAACTTTGCCCCGCAAGAACACAAAATTGTTCTTGCGAAACGTGGCTAATATGGTTTGCGAAGTAACCCTAGCTTTAGATGAATCACAATTAAAACGTAGGAAACAGTGTGCAGTAATGATGGTCCTTACTCTTTTTTTTTAAAATCTTATCACAGATGTGCCACAAAGAAGGGCACTTGGGCCTCTTCTATTTAATTAATGCCTAAATGATATTGTTAACATCGATCACCACGCTCAGTCTGTTTGTTTTTTACGCTGAGGATACTTTCACGAATGACAATTAATGAGGCTACTAACGAAGAGACAGGAACCGAACGTTAAATGTGGCGACTTTTTGCTGGATCTAAATGAAAAAGAAGGGACAGCGTCGCAGGCGTCGACGGCGGCGTAGTAGCGGAATCGAGCGCTGGGCGTGACTGCCCTGCACGGCGCGGCACAGTTTTTCTTCAGGCAGGGGTCGGAAACCTTTTGCTGCAGTGGGCGAAATCGCCGCAAAGTGGAGGGGGAGCGTGTCGGATGGAGAAACGGAGAGGAAGGGTGGGGAGGGGGGGGGGGGGGAAGCAAGTCGATAGAAATAGAATGTTAAAGTAAAGACTAACATACCCGAAGGTGGTATTCAAAGATGTTCTCTTGAATCAAGAACAGCTACAGTTAGATTAATCGAGCCCCGTCTCTGTCAATTTTGGGGGTTCAATATTGATTGCCAAGATTGAGAGTCGTAAAACGTGTTGGAGGCGCTCGCCTTTTGACTTTACGGTTTTCATCTTGAGAAAGTATATATTCACAGAGATCTACGCACTGTAGCAAACAATTTGGTGAAGGCCACTACAAGATTTCATATATATAAAAACCCTATTCAGGGACGCACGCGGAAAACTTAACGAGGTCGTTCGCTGCAAGTGCATCCTTCAGCTTACTGTCTGTTTGTGGATCAGCTGATCAGCGGACTCTATCTGTCAAATCACTTGAGTAAATACGTCCGATTATGCAGGATTTGCAAGCAAACATACCTCTTGTGCTAATAATGTGTATTTGCATTCTTTTATACGTAAATCTATATATATATATATATATATACATTTTTTTTCTTTTGGGGGGGGGGGGGGGGCTTTTTAGTGGCGTGTCGTGGGCCGCACAAAATTGCCTCGCTGGCCGGAATTCGGCCAGCGGGAAATAGGTCACCGACCTCTGCCTTAAGGATTCTCTGGAAGCCAAGAATAATTGTGTGATTTAACACCGGAGACTGTAGTGCAGAAAAAAAACACTTTTAGTTGAAGGAACAGACACGGAAAGGAACTTCTCAATCCGTCTTTTCCGTCGACTAAACGTTTTTTTTTTTTCTGCACCAGAGCCTCAGGTGTTAAACGACATGATTAGCTACCACCAGCTCGCCTGCTAGAATAATCGACCTGGATTGTTATGGAGCTTTACATTGTGAGTATGGGCAAATACATGATCCTTAGAGATTCTAGAATCTTCTATTAAATTAGGAAAATATAAAACCACAGGTGATGGCAGGGATCGAAAACCGGCCACCTGCGTGGGAGCCAAGCACGCTGCGAAATAAGCTAAGCCGCCTTATTATTTTTTTATTGAATTGGGAACAATATGCACGTAGGGCACTTGTCATACCAATGTCACGTGTTAAAACTCCCCCATTTTTTGGGCGGTGGATATTAAAATATTCTAACGAGGGTTAGTGCGTCAAACATGGTGATGTACTCCGGCATAGGCTCGGCGACTTTTAGAACACCTTCCGCTTAGTAGCTACACCGACTTTGCGACGTAGACAGAAATACGAGCCTCTTTTGCTTCCGCAGCCTTTTTATTTTTATTTATTTTGTCAATACTACAAATCCAACTGGGTCCTCGTAAAAGAGGCGCCGAAATTGAGAACGATAACAAAAAAGCGTAAAACTACGCCTATATATATACCTAATTGAAACAATGGTTAACAATTCAAATGTACATTCAAAATAAAGGAAGAAATGTCAACCCTCAAGAGTTATGTCACAAAATGGTCTACCATAAAAGAAAATAATTAACCAATGCAATTATCTTCAGCAAGACGTTGTACTTTTTGAACAAATTTAGGCTTACAAAAAAGGTCGAGCGATAAGGAGTTCTACTTGTTTATAGAGCGGGGAGAGAAGCTGAATTTAAACATGTTAGTACTCGCAAAGATGGAACTGAGGGAAAACTTTCGCCTATGTCGCGTGGCCCTTGTTGATAACGGGGAAGAATAATGTAAAGTACCTAAGCGCGAATGAACTTCCTGCAAAAAAAAATATCTAAGTCGAGCAATTGTTTTTATAACTGCAGTGCCGGTATCCCAATAGCTTCCATTCGTAGCAAAGGTGAATCCAACCTTCCGTAGTTTCCATATATAAAGCAAACAGCTCGCCGTTGGACCATCTCCAATTACCATATGTCCTTTGAGTAAAAGTGTCCCAAACAAAACAGCGTACTCCAACTTGGGTCTTACTAATAAGTGCTAAACATGTAATTAAACTAAAACCGAAGTCCTCTTTAACTTTCTTTTAACGAAACCCAACTGTCTAAATACCGGGTGCAGATAAATGTTATATGAGAAGACCACGAAAGATTGTCAGATATAAATGCATTAATACGCTTAGACTCATGCACTACAGAAACAAAAAGCGATCTTGTAGATATAATGTAAATGTGTTTTTCAATGCGGATGAGTACCGTTATTGTAATATTTAGCTTCAATTCCAATCATCGCACAATGGCACAATAGACTGCAAGCTATTATCCAATGGAACAGGAACCGAGCTCGAAGTTACTTCCGCAAAAATATTACAATCGTCTGCAAAAGACGTATGTTAACACCTGCATCAAGGCCCGATTCAATATAATTGAAGAAAGAGAAAGCGAACAGATGACCTAGTTAATGTTACACATTTTTAAAGAAAAAACAACAACAGAGACGACGGACGAAGGGGACAAACACAGAACGTGTCAAACGCACCTACTAAAGTTTGTGGACACAATGGTTTATATATCATCTTTCACACACACCTTGCCAGGAATTTGCATACGTGTGTTACCTTTCACCACGGTACACCACGTCATGCCCTCAAACCGAAGCAAAGACCTAATCTCATACACAGCACGACACAGATGTCTCCGGGAAGTTCACTCGTCTTTGTAACCTTCAACCCCAGTAAAGACCTCCTCTGGTGCACAACAATGGTAGAGGAAACAATTCTCTAAGGAGCCTGAAAGGAGACAATCAGAATTGTGTCTGTAGGATATTGTACCAGTCAACCGTCAATAGCACTAGATGGAACGATTCGAAAGCTTTTGTTGAAATTTTTTCTTTACGTTTTTGTGATGGATTTGTTATTTGCTTTATCAGGCCGCAGTGTGGGACCTGTGAATGGAGGCACGAGAGTGCGCTGGGTTAATGCTTTTGGATGATGCTTTGCTTTGAATTGTTGCCTGTACCATTGTTGTGTACGATAGAAGGTCTGTATCAGGGTTGAAGGCCACAAACACGTGTAAAAATTTCCGGAGACACGGGTTTAGTGTTGTGTTGGAAATAAGGTCGTCGCTTGAAATTAAGGTCATGACTTGTTAAGGTCATGACACCACAGTGAAACGTCACAAAGATGTGTGTAAATTCAGAGAGAGATGCGTGTGAGAGACGATGTATAAATGGTTGTGTCAATAAAGTTTACAAGCTGCGTTTGAATTGTTTAGTGTCTGTCCCAATCTTCGTCCGTCGTCTTCGTTTTTTTAATATATAATATCAGTTATGTAGCCTAAAAATAAAAGCGGGCCTAAAACGCTCCCTTGAGAAACCCCTTCTTCAGTTCTGCCGTTCAGGCAGAACTGAAGAAGAGCAACCCACGACGGTGACAGATTACGCCCGATGGGGTAAGTAGGCAGCAACCCAGTAAACAAATTCAAGTGGCAGACCAAGTGTTTTTAGCTTAAAAAGTATCTGAGCATCAGGTTCCTTATTGAAGACTTTGCTAATATCTAAGCACAACACGTTAACATTTCTGCCTTTGTTTAGAGTTTGTGCAAACTCATGACTCGTTATTTCAAGTTGGGTTGCAGTAGTAGGCCTTTACAAAAACCATGCTGGAACCGAGTTACGAAATTCTGCCTATCTAGAAGCTGACTAATATGGCTGCAGGCAATGTACTCCATCAATTTGCATGACGAAGAAATTAAAAAAATGGGACGGTAGTTCTCAAGACTTAAGCGATTCCCATTCTAATGCACAGGAACTACCGTAGGAGTCCACCAATAATCTAGTAGGACAGAAAAAAATGATTAAAAAATAGACTAGGAACTTTGCATACCGTCGTAGGAACATGTTTGGAATCTATTTCTGCCAAACACTAGATTTGTTTTTTAGTAATAACAGCATGGAAACTATGCCTATATATGTTAAGAACTCTGGGTAGCAAAGTGGAATGACAGAAGGGACATGGTAAAAGCCACTGGCATCAAAATACACTGACTGGAAGTATTACTTGAACGGACACGCAAGCGTTCCAGAATCTGCAATGACGGCATAAGTCATTTGTATTTGCCCTACTAGTCTGTTTATCTCAGTTAAATAAGGTCAAAACTTTTGAGGGTGATGTTTAAGAATATTAGGAAGTGTCCCTGAGAAATAACTTTCCCTAGCTTCCAAAAATTGTTTTGAGGTCGCACTGCAAGCTCAGGGTGTCACAATCCGTGGACCTTTTCTGGCTCGGTTTAATTTACGCTTTAGGTGTATTATGCTTCACTAATCCACGAATTATCATAATTTGTCCCCTTATATTACGTAGGCCCAAAACTGTCAAGTCTGTACATACGTTTTGACCGAAGTTTTACCCAGAGTGCGTCAACGTTTGTGTCAGAGAATGTATCAAAAATTAAATCAAGCTAGTCTAGAATACTGGTATATCAGCTTTTGATGTGTCTTTGTAAGACGAATATTTTTTTTTAATGATAAGCGATCAAGAGTACAAGATATCAGAACCGAGTAGTGGTCAGATACGCACTGTTCAACAGAGATAGTAAATTAAGTAAACAAACTACTCACGGAAATAAGATCAAGAATGGAGCGAGTTGAGCCACAAACTCTGGTGATATCTTGAACTGATTATATAGATTGAAGGCGAGCATTATATCAAAAATATTATATTTGGAAGGAGATGAACTACACATAATTAACTTGTCAATCGACGGTACTATAAAATCACCCGCGAGGATTATTTTGTTGTTGCTAAATGCATACAAGTGATCAAAATCCTATTAAAAAAATAACCATTAGTGGATCCCTAGGAAATGCAGTAGCATGGCCCCTGGGAAACGCCACACACGTCCGCCTTTGGGAGACGCTCACGCTGACTCCGTCACTTTTTGTTTTGGCTTTAACTTTTGGCTTTCTCTTTAGATTCTTTTATTTTTGCTGCAATATAGGCTTCGTTACGGGATCAGTGTTAGCGTTTCCCAAAGAGAGACGTGCGTGGCGTTTTTAAAGGGTCATGCTGACGCATTTTCTACGGATCCACCAATGGATCCTCCTTTAATGTTTTTTTCCGGTGAAGCGGGCTCGCTGAGCCCGCTTCTTCCCAGCCTCTATTGCACGGAGACTCACGTCGGCTTGCCTCTTCTGGCGCCGGGGTTCGGCCAGCCGAGCTAGGCACTGTTTCCGGTCCTCCGTCTCGTTCCCCCGCCTTGCACGCTTAGCAGCGGCATCCTCTGCCTGACGTTGCTCTTGCTGTTCACCGGTTTCCTACACGCGCCCTGGCCTCCACCCCGTGACGTCGCCTCCCCCTCGCCTCGCCGCGCAGCGCACGCATTGGCTTCCGTCTTTGACGTCGCCGCCCCCTCGCCTTTCTTCTTCACTACTCTCCTCCTCTATATGCGAGGAGCATGCCTTCCCACTGTTTTCTCCACAGGCGGACGTCATCAGCTTACCCAAGTCACGTGGATACTAATGCTAACGCATCTAATACGTAAGCAACCTACATACCAAAAAACAATCACATGCAATAAGGCACATGGCCCATGGGCACAGCACCACTAGATTCAGAGCTTCGTCGTTTTTAATTGAACTAATTACATAGCACGGGAAGTTTGAATGGCGCGGAAAAAACCACCGGCATGAAAAACCTTTTCGCCACCTTTTTCATAACATGGAAACGGTGGCGGATAGGTTCCGCATACCGGTGTTTTTTTCCGCACCAAACAAACTTGCTATACTATGTAAAACAATAAACAAAATAGAAATGTGAGGGGAGGCGGAAGGAGTGTGCATCAGACGTCATGCCACTAAGTTTCGTGAGTGCTTCATAGAGGTCACCTCTGAAATTCCCCTGTCATGCGGGGAGGTGCATCAACGATAGAATTAGAGAGCACTTAGCTGCCTCCAGGCAATCTCCGTCTGGCCATTTGGCTATGCACCGCGATAAATGTGAATGTAAACCGGAGTTTCATATAACCAAGGTTGCGGGAAGATTCAAAACGCAACTGGAGCGTGAAATACATGAGGCTTTCATGATTAGTGCCCATGGTTCGAATGTTTGTATCAGCGCTCCCCCTATCGCCCTCTCTGATGAGAAGCAGGCCTTTAACAGCCAAGCTTCATACACTCCCCGCTGACGTCCGTCTTCTGTGTTTTTGTTTTGTTTTATTTTAAATAAATGTATCCTTTGTGTGTACATGCCGTTTTAATATTTTTATGTGTGTGTTTTATTAAAATTCAGTTGCAAGTTACGGCCTGGCCTGTGTGCCTCTCTTCTCTGTCCTCGTTCTTCTCTGTCGTATTTCCTACCATGTATCAGAACCAACTAGCCCAACTCGCAGTTTTGTTAATAATGAATTTCGGTTCAAAAGAATAATCGTTCAAAAATTGGACGTCGAATTTAGGCGTCTGAAAATAGGTATAAGGCGCCTAGATTTCAACTTGCCACGATAGAAGTTTGGCGAGAATCCGTTGTTTCTAAAATATGTGTGTCGGCAACTTCCGGTCCTCGAAACTTCTCGAGATGCCTGCTCGAGACGACGAACGCGTACGGAATTGCTTAAGTATGTCCTCTGCAACAGTTTGAATAGTTTGCATAAAGACACATTTTAGATCTTGTAGTTATTGGGAACATGACAGGTCTCAAAAAACTCATCAGGTTTAGAAAAAAGAATTGTACTTCCGTACGATACAAGATAGCATCTGACGAAAACTATCACACGTCTGAAGATCTGCTAAAAATAAAGCGAGGGAAGTTTCTGTCTAGAACATGTTATCGATGCATCGTCAGTTCCTATTTTTAATTTTGCAGTCGACGTGCGTTTAATGAAGATGCACTTATTGTGTCGCTAACATGATCGGTTTGAGACTCCAACTTCGTTTTGCAGGTTCGCAATATGTATATGTGTTTCGTTCTCAGTGGAAAAAAAATCGACTGATTCTTCCGTTTTGAATATCACCAGAAATAGCAAACGTGCAGGCTAAAAACATCAGGCAAGTGACATATCTGTTACGGAAACTTTTGATCACACAGATTTGCACTGAAGCAACGTTTGTGCTTCAGAGCTCCGCGAAACTTGTGTTGGCCTGCACTTCGACGTTGATACACTTCACGTCGTCTTCGTCATAAGTGATTCGGCTTTCTAGTGTTTTTACCATTTTCAAATATTGCGGAAGAATATGGGTAGGCGTTCGCACGCTCGCGCACTTCGAGCGCCGATCAAAGCTGTTCACAGGCACTCTTCGCTTCCAAAATTACACAGAACGTTGACCCCGAAAATAGAAGTTTCGTTGCTCGTCACAAACTTAATTTAATGCAGTCGCGTTTCCCTCAAAAATAACCGCTGTCCCCGAAAAGAAATCGTGTGGTCTACTATCAAGGCAAGAACCGGTTTTTATACATTATTACGCAATTTTATTATCGCTTTATGACACTGAGACGGTAGAACAAGTCTTTATACTTAGATATTTAGATAACACAATGCTTAGAGAAATTATTTACTTTTCTTATCACACAATATCTGACCTGACGTTGAGCCCCCATGCATTTGTTCATAACAAAGACCCTAGTAACGGTTTGTTTGAATCACAGCGCATGTTGTGACGTCATGAACTACGGGGCCAATGCGCGCCATGGTGTCTTCCTGCGTCGCACAAAAGGAGACGATCTTGGATATCTCGTCTAGGAATCCGGCCATGGCGATTTAATAACTGCTATAATCTGTTTGCCCATACAATAAATCGCAGCGGATATAACGAATCATCCCAGTCATTTTATTGCTGTGTGAGTGTCATATAATCTTCCGCTTAGGCACAGCGAAGTCACGTGAAACGATTTCAGCGGTGGGGACGACTCGTAGGCTTTGCTGCTCTCCATTTTGAGGTTAAACGGATTATAGTTGGCAACACAAATTTTGAGTTCGTTTTAAGTAGATAAAATATATGATTCTAATGACCTTCGCGGGAAGACGTTCCCAAGGTCGGGAGGGGTCGGGAAACACTGAAATGCTGATACATGGTGGAAGAGACTCCTTTTAGTGACACCGCAACTGGGCGGAATCAAGAAAAATGGCGCGTTGGAAGCTGTAGTAACTGATAATGTGAGAACAGCAGGATATCTCTTTTGAAAGGTCGGTCTTCTGCACGCGCTCAAGGCCTTTGGCCGTGCTTCTGCTACGAGCACGTGCTCTACGTGTAGGAGACGTCGAAGCACTGTCGAGGGTAGGAAGGTAGCTTAGGAAACGGGAAAATAGAATTTCCTCCACGCGTACTCACTTTTCAGTGACGAGGCGTCAAGCGTATCTCTCAAACTGTCGTAAGTGGCGAGTCCGAACAGCCATCTCTCCAAAGGTTCGCACGTTGCATCGGACAGTTTTGACACACATCGGTTTTGCGCTTAACGGTTGACCAAAAAAACGCGACTCTCCTTGTGGCTTAGCAGACCCGACTTCGCGCCATCATAGGAAAGCTTGCAAAGCTGTCCTTTGACCTGCTTCTGCGTGCGCGCCTATGGGGAGCGGGTACGACTAAAGTCGTGTTCAGTGTGGATAGCAATTAATGTGAGTTTGTGTTGCAGATTCGCAAGCTGACCGATGGCAGCTCAGACGCATGAATGGTTTCTTAAACCTAACTACGCATCCATGCTTTTAGCATGGATTGATATTCTTCCGAAGTTAGTTGATTTTCCAGAGACAACAGCTTCCCAACAGAGGAAAGAAGGATATTCCGGTCCAAGTCCCAATCCGACCTAAAGGTTCTAATATATCCCTAACACGTGGCTGTATCGTTGATGCTATGGCCGCAAAACGAGCACCACTTAGTCAAAGTAGGGCGCTTGTGCGTCGGAGCTAAGGTTAGGGAGCGCAGTATTTTCATGTTTTCTTTGTGAACGGCTATGGACATTTCTATTGTAAAGCGGGTTCTTATGTGCTGGCGGCTACTTAAGTTATATTTTGGTGCTGACATTTTTTACAGCCATATTTTCAAGTGCATAAAAACGTCGTTTGATTGACTGACACTTAACTGGGTGATGCGAATCTTGCAAATTTTTATGACTATGCTAATCTTGCCTGAATTCTAATCAGTATGACATTTTTTTACTTCGGTGTCATATCAGAAATGCATTGGCTACTGTCTCGTTGGCTCTGAGTCAAAGTGCCGGCTTACGGTTCCCGACTTGCAAGGTTACGACTATGACTGAGGTTTCTGCAATTCGACAGAAGCTTAGTGCCATGCAAGCTCACTCTAGCTGATCTTTTGATGTCACAATACCAGGTTATTGAAATTCTGCCTCAAGCATCACCCTAAAGCTTCAAAATGTTTAGCTATTGTACAAAGTCGTAGTTTGTTTGTCTTATGCCTCGCGTATTCATCGAAGGACCTTCAATTCCTTAAGCAGACGATGCAAGCCAGAGGCCAAATTTGTAACCCAAGCATCGGAATAAAGGGCTGGAAGAAAAGTTCGAGCGGCTGTTGACTCGCGGCTCATGAACAGCTTGAGCTACAGACCAGGCACAAACCAGAGCCATTTGTGCCCCCCTCTAGAGGACATAGTTCTGTTTGTGGCTATCAAAGCTTACCTAAAAAAGCTGTTGAGAGGATGCCGTTGGTATGTTTTACGTTATTGCTTAGTGGCAATAAGGGTCAAGGCATTGATGTTAGTGACTTATGTCTTTCAAAGATGTCTTCAATATCAGACAAATATAAACATCTATAGTTTCCTGGACTGAGCCAGGGTGCGCACCGGAGCGATGGCATAATTTGTTTTTACTTACGAAGAAACACAGTGGCCTCAACGAGACATCTCAAGCAATCCAGCACTACGAACGTATCACGGCACTACATGCCCCACACATCGCTTGGCCCCTCACGAGGGTTATATGCAAATCACACGGCACTTGGTTAGCTTCAGTGGCTCAGTTCATCGCAAGGTAAAAAGAAGCATGCTGGCATCGCGCTAAGGCGGGAAATTGCGTATTACGACGTGAGATTGTTTTTTCATTCATTCAGGTGCAATGGGCTGCGATTTTATTTAGGCATTATTCTTGTTGAAACTTTAATGTTTAGATGGAGGCGATTCTCCATTTAAACTTTAAACAATGAAAGGTTCGCTTATGTTCCAGCTCTTTTCGGTGAGGGAGATAATACAAGGCAAAACATATTTATTGAGTTCAAAGTGTATCACGGTTGTGCAAGACAGCATCGTCCATGACTTCCGCCTTAAAATAGGTAATGTTTTCCGTGTGCTTCTATAGGTTATTTGTAATTAAAGCGATTCTGACAAAATTAAAAACAATTTATTATCTAGATCGTATATTTGCAAACAGATGTGCAGTGGCATACCTTATTTCAGAAAAACGTCTACGTCAGGATTTCTAAAATGTTTTGACGTATCTTTCAAAATGTTTGAGGGGTTTCCAATGTTCTTTGAAGTTTTTTATGGGGTCTGACGGTATTCAAAAATTCTAAAGGTTGTAAGATTCCAGTAAGTTTTTTTTAAAGACCTGAGGTACCTATCTATCTATTATCAAGAAAAGCGCGGCACCCATCAAAAAGCTTTTAACGGGTCTGTGGGAGAGATCACGTGACCCCTTAGAATATATGCACCGGAAAAGCCGCCTGGCCAATTTTGCATCAGGCGGCCGCAACGAGTGGGCGATCAGAGTCGGCTTCCCGTATCCAGGCGTGGGACCTATCTCCTAGAGCAGATCAGTGTACAGGTCAAAAAGAAGGTGCCTCAGTGCCCTGTGTTTTGCTCCTCTTCGTCCGTCTGGCTTCAGAATCTCATCCAGTGAGCGAAAAAGACGCCGATGACGCCACCGCGATGACACCATAGACAACGTCCTGACCATGCTCAGACTTTCTCAACGGTGGCGGACGTTGGTTTTGAATTCGTGGTTATCGCTAAACATGCTACTGACAGTGCGCATGTGCGCCTGTCAGTAGCATCAGCTGTCAGTAGCTGTCAGTAGTAGTAGTAGTAGTACCTGCTCGATTTTATTAGTTGAACTACTATACATCTCATGCATTCACTCAGTTGCATTGTGAGTACCTAGAAATTCATTTTATTTTGCGACAAAGAACTAGGTTGTCCCTATTTTGTCTGATCACTTTTTTCTGTAGCTGCTTGCACCCGGGTTCGAGTACACTTCTTAGCGATATAAACTGAAATGCGCGAGCGGCGACAAAGGAGTACATCCCACGCTGTCTAGCGGGCGACGAGCGAAGACGCTGCACGGCAGCGGCGGTGTTCAGATTTTTAGACTCACCACCCGCGCGCGATACCTCCCTCCTTCTCCTCCGCCGCGCGCATGGTAGCATGCGCGTCACATGCGTTCTCGCCGCCATGTCGTTCTCCTATGCACCGTGGCCATGAGAGCAAGCGCGCATCTGATAATGCGCACAACAGTCAGAAAATTAATTGTCGCTAACATGTGCGCGGCGGAGGAGAGGGAGGGAGATATCGCGAGCGGTGGGTGCGTCAACAAATATGAATATCGCCGCTGCCGCTCCGCCGCTTGGGTCACTGCCCTCGACACTCACATATCATGGTCAGACCTAAACAAAAACATCAATGAATTCGGCGACACTCTCATACTCCTGGCCATGGACAAGTCGCTCACTTGCAAGGCAATTGGACCAGCTGCACTCCTAGGAGGACCGGGGGGTCACTGTGACCTACACCTCGGCGCTTGCATCTCAGGAAGCCGAGACCTTAGCGTTGCGGGGTCCTGCAGAAAGTGCGGCTGGACCGGAGCCTCGCGGACAAGAAAAATGACATAGGGAAACGATTATGGTGTTTGGCAAAACACCAGAAGTCAACACCTGGCGAGCCTTGACATACAACTTTAATCCTGCAGGCCTTGACATCCAACGGGTTTCCATTAAAAACGTAAGATCCAACGGCGGTGCCATTTAGATTCAACGGCGTTGCCATTTTGCCATCGAGACACCCGAGGTAGGAAATGAAATTCTAACGCCAATATTCCCAACTCAATTCAGACCATAGATCAAAATCACGGAAGTTGATCCGTCAGTCACCCGCGTAACTGTCATTTAGAAGTTGGAAGAACAGAACGATCTAGAACTCACAGAGGAATAGGTCACCATCAGATCCATCTTTTCAGACCGCTTCAGCGGAACTTTCACTTTGACTCTGGAGATGGACCCACAGATTTACAAAAAGATAAAAGTAAAAAATGCATATATCCTGGTTAGACCAGATGTCAAATCACAAATTACTTGCACGTGGTACGATGCTCAAAATACTGTCAGTATGGGCAAACGCGCCGGTACTGCCAAGGTGATGCGCCGGTGTACCCACGCTGTGGAGCACAGCATGAGGTTAGGTGCAACAGCGAAATGAAATGCACTGCATGCAGCGAATCGAATGAGAGGCAACAAACAGCACATCCAACGACACAGTATTTTTACGACACAACATACCCCTTATAGAAACAACAAATGGAAATAAGGAAATTTCACATTACTTACTGAAACCCCCAACTCAAGAATAAAAAACAAATGTTATATAAAATGGCTGTAATTTGGCTGTAATGGCTGTAAAACAACCTCTCTTGAGTTGTAACAGATCCCCAACGTTACTAAACCACTCAGTTCGGAAACTGCCATAGAGACTGCTCTGAAAAAGTGGCACCGACCCGTCCTCCAGAACCGAGCTAATGGCGATCACAACGTCGCCATTTCTCCCGCAGCGGCCACTCGAAGAACTGCACGTGACTTCCATTTTGGTTTTAATCGGCCATTTTGGGGCCAAAACAGATACTGTGGAAGGGGCTTCTGGGGGTGCCACCCCCCGACTCCCAAGCGTACGCGCCACGGAATACTACCGAGGTTAATATGCACCTAGCTCAGGACGCGCTACCTGAAATCACCGCTGAGGCACGGTTGTATAAAAACAATATTAATGGTACTGCAAAACTTGCAAACTAAATATTTTAGAAAACAACACGCGCCCATCATTTTATACTAAACTCCAATAAAAGGTACTACAAAAAAAGTTTTTTCCAATGGTTTTTACGCAAAAACATGCTTTCTAAAAGCTCAAGGTGACAACAGTTAAGGACAAATGATACAGAGTGGCACTGTTGTCATATTTAGCTCGGTCTCGGTGGACGCCAGCAGCCCAGGTTTCAACGGTGAGTTTCCCAACTGAGGGTTCTAGTAACGTTGCAGATCCCCAACCACACATACTATTCATTCAAGAACTTTACTATATGCCAAACATCCATTTAGTAGGATGTTCAATGATCGATATAGTGTTTGCTGCAGAACTGAAACCGCTATGTGCAATAGTTATAAGAAATTAAGATTATGTAGGATTTCCAATTAAAACTAAACGTGAAAAAATAATAGTACGAATACAAAATAACTACAAAAAATATACTAGTTTGCATTTAGACCGACACGCTGTTTACAAACAAACCCGCGTTTGCCCACACCAGGTGTGGGCACTGCGCGTGCGCAGAAACCGAATTCGCGTGAAGCGAAGCGTCTGCGCATGCACAGTTCCGTCGACAGCGCCACCGCAGCTGCGTGACGTCGGGGCCGCGTGTTGGTCTATATTGCTCACCAAGTACTTTTACCGTATATATATTCTCATTAAGTGACCAATTACAAAATATAACATATAAAAACCTAATTATAGGAGGGAATTTTAATGCCAAAATTAGTGTTTCGGGAAAAGATAAAACAGGTCAACGAGGAGAACTCATTGAATTTATGTTACATAAAAACAACAACCATAAACAAAAGTGACTCTATATCTACTTTCTAAAACAATTAATGGTAAAAGATGGATAGACATAACGTTACCAATCTCAAATATGCTATCAGAAGTAGGCTTCTGGAAAGTTCTGGAAACTGATTCTCTCAATGACCATAGATACATATTCTTTTCTCTAATTCACGAAAAAAATACCAGTAAAACAATTAACTAAAGAAAGGAGAAATAAACTTAACAAATAAAATTCATAATGAGCGTTGGTTCAAACAATTAGGCATAACATCAATAGCCTCAGTCTTCCAACTAAAAATATTATTAAATATATTTTCTATAAAAATCCAAAGATATAGAAACGAATTTATGCGTGGTGTCAGACATACACACAGGACACGTCCTTGGCGGACAAAAGAATAAGACATCATGCGAAAAAAAGTAAGAGCTCATAGACGCCGTTATCAAAGGTGTAAAAATACAGATTTAAAATTAAAGTTCAAAAAAGCTTATTGTGAATTTCGTAAAGAAAATAAAACAGAAATTTCTAAAGCAAAAGATATCTCATGGCAGATATTTTGTACAGATAACGCACAACAAAACATTTTTTATTACCTTATAAAATTGCTTTGGAAAAACTCAGAAAACCAGTTATAATTCCATTCATACAAAGAAGCTGGCACTTTAACCACAGACACTCTTGAATCACTTGCACAAATATCGCAATGCTTATTTCAAAAGTATAATTCCGAAATAAATACACATGCTCAAAAAGAGATCAGAGCAAATATTATTATGGAAATATATAACCCTGATGACATTTCTTTTACTAAAAGTGAAGTTAAGAAAATCATCAAAAACTGAAACCTAGAAGTGGTCCAGGGATAGATAATATAACCTCAAACATAAGGCAATCGATTTTCGTCTGAGATCCACAATTTGTATTAAATATATTCAACAGTGCTCTCAAATATAGTTCCCTTTCAATAGAGTGGAAAAGGTCTAAATTAATTCTGTTAAACAAAGATGATAAAGCAACATACGACGCTCGTTCATAAAGACCAAACTTTTTTAAAACTCAATATATGGAAGCGTTGAGAACAACGAATAAATTCTCGTCTTTATCCATTTTTATATAAAACAATTTGTTCCATCCAAAACAAAATGAATTCACTCGTACTAAATCAGCTTCAAATGCTCTTTATCAATTAAACACAAAATTGAAGAAAATAAAGCCTGTATAAACATACAGTTTTAATCTCCTTAGACTTCCAAAGCGCGGTCGACTATGTTTGCTATCGTTTTGTTTTAAATTTTTAATACAAAACTAGTACCCATTAAACTTGTATACCTTACTAAAATATTTTTTTTTTTCAAAATATATCAATATTATACTTCTCTCATGCAGGTGAGGTAAGGCAATCTGCAGAACTGGGATGCCCTCAAGGCTCCACACCCCCCCCCCCCCCTCCCCATAAGTCCGCTTCTATGGAATATTTTAATTTCTAAACTGCTAAACATAGACTTTCCTTCTTCAGTAAACATCCGAGCATATGCAGATGATACATTTTGATTATCTCTGGTGCAACTAGAAGAACTCTATAAGTCATTCCGAATACAAGTTTAAAAACAGTGTCTGAATGTTGCAAAGAACACCGACTTACCCTTTATCGCTCTAAATGCCACTCTATGCATTTTGGTGCATGTAGAAGACTAACGCAGACACGTCCACCAACTATAAGATTTAATATTATTAGCCTAAACTATGTACCTTCAATGCGTATACTGGGAGTTAAATTAGATCCAAACCTCTCCTTCTACCCCATGCAGAATATATTCGAGAAAAAGTTATAAAACATAACTTACAATTTTTAACATTTACAAAAACTAACTGGGGTGTTAATCAAAAACAGCAATGTGAATTATAAAAAAAACACCTCCAAGATGGTATCACTAAGCCTTAATATAATCAGACTTATTACGGTAACTGGAATTTTGAATCAAAATTTAGATCGTAAATACATAACACAAGATTTTACAACCTGATCAGGTGAAAATTTTACTAGCCTTTTAAATACAAACAATAAAAACTATTCAACGTAAAAATGTTTGTAAATATGAATATCCAAATACATATATAAATAGTTATTCATTGTCTGTTCTATCATATTGATATTTTGCAGCCAAGAACATCAAGAACCAGAAAACCTACAAAAAGGACAAATAAGACAACAGTTGAAGAAACAAGAAGCAAGAGTCAACAAGAACAACTGTATATATGTGTATTTGCGTATGTGTGTATATGTATTATGTATGTTAACAAAGTGAAACAATAAATGCACCGCGAATATTGGACGATTGTTCCGGGAGGGTGGGGTGGCGGCACCTCTCCCCCTGCTTCCATTGGAATATATTACGTTTTTTTTTTTTATAATTGTCTTAAATTTCTTATATTTCGTGTGGTACAGGTTGGAGAGAATTTTATTTTTCAATTTTGTTTTGATTCTCTCCCCTTAGAATTCTGCCCTCTACACTGCGTGGGCTTGGTCGCCGCTCCCGCATTTCAGCTCATATCAGTCGCTACCGTACACGCTGGTTCTTATCGTCTTTTTGAGTTACACTTGCATGTAAAATTCAAAGTCTGAAATAAATAAAAATGACGTTTTAAACTGCATTTATGGTGTATGGTTCAATGTCATTTGGGCGTCTAAAAGTTGGATGGCTGAGTGATTTGAATGGTTGAAGGGTCAAAAGGTATAAAGGATTTGAAAAGCCGAAGGGTCTTGAGTGGCTGAAGGGGTTTGAAGGGCTAAGGTATTTGATGGCCTAGAGGGTTTGAATGTCTGAGATGGCCCCATAACACATCAGAAATAAAGTGTAATATTCAATAGGGTATATTTCATGTACTACAGCAGGTGCGCTTTCAGAGCAGAGTCACATGCTGATTCAAAAGTAAATATTTCCGCTGAAATGTTTACCATACGGCATAGCAATCACATGTAAGCCCGTCTCGACCACTAGCATGATTTTCCTCTTCCAAATTATTGTCATGTTTATCGTATTCCTTGCGCCGACTGTCGCAGTCGGCGGAAGGAATACGATAAACAAGCCTCATATGTGGGGGAAACCAAGAATGTCCCCGAACGTCTACGTATACACAAATATGATGTAAAAAAGAAGGACATACAACTTAACACTCTAGCGGAACATGCAAAGAGAATAGCCACCACGTCATTGACTTCAACAGCAGTTTCGTACTGGACACCTATAAAAACTGCAAAAAAGTCTCTCTTTACCCAAGTGAAAATTTTTGCAAGTGGTACCACCTATGCAACCACTTGCTAGTGATACCACTTGCTAGTGGTACCACTTGCAAACAGTACATTGTAATATAGATGCACGAAAACAAAGCCAGTCTTTCTTACTTTTATTTTGCAGTTGAGTGCTTGTAGAGCAGAATTAAGTACTTCGGCTGATGAAGATTAAAAATACTTAAAGCCCAGGTGCCTCAGAGCTTTTCAGGAGTCCTGGATCTTTTGTGACAGGACTGTCGACATGTTAGTGATGACTTGCTGAACAGGCACCTGGTTCTGGTGTTCGAATGGTGCACTGTTTCCGCAACGACAACAGAAAAATACTGATCTAATAACAGCTCATGGGGATACAGTCATATGATTGAACAGATTGAACTCATTTACCTATGACGAGGCCAACTATGAAGGGACTCGGTTCCTTCCGGACCATCACATTTTGTTTTTGTTTGTCCTTCGGTGCCACCTTGCCCCGTATGTCCTCCTGGCAAGTCCCACGGGACCCCAAATCGCTTGCCGCCATGTCTTTGGCTACCATGGTTGGTTTAATTGGTCTGCTTCATTATTTTTTCTGCTTGATAGGAGCCGATGGTGGTGCCCCGATTCACGTGGTAATGTGGGGCAAAAGGGTATTGTAGCTTTGGCACCGGTCAACACCAAATCCACAATTCACGCAAAGCCAATCGTCGCGATGAGTTGCCTCGTGCCACTTAGGCGTTCGTGTGGGAAAAGCTCGATGCTCCAAAGTCATTACTCTCGATGGAATCGATCGCGCACTGGTCGTTCTGGAACTGGACAGAGTAGGCAGATTTAGTCAGGGTAGAAGGAACACACTCATGTGAGGCTTGATGGAACTGACTAGACTGTGCCGTTTATCATGTCAATGGGAAAAAGTCTGCCCCGATGACTGACGGGAAGATGAAATTCCACGTGAAGACTGTAGACGGCGATCGACCGTTTGAGCGGCGTTGCAGGTCAGTTGGTGTCCAGTGGCAATGGTCAGCTCCTTAGCCTCAATTTTGGTCTTTTAAATGTTTAGGATGATCTTGATAACTTGCTCGAAAGGAATGTTGCTGTCCAGGAGCAGCCGTTCTCGAATGTTAGAGGACAGAACTCCAGCCGTGAACTGCTCCCTGATGTTTTTCTCCTGTTGAGGACCGAAGTTGGTCGGAACTGCCAAGTCCCTTAGGGAAGTCAAATAATCTGACAGTGATTCTTCGGGCTCTTGATAACGCTGGCGGAACTGGTTACGCTGCAGGTTGATGTTGCACGACTTTTTGAAGTGTGCGCTAAGGGTGTCGACAGCCTCTTGGTAGACGTCTCCCGACGGAGTTCTAGAAGCGTTTGCCGCTGACGTCGTTGCTGGCGACGGCACAGCGACAGCACGGGAGGAAGGCAACGTGTCGAAGACCCGTTGACCGTCCACTCCCAGGCAGTGGCGGAGCAGGTATTGACGACATTCTGAGGGCAGTGCGTGGGAAGGAACGTCCAGTCACCTGTGCTGCTCTCATGAGACACTTGATTCAAAGATGATGATAAAGAAGTAAGTGAATGAACACATAGCATAGAAGAAGACCTAGTTATCCGAACATATGAAAATTAACAATGAAAACAGAACACCCCCAACGGGCACACGCTGGTACACGTAGCAAAGGATGGCTTAAGAAACGCACGGCATGGCTCGTTATCTTCCTGGATCGTGATTGGTTCTCCGGCGTTCGTGTCGGCTAATGCAGCATTCTCATTGGCTGTGTAGGGATGACGAGACTCTCAATACTCGCCCTGTGTTTCTAGAGCTCGAGCTCAAGAAACGTTAGTGATTTGTTTTTTTTTTTAGATTTGTAGATTTTTGTAGACCTTTTGTAGATTGAAATTGAAGCAACAGCTTTCACTTATTTTATTTGTGATATATGTGATCTTTCAAACTGGTGCCATTTGCAACCCAAGTGGTACCACTTGGCACTCATGTGGCACCATTAGCAACCCAAGTGGTACCACTTGAGGCCCAAGTGGCCCCACTTGAATCCCAAGTGGCGCCACTTGGCTTGCAAGTGGCACCACTTGACTTTTAAGTATACCATTTGACGTCCAAATGGTACCACTTGACTTCCAAGTGGTACCACTTTACATGCAAATGGTACCACTTCAAAGCAAGTGGTACCACTTGAAATACCACTTCATATTTTCACCTAGGTAGAGTCATGGCTTATTCAACGTACAAAGCACAACTTGATCTTGTCGATCGATACCCTCCCAAGCAGTTATGTTCACGGGCTTCTAGGCGTCACAAAAAGATGAGGACGATTTAAACGGCAGCGACAAGAAGATGAAGAGAAAGATGAACACCCAGCCAAATAAGTCCCCTGTAAACAGGCTGCCGAGGAGGCCGTGAGATGCCGTATTATTTAAACACAGTTGGTTAGAGTATCTGCTGCGTCTCTTATTAGTTACATGCTGCTGAAAGCAAGCTGCAGCTTTTTCTTAAATTATGTGAATGATGTAAAAAAAATGAAAGCCGTTTACAACTCCCTGTGACGCCGAATTAGAGCGCAGCTCTTGAGGAGGGGGGAAGGCACGGGGGGGGGGGGCGGGTCACGTGGCCTGGGGGTCACGTGACCTCAAGGGGGGGGGGGGGGGCGGAGAAAATTTTCCGCTTAATTGAGCGGGGAAAATTTTCCTCTAGGTTTAGCGGGAAAATTTTCCGCTAAATCTAGCGGGGAAACCTTTTCGCAAGACTTAGCGGGGAAAATTTTCCGCTAAATATAGCGGGGAAAATGTTCCGCTAGATTTAGCGGGGAAAATTTTTCGCTAGATTTAGCGAGAAAATTTTTTCGCTAAATTTAGCGGGTAAAATTTTCCGCTAAATTTAGCGGGTAAATTTACCCATCATGCACCGCGCGGTTACGCCGACGGCGACGGCGACGGCGACGCCGCTCAAGCCGGAAACGGGCGCCTAAGAGCTGTGCTCTAAAACAAAACATTACCTAACTGTTCGCTTAAAGAGGAGCTCGGCCGAATGTTTTACTACCTAACCTGAATTCATAATCTAAAAGGCTGGTTTCGAAATGATATCTCGTTCTCCAACGTGCACTCTAGTTAATTAAAAGCGTTATATTTTGTTCGATACAGAAACTCAAACTTCGTTCCTCTTTGTTTTCCTTCAGCAGCCGCGCAAGGAACCCATCAAAAATGCCCTTCCTGGTTTTCACTCAGATCCTGCTGCACGCGCCAAGCCCGCCAGCGGAAGGGAGCCCCGTCACGTGCATCCAGTCTTGTACACGTTACTAAAAAAAGTAATCGATTACAATTACTATTACTCTTGGCTAAAAAGTATTCGATTAGATTACTTGATTACTCGATGACAAAAGTAATTGGACATTACTTAAAGAAGTAACCGTTACTTTTCCGATTACTTTATTGTGTGAAGACACATCTTTAGCGCTCATAACAATGAACTACTTCCAACCTATATTTCACATTTGCACAAGTATTGAAGAAGAAAAACTGGTTCCCTCTTCGTGGTCGTTGCACCTTCACAATGCGGACACAAGCATAGAATTCGTTTGAAGAAGTTTAATGATTTGGGCGTTCGCCATGTGTGTGTGTGTGGGGGGGGGGGGGGGAGCGGAGGGGGTTCTAGATCTTCTTAAGCTTGAGCAAGGGTTGTCGCTCAAAGTTTGCGTCACTCATTTTATTATTCACATGTGGATGAGCTCGCATGTTATACAAAAGAGCAGCAGCTCCAGGATTTGAAACGGATCATGTGTAGTATCCATTAGCGGAAGAGATCGCCCCGACCACTTCTCAACTCGAAACATTGCTTGTCACAAAGACCACGCAGGGGAAATGGGGAAATATTTCAACTGGCTTTGTTATATTTTGCATCCGCTTTAGGCATTCTTCGGTTCTGGTTCTCCTACGGGCTGCGAGTAGGTACCCTAAGCAGGATTTTTTTTACTTTGTTAATTCTGTGTGTGTGTGCGTGAGGGGGCTAGTTTGAACGAAGAACTTACAAAGCTACATTCTGCTCCCTCAAACTTCGCCCTGAATGGCCTTTGTCACGCACTGTGGCTTCCCTGGGGCTTCCCACTCTCAGTCCCAGCTCGAAAAAAAACACAAAAAACGGACATTTCACAGAAACCGCACATAGAAAGGGATTGACCTCGTTTCCTACAGCTCCGCAAAAATCTTTCCTTTTTCCGTTCGAAAAAAAAAGCAAATTTTAGTTTTGTCATTTCGGAAAAAAAAAAAGGTGTGCGCCGGGGGGGGGGGGGGGGGGGGTGCCGTGGAAAAATAGTAACGGTTACAACTAATTTTATTACTTCAAAAAGTAATCAGATTACTCTTGTGATTACTGCCTAATAAAAGTAATCAACTGATTACAAAATTACTACAAAAAGTAATCGATTACAAGTAATTTGATTACTTGTAATGCGTACGGTACAAGTCTGCGTGCATCGGATACGACTGCATAATCCTCCCCCCCCCGCCCCCCCCCCCCCCCCCCCCGAGTCGGCAACGGCGCCTCGTCAAGGGCGGAACTCGAGCGCGGCTAATGGAAACCCCTAGAAATCGGAACCATGGGACTAAAGCACTACGATATAAGCCCAGCTACTGACACTTCGTCCTTCAGTGGGCCCAGCAGCCGCGCAAGGAACGCATCAAACTTGCCATTCCTGTATTTCATTCAGGTTAGTGACTGAAACTATGGTAAATGCTAGAAAAGCAAAAATAGATGTTCATTCATGCTGCTGTGCCCCGATGGGTTCTTTTCTTGTATGTCATTTTTTCCCCTAAGTGTTTTGTACTTGTAAATCATTTTGTTATGGAAGACGTAGAAGTAAACCCCTGCCCCACAAAACTTAAAATAATGTAGAACGAATTCTTGAAGGCAAACAATGCATAACCAACGATGTAAAACAGATCAGAGATAAGCAAAGTCAGTTCCAAACTTTCGTAGATAAAATGAGCGGAGAGATTGCTAGTCTGGAAACCTCTCTGGTGATAATAAAAAGAACGAAGAAGCTACCACAGAATTACACAGGTCAGTAAACAAATCACGAAGAACGGTTACAAATCAACAAGTTGCGTTAACCAACCTCAAAGAGGATCCGTAAAAACTACACAATAATATTCGGAGTTCCCGAGCCTGAAAACGAAACAAATGACGACGTTAGACGAGAAGTACTTGATCAACTCTTCCGTGGTTGTCTCGGTGTGACTCTACAGGCGGCTTAACGGATAAATTGACTTGGAAAGAAGCGCGAGCAACGGCTCACGTCCGATTATAATGAGGTTCCGTGATTATAACGAAAAAATTGAGGTTTTTAAGACCCGCTATAAGTTAGAAGGTTCCAGCATCTCCCTCCAGAACAACTTCTGCCAAGACATATATGTAAACGAAAGCAAGCTTTGGGAATGGGCGGGGACGAAGAAAGCTACAGGACTTCGGGTTAAGCTTTTTCAAGAAAAGCTCTAGATTGCCAATCATTGGTATTTCTGGGATAAAGAGGCCGGCTGCCGAACTAAAATAACTAGAGGTTTGTGATTACTGGTTCTAATCAAATCGCGTGGTGTTATTCTTAGCTTTAACGCTGTTAAGAAAACCGGTTGTCGTGGATGTTTCTCGCACTGGGAAGGCTATGAATGACAGTGCTATTCAATTCGAACCAATATTCGCACACCCCTCAAAATAGCCAAAGATAGACCTGCGTCGGTTGTAAACACGTGACGTACGGGCACAAGAGCATCACAGCAGGTAAGAATAATGAAGGTGAACGCCAGAAGTCTGATTAACATGGTCGAAGCATTAGAGTATATTCTGACGCCTCACTCTACACATCTAGTTATCGTGACAGAAACATGGTTAAACTCATGATAAAGTAGTTCCCCCTGCGTACAAAATTACACGCAAAGACAGACCAACGCGGGGGGAGGTGTTGCAATTATTATTAAGTCAATTACTTGTCATATTATGAATGACCTACCACTCACAGAAAGTATTTGGTGTAAAGTTGACTTTTGTGGCACGAAAAACGTAATTGGAGCAGTTTATAGGCCGCCTGATTCACCTCTGTCATTTATGGAATCAGTTTTTTGACTATGTTGCGACTAATGTCGCTACTAAATTACATTTTATTATTGCTGGTGTTTTTAATCTGCCCAATATTGAACGTGATACTCTCGAAATTGGTGCCACCGATGTAAAACATACTCACTTGCTCAACGGCGGTGGTGGCGGCGAAGGCAGCCTAGCATAACAGTTATCTTCAAATTCGCAGCTCTGCCCTGGTTCCAACACCGAGCGGACATCAACAAGCCAGCGTATACTTCTGCTGAAGCGCTGCCCTGGTATCAACGCCGAGAGCACATCGTCATCATCGTAGAACGCCGGTTCAGCTGATTGGTCGACAAGCCGGCACGTGGTATACGTCACCCATCGCCGTTAAAAGCCGAAGTTCCTCAAGTTGCAAGCCACTTGCTCAGCGGCGGTGGCGGCGGCGAAGGCAGCCTAGCATAACAGTTATCATCAAATTCGCAGGTTGGTTGAATTTACACTGTGTACCGTGTTCTACAATTGCTGTGCTGTCGTCGCCGCCGGTGTTACTGTTGAGGTGCTGTGCTTCTCCTATTCTAGTCTGAAATGAATGAATCCGATCTGTGTTTAGTCTGTAATAGGTCACTGCTCGAAAAATGAAGCGTCTCTAACATGTTCTGTATATGAATACGGTTATCACTTAGGCGCATGTTCTGGTGTTACAAAGAAAGCCTACAAGGCCAAGGAGGACGCGTAAAAGTGTAAATGGAAATGTCAAGCATGCGAAATCTCGAATGCTCGTGGGGCCGAAGCGCCCAGCCTTATCGCTACCGTAAGGCAGAAACCCGAACAAGAAACTGCATTTGAGAAGGTGCTGACAGAAATCAACAAGAACCTAGCAGAACTTCAGGATATCAGGTGCAAAGTAGACGAACTGATGCTGATGAAGCAGACTGTCGATAGCTTGAACAATTGGTTCAGCATATGTCTGATCTGTATGACGAGGTACTAAAAGAGATGAAACGTCAATCAGCTGAAACTGCAACATTAAAGAAAGGAAAAAATAGAAAAAATCGAGGCTGACAATGCTAGCCAAGAGGTTCAGACGCTAAAACAGCAAGTTAACAATCTCGAGCAATACAGCAGGCGACAAAACCTGGAAATACATGGTCTGCCACAAAGTGATAATGAAAAACCTTTTCCGTAAACTAAACGAGCTAGCGGGCGAACTCGAACTGCCAGAACTATCCCAAAACGAAGAAGAAGGACTTCACAGATTGTTTCCAAAACGAGGCAAGGCAGCCGCCGTGCTCTTTTCCTTCTTGTCACGCATTAGACGTGACCAGTGGATGGCAAAAAAGCAAAATCTAAAGAACCTTAAATCCAGCGAGTACTTTCTGGACAATCTGACACCACACAACAGTAGCTTACTCTGGATGATGAGGGTGAAGGCTGGAGAAAAACAATACCAGTTTGCTTGGCACAAGAACGGCCAGTTGTTCGTGCGCAAAGCCCCGGGCGAGCGTGCAATCGCTGTCGGGTGTGAAGCTGACCTAGATAAAATATGTTGACTGTCAGTATAAGTTAGACGCCGTGTTGGTTGCTCTGAATGCTGGACCTAGGTGAATCACTGTCGCTATCATGATGCTGGTTCTTTTCGTAGCTTCAGATCTGTGAGGCATAAGCAGCCTGCCTTCTTTTTCTTCTATCACTTAAATACGTGTAGCCTAAAAAACAAAGAAGATGACGTCCAGTATTTTCTTATCCTCTTGAAACTATGAATTTGATGCAATGGCTTTTAGTGGGGACGTGATTTACTAGTATCGATGATGTGGTACAATTCGAAGGTTACCGATGCGAAGCCGTATATAGAGCAAATAAAAAAGGCGGTGGTGTTGCCCTTAATATAAAGATCAATTTTTTTTTACGAGGTCATTCCATGAGTACACCATTATTAATCGAAACTTTTAATCGCTTTTTGTGAAATCAGTCGCGTTTGTGTTTGGTGTTATCTACCGGCCTCCCTCTAGGTCATTAGATGAGTTCTTTCGTTTTGTTGAACCTATGCTAGAATTCCTTTTCGACGTTCAAAATGCCAGTCGTAGTTATTTGCGACTTCAATATTAACATTTTGCGAAATTATAATGCAGTTAATGAATTTATTGATATTATATACTCAAACGGTTTCTCAAATAAAATTGATATACATACTCACATTACAGATTCTAGTGAAACGCTAATCGACCTATGTTTAACGAGCTGTTATAAAAACGATACTGAGTCAGGTGTACTCAATAAGTGATCATTTATCACTGTTTTGTTTTATTCCAAAATGTTTGTCACATAATGCCAGACAAATGAATACAAACACTTCCGCGCGAATCATTACCGAGAAAAAAATTTATCACTTTCGTCAACTTGCAGCTTCAGTGGACTGGAGTGAAACATTACAGATGGTAAATCCCAATGATTGTCACGGGTTTAGAGCTGGGAAGAAAAGATAAAAAAGAGGCGGAAAGAAAAAAGAGGAGGATCGCGAGGAACGGCGGCCAGGTGTGGCAGTTCTGACCCGACGCTTCTTGAAACCGGCAACGCTCCGGCTACTGAAGCCTCACCGAGACCGGCCCCGCTCCGGAACCTGAGAACCCGGCAACGCTCCGGCTCCTGAGGCCTCACCGAAACCGGCCCCGCTCCAGTTCCTGAGAAACCGGCAACGCTCTGGTTCCAGAAGCCACGACGAACCCTGCCCCACTCCGGTTCCTGAGAACCCGGCAATTAACGCTCCGATCCCTCAATCCACAAAGAAAGGTCGCAACGCTCCTGAAGCCCCGCCACGTAAGGCGTGAGTCGAGCTTTTGTGGGGACTTGACCATGGGGACTCTGGTCTGCTTTGAAATCTTTTTTTTTCTTTTTCTCTATTGTTTGTTAATTACCTCCTGATTTCCTTTCATTATTTTAATACCTATGCACATGCCTTTGTCTCAGCTGGTCTTGGCTCAATCATTTCGCGTGTTGGACCGGGCGAAATAGATCACTTCGTCCGGGTGGATCACTTCGTCCGGAATCGGATCATTTCGTCCGGGACACACACGAGTTGGTGGAGTCAAGAAGACTAGCATGGAGAACGAGAAATTAATGGCGGTGGGAAAAGAGTTGGGTTATCAGGCAGACGAGTTGAAGTAATGGATGGAGGACCAAAAAGCTAGACTACGAGAAGAAAGAGCGTGGGCGCGACAGGAACGCGAGGAGGAATGTGTCCGGTTGGACAAAGAACGCAAAGTTCTGCAACTTCGGCTGGCAGTACAAAGCGCAGCGGAGCCACGTCAGGATGCAGTCAAGGTATAGGTGAAGGAGAGGCTACTAACTTGGCCGTGACAACCGACGAGGCGCGAACCTCTAGCCCTCATAAGTTAATTCCTCAGTTCGAAGAAGGAAGGGATGGCTTAGATGCATATTTGCTACGCTTTGAACGTACTGCAACGGGAATGGTTGGCCTCAGCAGATATGGGCGGCGACTCTAAGTTTGTGCCTTACCGGTGAAGCTGTTAACAGTAGTGCGTCGGTTGTCGCCTGAAGACGCACTGGATTACTGCGAGAGTGAAGCTGGCACTGCTTCAAAGGTTCCGCTACACTAAAGAAGGGTATAGAGAACGGTTTAGGGATGCAAAACCCGAAGAGGGAGAGACGAGGAGACAGTTTGCTGCCCGTCTCGCTGGGTATTTTGACAGGTGGGTTGAGATGGCCAATATTCAACACACGTTCGAAGCCCTCCGTGACAAGGTCTTGGCCGAGCAGTTTCTGCTCACTTGCTTCACCAATTTGACTATCTTTCTCCGAGAGAGAGAATGTCAAAGCTTGCAAGAAGTTGCGTTCAAAGGCGGACCTCTTTCTAGAGGCTCAGGCCCAGCTTACTACGAGTAAGTCGAGAATCGACGAGACTAGCAAGCAGTCGAGTGTGGCGGTAGCGGACAAGTCTAAAACAGGAGGGGCAAGAAAGCTCTGCGTTTCTTTTTATGCAACAAAATTGGGCACAAGGCGAAAAACTGCCATGGACGTCCTGCCGACCAGCCAAAGGAATTACTTGCTGGCACTGCGGGAAAACTGGACACCGTGCAGATAGATGCAAGTCAAAGCCTAGCGACAGTCATCAGGCGTCATGTCTGTGGACGAAGTCAAGAAACGGAGAGGCGACCGAGCTCGAAGATGGCTTCATTACCCTCAAGAATGGTGACAAGATTGCCGGTTGTCAACTCGGCAGTAGGACATCCTCCCAAGTTTCTAGTGGAGAATCTGCCAGTTGTAGAGGGAGATATAGGGTGGCCACAGAATAACTGTCCTCAGAGACACGGGCTGCAACATCGTCGTCGTTCGCCAGAACTTGGTTCCGAAGGAAGCGTACACGGGAATATTGAGCCCGGTGTTTCTACTGGGCAAAACAGTAAGGTACCTTCCCGAGGCCAAGATTATGGTTAGGACACCATACTTCATGGGATAGTTAACAGCGAAGTGTGTAAACGACCCTCTATACGATCTGGTGTTGGGAAATGTGCCGCTTGTACGAGATGACAATGACCCCGATTCAAACTGGAGTTCGAATGTGAAACCGAGCGAAGCACATATGTCGGCAACAGAGCCACTCGATGAACAGAAAACCGGGACGCAAGGGGTTCTGGCGAAAGAGACACATGTGGAGTATCTAGAACGCTCTGCTGACAAACCTTTACTCGAACGGGGCGATAAAGAGTTCATGGGCACCTCGGGGGCTGTGCAGACAAAGAGGCCTACATGTCGACCCCCGCCATCACCTCCCGAACTGCGAGTACCGGAGGTACCACTGCTTGAAACAACTAAAGGGGAGCTCATCCAGGAGCAAAAGAATGACGAAACTCTGAAGAAATGCGTCCACGACGTTGGTGAAGAAATAAAGAAGCACAGGGGCAGAACGAAGTACGAGTTTTTCATAAGGAATAAGCTGTTGTACAGGAGCTGTATATACAGCTCCGGAAGAAAAACAGACCAGTTGGTTCTCCCGAAGAAGTTTCGGCGAACTGTCACAGGGAAAGCACATGACAGAATAATGTCGGGCCACCAGGGCGTGAGCAACACAATAACACTAGTATCTGAAGAGTTATTTTGGCCGGGTGTCCAAAGCGACATTAAGAGGTACGTGGGCAGATTGATACTTTAGACCCATGTTGCGGATAAAACAAACAGGACGCGGGATGGCCAGAAAAACGTGCTTTTCGTGTAAGGCTCGTCAAATTATGAGGCGCTGGAGAACTTCAGCCTTCTGCGTTAAGTCCTTATTTCGAACTCTTTTTGTTCGCCTTCCGCCCATTGAAAAGCTTGCGGGAAGGGCCTTAGAACGCACCTGGTATCGCTGCGCCGCAGCGTTCTTCCGCACGTCTGCTTTCCTCGCCGTCACCATGGCAACGAACGCCGAATGAATGGAAGCACGCACGGTACCGCCGCGTGAAGCCAGCAACAGCTGACGCCATTTTACGAACGCCGTCTGCTAGCCAAAGCCGAACGCGGTATGTCAGATCAACCGCCTCCGCCGGTGCTCGATCGCCGTCGGCAATCGAGCACCGGCGGAGGCGGTTGATCTGACATACCGCGTTCGGCTTTGGCTAGCAGACGGCGTTCGTAAAATGGCGTCAGCTGTTGCTGGCTTCACGCGGCGGTACCGTGCGTGCTTCCATTCATTCGGCGTTCGTTGCCATGGTGACGGCGAGGAAAGCAGACGTGCGGAAGAACGCTGCGGCGCAGCGATACCAGGTGCGTTCTAAGGCCCTTCCCGCATGCTTTTCAATGGGCGGAAGGCGAACAAAAAGAGTTCGAAATAAGGACTTAACGCAGAAGGCTGAATTTCTCCAGCGCCTCATAATTTGACGAGCCTTACACGAAAAGCACGTTTTTTTGGCCATCCCGCGTCCTGTTTTTTCTATCCGCAACATGGGTCTAAAGTATCAAACTGCCGTACGTGCGGTCGTGTGACATTTGCCAACGGACGGTCCCCAAAGGGAGAGTAGGCAAGGCCCCTTAGGTACCATGCCGACGATTGTAACTCACTTTCAGAAGGCGGCCATTGACATTATTGGTCCGATCGCTTCAAGATCAGACTTCGGGGAACTGATACATCGTAACCATGGTAGATGTGGCTACTCGATACCCCGACGCGGTAGCCTTGAAAACCATCGGGACTCCGGTAGTAGCGGAAGCTTTAGGTGACATGTTTACGCGATACGGCATACCGAGAGAGGTCCTTAGTGACCGTGGCGGCGCATTTACGTCAGACATGATGAAGGAGATGGGTCGTCTGCTGTCAGTGAGACGCATTTTGACTACCCCCTATCATCCGATGAGCAACGGGTTGGTAGAGAAATTTAATGGAACTTTAAAGTTGATGCTACGTAGAATGTGTCAGGAGAGGCCCAAGGACTGGGACCGGTACCTGCCAGCGCCGTTGTTCGCTTACCGGGAGGTACCCCAGTCCAGTTTAAGATTCTCTCCATTTGACGTGGTTATATGGGAGAACGGTACGGGGGCCATTAACTATACTGAGAGAAGTATGGTCCAACGAGGCGTTGAACGAGGAAACAAACACGTCATACAGCTACGTCATGGAGCTGAGAGACAAACTGGAGGAGACCTGCAAACTGGCACACCAATGCTCTGATGAAGCCAAGGAAAACTACAAGGCGTATTATGATCGGAAGAAAGTCAACCGTGAAATGAAGGTAGGGAATAAAGCATTAATCCTCCTTCCGAGCGACAACAACAAATTGCTCATGCAATGGAAGGGTTCCTTTAGAGTCAAGGCGCGAAGAAATAAAGTCGACTATGAGTTGGAGATTGCCGGAACGAGAAAAGCCTTCCATGTAAACATGCTAAAAAAATATGAAGAGAGGGCCGAAATGAACCCGGTGGCACCGAGGTGCAGCGCGGCAAGAGCAACTGATGATGACAACAAAAGCGACGAGGAAGACGCTATAGACGATGTCCCGACTCTGTCCCTCACAAGACAACAAAACGGGCAAGACGTACTGGTGAATACGGCCCTGAGTACAGAGGAGAAGAAACAAGTTGCGACTTTGATTGGAGAATTCGAAGAAATCTTCTCGGATCTACCCGGAAAAACAAACTTGATCGAGTGTGATCTCAAGCTGACCGCTCAGGCACCAGTGCATGTTAAACAGTACCCTCTGCCAATAAAGGTACACGAAACAGTGGAAAAGGAAATAACAAAGATGTTGCGGCTGGGAGTGATCGAGAGATTAACATCACCATTCAACGCGCCCTATAGTATTAGTGAAGAAGTCAGATGGGTCCAGCAGATTTTGCATTGACTTTAGGCGTCTAAATGACGGTGTAGAAGAAGTTCAACGATGAACTTCTGAAAGTTGGGGGGCATTGTCACGAGTGTAGAGCTGGGAAGAAAAGAGGAAAAAGAGGCGGAAAGAAAAAAGAGGAGGATCGCGAGGAACGGCGGGCAGGTGCGGCAGTTCTGACCGACGCTTCTTGAAACCGGCAACGCTCCGGCTCCTGAGGCCTCACCGAAACCGGCCCCGCTCCGGTTCCTGAGAAACCGGCAACGCTCCGGTTCGAGAAGCCACGACGAACCCGGCCCCGCTCCGGTTCTAGAGAACCCGGCAACGCTCCGATCTCTCAAGCCACAACGAAGGTCTCTACGCTCCTGAAGCCCCGCCACGTCAGGCGTGAGTCGAGCTTTTGTGGGGACTTGACCACGGGTACTCTGGTCTGCTTTGAACTCTTTTTTTCTATTGTTTGTTAATTACCTCCTGATTTCCTTTCATTATTTTAATACCTATGCACATGCTGGTCTTGGCTCAATCTCAGCTGGTCTTGGCTCAATAATTTCGCGTGTTGGACCGGGCAAACGTGACAATGGTGCGTACGATTTGTTTCTGAACAAAATTATCAGCTTCTATGATTGTGCACTCCCGGTCGTAATAATAAAAAATATGAAAAAGCAAGAAAGCCAGTGGATAACATTAGAGCTATTGCAAAGAATTAAGGCACGAAATAAACTATATCATGCATTTATATTAAGCAGAGACTTATCTATTTTGCAACAGTTTAAAAAAGTTAGAAACAAATTAGGTGCTGATATTAAGAAGTCTCGCATTCGCTACTATACTGATAAGTTCGTAGACATTTGCTATGATCCTCAGAAAACCTGGCGTACTATCAGAGGCTTATTGCAGAGGACAGGGAACAGTGTACCAACCAAAATAAAAATAGGCGATGAAACTTTAAGCGGAAGGAATCTTGCTAACGAGTTTAATCGTCATTTTGTAACCTTTGGAGCCTCCGATCAAACGACCACTGAAAGTTTTGAAAAGTGCATAAAGCACAATCTCACGCATACTATGTTTCTTCACCCTACTACCCACAGAAATTGTCAGTCTAGTAAGCGATCTTAAAAATAGTTGTTCCAGCGGTTATGATGAAATAAAAGCCGTGCCAATTAAAGCTGTTTCAAATTTAATATCTGACGTAGTCTGCCACACAACTAACTTGGTCTTATCTACTGGAATCTTTCCCGAAAAAATGAAATTTGCTAGAATTTCCGTTTTTCACAAAGGTGGTGCTGTTGATAGTGTCAGCAATTACAGGCCAATATCAATACTCCCACTTTTTCAAAAATAGTAAAGAAAGTAATAAATTCCAGAATAATTAATCATCTTCATAAATACCAACTAATCTCTGCAAACCAATATGAATTTCAGAGAGGCAAATTGACTGAGTCAGCTTTACTTAACATCCGAGAAAAACTTATCAGCAATATAGAAAATCAATCCTACACTATAGGCAGCTTCGTAGATTTTAACAAAGCTTTTGACTCTATCAAACATAATATTCTATTTGATAAACTGCCACACTACGGAATTAGAGGCCTTTCGCTTAATTCACTGCGTAGTTATCAGTCAAATCGTATTCAGTTTGTGGTAGCTAATAGTATAGCATCAGACACTGAATATATAAATGTTGGTGTTCCGCAAGGATCTATATTGGGACCTTTACTATTCCTTCTTTATATCAATGACATTTTTGCTATCCCCCATACCCCAGACATAGTACTTTACGCCAATGACACGAGTGATTTTTTTTTTCCATCCAGGGACCTATCATCTCTTATTCCTGTCACAAACCATGGCTAAAAAACTTATCGAAGTGGCTTGATGCGAATCAACTGCTTCTAAAAGTTAACAAAACAAAATATATTGTTTTTTCATCAAGTAATAGACCAGTAAACCTTACTACCGAAATAGTATTTCAGTCACGGTCACTAGAAAGGGCTAACGAATACAAATTCTTAGGCACACATTTTCATGAAAACCTTCGCTGGACATGTCATGTAAATTTTTTGAAGTGTAACATTGCACAGTCTATTGGTATGCTGAATAGATTTCGTGCCTTACTACCAATATGGCTAAAGCGTCAGCTCTACTTTACTACTGTCCATTCGCGACTGCACTATTGTTTACTTGTCTGGGGGGTTACATCTAAATGTAATATGACTAGTTTTTACTTAATGCAGAAAAAAGTATAGGGTTTATTCAAAACCTATCAAGCCGCGATCATAGATCCAAATAATTTGAACTACATCGGATTCTGAATATTGAGGCACTGTATAATCAACGATTGTGTGAGGTTATATTCTCCCAAGTTAAAACTGACCGTGAAGTATTCCTTTCTACATATACGAATACCGATGCACACTACAATTTTAGAAATATAAACTTTATAAAAATCAGAACTAGAACAAACTATGGTACACAATTACTATCTTGGCAGATTCCTACTCTTCTCAACCTCCTTCCTGGTTTGATTGATATAATCGATCATAATTGACTTGTCTTGACTTTCAGAAAACAATCAAAAACATATTTTCAACTTTCCGCATAATATTGTTGTCTTCTAAATAATGTGTACAGATGTAATTGTAGTAATCTAGGTCATATATTTTTGTTTTATATTGTTGCTTGTTTATTTTTCATTGCAAGAGCTATGTAGAGTAGTGATCTAGTTACTATCTGTGTATTTTTGTTTTTGTTTATGGTTAACTGTAATCACTGTACCACTAGTCTGCCTGCTGCATCTGCTGCAAGTGTAGTCTGGTGCTAGGGGCCTGGTCAGGTGACTTACTGTCACCTTTTGCCTCAGCTCCATGACAATTCTGTATTGTCAAAAGTTTCAATAAGGATAACGTCCTTCGAACAGTCTTGCAGAACGACGAACTTCACAGGGCACGTCTCACCGTGGATCTCGACGCGAGCAGTTCATCCCGATCTGGTGTGATGAGGTGCCCTCCGGCGGTTTCTATTTGAGGTCCATCCTACGGCGTCGTGACTTTTCGAAGGCGGCGGGAGAGCCTTCCACTCTAGAGTGAGTAGTCTGCTCCGGTGTCCACGAACGCTGATGCGTCGTGGCCGTCCATGACGACGTTTAGGTTGTTAGACACCGTCGCAGGGGCGTCGTTTCGGTCTCTGGTAGCGTTCGAATGGGGGCCCTCCGACGTTCGTAGAGGATCTTGGTGTCGGTCGTCTTCGGCGACTCCACCTCAGGGGTTGCCGCGCCTAGTTTCCCCGGCGAGGAGCGAGGGGTGACAGGCTTTCACGTCGGGGTCGGTGCGTAGGCGAAGCTGGACGTCGTGGCGAAGGCGACCGGAACTCTCGGCGGGACGCAGGCTCGGGGTACTGAGGTCGTCGCAGGTACTCGTCGATCTCCCGAGGCCGTTCACCATAACGGGGGCGTGGGTCATTCGTGTGGAACCCCCGCATCCCGAGTCGTCGGTATGGGTATTGGCGGTAGGTGTGGTTTGCTTCCCCGCAGTGGAAACATAGAGGGCGTCGGTCGGGCGTTCGCCACACGTCGGTCTTCCGAGGTGCTCGGGGCTCAGGACGCTGAGTCAACTCAGCGTCCTGGCCGGCGTACTGGACCTGGTCGTCGCGGCGACGGTCGTGCTGCGGCGCAGGAGACTGACGTCGGGGCGGCGCGACATAGGCTCGAGGAGGAGGCGGTGGCCGTCGGGCCACTGCGGCGTAGGTCAAAATGGGCTCTTTGGGTGCTGCTACGCTGGCAGGAGCCTCCCGTTGAATTGCCCGCTGAACTTCTTCGCACACCACTTCGGCTATTGACAGCGAAGCCGGCTGGTATGCAGAAGGCAGCAGCTTCCTGAGCTCTTCCCGGACAACGTCTTGAATGAACTCGCGAATGCCTGGGATACTGTAGCCAAGGTCGCAGCTAGACGGTGTGAGGGCAGCGAGGCCGGGTGGTCGATGGTAGTGACTGGCTCGGGCTTGCAGGGCACGCTCGATGTTCGTCGCATCGGTGACAAAACTCTTCGACTGTTGTCGGAGGGCTACGAACAAGGCCGTCGAAGATGTTCTCTCTCACGCCCCGCATGAGGATTCTAACCTTCTTTTCTTCTGAAGCCTGAGGGTCGGCGCGGGCGCTTAGGCGCAGAACGTCCTGCACGAAGCCGGTGACGCTCTCGTTCGGGCCGTGGGTTTCGGGTTGAAGTAGGTCTTCGGCTCTCTCTCGGCGGTGTTCGTTGAGAAATGTTGCCTTCAGCTGGCACTTGAAAACGCCCCACGATGTCAAAGAAGGCTCGTGATTTTGGTACCAGTACCTGGCAGTCCTTCGAGCGAGAAATGCGCGCTTTGCAGACGCTGCTCGTCAGTCCAAAATTTGTGGCGGGCGACACGTTCGTAATGGTCAATCTAATCTTCGACGTCTTCGTAGAGTTCACCGTGGAAGGGGGCAGCCGTTCGCGGTGCGACGGACAGGTAGATGACGGCAGAAGCGGCGGGGGCTTGCGGCTGGTTGGCCATTGTGCGGTAGCCCAGGAATCGAACCCTGGGCTACCGCACGAGAGTGAAGTGCCGTAACCACTCGGCCAGGCACGCGCTCGCTCGCCGACGCGCGTGGCAATATAAACAAAATGTGGAATTACTTTAAAAAGACTGCCAATCATTGCTTGCAGATGTATGTACCCCCAGAAAATAAAGCGTATGAACAGACAAAATCTATGAATAACACCTCATATTATTCATTCAAAACGTAAAATAAAGCAGCGACGCAAGACAAAACAGCAAAGATGACGTTGTCAGCCTCTCAAATGAATAAAAGAAAAATTAAGAAATCTCGGGGAAAATGTTTCGGGTAGACCTTGCCGGAGTTTATGAAGACAGCTGCGCACAAAGTTTGCAAATATCTTTCGCCATCAAAACAGAACCTAGATTGCATTTTAGAGAACGGCGTTGCCATCTCGAATCGCATCGCAATGGCCCACAGGTACATTGAATATTTCAGTTCTGTGTTTATCGATTCCAGCAATTGTTCTGCGGATCGGGAGAACGACGAAGGCGTACTTGCGTCCATGCCAGACATTAATATTTCAGAGGCCGGTGTCCTTTCACTCTTGTTAAATATTAACACAAAGAAAACCGCTGGACCATGGCCAGATTCCTAATGAATTTCTTAAGCGGTATGCGGAATGGGTCGCCAAAGATTTATTCAAATTCAAATTATTAAATATTCAAAGCGCCACTCAGTCAACTAGCGTCCCTTCGGATTGGCTTTGTGCAAAGGTTATTCCAGTACACAAATCCAGTGACTAGCAAAGTGTAGCCAATTATCGTGCCATTTCATTGACATGCAAGTGCTGCAAAATATTTTAACGTTTATACTTTCTAAAAGAGTTTATGCTTTTTTCGAAAAAAATATCATTTTTTACAGAAACCAGCATGGATTACGGAGCGGTCTATCAACAGTAACACAATTACTTGGTGCATTTGGTGACTTTTCCTGCTCTTCGAACAAGAGACGTCAAATCGACGTGGTTCCTTTGGATTTATCGAAGGCTTTCGACCGAGTTTCACATGATGGATTGATACAAAATCTATTAAAATACGGCGTAAATAAGCCAGTAATTGCGTGAACCATAACCTACTTGTCTAACAGAACACAGCTTGTGGCTAACAGCAGAGCTGTGCCGATCACTTGCGGGGTTCTTTCAGGTTCCCGCAGAGACGGTAGTGGGTCCAATCTTGTTTTCATGTTACATAAACGATATCGTTACTGAACTCAGCCCTAACGTTGCTGTTAGAATGTTTGCGGACGATCTCTTGCTCTATGCTAAAGTACACAACCCCACGGATCAAGAAAACCTAAACTCGTCTCTCAGCTCTGTTAAAAAAGGGTGCAAAAAATGGGGTATGAAAATTAATCCAGATAAACTGTATCCGCCAGATTCAATAGCAAAAAAGTGAACATCCTCCCAAACACATAGAGTTGAAAACGACGCCATAGCTTTAGTTGGTAACTTCAAGTATTAAGGAGTTACGCTATCAGCAGACCTGACATGGAATCTCCATATCAATTATTTGTGCAGCACGGCTCGAAAAAGGTTAGGATTTCTGAAGCGAAACCTAGGCAATACCACAAGTCATGTGAACTGACTGCCTTCACAACACCTATACGGTCCACCCTAGAATATACCTGCGCGGTGTAGGATTCGTACTAACAAAATCGGATCAAAAAATTATAAAAATACAAAGACAGGCTGCTCAATTCATCCTTTCGAGATACCGCCTAATGGACTCCGTTATTAGCATGCTCTAACAGCTCAGTCTCCGACCTCTTGACACCCACCAAGAGATATCAATGCTAAAGCTTTTTTATATGTTTTCAAAAGAGGTACAAAATATGGACACATATCAATTTTTATAACCACGTTTTACTAGACCAGTAAGAACTGTACTCAATAGGGCTATGCAAGTTCCGCGAATTAACTATGACACATATATGTATTAGTTTTTGTTATAGCAGTTGGAAATTGGAACAAGCTTCCTGAAAGTGTTGTAAATTGTGAATCATAAGCCGTATTCGATAAATGCTTACTTGAATTGCATTAAATTTATCATTTATACTTATGAGTGTGTAAAATAAGTGTTCTTTTCTTGATTATGTGCACTATTTGCTTGTGTAGCTTTGTGTGAACCATCGCGGTTTTGCATATTGATATGAAATGTATAACTTATAAGGTGTTAAAAATATATGTTATATTGCACGATATGCCACGTGTGAAAATTTATGATCCATTCCTGTAAAGCGCCCAGGAGTGCGCACAGTACTGTAAACGACTTAATTTTCGCGGGCTCAAATTTTCGCGAATCGGGCCAAAGCTGAAAGTTTGAAATTATTCGCGGGTTCTAATTTTCGGGAATCGAGTGTAGCTTCCGTTGCGTTCACATATTGTCCGAATTGTTCGCGGGACGTATATTTCACGAATTGTAGGCGATTCGCGAAATTCGTGAAAATTAGGTCCTCGCAAAAATTTCGTCGTTTACAGTATTTACAAACAAATAAATTAATAAATAAAGGTTCCTTGTCATCCCAACATGACGCCACCGGCGGGAAGCAAGTCACTCGGCCGGCCATCAGTTACACACACCTTCTCCTTTCTCGCATCTAACAGCGAGCAAATTTGGGCGTTCGTCTTATCGGGATTGAATAATGATATTTATGTGCACAAAGTATCACCTGCGCCAACATTCTGAAATATGAGAAAAAGGAAAAAGCAATATTCATGTTCAGAAAAACATTCGTGCATCTCGGTACGCTCAAGCCGCGGCTCGCTAGATTCGTGAAATTGCTGGCATAGTTCTCCTAACACAAGCAAGCAATTACTCTCGCAAAAGAGAGGCCAAAGAGTAGCGAAATATACATTTCTGATAAATTACCCAATCACCACGAATAATGGTTGGAATGTCGGAAATGGTGCCGCACACGCTCGTCTTTCCTGAATGAACGTGCCGTTTGTTCTAGATTTTCTTTATAAAACTTATTGTTGTAGACGCCAGCACTTGTATATGCTTTTGTAGCATGCATTTGCTCCTTGGTGCTTGAGTAACGTAGCAAAACATCTATAAAAAATTAAATAAAAGTGATTATGGTCCGGTCCATTTTCAGCGTTCCTGAGGGTCGCACGTATTTTTCTTGACCCCGACACGACAAACATGCACATGCTGGGCTACGACTTAAGAAATGGTGACTCTGAAACTCGTAAACATTAAAATTATGTATGGTATAAAATGAACCGCATTTGTGTAGTCCAGGCGGGAGATAGCTGTTCATAAAGATCGTGCTGAAATGAAAGTTAGAGGACTCCGCAAACACCAAGCCAAATGTAGTCTTCGTACAATGACAGACGTATAAAATAAACATATACGCTGAGATTTTTAACCCTCGAGAGTGGGGACAAGGAGGACAAACACGACACAAATCTCCAAACACAGCTATCATTTATTTCACGCTTCAAGACCCTTTATAGGTACGTACAGAAAGAAGGAAACCGAAAGACAAAAAGGTAACTTGAAGACCCGGAGACACAAAGCGAAACAACCTTGAACTCGGGTGAGGGGGCGACACTCGAACAATCGGAACGGATTCATACTTCGAACCCGGCGACAAACCAACCTCAGCAAAAAAAAAAAAAAAAAGGAAGCTTATTCGCGACTCCAGCGACCTATAGGGGGCGCCACCACCAAACAAACATGGCGGCTGGGTCCAGGTCGCGTCGGCTCGGCCGAGCCGCCTGAACGGGTGGCGCATTCAATTTAACAGATTTTCTTTTGTTTAATGCCCAATTTTATAGGTATTTGAACTGACATGGTTAAGTGTAGCCGGTGCACGTAAACTTGCAGAGCATAGGTTTGTTTTCCCGGTGTTTTTTTTTTTTGTTGTTTTCATGTCAAACTTTCGTTTCGGAGATTTCGTTCAAAACGGAAACTATGGGCTGCGGAGAGACGGTAATAGACTAATCAGTTTTGATCATATAAGGAAAGCGGCGTTGACTACAGAATTGTTCCACCGAGAGTAATTTTCAGCTAACTCGCATGCATCGACCATGTGACTTATCTGCCCTTGAAATAGAACTTTTGTGCGTATCCGCGTTTAAGAAATAGCTGCAGTCGTCTGCTCGGTCAACAGCACAGGCTGCAGGAAAATTACGAAAATTAAGCAAGCGCTTCTTGAGCCAAGGAGCATGTTAACCCACTGGCGCCCGACTAAGCAGCTGATACTCGTATTTCAGTTCAGGTTTTAATAGAATGGAGAAGTCATTTTGACGAGTGGGTTATGTGTTATATTATGTACTATGTCCCACTAAAGCGATGTTAGTATATTCTTCGGGTTGAAATATGAGCTTAGTTGACTAGCTATTAGGTGAACTGCTGAATAAAAGTATATTTGACAGACAGAGAGATACTTCTGAAACTTAGCCAAATGGTTCTAGCTGGTAGCACGAAGACGAATGCGGACAGACTGAAGAAAGTCTTCATCGAAGATTCACGCAGAACCTCTCTGCATTGAACTTGACTTCGAATCTTGAACGGAGAAAATTAGTATTTTTTGTGGTCGGTCAATCTGAGCAATGTAGACGTATATTTCCGCTGGCTTCGAAGGGGGTATAATATAAATATTGGAGGCGCGATAGATCATAATGCCACGACAGCTTCTAACTTTACGAGACGCGTCCCCAACCTTTTGAAAGCAGATAATTTCTCTCATTAATAATATGCAGCGAGAAGGTTTTTCTGAATAAAGTAATTGCGAAATCAGCCCAACTCCTTCAGTGTGGTCCAGAGGCTTTTTCGGCGAAAAGCAGCCAAGATGAATAGCCAACGCACCGACCGGCGTGGGTGGCTCAAACTTGAAGCTAATCGAACACAATCAAACTCAAGAAAAGGAGCTATCGAACCTATTCACTTGACTTGCAACATTGGTGTTCCCTCCAGTGAAACACCTCGTCTGTCATCGTCGGTCCACTGTTCTACATCCTTATAAAGAAACCACTTATCAGTTACCAAGTAGTCGCCACTTTGAATGTGATTCGAGACAGACAAGAAATCGAAACGTTTTTCCGTGATTCCTTCCCATCCAAGAAATCGAAAGCACGCGACCATGTGTTGTGGAGTAAACGGGCTTTCAAACACGTTATGGAATGAAACAATCTACTGAGGCTTCACCACACTAACGAACACTCCGGCAAATTAAAGTAATTTTCGGACCGTCGTCAAATTACATTGTTCGCCACCGCGCCGACAACACGTGTCCGCGAAAGCCACCAGAGACGCGGAGGGGCGCGGAGCGACCTGGTCCGGCTGGTTCCCGGTTTTCCCGCTAGGTGGCGTTCGTTTTGCTGGAGTCGCGAATAGGGTTAACATTTACACAATGGGCAAAGATAGGTGACCTAGAGAAACGTAGGTGACCTAACATAAATTACAACAAAATGAAAAAAAGTAACGTTCTAATATGTTTTCCCAGTGAAACAGACATATTGCTAAAACAATATTTTGCTTGTCTATCTTTAATGATTCTTTCACTAGACATCTGTATAAATTTAGTCGGTCGGTTGAGACCAACTTGTGTTTCTTTTTAAATTACTCTCTACCTTTTGTTGTGAACAAGGGGCAGGTAGATGCTATTTGCTTCGACATGTCCAAAGCATTCGATAAAGTTGACCATGGGCTGCTACCGTACAAGCTTTTTTTATATGGTTGTTGTTCGGCATTATGCATCTGGTTTAAAAGTTATTTGTCACATTGTACGAATAGTGTTCGCATTTCTGGCACCCACTCGAAAATGTTTCGTTCAACTTCAGGTGTCCCCCAGGGGTCTATACTCGGGCCGTTTCTGCTCTTGATATTTGTTAGCGATATAACATCATATGTAAAAAAGACTGAAATACTACTGTTCGCAGACGACATCAAGATTTATACGAGTGTCAATTCTCTTGTTGATTGCATCTTACTTCAAAGCGACGTGAATAACATACTGCGCTGGTGTTCAGCGAACAGTTTGCTTCTAAATCCTCTTAAGACTAAGGCTCTTTCTTTTTGCCGACGCCATGATGCTATACCTTTCACCTACGTTTTAGGAGAATGCAAATCGAACGCGTAGCTGTTGTTAAGGATCTCGGTGTGTATGTCGATAGCGTGCTTTCATTCAATGTTCGTATGCCTTTTTTTGTCGGAAACGCAACGAAAATGTTGGGCATGATTTTCCGTATGACTAAGCAGTTCAGAAACTCTGCTTGTTTTATTCGTTTATTTTGGCGTTAGTACGATCTAGGTTTGAGTTCGGTTCAGTTATTTGGAACTCGCTATCTCGCACGCAGTCGTTGAGCATTGAATTCGTGCAAAAAACTGTTACGCATTGTCAATAATTGAGACATCCGGGTGTAGGAAAAAATGTCCCCAGAAAAAAAGTCCCCGGACAAAATGTCCCGGGAAAAAAAGGCCCCGGCTGGTAAGTAGAAAAAAATGTTCCCAAAGGATTCTCTATCACTGCGTTCCCCTGATCCTCATGGCCTTCGGGCGGTCCGGTCACATGTCCTTGGGAAAAAAGGCACCCTGTGGCAAGTAGGAAAAAACGGCCCCAACAAATAAGGAAACATGCGATTCCCCGAGGTACACATCGCGACACAGTTAGCTCGAACACGACATCGGTGCATTTTCACAGTTTACGTAGAAAGAATATTAGTGGGAACGAAATTTTACCGTCTGCATTATGTCCCCAAATGAGCACTTTCAGTAGCTATGATAACTTTGAAGACAGCCTTTCGTTTTTATGAGAAAAAGAGAAAAAAAAACTAGCGATCGCCTGTTCATGCTAACAGTGTCGCGGTTTTTACCTATTTGGAAATGGTACACAAGTACCTCTCAATTTTCCCCAAACACGATACTTTGGTTTTGGCTAGAAACGTTATAAATGTTTATTTCACAATAAAAAACACACACACACAATCATTTTGTTTTAGCAAGAACAATAATTTGGTCTCCAAAATACCCCACAATAGATTACTTCGGTTGCTTTGTATGACTTCCAGTCTCTCTTTCTACCTCTAGGTGGGTCATACTATATGTGACTGGACAATGACAGGACCGCCCGAAGGCCATGAGAATCCGGGAAAACACAGCAATAGAGAACCCTTTGGGGACATTTTTTCCTACTTTCCACCTTGGGACATATTTTCCGGGGACATATTTTCCGGGGACATATTTTCCGGGGACTTTTTTCCGGGGACATTTTTTTCCGGGGACGTTTTTTCCGGAAATATTTCTTCCGGAACCCGAGACATCCAACGTCTCTTTTATTATAATTATGAATTTCTCCTTAATAGAGGTTCTCTCGCACCCTTGTCAAGCAGAAGGGTGGAACGTGACGTAGTTTTTTTGTACAACGCTGTGAATGGGGTGTTGGACACTGACTTGCCTTTGGGAAGTATTAAATTTCACGTTCCCTGCCGTTTTACTAGACATTTTACTATTTTTTACGTTCATTCAATTTGTAGTGTGTTGCCGATGTCTCGTTTGCAGACTTCGTTCAACAGAAGCGCATTGTCTAGCCTAAATATATCTAGTGACATTTCCGTTTTCCGTAAAAAGATAAGATACCACACGACAATAATTTAGCGTGCGTACTTTCCGCACCTCTCTTCCACTGGTCGATTTTATGTTATCTTGTCCTTTGATCGGCCCCGTTCGTTCCCTTGATTTTTACTTTTTTATTCTGTGTACCAAAGTGAAGACCACTATTGTTGTTTTTGGACACATTAAATAACAATTCATTATTATTATTATTAATCTAAATCTTTTTCTTTGCTAAGGACCCTAGTGTTCTGCCACACAACTACGCACTTTTTACTAGAGGAAAGTTGGTTTGCCAGTTCTTGAAATTCAGCTTTGTTTTTGACTGCACGCTTATGTTCAGTTAACCTGTCATTAATGCACCTGGCCGTTTGTCCTACATAACAAGCCCCGCATTTGACTAGAATTTGATAAACAACGCCCAAATCGCAATCCACGGAACAGTCCCTGTGATTTTTGTTACGAGCAATCTCTTGCAACGAAAAAGGAGTTAATCTATCTAGCCGAAAATCAGGTTTAAACAGAACTCTCACACCGAACTTCGCAGCCAACGCCTTCCAATTATGGGAGGCATTAGGAAAATAAGGTGGACATAAAATGTTGTCTTTTTCCACCGTGGTGTCTCTGCTACCATTAGAACTGGTTAACCAACGATGAACGACGGAGAAAAAAAATCACTGATATATTTTGCCAAGGACAACCTACAAATCTGCTTTCCTAGACCCACTCCCAACCGATGTATGCTAGAAAATTTGATCGAATTCATTAATACGGACTTGACTACTCCACTCTTTACAATTTTAGGATGGCAACTTAGCCTGGAAATCAACGGTTTTGAATCGGTCTTACCAAACTCCCAACTAAGACTATTCTTACTAGAAAGCGAATGCCTAAAAATTGCAGCCCACCACCCTGCACATTCTCTACCGAAAAGGTTAACTCTGGAGCCGCTCTCAAAAAGCTTTCCTTAACACTTTCACCAACTTGGGAATCCAAGGATCATACCAAAATGTCGTCCACATACCTGCGAACAATCACAGAGCCCTCGGCATACGCTCCAAATGACTGAGATACGATCATATCGATTACACGAAGGTAGACCTCTGATAATAGTGGAGCTATCCGAGAACCTATACAAATTCCGCTTTTTTGCAAGAATAACTTATCTTGAACCATAGTGACTTTAGAACCTAAATAATACTAAAGTTTTAGGAAACTAACGACGTCAATACGTGAAGCGGACTGAAAGTGCACCAAGTTTTCCGTGAGAAGCTCTTTCAGCCTCTGAAGGAGAATACGCTGATCCAATGAATAATACATATCTTTGATATCGAGAGACAAAAATATGTGTGGGAGGCTCTGACTTCAAATATCTGGCTTCTGCAAACCTTCAGTGGCGTTTCAAGAGAAGAAACCTCAAGTCTCGCAGGAAAACGTTATGCGATCAACTCAAGTTCGTTCATGAAGTATCAACTAAGCTCTGGACTGCTCTCCACGGAGAGAACTTCACCTAATCGCTGGACTTTAAGGCTTGGTATCGACTGAAACGAGCTTCGTACCATCGCCTTTGGTTGTCGAAAAGAACCCAAATGTTACAAATCTTGCGGAGCAAAGGTACGAAACCTTCAGACGTTCCTTCTGCATCTTCAACGAACACCCTCATCGGAACCTTTCGTAACAAATCGGATTTGGAAAGGAGTCAGATTTGTAATCCTTGTGATGTACCCTTGTCTGCCTCGGTTTCTTGTGTGTTAGAAAAAGGTCCCAAGTTTTGTTTAAACGTAAAACCCGCAAGAATAGATATAGTAGCAAATATTTATGAAGTAGCACACAAAATCTTCTCTAACGATGAGAGGTCAGCCTTTATAGACCAATCTGTGAAACGGTTAAGTACCATTGTTGACAGTTTGTTTATGACTTATAGTCGTGATTTCAGAGCTGTGCGTAATGTGAGAAAGAAATTATGTGACTCCGAGTTGGTTTTGATGCAAACTGATAAATTGGGAAGGTTTGGAGTCCTTCCAGACAGGATGTTTAAATAAAAGGTGGATCATGCTGTCGTCAAGCTGTCGGTTCTCTCCTTCTACCTTTTGTTGGTTATGTAAAATCATCGCGTGTAGAGATCATGAAACTTCTCAAGAACTGTGAATTTCCCTCGATTGTAAACCAGATCAGGAGTGCCCAGAGAAGTTCCTTGAGCGTAAAAGTTTTGCTTATGGACCATAAGGTAGACTTGCCCTTAAGAGTCGTTATTAGCGAAGATAATTCATGGCAAAAAGTACTCTCACTGTTTATTCTAAAAGGTTTCACATGTATCGATTGTTCTTGCCCGTTATCATTGAAAAATGCTGATCAGTTGATAAGCGATATCCATCGTTACCATCGTAAGTCAGTCAATATCTTTTCTCTCGATATCAAAGATATGTATTATTTATTGGGTCAGCGTATTCTCCTTCAGAGGCTGAAAGAGCTCCTGGCGGAAAACGTAGTGCACTTTCAGTCCGCTTTATGTATTGACGTCGTTAGTTTTCTAAAACTTGGTGAGGGTTATTTAGGTTCTACAGTGACTATAGTTCAAGAAAAGTTATTCTTGCAAACAAGCCGAATTTGTATTGGTTCTCGAATAGCTCCACTATTATCAGAGGTCTACCTTCGTGTAATCGATATTATGGTATCTCAGTCACTTGAAGCGTAAGCCGAGGGCTCTGTGATCGTTCGCAGGTCTGTGGACGACATTTTGGTGTGTTCCTTGGATTCCCACGTTGATAAACGTGTTAAGGAAAGCTTTTTGAGAGCGGCTTACATTTTCGGGAGAGAATGTGCAGGTGGTTGGCAGCAATTCTTAGACATTCGCCTTCTAGTGGAGAATGGTATTTGTTGGGAGTTTCGTAAGACCGATTCAAAACCTTTGCTTTCCAGGTCAAGTTGCCATTCTAAAATTGTAAAGAGGGAAGTCGTCAAATCCGTAATAATGAATTCTATCAAATATTCTTGCATACATCGGTTGAGAGTGGGTCTAGAAAATCAGATACGTAGGTTGTCCTTGGCAAAATATAGCAGTGATTTTTTTTCCTCTGTCATTCATCGTTGTTTAACCAGTTCGAATTGCAGTGGAGACACCACGGTGAAAAAAGGAACGTTGTATGTCTACCTTATTTTCATAATGTCTCCCATAATTTGAAGGCGTTGGCTGCGAAGTTCAGTGTGAGAGTTGTGTTTAAACCTGAGTTTCGGCTAAATAGGTTAACTCCTTTTTCGTTGCAAGAGTTTGCCTGTAAAAAATATCACAGGGATCGACTGTTTCGTGGATTGCGATCTGAGCATTGTTTATCAAAATACAGTCAAATGCGGGGCTTGTTATGTGTATCAGTCGTGATGTCTCAAGCCAACAACAACGTTTATTCAGGAAGCGATTAGTTATATAGTACGACGCGGCTGCGCGGCAGCGCAGCACGTGTCAAGAGTTTATCTGTTAACGAGATATGACATCGCGGTTTACATGCAGCGCGTGCGTGACTTGCACGATACATTTTCCTTTGTTTCATAAATAACATTAGGAGTTCCAATGGTAGATGGGATGCACTTGGTTGAAATTGCTGTCGTATTGCAGGCGCTCTGGTTGACGGGTGTGCCTTGTGGATCGTCTCGGGACCGGCGTCAGGGGGTGGTCGTGCAAACCCAGCGTAGGCGGTCTTGTGGACAAGGAGGCCGGTGTCGCTCTTAGTTCCTCGGTTGAATCCCCGCTGTCCGAGTCGTCACTTTCAGCAGTTTCTTGTTGAATCGGCTCACGTGTTGCAAGAAGATGTTGCCGGTTGCGTCGCAGCTGCTTGTTGTCTTTGGTAACCACTCGATATAATCTTGGCGCGGCTGATCCCAAGACCCGAGCTCTACGAGTCCATGCTTTGTCTTTGTCTCTCACCCTCACGACTTCGCCTTTCTTGAGGTCGGGTAGATTCTTGCCTCGGGTGTCGAGCTGCCGATGTTTAAAAACACGCCTGCTGGGTTGATGGCTGATGTCAGGGATTCGACTGCGTAGCCTCCTGCCTTGTAACAGCTCTCCTGGCGACCGACCATCCTCCAGGGGGGCAGATCGATAGCCCAGTAGCCCCAGCCAGAAGTCTTCATGGGCCTCCTCAGTTTTCTTCAAGATCCGCTTGACAATTTGCACCCCTTTCTCGGCGAGTCCGTTCGACCTGGGAAACTCCGGGCTCGACGTCACTGCTTGAAGTCATATCTGGATGCAAAAACAGCGAACTCATGAGACGAAAACGGGGGCCCGTTATCGCTGCAGACCTCTAGTGGAATTCCGTATCTTGAAAAAATAGAGCTCAACTTTGCAATAACAGAACATGCCGTGGTGTCCGTCAGCTTTTCTACTTCCGGAAAGTTCGAATGCGCGTCAAATACACAAAGATACGAACTTCCGCCATGCTGGAAAAGATCAACACCCACTCTGTACCACGCATGATTCGGTGCTGGCCTTAATATGAGGGGTTCACTTTGCGGCTTGTACGTATACTTTCGGCATACTGAGCACCCTTGTAGCAGAGTTTCGATGTCCGAGTTGAGTCCTGGCCAAAACACCAAACGTCGGGCTCTTGATTTGCACTTGTTAATTCCTAAATGACCTTCATGAATACGTTGGAGCATCTCCGGTCTCATGGACTTCGGGACCACAACTTTGCTACCCTTCAATACTATTCCTTGAACCAGTGACAACTCGGACACAAAAGGTTTCAGCCTGCCGTCAATGTCACCCTTGCCGTTCATGTAACAAATGACTGACTGCAGGTCTGCGTCCTTCGCGGTCGACTCAGCAAGGCGATCCAGGGTTTTCTTGCTTACCAAGTCTGAGACGACGCTCACTGCGTGGACTTCCACGTCTTCCGTAGAGCCGGCGGTGTCCTTTGTGGTAACTGGCGACGACCTTGATAGCATGTCGGCCAGCAGTAGCAGTTTTCCTGGTACGAATTGAAGGGTATAATCGTACATCAGTAAACGCGAGTACCTCTGTTCTGCGTCGGTCATAACGCGTGATGCGTAGGCGACCGGCCGCCAGCTGTCACCATGACGCTGCAGAAGTGCAGACCCTAATCCATTCCTTGATGCATCTGACGAGATCTTCGTATCTCTGGCTGGATCAAAAATAGCCAACACGGGCGTGCTGGTAAGCATTAGGCGGATATCTTTCCATTCTTTGGCGTGGTTGTCTGTCCATTCAAAAACTGTTTCTTTTTTTATAAGACTGCGCAGATGTTCTGTTTTTCCTGCCAAATTCGGTAGGTACTTCCCAAAGTAATTGGCGACTCCGAGCATTCTATGCACCGCTGTCTTTTCTGTAGGTGTCAGGAGTGGGGTGCCGTCCACGTCGGCGGTAGCTCAAAGTAACGACGTCAGTCACCGTAGCTATGGAACTACTCAAGCCACCGGGGCCACTGCTGCTGTCTGGGAACATCGCAAAAAACTGGGACCTATTCAAGCAGAAATTCGAGCTCTTTCTGAGGGCAACTGAGCCAGCCAAAGAACAAAGGTCGGCATCTGTCAAGACCGCTCTCCTGCTGAGTGTAGCCGGGGATGGCGCTTTGGAGGTATTCAACAATTTTGTGTTTGCCGAAGGCGAGAATAAGGAGGATTACGCGACGGTCGCACTCAAGTTTGAGGAGTACTGTAGAAAACAGCAGAATGAGGTCTACGAGAGGTACATCTTTCGAACAAGAACGCAAGTTGAAGCAGAACCCTTCGAGCATTTTTTGCGTGAATTGAGGAAACAAGCACGCGGCTGTAACTTCGCGCAGTTGACCTACACAATGATTCGGGATCAGATTGTGTTCGGTACAAACAATTCAAAGTTAAGGGAGAAAATGCTCAAAGAAAAAGATCTAACGCTGCTCAAGGCTGAACAGATCTGTAAAGCAGCGGAAATATAAGCCCAGCAAAACGAAGTGTGGGCGCAGGCGGAAAAACAAGTGGCGCTGGTGAAAAAGAAGCAACAGTACAAATGTGCCAAGTGCAACCAGCCGCACGAGCCAGGACGGTGTCCGGCATTTGGAAGGTCATGCTTCTTGTGCAGAGGTACTAACCATTTTACGGCTTGCTGCAAGAAAGGGCCGCAAGTCAAGGAAGTACGCGAAGACCACGATACCTTCGACATCTTCGACCTGAAGATAGACAGCGTCGGCAACCATGCGGACTGGATCATCCACGCAAAGGTGGCGGACCAGCCAGTCGTCTTGAAGGTAGACACGGGCTTCCAAGCTAACCTGCTGCCTTACTCGATCTATCGAAAGTGCAGGGACAAGGCGAACTTGAAACCAAGCGGCTCTGTGCTTCGATCATACAGCGGGGACGCCATCAAGCACATCGGGGTTGCAACTCTACGAGTGGTCCTGGATAATCGGTCCGGCGACATCGACTTCTTCATTGTCAAAAAAGGCAGCCATGGGCACTACTCGGACTGCTAGCAAGTGAGGCGCTGGGACTTGTGTCGCGCTCGGTGAGTGTTGTGAACACCAGCAATACCGAGAAAATAGTGGCAGAATTCCACCCGCTGTTTCAAGGTACCGGCTGCCTGGCACGTCAGTATCGGATGGTCCTGCGAGATGACGCAACACCGGTAGTTCAACCGGCACGACGAGTACCTCTGGCGCTGCGAGAGCCTCTTCGAGAGGAGCTGGAGCGTTGGAACGAGCTGACATCATCCGCAAAGTCAGTGGGCCAACGGACTGGGTAAGTCCATTGGTCATTGTAGGAAAAAAGGACGGAAAACTACGCGTGTGTATGGACCCCAGGCGCATTAACGAGTGTCTAAAGCGCGAGCACTATCAGATGCCTAAGCGGGAAGACATTGAGGCCGAACTAGCAGGAGCTAAATATTTTTCACGCCTCGACGCGAACTCTGGGTTTCACCAAATTCCCTTGGATGAGGATACCTCGGCTATTTGCACGTTCGGTACGCCTTTTGGTCGCTACCAGTTTTTGAGACTTCCATTCGGGATTGCGTCGGCACCCGAGGTGTTCCAAAAAACTCTAAGCGAGATATTTGATCCGTCCCCAGGGGTGCGCTTATACATTGACGATATTTTGATCTGGGGATCCACTAAAGAAGAGCACGATTCACGCCTCAACAACGCACTGCAGTTAGCCACTCGGGCGGGTTTGACATTCAACGCCGCGAAATGCAAGTTTGGGCTAACTGAGATCGACTTTCTCGGTAACGTCATAAGCCAAGAAGGAATAAGGCCGAGCTCGGCATTGATTACGTCACTGGGGGAGATGTCGTGCCCTACAGAAAAGACAGCGCGTGCGTGACTTGCACGATACATTATGTAGGACAAACGGCCAGGTCTATTAACGACAGGATAACTGAAATTATGCGTGCAGTCAAAAACAAACCTGATTCTTCAGAGCTGGCAAAACACCTTTCTTCTTGTAAAAATTGTGTAGTTGTGTCGAAAAACACAAGGGTCCTTAACAAAGAAAAAGATTTGTACAGATGTCTAGTGAAAGAATCATTAATGATAGGTAAGCAAAAAGATTGTTTTAGCAATATGTCTGTTTCAATGGGAAAGCATATTAGAACGTTCCAAAACCAGTGATTTTTTTTCTTTTTGTTGTCATTTATGTTTGGTCACCTATGTTTTTCTAGGTCACCTATCTTTTCCATTGTAAAAATGTTTACCCTATAAATTCCTTTTTTTATGCTGTGGTTGGTTTGTCGCCAGGCTCGAAGTATGAATCCGATCCGATTGTTCGAGTGTCGCCTCCTCACCCGAGTTCAAGGTAGTTTCGCTTTGTGTGTCCGGGTCTTCAAGTTACCTTTTGGTCTTTCGGTTTTCTTTTTTTCTGTACGTGCTTATAAAAGGTCGTGAAGCGTGAACTAAATCTTAGCTCTCTTTAAAGATCTGTGTCGTGTTTGTCCTCCTTGTTCCACTCTCCAGGGCAAACAATGTCTATATTCAACCAGCTCGAATGCACCCTTGCTTTAACTATATTCACTGATCCATCTTCAAGCAAAAATGGAAAGACGTGTACAATTCTCTGTAATGCGAAATTAGAGCGCAGCTCTTGAGGAGGAGGAGGGAAAAGAACGGAGGGGAGGGTATTCCCAACCTACCTACTCCCCTCCTTCTCCTCTCCTCTCCTCCCCTCCTTCTCCTCCTCCCCTGCTGCTCCTCCTCCCACCCTCCTTCTCCTCTTTTCTTCCTCCTCCCGTTAAATTTCACCGTTAAATTTTCCTCTAAACTTAGCAAACATTTCCCCGCTAAATTTAGCGGGTTAAGCTACCCCGCTAAATTTAGCGGGGAAATTGACGTCACGTGCCTTCAAGACGAATTCAGTTTCCCCGCTAAATAGAGCGGGAAAAATGACGTCACATAAGTTTCTGTCAGGTCACTCATAAAAACATTCAGTTTCTCCGCTAGATTTAGCGGGAAAATTGACCGCTAAATCTAGCGGAGAAACTGAATTTGTTCATGGGAAACGTGCCACAAAGTCACGTGACGTCAATTGTTCCGCATAATTTAGCGGAAAAATTAACGTCACGGGACCTCGAAACCATTTCTATTTCCCGCTAAATTTAGCGGGCCAGTCACTCCGACGGCGACGCCGACGCCGCGAAGCCCGGAAACGGGCGCCTAAGAGCGGCGCTCTAAAAATAGATGCTTCAAGATGGAATAGTCAACGTAGTACACAGTTGCATCATAAAATTTAGAAATTAAAATAAGAAAACAAAAATTACCCGAAGGAAAATGAATACTGATATTTTTGTTTCCTGTTGGAGTAAAATACAACGCCATCAAACACTCATTCACGAGCGAACATGGGGAAGGGAGGTAATTTTATGTAATATTTTGTTATTAACTTTTTTGTTCTGCACCGCCCTTATCCGCGGAAAATGACACACCTCCCCTCAATGCCTTCATATTTTCCAACTTTAAACTTTCCAACCTCATTGAACATTCCTCTGGAATAGAATAAAACAAAAAGCGCATTCCCCGTCTTTTCTTACAGAGAAAGCTTCACGCCAACCATTTGACAAACATACTAGGCAACGTTTTCAGCGTATATTGATGGATCTCAACACCTGCACAGTAAAACTCTGTAATACCACACACGAATAACAGCGTGTCAAAAGTCATGCTTAAGAGCTCAGACTTGAACTTTGTTTAAACGCTTCAGTTCTCGTTTTCAAGAGATCGGCCGAGTGATTGGAACGCAGAGTGTAGCCCGACCTGAATGTGACGGCATTCGCTGTTTTATCAAAGTGGTTATGAAAACAATTTGCGGAAGCATTTGTGAACTGTTGTGACAGCACGAAATATGAACGAGTGCTAGATTGTACCCATTTTCGTTTTGCTATAAGATTGGCGCTCCTCTTTAAAAGGATGTCGCAGTGTATGTTTCAGTCTGAAGCTGTTCCAACTAAAGAATTAAAGTCGACTCTCAGAAAGCGGCTATAGAGTATTCCTATCATAGGCGAAAATGTTTCATGTGACACTATAGTTCCCTTGGCACACAACCCGCGCTAAAGCACCTTCAGGTGGCTCTTCTCCACTACTTCCGCGGAGCACATTTTCCCCTGCGAAAATAAGGACGAAATACAGTCAAACCCGTTTATAACGAACGGCAGGAAACGCTACGATCAGTTCGATATAGCAAGTAGTTCGATATAGCAAAAACCATTTACAACGAACTTTCACGACGCGTTCGTTGTAAGGCGGGAGCTTCTTTCTTTCTCATCTCTTCACTTCCGCCTTGTAAAAACGCGGTTAAAAGCTTCTTTTTTTTTTTGCGCGCGCGCGTGTACAGTTTTTTTTTTTAATCTTAATCTTATCTCCCCTTCTGCATTGCTTCTTTTCGCGGGCAAATACTTTGGGATGAAAAGTTTTTTTTTCTGTGCGTGCGTGCAAACTGTATTTTTTTTTAGCTTCCTCCCCATTCCGAATCGCTTCTCTTCGCCCAATTTTGTTCGCAACTTGAGCTTTTGGAATTTTCTTTCTTTCCTACTTCTTTTTTGGGGGAAGGGACAGCCTCGAAGACGATTGTTTGCGCGTTTTGGAAGCCTTCCCAGGTGAAAAAATTTCGATATAGCGAATATGTTTTTCGTTACAAAAAGTACCTTTTACATGCATTTTTTTTTTAAATTTTCCGTGAGTTAGATATCGACAATAATTCGCTGTACGTGGGGTCGTTCTAAACGGGTTTCACTTAGAAGCTTTTTCTCGCACCGTTTGTGCAATCTACAGCGAAGCGAAGATTGCCAAACATTACACAGGAACTTTCAACCTTGAAGCTCAAAAAATAATCTCTTTCGCTGGCGTTCCCGCGAGCTTGTACGTCTTCCCGCGGCTGACGTATGCGAGTAAAAAAAAAATAAGGATTTCTTATTGTTGCCTGAAGCGAGTCGCCGCGTGAAAATATCGTAGCCGACGTAATTTCAAATATTAATAACTTTTTTTTTTGTTTTTTGCGGCGGCGTGGGCGTAGGTAGCGATTTGTTATGCGGTTTCGCGACGGCGTGGGCGTAAACGAAAAGTTAGCTCGCTAAATTTGGCGGGAACATTATTGTCACGTGATCTCACGTTATGGGACATTGACACATTCAGGTTCCCGATAAATTTAGCGGAAAAATGTATTTAACATCACTTATGCACCAATTCAGTTTCCCCGCTAAATTTGGCGGAGAGATTGACGTCACGGGAAATATGCACCTGTTCAGTTTTCCCGCTAATTTTGTTGAGGAAACTTTTCGTTTACGTGTTCTCGACTGACAGTCAAGATATTTTACAACAATATTATTTTGTACATTGTCTTGAATATCACCTGAGAAAACGTTATTGATGCGGTTTGCCAATTTCCAGCCAAGTCGAAGACTATAAAAAAATTGACCGGGTTCCCCTGTCAGAGTTTTTAATACCAGTGTGTGTCACCGTCATAAGTTATTAAAATGAGGTCAAGTAGTCGAATTGGTAAACGGGCCAAGATGGTTCTTTAGCAAACTAAAATAAGCGTCGGCAATATTTAAACCAGTGTTTGATTAAATAATTGATGGCGCAGCGAGTCCGCAAACCCGAAGCGGAACGTGAACATTACCATTCGCGATCTGTTCGCAATATTCAAAGTGCGTTGAGCGACAAGGTCGTTGACGGCATTGAAGCACGTGCCTGGATTCTAGATTTTCTTATTGTGTTGGTGGACATGAATTACTCTCATCAAAGTGGTAGAATGTTTATTCAGGTTGATGCCGCAGTTGCATTCAAATTTAGAAGTAAAATGAGTAGTCGCCGATCGTGTTTCACTCGCACCGAAAATATCACTTTTCCTTTCGACCCTATATTTAGGGCCCAGCGCGAATAACAGTCTTATCATCTGCATCTGATCCACATCCGCAAATCTTGTAGCCGCATTTGAAACCCATCCTCAATGTTCTTTTATTATTGTATCCGCATTCACTCCGCATCCGAAGCGCATCAGCTAAATTCGGTGCGCCCTCCGACCAGCAATCCCCGCAATCATGCTATGTCATAAAATCAAACGCGAATGAAAACAAAAATGTGGGGATGGTATCTTATAAGCCGTGTGCTTATACTTGTACAAAGAAATCTTCGAGTCAGAATAGATGAAATTGAATTTATCGTCTTCTGTTTTATAGTATTTATATCATAAGCGATCATTCTTTCAGACGTCGCTGAAAGCATTATCGTAGTGATGCACTTTATAGTATTACTAAGGTAATCACTCTACACTGTGTGGTCGCGAACGTTTCTGGGCCGCCTCGGCAAAAATGTGGATCCGGACCCGCGGATATCTCCACACCGTCCGCATCTGGAGCCCTTGGCATTCGCTTTCGATCCGCAATCCGCCATGTCTGATGGATTTTGATCCGGATTCGCCGACTTACTTCAGATATCCGCGACTAATCCGCGGGTAATCTGTGTATTTTCAGGCCTCTAGCCATAAGTATAGTTCCATGCCGATGGTAGCGTCGAAATCCTCCAAGATGACCCAAGAAAGTGGATTTTTTGCATAAAGTTTATTTCCCGTTCAGACACGGCTATATTTGATAACCTCCGCTCAAAAAAGGACTCCAATATGGCTTCTTTCCCTCTGTAAAAAAGTCCGGTTGATTGTTCCAATTATGAATGGTCAGCTGTTAATGAACGTTACTCAACTCAGCCCTAACGTTGCAGCTAGAATGTCTGCGGACGACCACTTGCTCTATGCTTAAGTACACAATTTCACGGACCAAGAAAACCTAAACTTGTCTGTCAACTCTGCTAAGAAACGGTGCAAACCATGGGGTATGAAAATTAATCCAGATAAAGTGTATCCGCCAGAATCAATAGCATAAAAGTGAACATCCTCCCAAACCCATATGGAGTTGAGAACGACGCCATAGCTCTAGTTGGTAACTTCAAGTATTAAGGAGTTACGCTATCAGCAGACCTCACATGGAATGGCCATATCGATTATTTGTGCAGTACGGCTCAAAAAAGTTAGGATTTCTGAAGCGAAACCTAGGCAATACCACAAGTCAGGTGAACTGACTGCCCACACAACACTTATACCGTCCACCGCGGAATATTCCTGCGCGGTGTAGAATTCGTACTGACAAAATCGGATCAATAAATTAAAGAAATACAAAGACAGGCTGCTCGATTCATCCTTTCGAGATTCCGCCGAATAGACTCCGTTAGTAGCATGTTGGAACAGCTCAGTGTCAGGCCTCTTCACACCCACCGAGCTATATCAAGGCTAAAGCTTCTTTATATGTTTTCAAAAAAACTTACTAAATGTGAACACATCTCTTTGTTTACAACCACATTTTACTAGACCAGTAAGGACGGTACTCAATAGGGCTATACAATTTTCACGAATTAATAAGGACATATAAAAGTATTCATTTTTTGCTATAACAGTTCAAAATTGGAGCAACCTTCCCGAATTAAAATGTTGTAAATAGTGCATCATAAGCCTTATTCAGTAAATTTTTATTTGATTTATATTAGAGATTTCATTTATGTTTATGAGTGTGTAAAAGACCTGTTCTTTTCTTGATTATCTGCATTATTTGCTTGTGTAGCTTCATGTGAACCAGCGCTGTTTTGCATATTGATATCAAGTGTATAAATTATAAGGCGTTAAAATTGTATATCGTATTGCACAATATGATATGCATGAAAATTTACGTTCCAGTCCTGTAAAGCGCCCAGGAGGGCGCAGAGTATTTACAAATAAATAAATAAATAAAGTTGTCCTTTCCATCCCAACATGACGTCACCGGCGGGAAGCAAGTCGCTGGGCCGGCCATCAGGTACACACACACCCGCCTTTCTCGCGTCTAACAGCGAGCAAACTTGGGCGTTCGTGATATCGGGATTGAATAATGATATTTATGTGCACAAAAAATCACCTGCGCCTACATTCTGAAATATAAGAAAAAGGAAAAAGCAATATTCATGTTCAGAAAAACCTTTGTGTATCTAGGTACGCTCAAGCCGCGGCTCCCTAGATTCGAGAAATCGCTGGCAGAGTTCTCCTAACAGAAGCAAGCAATTACTTTTGCAAAAAAAAGGCCGAAGAGTGGCGGAATATACATTTTTGATAAATTACCCAAGCACCCCGAATAATGCTCGGAATGTTGGAAATGGTGCCGTACACGCTCGTCTTTTCTGAATGAACGTGCCGTTTGTTGTAGATTTTCTTTAGAAAACTTACTGTTGTAGACGCCAGCACTTGTAACTACTCTTGTAGCATGCATTTGCTCCTTGGTGCTTGAGTAACGTAGCAAAACATCTATAAAAAAATTCAATAAAAGTGCTTCTGGTCGGGGCCATTTTAAGTGTTCGTGAGGGTCGCGCGTATTTTGCTTGACCCCGACATGACAAACATGCATATGTTGGGCTACGACTTCTCGTTAACATAAAAATGATGTATTGAATAGAATGAGCCGCATTTGCGTAGGCAAGGTGGGAGGTAGCTGTTCATAAAGATCGTGCTAAAATGAAAGTAAAACGATTCCGCAAACAAAAAGCCAAACATAATCTTCGTGCAATGACATACGTATAAAATAAACATATACGCTGTCCATCTTCAAACAAAAGGGGAAAGACGTTTACAATTCTCTGTAATGCGACATTAGAGCGCAACTCTTGAGTAGGAGGAGGAATATGTACGGAGGGGAAGGTATGACTATCCTCTTACCCTCCTTCTTTTCTCCCCTCCTCCTCCTCCTCCCCTGCTGCTCCTCCTTCTTCCCACCTTTTCCTCGTTTCTTCCTGCCCCCGTTAAATTTATTTAAATTTTCCTCTAAACTTAGCGAACATTTCCCCGCTAAATTTAGCGGGTTACGTTTCCTCGCTAAATTTAGCGGGTTACGTTTCCCCGCTACATTTAGCGGGAAAATTAACGTCACGTGCCCTCAACAGAAATTCAGTTTCCCCGCTAAATATAGCGGAAAAAAATGACATCACATGACTTTCTTTTACGTCACCCACGAACAAATTCAATTTCTCCGCTAGATTTAGCGGAAACATTTACCGCTAAATCTAGCCGAGAAACTGAATTTGTCCATGGGTGAAGTGCCACAAAGTCATCTGAAGTCAAGTTCCCCGCTAAATTTAGCAGGCCTCAAAACCAATTCAATTTCCCGCTAAATTTAGCGGGCCGGTCACTACGACGCCGACACCGACGCCGCGAAACCCGGAAATGAGCACCTAGGAGCTGCGCTCTAAAAATAGATGCTTCAAGATGAAATAGTGCATGTAGTACACAATTGCATCATACATTTTAAAAATTAAGAATAAAAAAAATATTACTCGAAGAACAATTAGTACCCATATTTTTGTTTACTGTTGGAGTAAAATGCAACGCATCAAACACTCATCCACGAGCGAACATAGGGAAGGGACGTAATTTTATGTAATATTTTTTATTATATTTTCTGTTGCGCACTGCCCTCATCTGCGGAAAATGACACACCTCCCTTCAATGCCTTTATATTTTCCCAATTTAAACTTTCCAACCCTATTCACCATTTCTCTGCAATAGAATAAAACAATAGCGTATTCACCATCTCTTCTGCGAGAGAAACCTTCACTCCAACCATTTGACAAACATACTAGGCAACGGTTCCATCGTATATTGGTGGATCTCAACACCTGCTCGGTAAAACTCTGTAATACCAGACACGAATAACAGCGTGTCAAAAGTCATGCATAAAAACTCAGACTTGAACTTTGTTTAAACGCTTCACTTCTCGTTTTCAAGAGATCGGCCGAGTGATTGGAACGCCGAGTGTAGCCCCACCTGAATGTGACGGCATTCGCTGTTTTATCAAAGTGGTTATAAAAACAATTAGCGGAAGCATTTGTGAACAGTTGTCATAGCATAAAATAGCAACGAGTGCTAGATTGTACTCTATTTTTTTTCGTATATGATTAGCGCTCCTTGTTGAACGGATGTCGCAGTGTATGTTTCAGCCTGAAGCTGTTCCAACTAAAGAATTATACTCGACTCTCAAAAAGCGGCTGTAGAGTACTCCTAGCATATGTGAAAATGTTTTATGTGACACTATAGTTCCTTTAGCACACAAATCGCGCTAAAGCACCTTCAGGTGGCTCTCCTCCACTGCTTCAGCGGAGCACAATTTTTACCACGAAAACAAGAGAGAAATGGAAGCTTTTTCTGGCACAGTTTGTGCAATCTACAGCGAAGCACAGGTTGCCACACATTACAGGGGAACTTTCAACCTTGAAACTAAAAAATAATTCCACTAAGTTGCGGAAAAGTATACATCGGCTCCCGTGCTCGGTCAATGACCGAGCACGGGAGCACACATTATCAGTAAAAAATAAATATGGCTCGCATTTGCCTATACATTGCAAGTTGACACTCGTGTGGCTGTGTTCCGCGACTTCAGCAGATAAGCCGAAAGACGGTCGCTGGAGAGCTACTGGAAGTTTTATTTATAAAAAAAAGTGGGACGTCATTTGTCAGCGACACGTCTATTGTAATTCATAGTATTGAATTTCAGTTTTTGAATGATCGGGTAAAAAAATTAATCAACTTTTACGTGGTGCTGCTTTGCGTGCTGAAAGTTCATATATATGTTTGTTTTTCCTGAATAAATCTAGTTGAACGTTAGCGCTTGTCGTGCATACTTCTTGTCCTTGTCTTCTTTGCGCTATTTCATATGTTTTACTAAGATGAACCAACTAGTCCAACAACGTACCCTACTAAAAATAATCTCGTTCGCTGGCGTTCCGGGTAGCCGTGTCGCGGCTTCCCGGCGTGCTTGTTCGCTTCCCCGCGTTTGACTTTCGCGAGTGAAAAAAGAAATTAAGGATTTTTCATTGTTGCCTGAAGCGAGTCGCCACGTGAAAATATCGCAGCCGACGTTATTTCAAAGACCATTAACATTGCGGTTTTAGAGCGCAGCTCTTAGGCGCCCATTTCCGCCTTAGCGGCGTCGGCGTCGCCGTCGCCGTCGGCGTAACTGCGCGATGCATTATGGGTAAATCTCCCCTCTAACTTTAGCGGAAAATTTTCCTCGCTAGATTTTTTGGAAACATTTCCCGCTAAATCTAGCGGAAAAAAATTTCTAAATTTATCGGAAAATTTTCCCTGCTAAATCTAGCGAAAAAAAATTTCCCGCTAAACTTCGCGCAACATTTTCCCCGCTAAATCTAGTGAAAAAATTTCCGCGCTAAATCTAGCGGGAGAAGTTTCCCTCTAAATTTAGCGGAAAAATTTCCCCGCTAAATCTAGCAGAAAAATATCCCCGCTAAATTTAGCGGAAAAATGCTCCCACTAAATCTAGCGGAAAATTTCCCCGCTAAATTTAGCGGAAAAATGTTCCCGCTAAATCTAGCGGGGAAAATTTTCTACTAGATTTAGCAGGGAAATTGTTTCCTAAATGGAAGGCGAGCAGGAGACGAGGAGGGGCATAGCCTCCCCTCAGTACTCTTCCCTCCTCCTCCTCAAGAGCTGCGCTCTAATTCGGCGTTACAGGGAATTGTAAACGGCTTTCATTTTTTTTCGTTTTTTTTTTTCTTTGCAGCGGCAGTTGTTAGCGACTTGTTTTCCGGTTTCGCGACGGCGCGGCCGTAAACAAAAATTTACCTCACTAAATTTGGCGGTAAAATTATTGTCACGTGACCTCACGTCATGGGACCTACAGACAAATTCAGGTTCCCGCTGAATTTAGCGGAAAAATGTATGTAACATCACTTATGCACCAATTCAGTTTCCCCGCTAAATTTGGCGGAAAGATTAACGTCACGTGACCTATGCAGCTGTTTAGTTTTCCGGATAAATTTGTTGAGGATACGTTTCGTTTACGCTTTCTGGACTGACAGTCAAAATATTTTATAACAAATTTTTTTTGTAAATTGTCTCGAATATCACAGGAGAAACGTTATTGATGCGGTCTTCCCATTTCCAGCCAAGTCGAAGACTATTAAAATTGACCGGGTTCCCCTGTCAGAGTTTTCAATACCAGTGTGTGTCAACGTCCTAAGTTATTAAAATAAGGTCAAGTAGTCAAATTTGTAAATGGATGGTCCTTGAGTAAATTATATAAGCGTCGGCAATATTTAAACCAGTGTTTGATTAAATAATTGATGGCTTATCGAGTCCGCAAGCCCGAAGCGGGACGTGAACATGACCGTTCGGGGCCTGTTCGCAATATTCAAAGTGTGTTGAGCAACAAGGTCGTAGACGGCATTCAAGCACGTGCTGGATTCTAAATTTTCTTATTGTGTTTGCGTACATGAACTGCTCTTATCAAAGTGGTAGAATATTTATTTAGACTGATGCCGCAGTAGCACATTCGAATTTAAGAGTAAAATGAGTAGTCGCCGATCGTGTTTCACTCGCACCGAAAATAACACTTTTTCTTTCGACCGCATATTTAGGGCCCAGCGCGAATAACAGTCCGATCATCTGCATCCGATTCCCTTCCGCAGACCTTGTAGCCGCATTTGAAACCCATCCGCAAAGTTCTTTAAGTATTGCATCCACATCCACTCCGCATCCGTCTATTCTGCATCCGCATCCGAATCCGATCACCTAAATTCGGTGCGCCCACCGACCCGCAATCTACGCATTCAAGCTATGTCATAAAATCAAACGTGAATAAGCAAAACAAAAAAGCGTTTCGGCGGCATTTTATGGGCCGTGTGCTTATACTTGTACAAAGAAATATTTGAGTCAGAATACGGTGAAATTCAATTTATCGTGTTCTCTTTTATCGTATTTATATTATAAGCGATCGTTCTTCCAGTCGTCGCTAGAAAAATTATTGCAGTGATTCACCTTTATAGTATTACTCAGTTATTCACTACACACTGTGCGGTCGCACACGTTTATGGGCCACCTCGGCAAAAATGTAGATCCGTACCCGCGGATATCTGCACCCCGTCCGCAAACGGAGCCCTTGGCATTCGCATTCGATCCGCAATCCGCCATGTCTGCTGCATTTTTATCCGGATTCGCCAATTTACTGCAGATATCCGCGACTGCTCCGCGGGTAGTCTGCGTATTTTCAGGCGTCTAGCCATAAGTATAGTTACATGCCGATGGTAGCGTTAAAATCCTCCGAGATGACACAAGAAAAAATATTTTTGCATGAAGTTTATTTCCAGTTCAAACACAGTTATATTTGATAACCACTGCTCATAAAATAAAAAAAAGAACTCCAGTGTGGCTTTTTTTCCTATGTAAAACGTCCGGTTCAATGTTCCATTTTAAAATGTACTGCTGTTTACCGCGGTGACCACAAACGTCCTAGTGCGTAGGTTCCCGAATGTCACCGGCGGCTAAGTAAACATTTGCGCTCATCTGCAAACAAGTTGGATACCTTCCGACCCCCGTCTAGGCGATCACGTCAGTTGCTTCGAAACACGTTTGCATATCTCATATCATTCGACTGCCCATAGGTTCCCAAGTTTATAAAAAGAGAATAGTACTGCCGTCTTAGGTTCCCAAGTTTATAAAAAGAGAATAGCGAAGAGCTGGTTTTTCTTTCTCTCAGCGTGACATTATAAGCTGGCCTGGTTTCCAAACGCTGGCACATTCTGCGTCGTCTCTGGGAAGACGAGACTTTCACACAGTGGCTGCTTCCCTCTCGGAGCCCAAGGGCGGGAACGAGGCCCCTGGAGAGTCGTTGGTGCCAAGCGGCCGTTACGCTGGCCACTCTCGGAGGAGCCAGGAGCGATCGATGGCGGCACTCAGGCTTGCCGTGAGCGCCACTAAATTGACCGCCACTTCGCATCTTGCACGGAAAAATGAGCGTACTTCTTCGTTTTTCGTGGAGATGAGCGAGCCTCCCGAAAATAAGTGGCAGTGGGAGAAGCGGCTGTGCCGCACTCAGAGCTGCATAAAGGAAAAGCCGGCGGTCGGAATAGCATTAGTGCACGCGAAGCAAACCTTGACCGCGTTGTGTGGTGAGCACTGTGTGGCGTTGTGTGGCACTAGTGTAGCATTGAATTAGTGAGTTTGTTTTGGCTGTAGCAGTGTGATAGTATGGGTTCAATTATATAATGAGCTTGTCATTTCCGCGACTACATTAACGAATACCAGCTAATGAAATTAGCGAGAAACACGTCTTATTAAGGAACGCCGTGTTCCTTTAAACAGCGTGTTTGTCGTCCTCGATTAAACAACTTGAAGATTCGATAGCCAGAGTTCTGCGTAGAACAAACAGATAATCTTACGCCGATACTTTATTTGTTTTAACTAATTATTGCCTTTCTTAGATCACCGCTTTAAAATGACACAGAATACAGTTGGTCCTTATGAAACTAGAACGTATTCCCTTTCGTTCCGAACACGCCTTTAGTAGCACATTCTCAATCAAAAGTAGATTCATTGCAAATTGTAGTTGAACTAGTTTTGAAATTACGTCTGCCCCCTTTTGGTGCCTCGTTCTCAAACTTACATAGTTCTCAAAGTCCTTTTTACGTTAAATTCATTTTCATTGTTCAGTTTTTTTTTAGTTACCACAGAAGAACGCCGATATTATTATGCTCCTGGATTAGATATGGGCTGTTCCTAAAACTTACTAGGAAGCTAGAGGTGCTTCCCTTCAAAAACGGTCTCGAATAAAAAACATTTTTACTTAGGTTTATATTGTTACGACATTTAGATTTTTTCACAGGACTTCCTGGCTCTCAGGCACCGTGGTCTCAATCAAATCGAGCTGATTTCCGGCCTCTGACATTCGCACGTGCAGCGTTGTCGTCATAATCGTCCGGCTCGCTACATTGACAAACCAATTCCCTTCCTTTTCTTCTTGTTAAGGCTGTTCTAATACTGCTTTGAGTTGAATTGAGCAGTGTCATACTTAAAGGACACATGCAAAGGAAAGAAAACATTTTTTTTAAACAGTCTAGATGGAAAAAGAATGTTATAAAATGAATTTACAACGAAGAAAGAAAATTTTTAGAGCTATATTTACGGCGCAAAACGAATTTGTAGTTGGCGACCGCGGGTGCCGCCGCTGGTCACGTGGTAGACCTATGCCCCGCCGCGCTGCGTCGCCGCCGCCGCAAAGTCACGCAGCCGCCGCACGCCGAGCGTTGTGTGCCGCCGCTTCAACGCGTTTCTCTACGCCGCCGCCGCAGCCGCCGCGCAAGTTCGTATGCTCCGGGGCGCCGCCGCCGTCATCTGACCGGCGCACAGGTCTAGCACGTCTGCTTGCGTTTTTTCAGGGGCTTCCTTTGGGCTCTAAAAGTTACTTGTTATTCTTTGTTTTTCATTGCACTTCAAAGATGAATAAGTAACTTTTCGAGACCATAGGAAGCTTCCAAAAGATTGCAAGTACCACGTGACAAATAGGGGCCAGTCACGTGATAAATATGGGCTCCTTTTTCGCGGCGCCCGCGGGCGCCACCTGCAAATTCGTATAGCGCCGTAAATATAGCTCTAAAAATTTTTATTTTTCGTTGTAAATTCGTTTTGATGACTCCCTTTTCCCAACCCGGCTGTTTCAAAAAAAAGTTTTTTTTTTTCCTTTGCTTGTGTCCTTTAACTTCACAACACTGTTCAGACAAGGACAGTAATGAGGGTGTGTGATGTGCGCTACAAAGAATCATGACCGGTCTTTCGATCTTCGTACCATGGCAAGAACCCGTGTGTCGCGAGATAAACCTTCGACGTCCGGGGCAAAAGCACGTGCAGAAAAAAAAACACGGGAAAAGAAAGAACTCGGGGTGGAAGGCGAGTTGCCTGAGAAGAAAGGCAGCGTGACACAGCGAACGTCTGATTACGTTCGCTATTCTACCTCCATTTGGGTTCGTCCCGGCTCGTCACGTTCGGGAACCCAAAGGTCCACCTGCTCAGCTGTCCTGCCTTTGTAGCAATCAAGAGCCTCAAGCGACAGATACAACCAGATGCACATCCCTGAGCGGAGTCAAGTGGTGCAGCAGATCTAAGGGCACCGTACGTGCAAGTAGGAAGAATGACCGTTTTGCATGACTTTTCGCATAAATGCTTCGCCTATGCACTGACGACTTAACGAGTGATATTACACTATATATGTCAATCGCGTGCGCATATTTTACTGATACTACTTTTGTAATTTATTTATTTTATTGTTTTTTCGGTTTTGCGGTTTAAATATTTCTATATTCAAATGGTCCCGTTTTCATGCATTGAAACAGAGCAAACTATAACATTATTTATAAGAGGGTGTCATGTCTAGTTTTTGTTTTAAGCTACATTTTCAGACAAGGTGTCAATACTTGTCCACACAGCAATCCGCAACTTCATTTTTAAAATTACTTAATTGGTTATGTAAAATAAATCGCGTCTCGGAGGACGTGAGAACAACGACCTTACCGATTGCGCGTTGACACAAGTTTGAGGGCCTCAGGAATAAGATATGCAACTATTTAAACCGTTTATATTTGTATGCATTGTTCGCTCAACCTGGTCTAGTAGCGTAACTTAACTTCAATATTTTAATTTATATTTAAAGAGAGACAAACATTACACACTTAACGACTTGAGCAACTGGTGTATTTTTGGTGAATTTTTAACGTGTTTTAAATATGTGTTTTAACTTGAAATTGTTGTGCAAAGTCTTTCGTGCCTTGCACAATTTTCTACAAAACATTTAATATACTAGTGTTGTGAGTGTATTATTTTTATCATTGCGCCTAGAAATTGACTGAAAATAAAACAAAGCAGTCAAAATGATGCCAATTTTGAGCAGCAATTGAAAAAAAATATATCGTCGAATTTTTTCGAACTTTACCTGATGGACAATTGCGAAACGGTTATTCCAGATCTGCGAGAACATGTCTCCATATTTTGTTTTAAATTAGAAAGTTAAATGCTAGTCAAGTCTATGTTAAAGCCGATTACCGGTGGAGGTTTTCTTTCTTAACGACCAGGGTTACTCAAGCACCGCATGCCACTGTGGCCATACTTTGTCATTTTAAAGTGCAGGCACAATGCAAAACTATAAAGAAAAACTCAGCTGTTTTCATTAGTTACATAGCTTATTATGCATATAAAAAATAAACTTTTGAAGCAAACGTAGTTAGGATTTTGTTTTTTCTGTTTTTTTTTTTTGTTTGTTTGGGGGGGGGGGGCATACACTACAGGGGCAGCGGGATTTCGGGGGGAGAGGAAAAAATATCCCCCCTCCCCGGCTTCGCCTAAGGGGAGTTGTACTTGATTGTGTATGCTCGTTGTGAAGTAACTACTTCTCTCTAGGCAGTGCACTAAGTACAGTTGGCAGCTAAAGTTTGCCGGGTACGGGAGCTCCTGTCTAATTGACTTGATGTGCCTTCTGACGGTCGCGCGGCCGTTCTTAAAACTCGCGCTTTGAGAATGTGTTTGCCCTGTGGTGCAAAACAACTTCAGCATTTGAAAACACGCTGTTGTACTGCAATCATGTCACAACAATTTAAAAAAGGAACTATATTTGTGGTGGATTTTAAGTTGTAACATCCTACAATATAATGGAAGGATTATGTCTTTGTCCCCTTGTTTGTGACGGACCTTTTTCTTTTTTGCAAAAAACAATACACAAACAGTCGAATCAATTTAAAAGTGGTCTACCGAAAATTTTAGTTGAGCACGTTAAAAAACACTTATTTCAACGAGAGGTTCACAATGATCTAGTCAGTCGGGCTTTTGACAACACTTTGAAAGAACACTTTCCAATCGCCACATGAGGTTGAAAAGCTAATATCTCACTTCTTTAGCATCGGGATCGGCATGACGGAACGCCATGCGCGCCTCCATGTGCTAGACAACCCACGAAACATAATCAAACTAAAATGGAACGTCATTGGCAATCGGTATGTTCAAAAACCAACTGCCGGTTGGGGTAATGCACAACTGTTTCTTTAGTGTTCGCTGGAGGACGTCCCAAAAAAATTCTTGCATTACAGAAAAAGATAAAAACGTGCTCTTTGGTTATCGGTTTCTTACCTAAGAGACAGTCGACTGACCATGGTACATAAATTCCTTTTTCCCTGAGTCTATACAGCAAATAGTTGGTATGCAACTTAAGAAAATAAAGTTTTGACGGATTGAGGGACACGATTTCTTGACCCACTTAAGCATATCATGGCCACCACAACATATGCCAGCTCTTAAAAGTAATGTCGGGAAAAAACTAATCACCACATCCCGTGTAAGCGTTTTCATTCTCCCAACAGACAAGGTTGTGTAGATAAAAACGGACAGAGGGAAAATCTACTGTGCCGACGACCTCTTTCCGATATCCCACAAGCCTTTTTGGCTCAACGCCATGAGACGGATCAAGGAGTGACAGCAAGTGAGGAGCCAAATTGGTTTAGATGAACTGCGCAAATAAATGAGTGCTCTTGCTGTCACAGAAAAAAAAAACACACACACACCTGAGAAGCGAGTTATTTAACCGACAAGAAGGAGAGTCCAATGCCCCCGTTCGTACCCTGTGGAAGAGGTTTTCTCTCTTCATTCGCTCCCGATTCGATCCCCGAATTAGACAGCCAAAACGCGGTGAAATGTCGGCACGTTGGGCGCGCACGATGTGTAACTTGCAAAACATACCATATATATATATTAAAGAAAAAATACATTGCAAACAGTCGCATCAAACAAAGACGAACAGATCGTTCTGCTTCCAGCGGGAAGCGCGCCTGCCCAAGTCGGGGGCAGACTCCCGAGCAATAGCTTTTTGTTCACTCTATAATATTGTAGGGGTACTTTGAAATATGTGCAGGGCACGCTATTCCAACACACCCCTTTAAACACCGAAGGCGTTGTGGCCCAAGCAGCGTGCCAAATCCTGCGGCGCTTACTCATGTTTTCTGGCTAAACCCGTAGCCTACAAACAGATTTTGCCAACATATTTGCAGCGCTAACTCTTCGCTTGTCGCCACAAAACACTGCAATGTCATCCGCGTAGCTCATGACTTTCATCTCGACATTTTACAGCCGACATTTATGAGATTGATTTATATTGATAATACTTAAACAAAACCTCACCAAATACATTTTAAATAATAAAGGCTACCAAGACACCCCTGTCGCATGGACCTTCCTACATGAATCGGCTCAGTCAGTTCCTTGTTGGCAATGAGCCTCGTGGTGCTGTCGGCAAAGGCTACTTTGACTTTTTGTTTTGAAAATATCAGAAAGAGCACTACCAAAAGCCTTATCTAGGGCAATTGGAAGCAGAGCAACCTTGGCGCGTGCCATCGGGCGCATGCCTCCAGAAAACGGCTGGAAACATGACCATTCGTCACATTCGATCGATCTTGTATGCCGCAGCTTTGGTGGTCCCCGATAAGCTGACAAGAGACACTCTAGAGTCGGCGTTTTAAACCTTTAGTAAAAACATTAGAATCTGCGTTGCACAGTGTTATTGCGCGGAACCCATTGACGATGTAATTTTCCGGCGACGTCACTTTTGGAGATTAAAAGAGTGCTCGTACGCGCAAAGGACGGCGGAAATTTTTTGTCGTTCGTTCGCTGTATCAAACTACATGACACAAAGGGCTAGAGATTAGCTCTAGAAATTTTTTTTTAAAATTCAGCCGATAACCCATCATGTATGGGAGCTTTTGAATATTGCAAGTCATATTTGGCTTTCTCGGTATCCTGAATGGTGATATGATGAGCAAGACTCGTTTCAGTTAAATTCGTTGATTATCAGTCAGGTGATAATATACATTTTACTGAAAAAGCGGATGAACACATAGACAGTTGCCTAGTTTGAATTCATTAAGAATAAAGAATTTGAGACATAGAATGAGCAACACAGGTTATTAAGAAACTAAAGGCAATTCGACGAAAAATATTTAGGAGAAATATAATCGTGATATCAGCAACACTAATTTAATTAAACTAAGATAATCGTTATGGGGTGAATGGGAGTTAAGTGATTCTCTTGTTCTGGTGATTCTCCTGTTCTTCGTCTGTTAGTTGCGGCAAAGATTTTAAAAGTTCCCCACACACGGGATTCCTCCTTCTGTGATCTTGGCTCACGGAATGCCGTCAATAATTTGCTACAAACGCTTTCTGAAAAAACTTAGGTTCCTGCTAGTTGCTCCCCGATATTTAGAGCACTGCGTATCCGCAGATTACCAGCGGACCTTCCGCGCATATCGATAGTGAACTGACACATGCAGATAAAAATTAATAAGATTTTGCGGATTGCGGTTTGGATCGGATGTCAAGAGCTACGGTCGCGGAAGCGGATGCGGATATCCGCGGGTCCGCATCTACATTTTTGCCGACGCGGCGCACAAACATGTGCGACCGCAGAGTGTAGACTGTATAAGTGAGTAATACTATGAAGTGCATCATTGAATGTTCTGTGGAAACAAATTACTCTCATAAACAAAAAAAAATTGGGAAGATTTTTTCTATGCCAAGAAAGATTTAATTTTTTCCGAAGTCCGCTACAGGGCGTTGTATCTCGCCAAATATGATGTCCCTAAAAAAGGTGAAGAAGGCAGGGGCATCAATAGTCTCGCGAAAACGTGTTCTCCTTTGGCAGAAAAAGAGCAGAAAACTTTCTTCGGGCAAGGAACCAAAACGTACAAGCAACGATAAAGTAGAAGCCTCCTTGACTAGGAAAGGAGGCGGTTGTGCACATATTGGTTTTTCTCAGCAGTAGGAAAGTTGACTAAGAATGCTGTTCCGAGCAGGCAGTTACTGATTCGCGTTTAAAACTAAAGCCAGTAGAAGGTTTTGCTATTAAAGATATTTCGATATTTTTCCACTGGTGTTCTGGCGTCTTATCATGTATATACGGTACGTCAGAGTGGTGAGTGACCGACTTTCCTCACCCGCTTTTTTTATTGTTTGGCCTAAATAACATTACGCAATGTTATTATTCAGTATTTTACTAATTTTTATGTTTAGAAAATACTCCTCTGGACAAAGTAGATATTTAAAAAAAAGAAAAAAAAGATCAATATTTTATGCCTTTTGAGCGATTTTGGGCAGAGTCTCACGGACTCCCAGGACGACCTCATAACTGCGATAATATTTCTATCGACGCGAAGGGCCTTTGAAAGGATGATCGCTTATAAATAATATAAATACGCTAAAAGCAAATATGATAAAATAACTTTCATCTTACTTTAACTCAAAAACAGGTCTGTACAAAGATAAGAAAGTGGCTTATCAGATACCATTTTTTTTCATTCATGCTTGATTTTATGATAAACCATGAATGCGTGGATTGCTGGTAAGATGTGATTCCAATTTTGGCGGATGGGGTTTGGATGCGGATACCGAATATGCGGGTGCAGATCGGGTGCGGATTCAAAGTATGCGGATGTGGATTGGGTGCGGATGATCCAATTGTTGTTCGCACAAATCTCTTTTGACACTCTATTCGACCTAATTCTTTGCGAAGAGCGTATGGATTCTGGTCTGCTAACGCCCGTTTCGTCGGCAGCTCGCCCATCTTGTACTTGTCCGATCGAGCGTGGACAACGGCTCCGGGATAGCGGTATTGATTCTGCTTTTCCAGCCGTTCCTTTGCACTTTCGAAATCTTTAGTTGCCACTCCGGGCGTTTGACAGACCGTTCATGTCAGCGCATTGTAAATCAACTTTTGAGTTACGCTCGGCCCAACGCGCCTGGTATGCTAAGTCTGGCGACTTTTGAATCGTTCACATCTTTACTTCCTGCTTGAAAGCGTCCATGTCTCAAATCTTTTGCCTCCCGCGGTTTACGAATGCGCTCTTAAACCTTCCTCAACCGCGCGAAGAAATGTTTCGTCAACAAGCAGCTTTGAGTTAAGCTTCCACAGCTTGCAAGCCAAACTTCGCCTTCGGCGGCGCTTTCCAGCGATCGACGTTAAAATAAAGCTATGGACAGAAAAAAAATGGAGTGACACGATAAGTTTTTTAGAATAGGTGCCACAGAACCGCAAAGTAAATTTTAAGCACGCGTGCGACGACTCTGAAAAATACGTTAAGCAAATCTCGCACGTTTTATTCTTTAAGGTTCCAGCGTATATCGGATCAAAATCTTGATTTATTTTGCATAACGATGTCTCGCTCCGATCGCTTTGCTGTCTGCTTGGCGTCACATCTATTACTTCAAGAACACAGTTGAAATCTCCCAGCAGTACGATTGTCTTACCCCAATCCAAAAACAACGTTAGCCAGAACCAAAAAGAAAGAAACCTGTTTTTTTTTATTATTCTGTTGGCGTATGTGTAAATAAGTCGCTATAGTGAACTGCCTAAAATAAAAAAAAATCACAAAAATAAAACAAATTTTCATATCGGTGGCGAAAGCTAACTTTGACAAAACCAATGACAAATAGGAAAAGTAAAAAAAAACAAACCTCAGCTGAAAAATTTACAGCGGGGGTAACACAAAGTTCGTACGAAGAAAGGAAATATCTTCGTGCGCTAGCCACCTGGTTCTTGGTTTCTTTCAACGCTAAGAAATCGGGTTTCTTGTTACCCAGTAAACGTTGGGTAACGGGTAACGGTGATGGATTCGGTGGTCCCCTCCTTTGTGTTGGGAACCTCGGGTGCTGATACCTTGTTTGGCTGACAGCGGCCAACGGTTGGGGCTTGGAAGTTCTCCGGTGCCACCACCCTTCTCGAAGGTTGAGCGCCGTCTGTCAAAGCTCTGTTGTAGTCCGACGTTCAGCGCCGCGAACGCAGCGTAGCTAAAAAAATGCAGCTTCTTTAGCCGGCGGCCAAGAACACGATATCTGCGACAGATCAGTATCTGTTTTGCGCTGCGCTACGCCGCGTTTGCTACGCTCAAAGTTAGAATATAACAGAGCCTTCCTAAAGGTCACGATCGCCGACTCGTTGCCACCCTTTGCGCCGAGGACCCCTGCCTTGCCTTCGATCCCGGCAGGTGCCTGGAGCTCCAAGCCACATACTGCCGACACCGCCTCCTCCGCGTCCATTGTGTGCGGTGGTACCTCTTTCGCCACCTGTCCTCCTGTCACGCGTGCGTAGGTTTTCACGCATTCTCCTTTGTCGTGTCCGTAACGGAAGCACTCGGAGCACTCCGGCAAACGACAGCCATGCCAGATGTGCCTGTTTCGCTTACAGCGCAAGCAGACCGGCGCTTGTCCTGGAATTACGTTGAGTGTTTTAAGACCCGGAAGCGTAGTTGGAGGTACATTCCGTCTGATGTGACGCCGCTCCTAAGCGTAATCCGTACAATGCGCGTGGTTGATCTAGTTTTTTTTAATCCGTCGACTGGATACTTCTTTTGACTGACCTCGATGATCACACTGAAAGGTTCCAATATTATTCGAATGGCGTCTCCTGGCAAGTGGGCTGGCACCCAATGGACACAGAGGCATACCTCAGGGCAGCTCGGGTTGATTACGACGCGCCACAAGTTCTTCACTTTAAGTTCTTTGGTCTCGACGAGGCGCTGCTTCGCCTTCAGTTTCCGCAGCGCCGCCATTCACACTCGGTTAATTTTGAATGCTCCGAAAGAAACTATATCGCTTAAATATCACATCGTTCTGCTCGGTCCCTAATTCTTCAATATGGTAGGCACTCCTCTTCAAGTCGCCGTGCAGAAGAACAGAGTTCAAGACCGTCGTACCGGTTGGGATCGTCGGCAACATTACCTTAATCTCGTCGGCAACAGCCACGCCATCAACAACGGAACCACGGCCGTCAAGAGACGCTATCGCCATTCCTCGGAGCTAGTCATCCTGCGACCGTCTCGTGCGAGCGCGCAAGCAGAATGATTGTGAAGGGGCAGTTATATGTCAAGCCCCAACACTCTCTATGAATCTCTTTATTCCATGGGAAGGACTGTATGCAATCACCGCTTGGTGTCGTGTTTATGTGATAAAGGTATATTGTCTTCAATTGACTTTTGACCCAGAAACTAACACAATAAACAGACCAAATCAACACCGGCTTGCAACAAGATGAAGCCTCTGTAACACCACAGTCGCCCATGCACTCTGAAATTTACATTGTGATGACAAAAGACAACTGGTCCTGAAATTATAAAATCGAGATTAGCTACTCGTATAATAAATATGCACGTAAAAAAGGCATGTGAGGGAATTCACTTAAATTTAACAAGGCATGCTTCATCATGGTGGAATTACCACCATGTATTTTCACAATCTGTTTTTGGTGTAACAGGAAGCCCCTGATATCGACATCCTGCATTATTATCACATAAAGATTGCTACTCGTCAGTTTCACCGAGATAAAGCTACTGCAAGGCTTTGCCCCCTTACAGCCAGCTCAACATTTTCTGCGTAGCGAAACCGAACAGACACATGGGAGCTTCCCCAGCAGCAGAGAATGTTGCCTTAACGTTACTTCATTGTAACGAATCTCAACCCACGTTATGGTTCATTCGAGCTCTGTCGTAGAAACGTTTCAAGCGTAACGTTGCAATAACGCTTTTAGTAACTTTTTCTTTCAGTTGTTGAATGCCGTGGAACGTGACAAAACATAAAAAAATCTTCCAGAAACGTTGGTGAAATGACGTTCGGGTAACATTTTGATATACGTCTACTTAACATTCTGTATCAATATTGTGGCAATGTTTTTGGTATTGTGCTCAAGATTCCGAAGTGCTATATATACTCTTCATCACGTTGACTCGTTAAGACCTTGAGACGTGGTTTCTGCCTCTCTAGTGTAAAGTGACAAGTTCAAACTTTAAGAGTCACTAAGTCTGCAGAATGCAATGCATCTCGACATCATGCTTCATACACCACACGCCAAGCCACCCCTTCAACTCGTTGCCACGTAGCCAACAAAACATAGATATCTTGACTCACATTGAAATATGTCTGGATATTGCTTATTGCATGATATATAAGCATTGTGGCCCCGGCTTAACTGGTGCCTTTTTGATGGAGTCTTTTGTGTGCAACTCATAGCATAGCTAGGGTTCCGTGTTTTCGGATAAATCCGATGAAATTCCCAAAACTCTTCCCGATAAAGTTTTCAATTTTTTTAAGTGAAAAACTCAGATTGTTTAATTCATTATCGGCAAAAAGATATCTGCGGTATACATAGGCCAATTTTAGTCAAAGAGTACCTTACAAAGTGAGCTTGTATTAATTGCAACACGCTTTAAAGCTTATATTAATAAGTACAAGCATACCGCTTTGAATCAAATACAACTGCTTGTGTTGAAGAGCAGGGCTGGGACCATTCTATAGGTTAGAATTGTTTTCGATGCTTTTTTGTGTTTGTGTCAAAGATATTTAACTCTATATATTGGATGATTGAGTATTTAGCAAAAATAAACTACGAAAATCACCGAATCTAAGATAAAAATAAAATCCAAAAACACCCAACGAATTGAAAAAAAAAAATGAACTTCGAGAACACAAAGCTCTAGTGCCAGCCAAACATGCTTGATGATATGTACACTGCGGGAAACAGTTAGCGCGAACAAGCTATCGCCGGTTTTTTCCGTTGTTGTTTTTCGCGATTGAAAAAGTCTCCTATGGAAGCCGTTAGTGCGTTAGAACGTGATCACTGGGAATCTAACCAAAAAGGTAAACCTTTGTGCTCGACAATACCTTATCGGAGTAAACTGCGAATGAAAGCCGAAGTCGCGTTCAGGCTAGCAGTTTCGCGTAGTGTACATATTTTGTCTTGTAGGCAGCTAAAATCATCTTGAAAAAATGTGAGGGTCCTGTTGCTATAACATAATGGTGACGTTTGTGATATCTGCACAGCTATGCAGCAACATGAAGTGAGACCAGACTTGGAAGCACTTCATTCTTACTTCATAGATTCTTGCCAAATGTTACTTTCTTAACAAATAAGTATCGAGCTGTTTTGGTGCCGCGCAGCTCCATATTTTGAAAGGTATTTTAAATATCTTTATCGGGTTGCATAAAGTTCCAGAACAAAACTAAGGCTATTTAAGCACTACAGACGCAAAGCGCCGACATTTCATAAGTTACGTGAACCTTGGGGCAATGAGCGTGGACATTTCGTTCAGACTATTGTGTGACCGAATTTTTTACTCTTTTTGCTCTTAGGTATGCGTGCATTATGAAAGATCGGCGTGTTTTGTCCGTAGTGTAAACGTGCCACAACCGTTCGAAATGATAATTAAAACATATTAGTTTTGAGACAACGGCATTCCTAAACACAATTTGGCAGAGTTTAATTTTTTTAATAGTTAAAACGGTGGTGCAATAACCCTGAGCTCCTTAATAAGTAGGGCTGTGAAATTTAGCAGTTAAATCTCTAATTGCGATAATCGCGACTGTTAACTTAACGTTTCGAATTTCGTCATCTGCAACATGAATCTCGTAGACACAGGAATAAAACAAAATTACTTACTTTCTATGAAACGATTGCATTTTCGTCACAACGTTTGGCGGCATTTTTAACTCAACTAATTCGGGCACCTTACATAATTATTTTAACAAAATAATGAAAGGCACCATGGCAGAAGTTATAATTGCTGAAATCACATCTGATGATAGGCAAATCAAATACATCAACTTTGCATGCAGTCGCTGAATTCTGATTGTGAAGCAGTGTTAGCATATTTAATGTAGTAAATTAATTACTTAAAGCTGAGTGCAATTTTTTTAAAGGATGTATGCAATCTCTGTGTCTCAGAAGCCGAATTAAAATCTCACGCATATGATATATTACCAGCTCACCTAACGTCCTACCTAGGCATAGCCCGTCGTGTACATGGCAAAGCTGGATCCAGCACACGCTCGATGTCCTCCGTCGTAATTTGCCTGCGCTTGAGCTTGATGCCCACGAGACACAAAAACATTAGCGAAGGTTGAAAGCTCGTACTGGAGGTAGACCAGTTAGGACAGCGCGACCTCACGTTGATAGAAGGCGCTAGCTCAGGCTACGTGATCGAGTCACCACCACATTTAATGGCGTAAATTGTTATGTCCGAAGCGAACTGGGCTCTACTTCATCATACCTAAAAGCAGGAGATGTAGGAAGGCGTAAAACTACACGTGGTCCTGCACTATTTTGTCTTTCCTCATTTTTCACTTTGAAGCATGATCAAGTATCTGCAGCTCATGAGCACCCCACACTCCTCTACGAGCGCACAACGCGTATCTATTGAGGTCGAAGACACAATTTCACTCCTCTTTGCAGGAGAACTGTTGTCACGAAGAAACGGAACGAGGCTTAATGAGGGTTGCCGTCACTCAACGATGGGAAGGTCAAGCACAGTGAACAGAGCACTCAGAGTTCGAAACATAGGTTAGTCTCACCGAATTTTAGATTCGAACACGGCACGACCACACCAGACATTGTCGTGACTAGCCCGGTGCTAGCCGCGTGTAGGTGGGCAAGGAAGCAGCCGGTCACGACGAGACTCGAAACCCAAGTGAACTAAACGATAGCTCCCGCGCCGAAGGGTATATCACGCTCTAGCCTGGCGCATGCTCTTTGGAACGTCATCAAGCGACCCGTGTCATAACGTGCAGCGTCACGCTACATCCACTTTTCTGAGCATAAACGACCATTTTACAAAAATTACTGCAATTTCAATCGCACTTGTGGTTTCACTCTTTTGCCACATCGTGTGAAACGTCCTTGAGGGACTGCGCTGCCACCGGCACCTTGCACGTCCTGTAGCGGCGTCGTCGGCTGCTGCCGTGGAGCCTTGCGGACCACCAGGCTTGATGGGCCTGAAGTTGAAGCCTCGCTGATGTAAACCACGGTGCTCGACGTTCCTGGTGCGTCTTGCACAATAATGTTATGCTGCTGTGAGTCCCGCGCATCCAACGGTACTTATTGTCGGCGATTGCGCTCGATAACAGCCAACGGCTTATTCACCGTATAGGCGGGCGGACGTTTTGCCGGTTTCAGGACCTTAGCCACACAGTTAATTTCGTTGACCCACACGTCTTCCACCATAGGCAAAGGTCAAATCTGCTGGATGCAATGACGCCGATTAGAGGTCTTTCGCTTGTCCGCCATTCCCCAATTTGTCTTATGCTTGAAGTCTGCCTCCGGCGGCCAAGCTGGAATCAGGGCTCCATCCAACTTAGGTACTCTGGTCTGAGAACGTCGGCCAAAAAGAAGCTGCGACGCAGTGTGCCCGGCGATGCCTGGTGTGTCGCGGTACACGAGGAGAGCCTTGTGTGGGTCCTGCGACTTGACGAAGAGCTCCTTCATTGTGCGCTCCATTCGCTCGGCTTTCCCATTTGTTAGCGGATACCTAGTGCTGCTGCTAGCATGATTCGACCCGTAGGTTGAACGAAAGGCTGCGAACTCTCTCGAAGAAAATTGTGGCTTATTATAAAAGACCACGACGCCCAGGTATGCCGAAGCGGGCGACCGAACTTTTCACCGCTGCAATAGCGGCCGTGGACGACGTTGAAATCAGGCTCACAACTTCGGGAAAACGGGATAAATAGTCCACGATGAGGAATGTAGTGCCTTCCTTCAAACTCGAACAAGTCGATACCCGCTCGTTTTCAAGGACGATTTAGAGTGGGCCGGCAGAAAAGAGGTTCGGAGCTCTGTACCTTGGTTTGTGAGCACTGCTCGCACCCCGTGACGAGCTGCTCGACGTCGCTTTTGACAGGGGGCCCCCACACTGCGTCTCGGGCCCATGCCTTGCTGCGTCCGATGGCTTGATGTCCCTCGTAAATGAGCAGACCCATGTTCCTCCAAAGACATTTCGGGTTGATGATACAGGAGTTCTTGAGCAGTAATCCTTCGCAGATTGTGATACTGCCGCACAGCATCCAGTAGTCCCGCGACAAAGAACTCGGTTTTCCCTATTTTGTCTGAACGCTTTCATCTACAGCGGCTTACGCCCGGGTTTCAGAAGACGGTTGTTCTCATTGTCTTCTTGAGTTCTCAATCTAAAACTCAATGACTGAAATAAATTTTCAATAACGTTTTTAACTGAATTTTTTTTATGGTTCACATTTATTTCGGCTTCTGAAGGGTTGATGAGTTGAGGGGTTTGGGCTGAAGGGTCTGACGGCCTGAAGGGGTTTGAAGCGCTGAGAGGGTACTCCAGAGGTAATACCTGCATCAAATTGACTTCAATCGTGGCAAGGTTCAGCTATAAAGCTTCAGAACATAAACGTTCGTGGCCTTGTTAACATGGTAATTGCTCTGGAAGCAACTTTGCATGCACACTACGCGGACTTTGCTGGGGTCACTTAAATTTGGCTTAATGATCGAATAAATGACTCTGAAATTGTACCTCCTGGTTTTGCGATTATTAGGAAGGATAGCTCGACTCGGGGTTGTAGTGTCGCCATAATCGTTATAGGGATTTTCAAGTTTCAACTCCTAGACGACGTTCCAGGCGTGAGTCAACCTAAATAAAAGTCACATCGTGCTCTCCAGCACTTATTACAGGTGTTATATATCGCCCCCCCCCCCCAAACTGTAGTGATGCTATCCTTACATCTATAAGTGAAACGTGTCCACCCTCAAGATTTAAAACAGTCACCCAATAGTTGCTGGAGACTTCAATTTGCCTTTGATCGACTGGTCCTGTCTTTTATCTCAGGACAGCAATTCATAAATTTCTGACATGCTTGTTGATAAGGCGTTTAGTTACAATCTACAGCAAGTTGTTACAGAGTTTACACGTGTACAGGAAACTGCATCATCACTGCTTGACCTTATTTTTTTTTCCGAACCGATTGCAGCCTGCTCAAGTGACGTCCATGCATTCGAAGGTATTTTGGGCCACCGAATTGTTATCTTTGAGTGCCTCTGGCCTAATAAGACAGCCGGAGCTGTGCATACACGGGAGCAGCAATATGTTTACGATATATGGAGGGCTTGTGATTAATCTGTCCTTGACGCTCTCAAACTGGTCTTTGACTTTTTTGAAAATATGTGGTATACGAATAACTATAGTATTGATAAATTCTGGCTCCTTCTCAAAGACATATTCATTTCTGCCAGCATAAATATGTGCCAACTCGTAAAATCGTGGCTGGAAAACGCAACCCGTGAATTAACCGCGAAATCTTGCACTTGACTAGACAAATTAAGCGATTAATAAAGAAGTCGGCGACTGCTGCGATGTTAAAGGACAGAGAGAAACTCATAATATCAAACGCAAAAGATAAATGTTTCCGTGTTACCTTGCACAACTTTCTGAAGTCATCACCAGCAAAATTTTGAAGATACCTATCGCCCAAGAAACACTCCGCCAGCTCTTTGTCCTTATCTGATAGTACCGTCAATGATCCCGGTGTAATCGCGGAAAACTTTAATGATTACTTTTCGGCTGATGCACATCACTGGTAAGCGTAGCCTTCTAACTTATCAGTACGCATTTGAGAATCATGTCCTTTCTGAAGTATCTTCTTATAAGTACGTGTGCGTTCTAATTAGGAATGATTTACGTTGTAATGTTTACGTGAACTAGAAACCTCGTAAGACGCTATTGAAACTGTGGTACTTGCGTGGAACAGTTGAGCGAGCTAGTGTAGATGTTACACGGACTGCCTATAAGATATTTATTCGTTCTACTCTCGAATATGCTGCAATTGTATGGGATTCCTACACTGCACAAAGTATTTATTTACTTGAAAATGTACAGAGGAGAGCACTCCGTTTTATATTTAACAAATATGGTCGTCTGGATTCTGTCTTTACCCTTTATGAGCAGGCTGGCTTGCCTACATTGCAGCACGGACGCAAGGTAGACAGATTGAAGTTTATGTTCAATCTGATTTCAGGTTATTTAAACTTGGATAACGCTTTATCCATTACACCCCTCAAGGTCCCAGAATTTCTGTACAGGCATCGAAATAGTACAGCCTTCGCTGAGTATTCTAGATATCACCAATGCTGTGGTGAGGTCATGCATGCATTTCGGACCGAAGGCACTAAAAAACCAGTGGGAAAGACTGGTAATGGCAGGATATGGGGAAGTGTACATCAAAAGGCAGATTGCCCTACAGTGCAGGGAGAAAAAGGGGAAGACGCAAGAAATCAGGAATAGGTACGCTGTCGTTCCGCATTGTCGCGAGGTGTCCCACAATCTTAGAGCATGTGCAAAACAATATGGCGTGGATGTCGTATTCAGCACGGATTTTAGGTTAGATAGATTGACACCTTTTCAAACGGTTCAGAGGGGCTGTCAGAAGGCGCATAGGGAAAAGTCGGTGCCGTGTAGCGTAGGCGTGGTGTATGAGATTCCTTTGGCGTGTGGTTTTAAGTATGTGGGCCAAACCACTCGGTGTTTGAACGATCGTTTAACAGAACACAAAAGGAATGTTAAAAATAATGCAGCAAATTCGGAGTTGGCTAAGCATCTGGAGGAGTGTAGAAACTGCACAACGGATTGGTCTGGAACGGATGTAGTTGTTAAGGAAAGCAACGATGTTAAAAGGGTGGTAAGAGAAACAATTAGGATTAGATCGTTGGGAAATTGCATTTGTCAACCTTCCATGCAAATAGGGAACCGCTGCAAGCAATTTTTACAGTTTTAAGAGTTTTTTTTTTTGTAGTGTTTGGTGTGTATTGTTTGTGGGGGTTATTTTGGAGGTGACCTGTTTTGAGTGGGTTGTTGGTGTGGGCTGTTGTCCTGTTTAATGTGAGGACACAAAAGCGTTGATTGAAGTCTTTGTGTGCCATATCTTCTGCTAGAACATTTTCACTTGGAAACGTTAGGAGTGTCCGCTTCTTTTGTGATAGAGTGGAACTTGTAAAGTCACGGTGCAGAGGACAAGTCGTTTGTGATTGGTTGATGACGACGAGAACGAACTATATAAGAGGAGGTTGTTGAAATAAACTTGTAGCTGAGTTTGAAACCTGTCTGTTTTTCTGTTACTTTTGCTCTTCTAAAAAAAACCCAGTCTCAGGGTAAACGACGAAATAGTTAATTCTTGGAGCTCAGCAGAATTTGTTACACGAGTAAACAACTACTTATAATTTTTCCCGTGCTCAGTGTGTATTGTGTTATCAGGCTGTGTCTTGGTTTGTAGGCCCTATATTGTTCCTTTCTGGTGCGCTGTCTTTGTCGCTTTACTATATTAATTGAACTCGGTTGATCTTTGTATTTATGCTGTGAATTGTATTAATATGTGAGCCCATTGTTGTTCATTTAAGGCACTGTCGGCAGCTGGACAGTTTGTGTATATTTGAAGTATTTTGCACTCCTACCATATCTTCAAGTTGAAAAATGTAGTATTCATAAATAAAATAAAATGAATAACACATTAGAATGAAGCGTTATTTTCAACCGAATTCTGAGCTGGACACGCTGTTAACACACTTGACGACTATCAAAGCTAGAATGGCCAATAAACCTAGATGCGGAGAGTCTTGAGCAGGCATAACGATGATAAACTCGACGAAAGTCTTGCCCTACCGGCACAATGTTGCTTTGAATGTACACAGGACGTGCAGTGAAGTGTTCCCGGGAGCAGTCAGTTCGCAGACTACTTTCTGTAGCTGTTAGAAAACCCCTGAAACCGAGTTTGGTACCAGCTTCACCTCCGTGCCTGATTTGTTTTTTTAAGTTGACCGGATAGCCGTGGACGTCCATCCAGACGAATTTGGCCCGGCTGGTTGATACGACGGAGTGAAGTTCGATAAAACTTAAGCCTTTTTTCGTTTCAAAGACTGTCTCAAAGAGACTTAGCCGCTTGCAGTACCAATACTTTGCTTGTTTGGCCGGACACCGGTATTTCTTCGCAGTGGACGCGAATCACTCATCTCCCGGGCGAGGCTTGAAAGACGGACTTCTCCGTTGACCTTTTTTGACCTTTGCCTCAGCAATTACGTGAAAGAATTCCGCCCCTTGCTGGAAAACCGCGGTTCGGGCCTTCGCGGCGTCTTGGTGAATGCGGGCCTGCAGCCCTGCTTTCTCAAGCGCAAACTTCGGACAACGGCAGAGCTTGTCGTGCAGGCGAGAGTTGAGAAGGCCCACAACGAAGCGGTCTCGCACCAGAGAGTCTACGACTTTCGCGGGCTCGTAGTTGCATTACTTCACCAATAACCGAAGCGCGTTGTAGAAACAGTCGACTCACTCATCAGCCTCTTGTACTCGACGGTGAAAGCGGACGCTCTCGTAGTTCTTGTTGTTTGGGGGTTTTATGGCGCAACAGCTACGGGGGTCATACTGCGCCAAACAAAATAAAAAAAAAAGCTGTGATTGTTAAAGGGATACTACAACGAAATTTCGGCGCTCATTTTTTGGTTTAAATGTGTTCAGAGGAACAGTATCACATCGAACATACCAATATCTTGTTAAAAAAGTCTCGAAAAGGAATTTTAAAACGAATTAAACGATTAGCAAAGAGCACCTGGTGGATGTCGCTAACGCCTCGCTTGTAATGCCCGTCTAGGAACCTTGACAGCTAGTGACGGTGAGTGTCTCGCCTCCGGCCACGACGAGAGAAGAGGGGAAGGAGGAATTCCCCTCTTCCCGAGAATGCCTTTTGTGTGTTGCAGAAGTCGCTATTGTCCCCCTACAAGATTATAGAAGATTAACCCGTCACTCAAATTCATACAAAAGCAGCCGCTTCGGTGGCTGGAACGACTAGGCCATCCTCTCGACGTCAGCCTCGCCGTAGCTTTGCTCGTCCCGAGACGACCTATGTCACGATTGCGTTGGATGTCACGTGGTCTCCGCTGGGCCTTCTCCGCGCGCTTGCCAGAGTGGGCCGTTTATAACGAAAAATACAGCCACCAGGCTCGAAATACAAACGTGCGATTGTCATTTACGAATATTGTGGATCATATTCAACCTATTTTAAACACGACGGGAATATTTCAAATTTCATTCAAGTATCCCTTTAATGTGCTACGAAATAATAATTACCTATGTAGGACCAGATCTGATTAATAAAACCTGCACTGTTAGTTAAAGACAACACACGGTCGACTGGGATGAGGGGATATTCTACCAGCAAAAGAGCTGGGTGGAATGGGATTTGGAAGTGAAACATTTCAGGAAAGTGAGTACGACGTTCATTGTCCAAAGCTTGTGGGGTTCTTTTTGAAGTCGCTCTACTAATAATCGCCGCCCGATCGGTATGCGTTTCGCTCGTCACCCAGGGAGTGACATAGCACAAGGAGAAGACAGCGAATGGCTTTACTGTACCTCCCGGTTGCCCGTCGTTGAGAGCCGACAGTCCAGGCACGCCGACCCTTGTTGCAGCCTGTCGATCAGAGCTCGCAGTCGGAGTCCGTGTCCAGGCCTGCGGATCGTCCTTCCCAAGCCAGCGCTGCGCAGGCTGGCTGTCCCGGGCTATCACTGCCCGAGTCTCACTGCGGAACCACCCCGGGATCGTCGTGGCCTAGGCCAGATGGCCAGGGCTCGCCGTTTCCACCGGTCCGGACTTCGAACCTCGCTGGTGGACCTCTCCGGGGTTCGCCATGGGCCAGGCCAGGCAGCCCGGCCCCGTCGTTTCTGCCCAGCTCCAGCCACGCTCAGCACGCACTGTCCCGCGCCAGCTCGTGACTTCTCCGTCGACCGCCTGTCACGTGCCCTCTGCCTCGTCTTTCACCCTCGGCTCCCACAAGCTGAACAGAGCCACACGATATGCATGAGGGTAAGCTTATCCCCACAATGTTCACACACCGGTGGGTTCTCCCCTCTAAGAAGATATTTGTGTGATATGTAAGAATGACCAATTCAAAGACGACACAATTATACTTCATGGAATCGCTTCCTGTGAGAAGAGCTCTCCCAGAAACCAAGAACCGGCTTTGTGATATGAAGTTTATTGTTGCACTCCATGTTCCATTCAGACTGCCATAAACGAAGAGGGGATGCCTTTGCTAGAGGTTTGATGTCTTGGTGTGGCAAACAGGCGTGAGATGGTAGAAAATTACCTGAGGATGTAGCGAGTCTCTCTGCTTCCTCATTACCTCTTATTCCATATGACTGAGCATCCAACTAAATTTTATATCAAGGCCTCTATGTACAGCTTTATTAAGTTTATTTTGTTGTTGCTGCACCAGCATATTCTTAGTAATTCTCAAAGAGCATATTGCGGTAACAGCACTCTGAGAGCCTACAAATAAAACAGACTGTTTTATTTTAGTCTGGAGAATATAATTTATGGCCATAGACTTTGCATAAACTTCAGCTGTAAAAGTGTTAGAGAAAGTATTTAGACGCTTCTCTTTAATAAAACGATCAGAATGCGTGGCGCTACCAACAAAATGATGACGTCTTCGCACCAGCAGTGTAAAAATGTGTGCAACACTCACACTTCCATTGAAGCTCAGAAAATGCCTGTAGAATGATAAGGGCAAAGAAGCTACGTCTATTAAACCTTGTGAGAACCCAGTCACAAAAAAGTGGCACTATGTCCCAGGGGGCAACACAGTCTACATAGTGCATAAAATTAACTTCGTCCAAACAAGGATCAAGTGAGGAACAAAACTGCTATACTCGGAAACTCAAGGGTCTTACGACGCTTTTTTTTTTTTTTTTTGTTTTTTCAAAGAGGTGGCAAAATCTAGATTTTTGTAGGGAGTTGTGGGTCGGAGGATTACGGTTAGCAAGTATCTTGTAGTAATATGTTCAGCTTAAATGTTGGCGTCTTTTCTCAAGTGACATCTCATTTGATTCAGAATACAAACTGAGGACAGGGGACGTCCGAAAAGCATCTGCTGCGGGTCGCAGACCAAGGTGATGGACTGGATCCAACATCTTGAGCGCGGATGCTCGTGCAGAACCGTAAACTGGAACCCCATATTCGAGACGGGATCGAAACACATCGTTGTTTAGACGTAGAAGGCATTTTCTGTCAGATCCCCAAGTTTTATGGCCTAAGATTTTCAGAATATTCGCAGGTTTGAGACATTTTTCTTTGAGTGACTTGAGGCGAGAAATAAAATTGAGCTCTTTGTCAAAGGTTACATTTAAAATGTCTGCTCTTTCTTGACCGGGATGCAGGTTCTTTGCAGTTTCAAGGATGGATCTAGTGATAGACCACGGAGTAAAGAAAATGGGACAGAGACGATTTTCTCGGGAGAAAACTTAAAACCATTTCCATCCGCCCACTTAGCAATCTTATTTATGGCAAGCTGTAGCTGGCGTTCGCAGCTCGAGAGATTGAACGACGATGCTGAGATTTTGATATCGTTAGCATTAAGTGAGTACGTAATGGACGGTGGCAATACCTGAGCGAGAAAATTCATTTTGATTACAAAAAGTGTAACGCTCAGGATATGATACCTCCCTGGGGAACCCCGTTTTCCTGATCAAATGGATTCCACAAAACAGTCCCTAATTTAACTTGAAATATCCGGCCTGTCAATAAATCTTTTATGCACTGCATCATACGGCAGCGAATTCCATAGCCAAAAAGTTTTCGAAGGATGCCATATCTCCATGCTGTATCGTAGGCTTTTTCTTAGAAAAAAAAGACTGATACACAATTCTGGCTTTTTACGAATGCTTCACGTATGGCCGTTTCTAAGCGCACCAAATGATTCAAGGTCGATCTTCCACGGTGGAAGCCGCACTGGTTGTTATCCAAAATGCTTTCCTTTTCTAGAACGTACACCAGCCGCCTGTTCATCTGTCTTTTATATGTTTTCCCAAGGCAGCTGGTTAAAGCGATCGGACTGTTACTAGAGGGCAGAAATGAATCCTTACCCGGCTTCAGCAGAGGGATAATCTGTGCCCGTTTCCAAGCCGCTGGAAAACTAGCTTTTTTCCACGGGGAATTGAAGAAATTAAGAAGGGATTCAAAAGATTCTGGAGAGAGATTATGCAGTATTTCGTAATGCAGTCCATCGGGTCCAGGAGCAGAGAGCTTTTTTTATGTCAAGGGCACTCTCTAGCTCATACTGTGTGAAAGGCGGATTATAAGATGCAGCGTCTGATTTTGTTGTAACTATATTATGTTGATATACCCGTCGTTTAAACAACTTGAAGGAATCGGAATAACTAGAGGAGCTGGACACAGAATAAAAGTACTCCCAAAGGACGTTAGCCATATTTTTCAGTGATGCGGTTGGAGAGTTGAAAGCGGGAATCGTGAAACCGTATAGTCGGCCTTTGATTCTCTTAAGCTTTTCCCAGACCTCCTTATGATTTACAAAGCTGCTCAGAGACGGCATATATTTTATGCAGGTTTTCCGTTTCGATTGCTTACGGGTCCACTGGGATTTGGCTTTTCGTTTTTTTTTTTAAATTAAACCAGGTTTTTTGAGGTTAGGTTGGATACCGCCTGAACTTGCCCCATGCCTTATTTTGTTCCGTGCGCCTAATGACAAACTCCTTATTCCACTAAGGTTTGTACTTACGTTGCAGAGTACCGGTAGTTCGAAAAATTGACTGCTGAGCGGCGTTTATTATCTGCTCTGTCACATACAATCTGGCTTCATCTACAGTCATGGACGAAAACAGGAATGTGTCCAGCGTGGTGCTAAACTTAAAAAGAGGCCAATCTGCCTTGTCAAACTTCCACAGACACATTCGTTTTAAAAGGGTGGGAAGACAAATGTCGCTCTCTAAAGCAATAGGAAAGTGATCACTCCCAAAAGGGTTAATAACCTGCCAAGAAAAACAAGGCAGTAATGAAGGTGACGCAATAGATAAACCAATAGATGTAAATGAACTGTGAGCTGAACTAAAAAAGGTAGGCTCTCTTCTATTAAAAATACCTATTTGAGATGATAGTAAAAACCGTTCAATTACTTTGCCTCGATAATCGAGACGAGTACTGCCCCACAGGGGATAATGGGCGTAAAAAACACTTCAAATTAAAAAGGGTTGAAGGAGTTGTCTCATAAGTCTCTGGTGCTGATAGAGATGCAAAGGAACATTTGGAGGCAAATAAATGGAAATCACCGTTGTAAGGCGGTCTAAAAAAAGACGTAACGCTACGGCTTCCAGTGGGGTGCAGAGTGGGACCTCGGAACAGGCAACCCCAATCTGCACAATCACTGCCTCGCCCCCGGAAGTAGAATTAAAACGATCGTTATGAAAACCTCGATGAAGCCTTAAAATCTGTGTATGACGAGCTTGGATATGAGTTTCTTGTAAAGCGAGGGCAATAGGCCGGAGATCATTTATAAAATAAGTAACATCATCAATATTAGATAAACGACCACTACAGATCCACTGCAAAAAATGTAAATTCTTTATATATATAAAAAGGTGAAATGTAAAATTAAAATGAGAGAGGCAATAAAAAATTGAGATTATTAAAATAATGGTTATTTGGGAGGGACCACTGGCTTTTTCCCTTTGGGCCTAGGAGTGTGCCACTCCATGTCATCCTGGTCGATGCAGGAGTGGATGACTCAGAGACATCACCCATCACCTCCACTTCTGGAGACGAGCCTTTATCTAAAGGTTTTCGCTGGTTCGTCTCACAGGGCGGCATGCCCCGGCCACGACCAGCCGAAGACGTAGCGGAGGTGCAGGGCAGAGTGTCTTTCAACTCTGCCCCCTCCGGCCCCTTGAGCACCGGGGGAGCGGCACGAGGGTTGTGCCGTTCTTTCGAAGAGACGGTCGTCTCTAAGGAGGTTGGGCGGGAGTTTCGCTTTTTCTCGCCAGAAGAGGACCGCGATGTGCCGACAGGTACGGCAGTTGCCGGCCTGTCGAGAACCGGCGAAGCAGCCCGTGCACTCGCTCCGGGAGGAGGGGGGCACTGCTGCTCTAGCTGGGAGTTGGGGCCTTGAGGGCTGCCTCCAGAACCTCAGGTGAGACCTGGGTAGCCCTTGACTCCGAGCGTGGCGCAAGACCCCTGCGTGCCACGTCGGCGTATGATCCACTCGACATAAAGGAATATATTTTCTTTGCTTCACTATAGCTGACATTTTTTTACTTTAATAGCAATGATTTCTTTTTCTTGCTTCCAGATGGGACAGCCGCGATAATAAGTAGGGTGTGGTCCACCGTAATTAGGGCAGTGGGCCACGTTCTCACAATTAACGGAGGCGTGATTTTGACTGCCACACTTTGCACAAGTCTCCTTCCTTCGACAGCTGCGTGTTCCCTGAGCGAAACGCTGGCAACGGAAGCACCGCTGGGTTTGGGGACATAAGGGCGGATGTGGCAGTTGAGGGTTTCAGCCTTGATTGTTTCTGGTAGTGTATGCCTCTCAAAAGTAAGAATGATGTGTTTTAAAGGGATTTCTTTACCATCTTTCCTGATCATAATCTGTTTTACGGCGACGACGCCGGCACCTGGGAGTCCCTCAAGGAGTTCTTCTTCACTAGTGTGCAAGACGTTGTCCTCAGAGAGGACTCCACGGATGGTGTTGTGTGCGATGAGGGCTCACCTACACTTTCATATCAAGTATGGTGTTTAGCTTGAGAAGTGCTTCACTTTGCTTTTTGCTATTCACCTCCACTAGGAGGTCTCTAGAGTGGAGTTTCGTTGGCCTTGTAGGAAAGCCGTACAAGGTGTTCAAGTACTTCTACAACGAGTGGTGACAGCTTCGACACAGGCTTGTGTTCATCGAGGGAAGGAACAACGAAAAACTTCCTAAAGGTTTCTACCTCAGGGACTTTTTCAATACTATTGTGTTCAGGACAGCGCCTTTTATCGGCGTGCCCCGAAAGGGGTTTGCAAGGGAGGGGCGTCATATGAGGGCAAAGAGTGTTCGGAATCCGCAGTGCACCGCCCACCACCGAGCCCAACAAGGGGTTAGGTAACGCACCATAACAAAAGAGGCTTTGCTAGAGACGTTACTCTAACCGTGCTGCCGGGAAACTATACCAAGTGTCGGCCACCCAAGGTTAACTCTTGTCACCATAGGGGGGTGAAAAAAGAGTAAAATAAATGAGGGAGAAGTAAAAGAAACAGGAAAGGTAAAAGTGAAAGATCGGGTGGGATAGTAGAAAAAAGACGTCCAGACTGAATCATCCTGGCCATGCCTTACCAGGACTCCCGTCTATGAGAAGCGGGAGCCGAAGTGGTGTATTGCCTTATTCGGGGGGCCCCGAAGGGTCCAAACCTACCCCGGGTTCGGCTAAACCAGCAGGATGCCCTTTTCTTCAGACACGGGAAAGCCACGCACAGCAAGACTTGGGCGGGCAAACCCACAAGGCTCGGGGTCCGTGGTGACGCCACTCACCTAGCACCTGCTTTCACAGGTGCCCCCTGCGGGGGGACGCTTTCGTAGAATGCGTTCAGAGGGTGTACGTAGTTGTCCCGTGGCTTCTGCTTGATAAAGTCCACCGAGCTACAGTCCTCCTTAGTCGGCGTGAGCGTATCCAGAATGCGGCGTGCTTCCTGAGAGCCCACGGCGTAGAGAAGTGTCCTGACCTGCACTTCGACGGACGCTCAGTGACGCCTAGAGGCGTAGCTGTAGTCTTCGAACTGGAACACCCATTGCTCCCAGTTGCTGTGGTTCGAGAAGTCAAACTTCGGAGAAGGCGGCAGTCCAGCGGCGCCGAACTGCTGGGAAAACTGTGCCGTTGCAGCGGAAACAAGTTCTTGGTCAGCGGGGTCTACCATCGTTGACTATGGCTTTGGGGTTACGCGGCGGCAGCTGTTGGATCCCGCTTCTGACATCATGTCATGGCTAGCTCGGTACTAGCCGCGTATACGAGGCCAAGGAATCAACCGGCCATGACGAGAGCTGATACCTAAGTGAGCTTTATTGATAGCTCGCGCGCCGAAGGCGTTATCCCGCGCTAGCTTCGCGCATGCGCTTTGTGTACGTCGCATGTCGTGCCACGTCATAACGTGCCGCGTCACGCTACATACATTACCAGCTCATACTTTAAAACTGCGCACACTGAAAACTGCTGGTGGCGCTGAGATGACACCATGACACGGCGCCGAGGCACCGAGCACCAAATGCGCCATGTTATACACTACGGCACTGCAGCCAGTGATCGGGCCAGTGCGGCCAGTATAGTTGGCTGCAATGTGGCTGCAGATAAGTCTTGTGAAAATATTTTATAGAACTGTAAGGAAAGGTCCATTAGTTTGTAAACTTCTAATTCAAGGTATAATTTAGTGGTCACTTTTAATATTCTTCCTTTTACAGAGAAGCTGTATATGGATTTTTGCGGTGAGATTTTTTCGTGTCCGTCGAAAAAAAAAACCCACGCGCGCGCCTTATCATTTTTCATGTAGTTTTGACACTTGTTTTAATTAGAAAACCACAAAATAAAGTGTCAAAACCACGTGATTGAGTATAAGGCGCGCGCGAACAATGATATGCACGTAGCGCTCCCCGCATGCGATTCTCGGTAAAAGTTGCGGTTGCATAAGCTGCCGCGGTAACGGTCGCGTACAAAGTCTTTCATTAATACAAGGAAAGGTTTTGGTACAGTGGATTTACTTTTCTTGCGTCAATCATTTGGTATAGACCCTTTTGATGTTTACAAACATAAACGGCCACCTGCGTCCGAAGCGACTTCCGGTCGCAACGTCTTTGCAAGACTGTTGAGCTTGCTTATGTCCCCAGTGCTAGAAAGCATAAATGCTACACAGATAACATATTTGGTGCTTTAACGAGGGCCTTCGGCTGTACAATGTTACATCATTAAGGAGGCAAGTTGGTTTACAAGAATATTCGAAACATTTTAACAGATCTCGCACTCCTTCGTTCTTTTGGCGTTTACCTGGAGTATCGGTGGTTAAACGTTTCATCTACACTTCAAGCTGCCGTGTTAAGGTGGCCTTTGTTCATAATTTTTTTAAACCAAGAGTTCTCGGGAACGTCAAAGACCCGGTTACGTTTGCCATAAAAAGGGTCTAAGGGTCTATAGTGCAGTGGGCAATCGTTGCAGGTGATACCACAGCCTCGTGGTCCAACCACCTTCACAGCGTGGATTGGAGCCTTAATTTTCTTTTTGACAGATCACTACCGTAGTGGCTACGTAGAGGCGTATCCGCATCTAGCCCGCTCTTTCTCAAACCCGGCAAATCAGCCAATGTTTCTTTGTTTGTTTTTGTTTCTGGCTCGGCGTGGAAAGGTAAGTAAAGACATCAAGATATGTTGATGCTTTCCTTGTTAATTATTGCTATTTACGCCGAACAATGGAGCAGGTGAAGCGTGCGTTATCCGAAATTGTGCAATCGACAAAAAAGGCTGATGATTGCCGAATGTGTTCGCAAGGATTTTCTGAATTGTTGTGAAACCAGCGAAGGGTATGTGGCAGCGAACGTGGTGAGGACAACTTTCTAAAGGCCACTAGGGAACAGATTGCGACGGCTGGAGCAGAAGGAAGTTGTTCCGAAGAAGCCAACTCCCAGCTAACCTTTCTAAATTAGGTCGGAGACGGACGAAGTTTCGTTGTACGACCAACTGGACGAATCGGATCGTTAATCTTCATTGTGTGAGGACGAGATAAAACAGTCGGCACAGGAGGTAAATTCGAAACAGCTCCTGAGCGAAAGTGAAGGAGAAAAGGTCGCCCCTACTTTCAGCAGCAATTAGCTCACTTGAGAATAAGCACATACACGCCTGCATCGCAGTTGAAGCAGTTACTGAACTGTTGCGTCCCTATCATAATGACTTTCCCATTGATGCTCGGATATTATTGAAGACTTTGCACTCCACCCAAGGTTGCCCAAATGGGTGCTGGTTCCTACCACTCTTCTAGAATCATACCGGGGCTTATGGATGAGATCTCAGCCGGATCGCTGCCCGGGTAGTGCTCCACGCTGTCTCTTTTATAGACGTGGAAGTCCTTCCAATTTTGCGAAGCTTTCGGAAACAATTCCGGGCAGTACCCCTTTATATGACAGACAGCTGTCTACACACTTCTTTTTTGTCAGCGTTATGGGAAAGCAACGGGAAGCCTAAAAATGTGGAACTTCAGATGAAGGAGTTTGTCGTGGGAATGACATCATTGTTGCCCCAAGGTACTGTCGGGGCAACGAACTGTATACAGTGGAACTGTGTGCATCGATCTGTGATGCCCCAGCCCGAGCATACTTCAGATGCATCAAGGGGCACACCGCGTGCTATGGGTACGAGATATTCTCACAGAAAGGGAAGCATGACGGTAGGAAGGTCACTCTTCAAAATATGGATGCTCCATTGCACATTAATGAAGAGTTCAGAGACCATGTGAACAGAGATTATCACCATGGTGTTTCGCCACTATCAGCACCAGATGTGGGTCTCGTGAGCGCATTTCTACTCGATTACCTAAAATTAGTGTGCTCTGGTATTATAAAAAGGCTGATAGTTCACTACTGGACTTCACCCACACAATCAGCACCGTCGTTGCCTATCAGGTCTCAGCTTGACATCTCTGATAAGTTGCTAAGTTTTCAGGCAAGTACACATGATCACTAAAAGCAGTTGAGGCTCGCAGATTTCCTTTTTACTTTGATGGAGACGATTTAGAAAAGCAGTTCTATGCTCACTTTATGAGTCTGAGTTGTGCTATAACCATCCTAGCCACCCCCAAGTTTTCTTTGCACACTCTGATCTAGCAGAGTCCCTCTTGTGACAGTTCGTTTCTGAAGGCGATGCCTTGTATGGAGAAGGAGTATTAGTCTACAACATGCACTCCCTGATCCACCAGGCACAAGACGTTCGGCGGTTCGACCATGTATAAACACTAGGCCTTTCCCTTTGAGAATTTTCTTGGGAAGCTCAAGAAGTTGGCTAGGGGTCCTTTCTTTGCCCTGCAGCAACCCATGTAGTACGCCAGAGAAATGTCCAACTTGGGTAAAAGTGTGGCAAACGAAAGCCCCTAATTTAGGTACAGTTAGGTTTTGCTCTATGGCGCTTGGGAGTGCAAAAGTACGTTGCCTAACTATGGCCATAGTTGGGCGGTCCTAGAGCATCCCAAAGTTTGGTTTTTTCTCTGGTCCGCCACAGAAGTGTCAACGTAAGTGCCATACTTGAGTCATAACTGCCAAAGGAAGTGCCATACACACAAAACATTTTCGCACCCTTATTGGTGTAAATGGCATGGGTCACAACTCACCCCCTTATTGGTGTACAAACACGCCCTAAAAAAGGTGTTATTCCTCACTCCCTCAAAAACTGGTGTAATTTCTTACACCATTCACAGAAAGGTATGATTCTGCTCTACACCATTTTATTAGGGTGTGATGGTAGCAGTACACCCTTCCAAAAGGGTGTACTGCAGCTAGAAGAGCATGGTAAAAAAAACGAAGAGACTATAGTCGGTTACAAGTTAAGAAGGTAGGAGAAGCTCCTCCCACAAGCGTGGTGCGCCGGTTTCAAATCTCTCCGCAATCGAAAGAAGAGTTCACTGGAAACGCTCCTTGTTCCGCTTCAATGGATAGATAATGGCCACAGAGTGGTGCCAACTTATCTCCGACCCCCACTTTTTAAGAAAGCGACCTTTGTATTCATCGGAGAAGGAACCGAGCCCCTGAAAGCAGCCTTTGTATCAATCGGAGGGGGAAGCTAATCCCCGAAAGTCGTCTTTGTTTCCATCGGAAGGGGGAAGACTTAATCTCCCTCTCGTGGCTTCCACAATGCTAAGTCAAAGTCGAGAGATAAAGCAAATATGTACAGAAAGGCACGACCCTCCTCGCGCGTTGGCCGCAACGTCACGGAAACGATGGGACGCTATTGGATGCGCAGGTGGCGGAGGGATATATGATTCCCTTTGAGGGGCATTTGCCGCTACCTTCTTGACTTGTAACCTACTATAGCGACAAACAATTGGGAAAACACAACACTGTCTCAAAACGTTTTGAGACGTGTCGTGTTGTCCCGATTTTTTGTCGCTAGTCTCGGGGTTCTTTCTCTATGATCCGTCGCCAGCTCACCTGCGCAGTAACTCTCACTTCATTCAGCTAGAAGAGGTAATATAAAATGTGTAACACATCCACAGAATAGGGCACAGACCCCCGCAGCACTTCATCAAAAAGTATTTACGGAGAAATGATTGCTAACAAGTTGAAACATGTGCACCACTTTATTTTTTCAATGTGAAAAAACGTGCGTAGATCTTACCCTCGTCTGTCGCGAATTCGCGACAAACCAATGTCAAACCTCAAACGCGAGCATTTGTGACCTAATGTTAAGTTTTCGTGACAAAGCTACAAGATTCTTAAAGGCTTAAAATAAATGCACAGAAACTTTTAGTAAGGCTTTCCTTCGCCTGAAGCTACTTTAATGCTTTCTAGCTCTGATGACGTAAGCAAAACGCGACAGGCTGGTAAAGACCGGGAGTTGCTTGGGGCGTAAGCGGCAGTTCATGTTTGTAAACAGTAAAATGGTTCATTGAGACTGAGGCAGGACGACTATCAGAAGCATGCTTGCAGAGTACTTACAAATGAAACACCGATCATATGTAATCCGTGATAGATGCATAATCCGATTCGGGCAGCACAGAACAATTCACAAACACAACGTCGAAGATGAAGCGGTTGATCACATTCAACGGAAGTCGCGGTGACCGATGAGCAGCTCTCTGTCATGACAGATGCACAATCCAATTCGGGCAGCACAAAACAACGCAAACACAATGTCGAGGTTGAAGGCGGTCGATCACATTCAGCGGAAGTCTCGCGAGCGCCGATGAGCAGCTCTTTGTCAAAACGCGTCGAGCAAACACAGCACAATAATTTCATGAACTCCGACGAAATAAACGACCATTACCAAAAATTTAGTATGGACATATTCCGGCCGTTCAAAACGAAAAATCACCGCTGCGATTGCAACGCACGAAAAACAGGGGAACACTGACACCTGACGGGCGCAAACCGGACCTACGTGGCCCCTACCATTCACCATAACTTGGAATACAGCAAAGACTACGGCCCCAGTGACCCCATCAGCGCGTCAGAGCGAGTCACGTGACAAATTTTCGTCCAAGCGTTTTTGCCCTACGAAGAGCGGTCACGTGTTTCGCACCGCCCCTCTGATTTGCTAGAAGCAGCCTTCGCACACGTTCACAGCCACACGAAGACACAAAAGAAGGTGTGGTAGCTTATCAGGAGACGAGGTCAAAGGGGGGAGGACAAAGCAGCCTAATCTCCCTCTGCTGCTTTATATACACCTTTTCCGTCTAACCTCGACCCAGCGCTTAACGGGCGTAGCCTCGACTCGGCGACTCGGCGCACAGCTGCGAATAGTTCTTCCGGTTCTAACACTTCCGGTATGCGGGAACAGGCCTAGCCGGCTAACAAGGTGCTAAAGTGATGCGCGTTAAATGGGTTTTGAAGCCCTTGCCATCGAAGTGAGTTGTAATAAGGTGGGCTAATACGTCGATGTATCATGTCCGCGCATATTTGGTCATCGGGCTACCACTGCGCAGTCGTTGGCTGCAGCAGCAATTTCCGAAAACGGAAGATAGCGCGCGACAAATTGTGCACCGAATACAAGAAGTCGCAAAGCGAATGCGGCTGTAACGTAATACACTTTGCATCGCTTCCCCGCTGATCCTGATTTGCGACGTAAGTGGGTGGCAAATGTCTTCAGGAAAGACTTCGTGCCGGGGCCATCGTCGAGAGTTTGTTCGCGGCATTTCGTTGACGGCAAACGAACCAAGGAGAACCCAGTTCCGATGCTCTTTCTGAGCTATGATCGCAAGGTACTGTGCTATTTTGGTTACTTGTGCTAATTTGGCCATATATGTTGTTTGCTATTTTCCGTTGGTATTAGTACTTGAAACCTGTGTTTATTGCTCGATTGGTGCTTTCTGTAGGTTATTGTAGGCCGAAGACGATTGCAGAGGATGTCCGTGCCACCCCGCAAGGAATCGGTAATTGATACTTGGACATTTCCTGTTTATAAAATCACGTCGTTGACGTAATGAGACATTTGTATATTTTCTCATTACAGAAACTCGCAGATGACTCTCTATCAGGCTCGTCGACAGGCTGTCCGCGCAAGGTGATTGGCGTAGTGTCCTATTAGTAAAGGCTGAATTGCGAGCGTTTCGTCGCGTTATTGGAAGAATCGCTCATATGCTGTTCATACTTAAAGACCTGAATATGCACACCTTATTGATTTATAACAACGTTGTAAATCTGTAATTTTTTAAACAGCTGACGCTCTTGACTTTTAGGAACAAAAAATAAATGAATAAAATCCAGTGTTTGATTTAATGATGTAGATTACAGAATCAAATTTGTTATTTGAAGAAGCAGATGCTGTAGAGTCATAATATGCATTTGTTAATAAATTTAGAGACTAACACAAGAAGAACAGTGTCTTTGCCGATACAAATGAAACTTCTCTGCGTCTTAACTGACGTTCCAAAATTCCGTAGTCTATTGAGGATCAACCCAGCCACAGTGCAGGCTGCTGTTTGCGAGTCCGTTTTTACTGCTGTTACGCTTTTGTGTTTCCGCATCAGCAAAACCCAGTACACTCCGTTGGTCCCACCACTCCGCCGTCCCTACAACCCAAGACTCAAACGCTCCAGCTGCCTGCGCGGAGTCTGTTGCAGAAAGTCGACCAGCTGCTGGATGCTGTAAGCAGACTGCATTTTTGGCTTAGTGCGGGCTGCTGTTCACGAGTTTATTCTTACTGTGGTTACGCCTCTATATTTGTGCATCAGGAAACCCCAGTATACCCCGCTGATCCCCCGACTCCGCCGGCCCCACAATCCAAAACTGTACCGGTCCAGCCGCCCGTGCGGAATTTGTTCCGGAAAGCTGACCGGCTGCTGGATGCTGTAAGCAGACCGCCTTTCGGGTGCTCTGTGGGCCACTTTTTGTGAGTTAGTTCTTACTATTGTTATGTCCGTGTTTTCACATCAGGAAACCCCAGTACACCCCGCTGGTCCAGCAACTCTGCCGGCCCAACAACTCAAGACTCTGCCGCTCCAGCCGCCCGTGCAGAGCTTCTTGCAGAAAGCTGACCGGCTGCTGGACGCTGTAAGCAAACTGCCTTTCGGGTGCTCTGCGGGCCACTGTTTGTGAGTTAGTTCTTAAGTTCTTATTGTTTTTACGCCTTTGTATTTGCACATCAGGAAGCCCCAGTACACCCAGCTGGTCCCACGCCAACGCTGGCCCCACAACCCAAGACTTTTCCGCTCCAGCCGCCCGTGCGGAGTTTGTTGCGGAAAGCTGACCGGCTGCTTGATGCTGTAAGCAGACCGCCTTTCGGGTGCTCTGTGGGCCACTCTTTGTGAGTTAGTTCTTACTATTGTTATGCCCGTGTTTTCACATCTGGAAACCCCAGTACACCCCGCTGGTCCAGCAACTCTGCCGGCCCCACAACCCAAGACTCTGCCGCTCCAGCCGCCCGTGCAGAGCTTCTTGCAGAAAGCTGACTGGCTGCTGGACGCTGTAAGCAAACTGCCTTTCGGGTACTCTGCGGGCCACTGTTTGTGAGTTTGTTCTTAAGTTCTTACTGCTTTTACGCCTCTGTATTAGCACATCAGGAAACCCCAGTACACCCAGGTGGCCCCACGCCAACGCCGGCTCCACAACCCAAGACTCTGCCGCTCCAGCCGCCTGTGCAGAGTTTGTTGCGGAAAGCTGACCGACTGCTGGATGCTGTAAGCAGACCGCCTTTCGGGTGCTCTGCGGGCCACTCTTTATGAGTTAGTTCTTACTATTGTTATGCCCGTGTTTTCACATCAGGAAACCCCAGTACACCCCGCTGGTCCAGCAACTCCGCCGGCCCAACAACCCAAGACTCTGCCGCTCCACCCGCCCGTGCAGAGCTTCTTGCAGAAAGCTGACTGGCTGCTGGACGCTGTAAGCAAACTGCCTTTCGGGTGCTCCGCGGGCCACTGTTTGTGAGTTAGTTATTAAGTTCTTACTGTTTTTACGCCTCTATATTTGCACATCAGGAAACCCCAGTACACCCAGCTGGTCCCACGCCAACGCCGGCCCCACAACCCAAGACTCTGCCGCTCCAGCCGCCCGTGCAGAGCTCGTTGCGGAAACCCGACCGCCTGCTGGATGCTGTAAGCAAACCGCCTTTCGGGTGCTCTGCGGGCCACTGATTGTTAGTTAGTTCTTACGTTCTTACTGTTTTTACGCCTCTGTATTTGCACATCAGGAAACCCCAGTACACCCAGCTGGTCCCACGCCAACGCCGGCCTCACAATAATAATAATAATAATAATAATAATAATAATAATAATAGTTTATTCACAGGTCCGCATCAAGGTACTGAAAAATCCGCCTCACAAAAGCACTTGCGTGCTTGTGCGGGAGAACGGGCAGTCCACTGAAACAATAATTTTACGCGGTTACTCGGTTTTTACAATTCTACAAAAATTTTCTTCAAACATCTATTCAATGTTGAAGCACAAAGGAAACAAAGCAAACACAAAATATAATCGTTACAATTTAGACATCACGTCCATAGTACTAAAGAAATAGCATGTGCCAAATACTCACAAACAACAAAAGAAAAGTCATGATACCAAGAAACGACAAAAGCGAGCATAAGGTATCGCAAAGGAAAAATGCACAATGGCAATAGAAAACAAACAAAAAGCAACACGTTTGGTCAAGGTATCTGGTGGAAATATACAGGTAATTGTAATATCGTACTCAGGGAATTGGAGAACGCACGCATGAAGATTTCATTTCCATGTTAATCTTGTACTATGCAAAAATACGCAGTAGAAAAAAAAAAAAGATGAGTTCACGAGAACGACTATTTAACCTTCACTCTCCTGTCTACACCATTTCCTCATTTCCTTTTTTACAGATTTTAAAGAGTGGAGAGTGAGTGAATTTTCAGGAAGTTGGTTGAAATATGTGGGCACATAAAATTTACGGAGCCTAGTTCCATAGTTAGTGTATATTCTTGGTATCTGAAACTTTTCCGTTTTTCTCAGTTGCCTTTGTTTGGTGGTATTTATTTTGAACTCTGATATGAAGTAATGATTCGTTAGAATGACAAATTTGCGCAGTTCATTTACTGTCAATAGGTCAAGTTCTGACAGCTGATGTTCAAACACCATATTTTCAAGTTTGGTTCCATACGTGATGTTCCGCACCATCCTTTTCATTAACTTATTTATTCTTTGTTTTTTGAAGTTTGAGCAGGATGCATAGATAGTAATTCCATATCGTAGTTTTGACTCTGCTAACATTTGATAAATTAATCGTCTTAGCCTAATATCCGCGGCGCTCCGCAATCTGTATAAATAGGATGATATTGTTCGTAAGTGATTTATTAGATGCTCTACATGGGAATTCCAGGACAGATGCTCGCCAAAATACATGCCTAGATATTTTGCGCGCGCGGTATATGAAAGTGGCGTACAGCTGCACTGAGTGCACTGACTTGTATGCAAAAAGATGGGTTTCGTAAGATGAATACGCCTTTGGTGCGTTCGAAAGCACATTAGTTGTGTTTTTTGAATGTTGACAAATATAGAGCTTTTAGATAGCCAGTTCATTACTTTATTGATGTCACTCTGCATGATTTTGACTGCTGTATCATAATTTTCATTTGCCAGAACTAATGCAGTATCGTCAGCGTATTGATAGAGGTTAGATTTCAGACGTAATAAGGCTAGATCGTTCATGTAGATGTTAAAAAGCATAGGGCCTAAAACAGAACCCTGCGGCACACCGCAAGTGGTCTGCACAGCGTCACTGATGCATTTGTCTATCTTAACTCGTTGCGTCCGGTTGGAAAAGTAATTTTTAAACAAGTCTAGGAAATGCCCTCGAAAGCCAAGATTTTCTAATTTATGCAGTAATATGGAATGGTCAATTGTGTCAAATGCCTTTGTCAGGTCAAGAAATATTGCAAGTATTACATTATTAGAATCTATTTTTTCATTCATGTAATCTGTCATGTCTTCAAGTAAAAGCGTAGTACTTAATTGTTGCCGAAAGCCATACTGGGTGTTGCTGATTAGTGAATATTTGTCACAAAAGGAGGTCATGATTTTTAAAACAAATTTTTCCATTATCTGCGAGATGACGGACAACCCAAGACTCTGCCGCTCCAGCTGCCTGTGCTGGGCCCGTTGCAGAAAGCCGATGAGCTGCTGGATGCTGTAAGCAGACTGCATTTCTGGCTCAGTCCGGGCTGCTGTTCACGAGTCCATTCTTACTGTTGTTACGCCTTTGTGTTTGCTCACCAGCAGAACCCAGGATACTCCGCTGGTCCCACGACTACGCCTTCCCCACAGCCTGAGGCTCTGCCATGCCAGGGCCAAGAAAACTTGGCAGCAACAATCAAAGTTACGGTGGTGCCTTTAGATTTGGTAAGTCCTCATCCGTCCCTTTATGAAAGTGTAGTGCTGCTCAGGTTTATGCAAATTAATTATCATCATTGCAGTACAATGTTATATGAGAGATGTAGTAGTTCAGGCTGCCTAACGCCTCATTCATGTGGATTGTGGTTTAGGTTTTGCAAGCTGGACTTAATGATCGAGGCCCTCTGGAAGCGCGACACTGCCCTAGAGTAAGTTATTGGCTTCTTTAAGCAGCATAATCTTTGTAAGGCGACTAACTTCTTTGCTTTTACATTTCTCAGGTTACAACGAAAGACCAAGAAACTCAGTGGGAAGTTCTGGCAATAGAAGACCACAGCTACTCTTTCAAGGAGTCTCGAAAACCTGCCATTGCGCTGAAAATGTCGGCTTCAGACATTATGTTTTATACGGGTGTTTCAAAGACCGTGTTCCTAAGTCTTGCAGAAGCCGTCTGTAAAATGACCACCGCGAACTCTCGGTTGCCTGCAGAAGACCAGCTTCTCATAACACTGATAAGATTGCGGTTAGGCCTCCTTTATGGGGACCTGGCTAGGAGGTTTGAGACCTCTGTCACCAAATATTTGTGACATTGTGAAAAACATGCTTCGGATCCTAAAGAAGATCATGAACTATGTTGTTTTCTGGCTGCCACGGTCGCGCATACAGAACAGTATGCCTTCCTCTTTTGTTGAAGGCGGTTACGGCAGGACGACTTGCATCTTTGATTGTACAGAAATCATTCTGCAGAGACCTAGGAAGCTCATGGCTCGAGCTCAAACATTCAGATCCTACAAAGCAAACAACACGGTCAAATTTCTTACAGTTATTGCCGCCAATGGCTTCATCATGTATGTTTCAGATGTGTATGGTGGGAGGGCTTCCGATAAATATATCGTGCGGCACTGTGGGGTCGAGGACCACCTCCAGCGTGGCGATGAAATAATGGCCGATCGTGGGTTCACTTTGGACGCCCACCTGGAGCTGCAAGGGGTGAAGTTGAACATGCCGGCTTTCACAAAGGGTAAGACGATTGCATGACATGAACCCTAATGCAGGCATTGTTTATTCATGTCCTTTCTGCAAATGATTTGTGTTAGTTACAGTCTTGGAGATAACTAGGGCTGGTTCTTGATTTTAAATTTTAGCCAGTTTCATTGCCTTGCAATAGTCGAATTTTTGGTTGCAGTGATAATCAAGCTCAATATATTGTGAAAAGAGCAAGGCCGCCTGCTCTTCGTTGCTTTCTTTCGCTGTGTGATAAACAATGCAGTGCACGTTTTCAGCTGGGGATAAACTTGAACCTTTAATTGAGGATGTTCAAATGACAGAATATTACTCCCAACTGTGAAGGCAAAGAGGTTTCCTGATGTTATCTGGCATGAGCAGGGTCATTCACTTCACAATCATTCCTGCAGTGCTAAATAGATGCTTGCGAGACGTTCAACAAAGACGCACGAAACTTTATTCATGACTGACTTGACTTTTAAAACGAGGAATCTTAGCGAGTACTACGATACAATGTAACATAAGAAACGGGCCTTGGCAGAAAGGCAATGACCTTTTCCCCATTCTCTTCCATGCTCTATCCTCCTCATCTGAAAGGAGCAGGTCTGGGCAACACCTTCTAAATAGCAATTTGATTATTTTATGTCACCTAAAGAGGCAAATGTGCACAGATTGGATACAAGTGTTGCGGCAGCACTGAAACGAGACTTGTCTCCTCACTGATTGAACATGATCCTCAGCCAAACACTGACGCAGCACTCATGTCTCATTTGTGCCTCATGCTTTCCTCTTTAGGTGCCATAAAATATTCAGGCCTAGAGCCTTTCTGTCTAGAAGGTGTTCACCTGGGAGCTAGTTCCTGCAGAAAGGAGGGATTTCCTCCTTTCTGGGTCAGAGACAGAATCAAGGAGAGGTATCCTCGTCTCTGGCTGCAGACTGGCCCTTGTATTGAACTTAGCTTAAGCTGGAAGCAGTCCCAGCCTAAATGTGATAAATGTTATTGGCATTTTTGTGTTCCCCACAGATGAATGGACTAACGTTTTAAAAGCATGGGAACCGTAAAAAAAAGAGGGATTTTTTTTTCTTCATCCAGTTAAAAATAATATTCAATTAATTGTGAGGTTAGTCGATCAGTCACCCAGTCATAGTGAAGTTAAAAATAATATTCAATTAATTGTGAGGTTAGTCCATCGATCACCCAGCCATAGTGAAAAACAACAAGAGGGAAGTCTTCAAAATAAAGTACCTTAGTCAGTCAGTCATGCCTTTGCTGCTGCTTAATATGGAGATAGCATCCTTGGAAATATAACTGTTTGCTTAAATGTGAAGCCCACCTCAAATGTTTGCAATGTAAGTTTGATCTCACTACGTGCTTGCATTGTGCAGTGCTTCATGCTTCTTCGCCCAGCTATTTCGGTGGCCAGAGTGCTGCACTCTCCAGTGGCTCGGCACTAGACTTGTCAACTTGTTGGTGCACAACATGCAACTTCTTTGAGTGGATACCTCCAGCAACTTTCCCTATCTGCCGAAATAGTGGGAACATGGTTCTTAATTCTTAATCTCACCAAGCACTTTAAGGAAATAGGAGCAACTCAAGCATGCTTTTGCATGTCTGGCATTGCATGTGCAGTGCTCACGAAACTTAAACACAACACACAAACTGTCTTTTTTTTTCATCGAAATGCTATCCTGGCAGCAGCCAAGCCATGGTTTTGTGACGTAGCATTTTAAAAACTATTGTGAAGAACTACATAAAGTACCCATTGTTCAGCTTTGTCAAGGATAGTACTGCCATGAGAAAACAGTTTGCGTGTTTCGTATGCAAAGAGAAACGAAGAGAGGAGTACATGAGAGCGCACAGGGATGTCAGAGCGCCGAGCTCTAATTAGAAGGTGCATCCGAATGCAAGGTACTGCGCCATGCTCTTGTTTGCTCTGATTAGAAAGAAACTCTGACGACAAATGCAGCTAGCCTTTGCGTCTACCCACTATTCCTTCCAATCAGAGCTTGGCACTCTCTCCCCGCACGCTTGCAGTAAATCTGCAACTCGCAAACTTCTTAATGTTTGTCATGATTTCCTTAGTTCTACATGTCCTCCATTGTTTCTAGTTCATTGCATAGCCAGAAATTGTGGTGATGTGATGTATTCCTTACTAAAGGTAGCATGCTATATGTGAAGCTTGCAATGGAAGGACTGGTCAAAGGTACTGCAGGATGCAGCGTTAGTAAAACTAAACAATCGTATGTCTTCTTTATTATTGCAGGGAAATCCCAGCTCTCCGAGCTCGATGTGACTCGCACGAGAAGAATCGCCTCATTACGGATACATGTTGAGACAGCGATTAATCGCATTAAAACATACCGTATCTTCAAGTCAGCGTTAACCATAACGTCGAGGAGAACCATCTGTGATATGGTCTTCATCTGCGCAGGACTGTGCAATCTGAAGGCACCTCTGATTGCAACGCAAGAAACAGCGGCAAGTGCCAGCGTTGATGTGAAGACACTGACTCTGTAGACACTGAATTCTTGAGCATGTTTCCTACATGTTTCGTTCTAATGTATCGACTCTGATCAAGAAAATGAAACCCGGTTTTTGGCCTGCATAGACAAACTATTTGTTGCCGAAAGTTGAAACTGGGAATGTGAGGCTAGCAGTGGTCAGAGAATGCGAAGGTTTGACAACATGAAGTTACCTGGATCATCCAAATACTTGGGGCAAACGAAAAAACTGGTATTGTAGATGTATCTAATATTTCGGTGGGAAAAATTTGTCAGTGAGAAATGCAGTATTGTTTTTAGAGCGCAGCTCTTAGGCGCCCGTTTCCGGCTTGAGCGGCGTCGGCGTCGGCGTCGCCGTCGGCGTCGCCGTCGGCGTCACCCCAAGGTCACGTGACCCTCCCCAAGGTCACGTGACCCTCCCCAAGGTCACGTGACCCCCCAGGTCACGTAACCCCCAAGGTCACGTGACCCCCCCCCCCCCGGTCACGTGACTCCCAGGTCACGTGACCACCCAGGTCACGTGGCCCCCAGGTCACTTGACCCCCCAGGTCACGTGGCCCCTAGGTCACGTGGCCCCCCTGGTCACGTGACCCTCCCCCCAGGTCACGTGACCCCCACCCCTCCGCGCCTTCCCCCCTCCTCAAAATCTGCGCTCTAATGCGGCGTTACAGGGAGTTGTAAACGGCTTTCATTTTTTTTGCAGACCATACTTTTAGCACAGAATGTGGTTTATGGGTTGTTCACAATGAGAAATTAGTTATGAACACGCGTCATAACGACAGACATGTCACATTAAAGTTGTGTATAAAATCAACATAGCCCCAGCAGGCATAGAGTCTAGGTCGGCTGCAGCTGCTCTCAGTAGACAAATTCGGATAGCAAATCCTGTCAATAGCAATTTAGAAAACCACATGCATCATGTGGGGTTTGTGCAGGACATATTCCGTGCAACCCGGACTTTGTCGGCATGATTAAGCTATTTGTTTTTAAAATAAATGCCACAGGCATTTAGTGGCATTTCTTCTGTTCTACATGCATTACGCTGAGGTAGTCGTATATTTATAGAGAAATTTGGTTTTTTTCATTTTTCGATTCAGGGAACATGTTCTCCAGCTTTTGCATTCCGTTACTACCACTGGTGTCGCATTCTCTTGCAGTTTCCACTACCTATGCGGCTCAAAAGACAGGTTTCATATCCTTGGACAGACCCGGTAGTGTGGTTTATGATCATTGCTCTATCTCTGTTTCTTTTGTGTGCCTCACATCGCTGATGTTGAGTACAATTTTTGTATGTGTGTTTGTTTTGATCTCTTGTCTGCAGGACGGAAGTTTTTGTTTATTTTTTTGCTCACTTAAAGGGGCGATGGAACGATTTTCAGACTTCAGAACAAAAACCTTCCATTGCTTAAGTGCACTAGATATTTTTTTAATAATAGTGGATTTACACAATTGCACAACATACGTCACAGCGACAGGAGATCGGCAATCACGTGATTCGCTAACACTATGACATCATTGTCGTTTATGCACCGCCTCCCTAACAGAATTCTGAGAATTTTTACGCCACTTCCGCTTCTGCCCTCAATTCCACTCCCGTGTCGTAACTTAAAGTCACATTCTTCGGACCCGCTACGAACTTTCCAAGGTCTAGCCATACAACGTGCAAGTTCGTCTGCTCGGTTGGTCGTGTGCATGCTCCGGAAAAAGTGGGGTGTCTGTTACATCCACCCTCAAAGTGGGAACGGTAAGGCATTTTTTTCAAATGCTTGGCCTTCAACTAGTGTTTGTGGTTTCGATCATGTGGTCGTTGCTTTTTGATGCGTTCACTGGCTGTGCGCGCTTGCTCGAGGCACTGTGAAGTTTTGAGCAGGACATCCACGCTATTCCCACAGGAGGATCTCACTAAGAGCTGCTGCTGTAAAAATCATACAAATTGAAGTTTATGGTATCTTTCAACTATTACGCCGTCTATTGAGTCACATGTAGTGATGTTACAATGGTTGACAGAGGGGGTTTGCAGCTGTGTTTTTAAACATTCTCGTGACCTTCCTTTTTTCACCGGTGGGAAGAGGAGCTTTCGCCTTAGACAGGAACAATTTTCAAACTTTGGTTTGATCGCCTCGGAACACCATAGCCAGACGGCATCGGTAATGGTCGTGGCAGGTAGCCGATCTTGGATGAGCGAGGAAACATAAGCATGAACATTCGGTTTTTGCTCGCTTATCATGATAGCATCGGAAGGGGATGATTTGGTTGACTTCAGGTGAATGGCACGCTTACACACGCAACTTGCTCGTTCACTGCGATGTAGCTCGTGATAACTTCGGGCCGTTTTTCTCATGGCTGCCCCATGCTGCTGCAAGTTGAGAAATGATCTGGTTTTTGCTTTGCGAGAACATGGAAAATCACAATATTTCAGGGAAAGTCTGTACATTTACTTTTACTTATGTTGATACAAACAAAATATAATTTATATGCTGCAGGTTCGTGTAATAACTTGTTTCACCTCCCCTTTAGGTTGAAAGTGTTAGTATTTCTATTTGATGCAAAGGATAAAGCTTGGCTTATGGACTAAGTGTAGCGAAAATGTAGGTTTTTCACATGCCTCGTTTTACTCAAGCCAATTATTTCTCCTCTTTCCGTGTGATATGTGTGCTAGTGTAAACACAAATAATATATTAATAAATAAAAGACCCTGCTTAGCCGAGGATAATCTTAAAATGTTAAGCAGCTTAAAGGGATGCTGAACTGAAATCTGGATTCCACAAAACACGGCGGCAAAAGCGTGCAACGGGATGCTACTAACACCAAAATATCACTGATACAGCGATATCTCGAAGAGATGACCATATTTTTCAGAAAAAGGAGGTGCATTTGACAGTTGTGTTTACGTCTTGTTTCTCCGAGGAGGAGAGGGAACGGCCTCGCGTCTTCTCCGCCTCGATGGGGCGAAGCGAGGACAGGAGGAAACGAGATATCTTGACGTCACACGCGTCCAATCTCGGCCTCTTTTTCCAAAAATACGGCCGTCCATTCGAGATATCGCCTTACAAGTAGTGTTGTGGGGATTGTAGCGTCCCGCCTACAGCTCCGGCATTGTTTTCTAGAATCCAAATTTCGGTTCACCATCCCTTCAAGTGCAGTTTTCAAGATTGGTTTGGAACCGGTGGTCCCCTCTTCAGCTTTGACAACACATGCAAGAGCTGAGGACGAGGACACTGGTCTCGAAAGTCTTGGAAGCAGTCCTTGGTGTGTTGTACATTTCAAGATTTTCCAAAGTTGGACAGTTTTTGTACTTCTTGGACGCTTGCAAGTTACTGATTTCTGTTCTGCTTGACTGTTTGTGGTATGTGTATATGAAATAATCTAAGGAATGTGAAAGACAAATAGCACGGTCTTCACACCTCATCGAAGCTTGAAAAACATGACGAGCAGGCGATAATCAACACTGGCTTGTTGAATGAAGCATTGTCACCGCTCCAGCTGCTGCTTGATTTATTTCACCTTTTGTTCTTCTCGCTCTTTGGAAAAAGTTTTATTACCTGAGGGCCAGTCGCCTGTATTCAAGACACATGTTCAGTTTGCCGCCCCTGTGCATCTTTTCGAGGTGCGGCAACATTGAAGAAAAATAAAACCGGCTCAGCCGAGGTGTGTTTTCAGCAATGAAGCTGCCATCGAAAGAAATCTCCAACAACACATCGCTGTCCTTTGACCACACATACAAAAAACAGAGCTGCTTCCCTGTGCAGAGCATCGTATACTGCACTTGGCTATAAAAGCCGTAACTTCCAGTCTTTTTTAGTGTGTATGTGTCATCTTTCTCTGGACATCATACCTCTTGTTAGTGGCAATCATTGCCCTGCAGTCTTGCACCTCTGGACACTTCATTTCCAGGATGGCATTTTGACTTTCGATGATGCCATCAGGAGTAGCAGAGAGCCAGGGCTCCTCATCGCAAACTACAGTTCCACAGAGGGAAACAGTGAACCCTGTCTTTACGATAAAGGCCTGCCGTGCTACGGGTTCATACATGCGTCCATGTCTAGTGGCAGCATTTCCGTGGAATGAACCGCCTGTTAGGGTGAGAACGGTCTTCTCATGAGATGTTTTTATCATCTTTGGTACGCACTTAACGTTGGATGCTGTGACGCGCAACTTCCGTGAATCTTTCCACAAGGCATTTGTAGTGCCCAGTGTTTGAGTTTCAAGCTGCACTGCTGCAGTACTAGTTAGTACAACAAAGTCACTATATAATAAGTTGCATGCTGGGCATGATTCTGAAAGAGTTTCTGCCCTGTCGTGGTCTCGGTGGCTTGGGGCCTGGTCAGGCACCTTGGCAACAGGTTGAGCCTGGGGCTGACTATGAGCTGTGATGGTCTCGTGCTAAAGGGTTCCTGCAATATAAACAAAATTAATTAAAACCAAAACATACAACTTCATATCAATGAATTACATTAGAAAAGCCAGAACAAATGATAACAGGCATCATTAGCTTGTTTGCAGTTTGTTTAGGTGATCTCTGCATTTAGAAATAGTACCTGATGTGTCAAGGATGGACAAAATGGTGCTGGAATTGAAATTTGATATCACAGAATATTTTATTTTCAAATGTTTCCTGCTGATACCACACCGCTGGTAAATCAAAGGGGGTGGCAGACACAGATGACTGGTCAGTGTGACTCGCCAGTTGGAACAAGGTCTGTAGAAGCTCAACATCGAAGAGTTGTATATTTATTGTAACAGTAATTTGCAATTTTGTTCCTAGATATTTGGATGAACTTGAATGAAAGCACTGAAAACTGAAGTACAGAATGCGACACTGTTAGCACAAACAAGCGATTGCAAGTTTTTCATGTTCTCTGAACTGCAAGGCTGTCCCAAAAGTACTTCCATAGAGGAACATAAGCAAGTGTTGTGTTGATAATGTACATACTAAGTACAATCGTTAAGGTAATGCAGATAGGCTGGATTGCTCAAGCTCTATGGTTGCCCTTGAGCTCTAATCTTGTTATTTATCTTATGTGAAGCTTCACGTCTGATCTTATATTCCTAACGAGCGTGTTGGTAAGATGTACTAGATCACAGAAAGTATAAAACATAGAGAGGACGAAACACAGACGACTACATTCTTTCACTTGTAGTCGTCTGTGTTTCGTCCTCTCTATGTTTTATACTTTCTGTGATCTAGTACGTCTGATCTTGTTTTGTTAAATATTGCCGTCATCTTTTTAGGGGCATGGCACAATTGTTTTTGAGTAGTGTTGTTAGCAGAGCTTGCCCCAATTCAAACTTGCCAAGTGGACCAGGGTACTGGACTTCCAAATGATTAACAGTTAGACAATTAATAAAGGAGTATGACAGCTACTTTGACCCTACTGTTTCACGACAGAATGAATGTTCCACATGTTTGGGGTAGTTGACAGGTGGAATGAACCTGTCATTTCCACTTAAAATGAACTTCACATAAGCTCACTATGCAGAGTTTTGACATAATAATTATAAGAATAGCTAATACTTGCCTGGTATGCGGAATAGTCTCTTGAACGGAGCTGCTGCATGGAACTCCTGGAGCTCCTGGTCGTCCCGAAAGGAATGGAACTGATTCGGTTCTGTAACTTCAGTCCCTTTTCTTTCTACCGCCCTGGCAGTTCCTTTCTGGAGCCGGAAGCTGATGTTTTGCAGGGGTGCTGGCACAACATTCTTCTTGGTCCCCTGATTCCAGTTCATTGCGGAATCGGTGCATGCCTGCCCAGTAAGGCCAGCACTTGCCGCACAGTCAACTTTCCACAGGACAGCCCCGACGTGGCTGCAAACTCTTGCCTTGCCGGCCATGCACGTGCATTCACCAGTTATAACCTCACCATCTTTCTTCGCGCAAATCCATGCATCATTGGGCCTGTTCACAGACTGTGAACCTTGAACAGTTCCTTTTAGTAGAAGTGTGCACGGGTCAACCTCATGCACCAGCAGTGCTCCGACCCAGCCGCTTTGCACATAGTTGTAGGAGTCGAGGCTCTTGTACGCCTTGACCTCTTCCAAGTCGCAGGCCTTGGTCTTGAGAAGATAGTAAACTATTTGTGGGGAACGAATTTCTGGCCACTTCTTTAGGTTGTCCTCCCATGTAGTTATGCAGCTTGGATGTGGGTAAAGGCGGTTCTCTGAAAATAAAAGATGCCACACAAAATTAGGGTAATGGTAGTTAGTGGCATTAGAGTTCCACCAATATCAGCACATAAAAGAAGCAAATGGACAGAATAGAAACGGACATCTACAAGTGCAGTAATAGGCTTCGACAAGTCAAATGTAGAACGAATTTTGCAGCTTGTTGTGCAAATGTAAGACCCTGGGTGTAATAATTGTTACTGGCTACTCAAGTTTTGTTTTTCATTCCGTTGATTCCTACGAGGATGTGCACTATAATTTTGTGTGTTGCTCTCGAAGGTACGAGAAGCAACGCCTTTTACGGGTAGCGACGCCCGTTAAAATACGTTAATGGAAACAATACGAAAAAGGGGGCGCAAAATCGCCGCCCCCCCCCCCCCCCTTCACCCCCATCTCCTGAATAGTTCCGACGCATCTGGGCGTCATACGAAGTACAGAAGTCCCGGTAACTAGCGATGGTACCTCGACGGTGCACCATAACGATAAACCGTTCAGCCCGCGTCGCCAACTCCCTTTGTGAGTATTTCTACGATTAAACAATGATACTTCCATGCCCAGGGTCGCCCTCGCTCGCGCATAGAAACCCTCCGTTAGTCATTCGCAGAAGGCTGTCATTCTTCACAAACAACAACACGCAAAGAGTAAACGCTGGTAAACGTGCACAGGAAAAGTGAACATACCTCCAATTTCGCTTACCAGCGACGCTGACGACGAACCTCTTGGCGCAGTTGGCGCAACAACGGGCGCCATGAAGGCGAATAAACACGCCAGAACACAAGAATAATTCACACTTTCAATAACAAACAAATTAAGAACTCACTAAAGGGAAAACAATGAAGATACGATGCACGGGGTCAATGGGGATAGCGCGGGATCTGGGAACAACACCGCTCTCCGCATGCCAAAATGGGCGCACAACAGCCGTACGCCAGACGGCGCGGCTGTCGCTGCAACACGCAAGAATGCGACGACTACGCGGAAAAGGTCTATAGGCCACCTGCGCTACCCAGGGAGGGTCGCAAAATGGGACACGTCAGGCTCTGCTTCATGCAGATAGCGTGCCATGCTCTGATGCCGACCGCAAAATCACAAAATCAATACACAAAACAAATTCGAACGCCTTTGAATCATGGGTCAAAGCCAAAACGCTGAGAGCATGAAACAAGAAACGCGGTTTCACGAGGAAACCAAAAAAAAAAGGAAAAAAAAAAGCATTGGGACGCTAGATATTTTGGTGTCACCATGCAGAGTTAAAAATTCAATACTCTAGCGGGGGTGTCATTAATTCGGCACTTTCGATTGTCTTGCGGCATTTTTTCTTCAGAACTACACACAAAAATAAAACCTCAGTGAAGGTCAGTGGCGTACCAGCTTGTTTTTGGGTGCCTCTGCCTCGACAAAACAAGATGTTTGAGGAAAAAAATAAGTCAGCCCACACCATGGATAGAACCCGGGTCTGATACGTATGAGGCAGACATCTTACCACTAAGTTGCGCTACCGCTTCGGAAACTCGCATTTAGGAAAAAAGGATGCTTTAAATACGTGGTTCGACACAATGGTTCGACAAGTGTTAATTGGTGTTTGCCTCTCGTGGGCCTTGTTTCGTTAAATGAAGTGTAATCACAGAGACGCAGTCGCAAATTACCTTGTATCATATTATAAAGAAACTTCAGCCGATCTGTTTTTCTCCGGGTTGCTAATCACTCAATCCCGATCTTGGATACAAATCTGAAACGGATGACATAAAACCATAACGGTTGTACACAAACCGCAGTGCTTTTTTTGCACAGTCTCTAACATATCAATTGACACCTTTGTATGAGGGTCCCATACAATACATGCATATTCTAGCATTGGTCTTATGATGGTCTTATAAGCAGTCAGTTTAGTTTCAGGTGAACAGAGGTTAATATTTCGTTTCAAAAACCAGAGCTTCCGCATTGCTTTACGAGCTATAAACTGAATATGTGCACTCCATGACAAATCAGAGGTAATTAAAACTCCGAGGTATTGATATTGATTAACAGTCTCGAGCGGTACTTCATTGATAGAATATGTAAAAGGCAAAGGGTTGTTCTTCCGCGTCACGGTCATTTGAACGCACTTTTTACAGTTCAGAACCATATTCCATTTTATGCACCATGCATGAACCAAAGATAGACAATAATTTAATTCTTCTTGATCAGACGGGTTGTTTACCTTAGCAAATAAAACACAATCGTCAGCAAAAAATCGAATTTGTACATTGGGGTGGTGTATCTTTAAATCGTTAATAAAAATTAAAAACAAAAGCGGCCCAAGGACCGAGCCCTGGGGCACGCCCGAGAAAACGGGTGACTCGGGGGAAAAACAATGGAAACAATACGAAAAAGGGGGCGCAAAATCGCCGCTCCCCCCCCCCCCCCCCTTCACCCCCATCTCCTGAATAGTTCCGACGCATCTGGGCGTCATACGAAGTACAGAAGTCCCGGTAACTAGCGATGGTACCTCGACGGTGCACCATAACGATAAACCGTTCAGCCCGCGTCGCCAACTCCCTTTGTGAGTATTTCTACGATTAAACAATGATACTTCTATGCCCAGGGTCACCCTCGCTCACGCATAGAAACCCTCCGTTAGTCATTCGCAGAAGGCTGTCATTCTTCACAAACAACAACACGCAAAGAGTAAACGCTGGTAAACGTGCACAGGAAAAGTGAACATACCGCCAATTTCGATTACCAGCGACGCTGACGACGAACCTCTTGGCGCAGTTGGCGCAACAACGGGCGCCATGAAGGCGAATAAAAACGCCAGAACACAATAATAATTCACACTTTCAATAACAAACAAATTAAGAACTCACTAAAGGGAAAACAATGAAGATACGATGCACGGGGTCAATGGGGATAGCGCGGGAGCTGGGAACAACACCGCTCTCCGCATGCCAAAATGGGCGCACAACAGCCGTACGCCAGACGGCGCGGCTGTCGCTGCAACACGCAAGAATGCGACGACTACGCGGAAAAGGTCTATAGGCCACCTGCGCTACCCAGGGAGGGTCGCAAAATGGGACACGTCAGGATTTGCTTCATGCAGATAGCGTGCCATGCTCTGATGCCGACCGCAAAATCACAAAATCAATACACAAAACAAATTCGAACGCCTTTGAATCATGGGTCAAAGCTAAAGCGCTGAGAGCATGAAACAAAAAACGCGGTTTCACGAGGAAACCAAAAAAAAAAGGAAAAAAAAAAAGCATTGGGACGCTAGATATTTTGGTGTCACCACGCAGAGTTAAAAATTCAATACTCTAGCGGGGGTGTCATTAATTCGGCACTTTCGATTGTCTTGCGGCATTTTTTCTTCAGAACTACACACAAAAATAAAACCTCAGTGAAGGTCAGTGGCGTACCAGCTTGTTTTTGGGTGCCTCTGCCTCGACAAAACAAGATGTTTGAGGAAAAAAATAAGTCAGCCCACACCATGGATAGAACCCGGGTCTGATACGTATGAGGCAGACATCTTACCACTAAGTTGCGCTACCGCTTCGGAAACTCGCATTGTATCCGCTGCCTATGTTGACGGCGGCAGCGCCTATCTGCACGAACCAGCCAATCCGGCGTGAGCGCCGTTGCTAGGGTTTGTATCACCTGAGCTTTAAAAATATGCCCGCGCGGGTCGGGGGGCGGTTCCATTGGTATTCCTTGGGCGCCGCCGGTGAGTGTTTGCCCTGCCAGTGGCGGCTGTTTCAGGGGGGGGGGGGGGGCAAAACACACGCCCTGCCCCCCCACTCTGAGAACTGAGAGGGCAAGCGCCTCCCTTGCCCCCCCCCCCCCCCCCCCCCGGTTGGGACGCCCATGGTGAAGGTGCTATAAGTTGTGGGAGGCCCAGTCGCGTGAGTTTGTAATACCCGAAATGCGGGCGCCACAGTTTCTTCATGGCTTCAGCGCAGGATGTCTTTCTCGAGTTAAAAGTAAGCAGATTCCGTTTTGGTTATTAATCTTGTTTTTCTTTTCTTTTTTAACGTCGGATTTTGGGCGGTTAAAAATAGAAATACCTCGCCAGCATAGCCCATTCACTCAGGACACTCTTGACACTCAACCAAATACGGCGTCGCGTACGGTATGTCAGGATGGCGTCGGCGCGACCCATCCCTTTTTTTATACATATTGGCTGGACCAAAATTGTAACGGCACAATTTTTCAGATTTTATCCTATATTGGCGCAATACTGTGTGCTGCCTGGGCTGTATATTTACACGTCTTCATTCACCTTTTGCAAGTGGAGATGCTTTTTCTTAAATTCAAGTTGAACTGATAAAACTGACGCACGCGCGATACGTAATTTTTGGCTCGTGTCGGACGGTGAGTTCGATCGGAGTTGCCAAAACTATTCTCTAGCACCTCCTAATCATACGCGACTTCGTGTGGCGAATAATTATACTGGATGTTTCTACCGCCGTAAATCAGCAACAGTTTCACCAAAGCAATGAACGTTAACGAATATGAAATTATGGGTGTATTCGACTGCATCACCCTAACGCCCCTTTCACACCGTGTGAATGAAGGGCGGATAATTCGCCCATACACCCTTTTTACACGATTTCAGACACCATCGCTACAAGTGAGGCGTAAAAAGGGCATGTAGGGGGTTTAAAACCTCAGCACACTCTTTTTACACCAACCGATATTAAGAAATCGTGCAACAAAAGTGTAAAAAGGGTGTTTTTCCTAACTTACACCCTTTCTACACCCTTTTTACACGATTATGGGTGTTATAATGTTTAGTGTGTACGTGAGCCAAAACGTCCAAAGTAAATCCTAAATTGGGTATTTGGGGCATGCCAAAGTTTGGCTTTTCCCTGGTTAGCCACTAGCGTGCCAAATATCTGCCAAACGTATCAAAGGAAGCCGAGAGGCCTGCCGAGGTTTGGCATCTTTTTGGGTGCCACAGAAGTGTTCTTTCACGCGCTTCAGAACAAAAGTTAACTTATTAATTGTTCCAAACACGATGGTCGGATGTCATCATCTTTTCTTTTCCAAACATCACGGCAATACTTGGGAGTGACTTGCCAGTACCGGCCGAAAATCAGTTCCAATATCGAAGAAATGTCCTGTTTGACACCACCGCTCGATATCCGGCAGGTATTGGCGTACAGTCGTATCGCCACCGGACTAGTATTGGCGCAATATCGTGCGAATGCTTACGATGAGTCTGCTCTGTATTGGCTGGATGTCGCGCAAGTCTGTTTTTTAAAGGCCTTTGCAGATCAATTGTTTCATATCAGCCGCATGCACGGACGAACAAAATGATTTTAGATCGCTCCTAGATGTTTATTAAACAACTATCATTACACACAGCTTAATATCGACCCATTTAAAAAAGTGATACTTCTCTGTAAAACCCAAAAGCAAATTATTGAATAGAATTCGCACTGTTTTAATACCAAGGAAAACTCATAAATGGCACACGAAGGACTGTGGGAATTGTGAGGAAACAGGACTGCTATCAGAAGCATGCTTGAAGTGTACTTAGTAGTTAAAGAGCAATAGCATATAATCTGTGAAAGATACATATTTTGAGTCAGGCAACGCAGAGCAACACAAACAAAAGTTGAGAAGCAAGAATATCACCCACATTTAATGAAACTCGTGCTGTCGCTGAAGAGAAGTTTCCTACCGAAGCGCGTTCAACAAGCACAGTACAACAATTCCATGGACTCCAACGAAGAAAGCGACCATTATCAAAAAGTTGACATGAACGAATTGCGGTCGTTAAAGAGAAAAACCACGACAGCGACTGCAACGCATAAAAGCAAGAGAGCACTGAAGAACGCATTTCGCAAACCGGACCTACGTGGCCACCTGCCCATTTCCATAACTTTGCAAATGGCGAAGACTACGGCCATAGTGATCCCATCAGCGTGTCAGAGCGAGTGACAAAAATTCGTCCAAGCATTTTCGTCCTACTCGCCCTACGAAAGAGGCTGCGCGCTTTCGCTCCCCCCCCCCCCCTTTTTTGATTTGCTTGAAACGGCCGTCGCGCTCACTCACAGTCACACAAAGACACAAAAGCAGGTGGCGAGGCTTAACAGAAGGCAAGGTCGAAGGTAAATGGACAATGCAGCTAAGCTCCCTCTGCATTTTTGACTGACTGTTATTATTGTAAGGAGACGGGAGACAAAGGTAGTGTTTCGTAGCCGATGCTTGGAATGTCACCATTGGTTGGGGGGGGGGGGGGGGGGGGAGTGAAAGATTCTGAGAGGAAGGAGTGCCTGGGTTGACATTGTCAAATGCTTCAAGTGAACGTTAAAAAAATCGTCGCCGCCAGTATTTCATTTTTAGTTCCCCTGAATGTGAAGCGGGCGTGGGAACTCAGAGCCACGGCCGCTTCACCCTTTTGTTATAGCTAGGCTTTGACAGTGGTCAATCATAATTCAAAACACGCACACAGATCCACTCAATTTTGTAACGCGTCGCCTAATAATGGCATGTTTTGAGGAGGCGTGCGCTCATCAGTCTCGTGCAGCGCTTGCTCGATGGCAGCAGTTGCGGTTACGTCGGACCAGTCTCGCGGCGCGGCCCGTTATTGGCGTGTGTACCTAGGCGCGAGTACAACAATCCGGTGCAATATGTGTTTGCAGAATCACCCTTGTCTGGTCCAGCCGGAGGAATATATTAGACCCATTTTAGGGCTGAGAAAAATAAAGAAACATCCAAAGTTAAATAGAAATACACGAGCAGAACTAAAATTCCTTTTTATTTAATTAAGTTTCAGACCACCCGCGTACCGACAATACCTCATAGGTAAGTTATCTTTAAACATAAATAAACAAGCTCCAATGGGCCCTGCCTTGATTACTTTGGCATTTGTCAGAGAATCGAGGTTCAAAGATTCCAGATGCTAAGTGTACTGCCAGACACTGAAGCATAGCTATGACACTTTTTTCGCGATTTGAGATTGAAGACGCTAGATGACCCCCGAAATTTCACGCAGGAAGCCTAACCGTGGCACTTGTTAGGCAATTTAAGTCCACAAATGCTAGGTGACAGCTGAACTATCAAAAAATGAAACCTAATTTTGGCACCTATTTGGCGAATTAGCCCCAAAGATGCCCGATTGGAGCCGAACTCCCAGGCAGTATACCTAAATCAGGCACTTGTTTGGTGACTTTTACCCATAGCCGCCAGATGGTAGCCGAACAATCAGAAAGAGAAGCCTAACTTTGGCACTTGTTTAGCGAATTAGGTCAAAAATACCCAAACTCTTGCCAAAGAAGGACAGATTTGGCTTTACATTGGCTTCTTCGAGCTTCTCAAATCCCAAAACTCGCAGACAGTTATCAAATTTTGGTCCAGATCTCGGTGCTACCTGGGAGGTCATCACGAGGCACTCAGAAATACCATCATGAGAACTTCTTTGCAACAGAAGAGTGCACGGCTCAAGCAACACGAGACGGACCTGAGCCCCCAAGCTTCAAAGGGACGCAGTACAGTGAGCTTGTTTTGGACGGAGCACATTTTTATCTTAACTCGCCCGACAACTGTGTTCAACAGAAGGATAGCAACATCGCTGTTGTTAAAGGCTTGATTCTGAATCTAAACAAACTCTAGACTTCAAGGCTACCATAATCAGAGCTAGGAATTGTGGAGCTATATGGCTCCCCAAGCAATATTTAGTGTAGAGTCTGCAGGACATCAGGTGCAAGTTCTTCTGCTTGCGATATAACCTGGGCTATGCTGTTTTCCTCTACTTCACTTGCAAGTTTGATCAATGTTTGCAACCGTGGTACACTTAGTTGTACTTCATTCAAAAACTGAATTTTAGTAAATAATGACTGGGCTTAAGGGTAATAAATCCTTTATTTATTAATTTAAGAAATTGTACTCTGTTCATTTTTTGGCGGATAATGACGTCGCAGTTCTCCCTAGCTGTTGGGTACACAGTGACGGCACAGCATGGTCACTTTAGATATTGAAACGTTTGACTAGGAAAATTAAAGAGCGTTAAGAGCCCTCATGTAACTGGGCCACAATATTCTTTCCGGTGAAGGCATGTTTTAAGTGAACGGATGGTGCGATTGAGCCATTGTAAAAATTGTTCATTTCACTATTATTTGGTATGACTATCAAGGAACCATTCTTTATATAATTATATCAGTTCCTTGAGCCCAATATATCTCCTGCTATAAATTTCCAACCATTCCAACTTTGAAACGATGTACAAAGTTTAGCTAAAGACAATATATATTTCAGTCCTTTGAAAAATATGAAACTTTGCATAGTTCGTAGTGCTATACAGGGCGCCCAGTTTTGGCACGAATTTTTTTAAGAACATAAAAGGATGGTTGTTGCGTTCATATAGTCTTATTGCAAGTTTGTTAGAGTTGGCAGGCATTCGGTAGGCAGATAATGAATAATTGTTCCCATGTCATTTGTCCAAAGGTGTTAAATATGTTTTTTTTATTATGTACTGAATTTAGTGTGATGTTGGAAATGCCCTTTTGTTGGTAGTCACTAATAGAGGACAAATAGTATTCTTAAAAATTAAAAAGAAGAGTCTACTCTGAGGTATGTCATATGTTTTGCTTTTATTGACCCACCAATGAATGATGATATGCCGAGAAGGACATAAATGATGCAGGTGCTATATCGTTAAATACCGAAATATAACTTCAGTTTTCTGCAGGGCATATACTCCTCTTGGTGTCCTCTTGTCGCAAACTGAAAAGCAGGGCACATATGGGAATGATAAAGAGAGCCAAAATGGACATAGCACGGTAACATGAAGGGCAGACCACAAAGAAATCTTCACGATCAGCGAATCAGTGGAAGAATAACAAGAGCTGTGACATTGCAAAGTTGGGACTACTTGATTTGCCCTATCGGCTCCAAGCGACAGCTGCACGATATGAATATCTCACGATCTATGCATTATCAAAGCTGTCCTGAAGTGCTGTTACTGAACACCTGCAAAGGGTGATAAAATCAAATAATTTAAGATGAATATACCAAATCAGCACTGTATTTTCTTGAATGTCAAAAATCAGTGTAGCCAGTTGCGATAGTTACATTCTAGCCTCTATTTAAGAAATGACCACTAAACCAGTTAGAAATTGTAATGAACTAACATTAGATAATTAGCACACTGATTGTGACACATGTCCCTCTACTGAATGTGTGTCGAGTTCACTATATTTGCATTGGAGATACTAATCATGTAATCGTCGGACTTTCAAAGGACATAATTAATCGCCTATAAACAAAGACTTTGTATGACACAGTGTGGAGGCGATCGATTTATATAGGAGGATGCATGCTGAGAAGAATCATGTTGCCAGACATGAAGTATCGTTGGAGACCCTAAGTTAGGTATGCTGGTTACCCCTTAGGAAACTGCTTCTTTCTTATGCGCGTAGGTCATCAGGATGTACAACAACATTTATGCAGCAGTTACGGTTCTATTTTTATGGCATGTGCTTAATAGACCTCATGTGACCTGCACATATTGGTCTATGTCCCATTTTTATTAACTTTGCTTCATCGGGCTGCCTTTAAACTTAACGTGGACACTAGCTCAATATAGGTCGGCTAAGGCATGGCACTAATGATATGGGTATCCAGCTCGGATGTGGAAATAGGCTTGCTTTCAGAAACTGGTGTGGTCGGCTTTATGTTTCAGTGACATACGGTGATGCAAAGAAAGGGGTGGAGACGTCCGACCTACCAATGAATGATGAAGGGCTGGAGAAAGGAAAAAGAAAATAACCGCTGCGAATATCATTCCTCAGCTGAGGATGAGGATACCTAAGGACAGGATGTAGGCACTGACAATTCTGCAACACATTCGTGCTCGGGATTTCACCGCCCTCCTCCTCCGCCAAGATTGCCTCGTCTAGAGGAACGACCAAACACACATCCAGCCCCTCAACCTCCGGAACGGGCTAAGAGCCCGAGCAAAAACGAACACGTGAGATTGCCAACTTCGTTTAATGTTTTATTTGTTTTATAGACAACCGAAATTGTAACTAATGCACTGCAATATTGGCATTTATTTGTTTCATACGACATTCACATTAGCACGTTTACATGAAAGCGACTTAGTCGCATCTAATCCAGTTACCGCATTCAATGCGGTGAAGTAAACAGCATAATGCGCTAGAAAAGCGCATCGCTTTCAAGTCGGTAAACGGAGATTGCTCGAGACGGCGAATGCGCATTCATTCAGGCCGTGTAAACGGAGGTCGCTTCGCGTTTTGTCACGGGAGAATTATGGAACGGTAACCCAGGAGTGGGGAAAAACGAGACGGACAAACACAAAGCTCCAACTTTGTGCGTTCAATTCTTTTCGGTTTTTCCGCTCCGGTCTTTACCCGCTCCTGAGTTTCCATGCCAGTATTAAAGCAGCTCGCCTGCACGCTGGCTTAGTTTTAATTAAAGGCAGGCGCTTGCTGCGGGAGCGAGTGAACAGCTTAGAACAAGCTCGTCGGCGGCGGCGGAGAGGGATCCCGCGTGGTCGCCCGCAGCTTTCTTCCGAAACGAAACGAGATATTTTATTGCAATCATAAGTGAACGGGGTATAACTAATCTGCTCGGTGATTACGGCTCCCGCCCAAGCTTTGCGAATTACGACTTGGGCGTCCGAGGGACGCTCAAGACGTAAACACGAACGCTTCGTCGCTAACACGAACGACACCGAGAGTTTCGAGCACTGCATGGTACGACAGAACGAGCAGCTCCTGCTTCGGTGGGGTTCCGGTATGCACCGGAGCCTTTCGGCCTCAGGCTCCGGTCGTGGTTGGCGAGGTTTGGCGAGACGAAGCACGGTGGCGCCCTGAGAGCGGTTGATGTTTCTTGCGTCTCGTAACTTCTTGCACAGCATCGAAGACAACGGGCAGAATCGTTACGCAAGTCAAACGCCGGCTTGGAAAGAGCCTCCGCGCGCGAAGCACCGGAAAACGTGTTACGTGGTGCAACTGGTTCCGGGAACGCGGTTTTAACTTTGAGATTTGACACGACGTTGCGGCCACCCAGGCAGCACACCGTATTGGGCCAACATTGGATTTGATGTGGCAAAGAATGGCACAACAATGGCCCAATGAGCCATATGTTTCCCAATATTGGAATCACATTGAACAATAATGGACTATCAAAGCCAATGGTTTTCCAATATCGGTGATACGTTGGCATAGGCTGGTCAACATTGGACTGTCAAAGCCAATAGCTTTCCAATATTGGATATACGCCGGCATAAGCTGTCCAATATTGGACTGTCGGAGCCACTGGCTTTCTGATATTGGCTATACGCCGGCATAAGCTGTCCAATATTGGACTGTCAAAGCCAATAGCTTTCCAATATTGGATATTCGTCGGCCTAACCTGTACAATATTGGACTGTCAGTGCCAATGGCTTTCCGATATCGAATATACGCTGGCTTAAGCTGGTCAATATTAAACTGTCAAAGCCAAGAGTTTTCCAATATTGGTGATGTCATGGTTTAGGCTGGTTAATATTGCACTGCCATAGCCAATGACTTATCGGTATTTGTGTCCCCTAGGCTATAAACCCGCGACCTTTTTTTTTGCATTGCTGAGGTAGGAAAGTGGAAAAGAGTCATTCACGCGCTCGCTCGGGGCGAGAATTTTATTTAACCACCTTCATGGGGCGTACGTCGCCGGTGCTTTATAACCGCGGTCAGAAATACGTCCTCAGCTGCCTATAGGACTATTGCAGTTTTGTTGCCGGCTGCTCTCCCTTCGCACTGTCTTACCTCGGCGCTGAAAACTTAATTCCGTTCTTTAGATTTAATTATTTTTGTCTTTTCCGGTGTATTTTGTATGTATATGCATTCCGTAGCGTTAACGTCTTCTACTTTGTCCGTGCGCCTGCCAAGTTTGTATTTCTTTCTGCGTGCTCTATTTTTTTATATTTAATGTTTCTTTGCAGATTCGTCATTGTCGACGAAGTGACTTCTACTCTCAGTTTTACGAGAGTCTATCGCGCTAGAAAGTCGTCTATTGGACTCGAATGAAGTCTCTAGAGGGCTGCTTCGACTGCCAGTGCACATGTCATCAGTGTAGGCAGAGCAACGACGTAGCAATCGCGACGCGAGACCATACTGCGCCTCCATCTGGCCGGCCGCGCTCGCTCTGCGGAAATGTGAGCGTGGTACTCTTGAAACCCGTTAGCTTACTGAAGTTGGAAGAAGCTACTTCGTCGTCGCGAATCCTTTGCCCTTCAAACGGTCGCGAAGCCGTTGCGCCCGGCGTATCCTACGCAGCATCTTTCCGAAATTTTTAGCAACCTTCTGTCAGCGAGCGTCGGCGATTCATCGTGTGTTGAAAGTCGGACGATGTGCTGTACGCGGTGTCTTTTATGTGTAACTCTTTCGTAAAAAAAATTTTAAGTTTAAAAACGCGAACCTAACAGTGTACAAATAATTTTAAATTTATTGATAATATATTGTCACGAACGGAGGTGACACGAAGACGAGCAGTGAACTGAAAAATAAAGGTTTAATGGGCGAACTTGTGCCAACCAAAAATAAGTAACGAAAGAGCGTCGAGGCAGCAGAAAGGCAGGCGGCGATTCGGCGGCGAATCAGAGAGCGCGAGCGAGACTGACTCGACAAGGTCGCGGGTAGCTGCTTATCTACCGTGCGTCGCTATCTCGAAAGTTCGGCAAAGAAGGCTCGAGCGTCGCGCGCTCGGGGCGAGGATGAACTGGCACTTTCGAGAACAACAAAGCAGGTGGAAAGCTACGTATGGCGCGAGAATGAAGGCGAATCTTCTAGATGACGGTGACCGAGCGTAGCTTTCTCGGCCCTGCGGGCGGCATTATCCCCCCTTTTAAAAGTGCATCGTCCCGATGCAACGCGAAAGGAAAACAGAAATGGCTAAAAAATTTAGGGTGAAACGAAATAAACATTCCTAGCAGTCCTAGCGCGCGTAGAACGGCTTGAGTCGAACTACGTGGACAACTTCGGGTCGTGGCTGGCGGCGTCCTGATGGTCGGGTTCCGTCGGGGAGCACCTCGTAGTTCAAGTCCCCAAGGCGGCGGATGACCTTGTAGGGTCCGAAGTAGCGTTTTAACAGTTTCTCGCTGAGGCCGCGGCGGCGAATGGGCGTCCACACCCACACCCTGTCTCCGGGCTGGAACTCCACGTCGCGGCGACGAAGGTTGTAGCGGCCAGCGTCCACACGTTGCTGGTCTTTTATTCGAAGACGGGCCAGCTGGCGTACTTCTTCTGCTCGTTGGGTGACCAGCTGAGCGTCGTCGGTGCCGTCGTCCGTCGGGTCGTGGGGCAGCATGGCGTCGAGCATCGTCGTCACCTTTCTTCCGTGCACCAGCTGAAAAGGTGTAATGCCGGTAGTTTCTTGAATCGCCGTGTTGTACGCAAACGTGACGTAGGGCAACACTTCATCCCACGTCTTGTGTTCCACGTCTACGTACATCGAGATCATATCGGCGATGGTCTTGTTTAGCCGCTCCGTCAGTCCGTTGGTCTGCGGGTGGTATGCCGTGGTTCGGCGGTGGTCGGTGTGGCTCAGGCGGAGTATCTCTTGTGTCAGTTGCGCCATGAACGACGAGCCTCGGTCCGTAATCAGGACTTGGGGAGCGCCGTGTCGGAGGACGATAGACTCCACGAAGAACTTGGCTACTTCCACGGCGGTCCCCGACGGGAGTGCTTTTGTCTCGGCGTACCTGGTGAGATAATCAGTTGCCACGATTATCCAACGGTTTCCCTGCGTCGACGGCGGAAAAGGTCCGAGAAGATCCATTCCAATCTGCTGGAATGGTGCAGTCGGGGGCGCGATCGGTTGCAGGAGACCTGCCGGCTTCGTCGGTGGTTTCTTGCGTCGTTGGCATTCGTGGCACGAACGGACGTAGAGGTGGACAGTCTTCGGGAGCTTGGGCCAGTAGTATTTTTCTCGGATCCGTGCAAGAGTCCTACTGTAGCCAAGGTGACCAGATGTTGGGTCGTCGTGGCAGGCTTGGAAGATCTCTTCTCGAAGACTTGCAGGAATCACCAGGAGCCACGTCGAGTTGTTGTCCCCGAAGTTCTCTTTATAGAGGATCCCTCTCCGGACGGCGAATCTCGGCAGGTCACGTGAGAAGGCTCGGGGAATCATACCCGCTCGTCCCTCCAAGTGGTCGATCAGTGCACGCAACTCAGGATCGTCCCGCTGGAGCGCTGCCATACCGTGAATGCTCACCGCGCCAAGAAAGTGATCGTCGTCGTCGCCGTCGTCTTTCGCACAGCCGGTAGCTGACTCGACAGGGGCTCTGGACAGAGAGTCGGCGTCGCTGTGTTTTTGGCCTGACTTGTAGACCACGGTCACGTCGTACTCTTGCAGTCGTAGGCTCCACCGAGCGAGGCGTCCCGATGGGTCCTTCAGGCTCGCTAACCAACACAGCGCGTGGTGGTCGGTGACCACCCGAAATGGACTCCCGTACAAGTACGGGCGGAATTTCGTGATGGCCCAGACGACGGCCAGGCATTCCTTTTCGGTCGTCGAGTAATTGCGTTCCGCGCTCGACAGCGTCCGGCTAGCGTATGCGATCACGCGTTCCGCACCGTCTTGTCGTTGGACCAGTACCGCTCCGAGTCCTGTATTACTGGCGTCCGTGTGAACTTCCGTTTCGGCTGATTGGTCGAAGTGGCCGAGAATCGGTGGTGACTGGAGCCGTCGCTTTAGTTCATCGAATGCCTGTTGTTGTTCTTCACCCCATTCGAAGTTCACGACGTCTTTCGTAAGGTGCGTGAGCGGCGCAGAAAGCTTGGCGAAATCCTGAACGAATCGCCGGTAGTATGCGCAAAGTCCAAGGAATCGTCGGACGGCCTTTTTGTCGGTGGGCGGTGGAAAGGCCGCTACGGCGCGAGTTTTCTCAGGGTCAGGACTTACACCTTCGTTGCTCACAATGTGGCCCAGGAACTTCAGTTCGCCATAGGCAAACCGGCACTTCGTCGGCTTGAGGGTGAGTCCTGCGGTCCTGATTGCCTCAAAAACGGCCCGAAGTCGTCGCAAATGCTCGTCGAAGTTGGCCGAGAATACCACGACGTCGTCGAGGTAAACGAGACAACTCTGCCACTTGAGGCCTGCCAGGACGGTGTCCATGACACGTTGGAACGTTGCCGGCGCCGTGCACAGTCCGAAGGGCATTACCTTGAACTCATACAATCCGTCGGGCGTGACGAAGGCAGTCTTTTCTCGGTCCCGTTCGTCGACTTCGATTTGCCAGTAGCCACTCTTAAGGTCCATCGACGAAAAGTATTGGGAGTGGCGTAGCCGGTCCAGCGTGTCGTCGATGCGGGGGAGCGGATACACGTCTTTCTTCGTGACCGCGTTGAGCCGCCGGTAGTCAACGCAGAATCGAAGCGTTCCGTCCTTCTTCTTTACCAGTACAACTGGAGAGGCCCACGGGCTGCTCGAAGGCTGAATGATGTCGTCGTTGAGCATCTCTTGTACCTGGTCCTGAATGGCCTCTCGTTCCTTTGGGGAGACCCGGTACGGCGGCCGATGCACAGGGAGCGCATCCTCGTTGGTAACTGATGCGGTGTTTCGCAACTGTTGTCTGGCGCACCCTCGACGTCGTCGCAAAGCAGTCGCCTGAACTCGGCGAGGAGGTCTCCGAGCTGTCGTCGTTCCGTGGCACCGGTGTACTGTACGGCTGACATGGCGAGGGCTCGTCGGAGATCGCGGCGATTTCGGCGTCGGCCCGGAGTTCCTCGACGTGTCCTACAGCGAGACCTTTCGTGAGGTGCTGCGCCTCCGGTCGAAAGTTCGTCACGAGGACCACAGAACGTCCATCCTGCAGCTCCGCTACGCCCCTTGCGACACCTATACCTCTTCCGAGAAGCAGTTGGACGTTGCCTTCCAGAAGGACGTTCCCGCTGGCAACTGCATCGGTCACGACGGGCACAAGAACACTCGACCGTGGCGGCAGGTTCACGTGGTCCGCAATGACTCGGACGGCGGCTGGCGTCGTTTTGGATCCCTCCGGAGGTAGCACGGGCTTTCGCAGCGTCAACCTGTTTGCTCCAAGGTCGATCACCGCACCGTACTCACAGAGGAAGTCCATGCCAAGGATGACGTCTCTCGAACAGTCTTTGAGGACGACGAATTTCACAGGGACAGGTCTCTCCGTGGATGTCCACGCGCGCAGTACACCTTCCCACTGGTGTGATGAGATGTCCGCCGGCGGTTCGTATTTTCGGGCCATCCCACGGCGTCATCACTTTCCGAAGACGGCGAGAGAGCTTCCCACTTAAAACGGAATAGTCTGCTCCGGTGTCGACGAGTGCCTTCGCGTCGTGGCCGTCGATGGTAACGTCGAGGTTATTCGACACCGTCGCAGAACCGTCGTTCCTATCCGTCTCGTCGCTAGTGTGGGAGCCCTCCGACGTTTGTGGAGGATTTTGGCGTCGTTCGTCCTCGGCAACACCACCTCCCGGTATTGCCGCACTCAGTTTTCCCGGCGAGACACGGGAGACAGGCTCTCTCGGCGGGACCGATGGACAGGTGATGCTGCAGGACGTCGAGGCGAGGGCGAACGGGACCCACGTCGAAGCGCAGGCATCGGAGAGGCTGTACGCCGTAGGTAGTCGTCGATCTCGCGTGGTCGCTCACCGTAACGTGGGCGCGGGTCGTCGGGGTGGAAGCCGCGTAGCCCCAGTAGTCGGTATGGGCAACGGCGGTAGACATGATCGGCTTCCCCGCAATGGTAACAAAGCGGGCGTCGGTCAACCGTTCGCCACACGTCGGTTTTTCGTGGCGAGGGTCGCTCTGGTCGGACGTGCTGCCGTTCTTCGCGTCGTTGGGAGTACTGCGGCGCTGGAGGGTCACGTCGTGGTGGCGCCGTAGCTTGGCGGGGAACTTGCGGTGGTCGTCTGGCCATGGCTGCGTAGGTCAGCGTCGGTTCCTCGGAGGCTGGCACGTCGACTGGAGGTTCAGGCTGCAAGGCCCGCTGTACCTCGTCGCGCACAATCTCGGCGACTGACAGCGATGCCGGGCGCTCAGCAGCGGGGAGCAGCTTTCGGAGCTCTTCTCGGACGACGTCTCGGATGATCTCGCGTAAGTCCGATGTAGTGGAGCCCAAGTATGAGCTTGACGACGCTGATGCAACGACGCCAGGTAGTCTCTGGTAGTGGGAGGCTCGTGCCTGGAGAGCACGTTCGATATTCGTGGCCTCCGTCACGAATTGTTCGACGGTCGACGGTGGGTGGCGTACAAGGCCTCCAAATACGTTCTCCTTAACTCCACGCATGAGAACCTTCAGCTTCTTCTCCTCCGTCGCGTGAGGGTCGGCGCGTGCACTTAGACGTAGTACATCTTCAACGAAGCTGGTTACGCTTTCGTTGGGGGCCTGAATCCGGGTTCGGAGCTGGTCCTCCGCCTTCTGTCGCCGGTATTGGCTGGAGAAGGTCCTTTTCAGCTCGGTGGTGCAGATGTCCCACGAAGTGAGCGAAGCCTCGTGGTTCTCGAACCAATGCCTCGCGGTGCCTTCCAGCGCGAAGTAGAGGTTCTGGAGGCGTTGTTCAGCGTTCCATCCGTTGTGGCGGGCCACGCGCTCGTAGTGTAGGATCCAGTCCTCGACGTCCTCATAGATCTCCCCGTGGAAAGGCGTCGGAGTCCGAGGGGCGACGGGCAGGTAAACGACGGGGGGTGCTACTGTGGTCTGCGCCGTCGAGGAAGCCATCGTCGTTATCGCTTGCCTTGTCCTCGCCGGGAGTGGTCCGAATTCAGGAGCTTGCCCTTGAATACGGCGGCTGGCACGATGCTCCGGGTCTTCAACGGAAGGTCGTCGGGAAATGGGGCTTGCTGAACGTGTTCTTGTAGGGGTAAGCTGCACAGGTTTCATACCCCGCACCTCCACCAGAAATGTCACGAACGGAGGTGACACGAAGACGAGCAGTGAACTGAAAAATAAAGGTTTAATGGGCGAACTTGTGCCAACCAAAAATAAGTAACGAAAGAGCGTCGAGGCAGCAGAAAGGCAGGCGGCGATTCGGCGGCGAATCAGAGAGCGCGAGCGAGACTGACTCGACAAGGTCGCGGGTAGCTGCTTATCTACCGTGCGTCGCTATCTCGAAAGTTCGGCAAAGAAGGCTCGAGCGTCGCGCGCTCGGGGCGAGGATGAACAGGCACTTTCGAGAACAACAAAGCAGGTGGAAAGCTACGTATGGCGCGAGAATGAAGGCGAATCTTCTAGATGACGGTGACCGAGCGTAGCTTTCTCGGCCCTGCGGGCGGCAATATATATATATATATATATATATTTGTGGACATTGTGCGCAAAAAATAGTCGCGCTTAGTTCTTCATTCTAAATTTTAATGTGAGTTTTACGACGTAAAACATACTAAAATGAAAAGAATGTTTTACAAGAATGTAAAACATTCTTGTCCAGCTCGCTTGCACCTTTGCATTTAATTGCATTATAAAAGTAAAACATACTGTTTCAAACTTGCCCCGTTTAGAATCACTTTTGGGCTGGACAGCTTCTTTAGAAATTCAAGAGCTAGCCTTCAAAGAGGTGTCCTGTTCAATCGGTATTGGCAGCAGGGTAGACGCTAAGCGTGTTTTAGGCCAATCGTGTCTCCGGTTAGGGTCACGTGACTACACTCTCGAAGCTGGTGATAAGGCAGAGCACGGAACCTGACTAAAAGCCTAAGGCCACGCATAACATCCACTGCACTATCAACCTTGGGTACAAGTGACAAATCCTCTGGTTGGGTTCGTTGTTGAGATGGGCCTGAAGATTAGCCTTTTAAGCACACCCCCCGTTTTGGGCTGCTTTCTTTCTACTCCTTCTCTCTTTTTCTCCCTCTCCCTAAGCTGAAGGCGCAGCGTGATTAAGTGGTTTGACGGATGACGCATTAGCCGTTGACAAACCCGGAATGCCTGCGAAGACCGGACCTAGTTTCGCGTGTGATGCGGCCTGAGGGCCTGCTGTAGATTTCGCTTCTGTGGTAAATGTGGTAAATCGAATTCTAGAGTTCCGATCACCAGCAGTGCATTTGGTCTTAGTGCCAAGTGCGATCTTCAACATGCGGATTTCCAAGACCATGGATATTCTTTCGGCAGCGCCTACACACCGGTGATCTTCCTTTGTTGTTGGCATACATGCGATCACTAGCTTCGACGGACCGAGGAAACAACGGACAGCCTTCTCTTCCATGTGAGTGACAAGGATAAGTCCTCCTGACTATTTTGGATAGGTATTCTTGCTACGCAATGTACGTTTTGTCCCTATCCGATGAGTTTGAACCGTGTCGAACTCTGTGCCAGGAGTCTCCGACGAGTTCAACGTGTAATCCAGAGCGATCGGCCCGAAAGGCTCTGTACAGCGCTATTTGCAAGTGCTTTTTATTCTAATAGACCGTGAGAGACGTTCTGATTGGTTACTTTTGTGTTCGAAGTCATTTTTATTTAATATTTTTTCTGTGTTAAAGTATGGCTGTCTTTTTGGCGGTAGATGTGTGCTGTAGTAAAAAGTTAAGTACAAAACGAGCGTGCTGGTAACAGTAATTAAACATGAGGAAAATACACAGGAATTGGGACGGACAACGTCCGTCCCCCTTTCTGTGTATCTTCCTCAAGTTTAATTAAGTAAAACGTCCTCCCGGTATTTCCAAGCCGAATACCACAGAGCTTTGTGTAGTCCTTATTTGCCAAGGTTCGGCTTGTTGGGTGCGAGTGGAGTGTCAGTTATGTCACCCCGCTTTGCGAGTGTAATTGCCAGTAATTGTCTTTACACGACAAGCTATTTTATGAGTGCAATTTATTTTAAATTCTTGATTGATTCAAGCATCAAGTTCTGTTCAACTGTCATGTTCTTACGTATAACGGGGTATTTATTGAACTGTTAATTTAGTAGTGCGTTTGACACTGGTAAGCTGAAAGGGAGGAAGGCGGTGTGATTTATAAATTGTAAATATTATGGAGGCTATATGGGTACATTTATAACTACATATTTCCGTGCTGCAAATACCGTAAATCTTAAAACACATTTTTCTTCTTTTTTTTTCAAATCAAAGTAGAAATATTGGTGTTAACTTAAATGTCCAGATTGTAATTCTTAAGACTTCTTAAAGCTAGATGAAAGGTTGGGGGACGCCATGATGTTGCAAGAGTAGAGTTAAGCAATTTATGAAATAACCTTCGTACTATTTCATTAATTTTTTAAACCACTATAAATATTTTAATCTAGATCGATCGAGCTCTGAGTAAGGACAAGTCGGACGAACAAAACAATAGTAAACGCCTGGGCCGTCTTTCTAGAAACAGCGTCTCAGCTGAGACGGGGGTAAAGAAAGCACTGTCAAAGCCAGCGTACGAGCTCAACGGGACTCAAGCCTCGACTCAAGACACTCGTGCGTCCCAGCCTTTACAGTGCTTTTTTCACCCAGTCTCAGCTGAGACACTGATTCCAGAAAGCCGGCCCCGGTGTCTTTACCTGCGCATCTATTTATTTTGGAAGGCAGTACTAAGTTTTTTACATACAAAATGACGAAAAATAATTCACTGGAAAAGAAAGTTTATAATATGGAAAAGTAAACATAAAAACGTCGGTAGGCCTTTCCGAGGTTTTATACTTCCAGAGAAAACTGAGCCGATTAATCGAATAGTTGATTAAAGGGCGGCGAATAATGATGAAGCTATGTTTTATTTTGATATTCATTATTGACAAACGTAAGAGAGAACAGAGCCTCTGAAACCCTACACCTGAATCCAAACCCCCGCTTCTGTCTCTTTCAGAATCCTGTGGCCAGGCCCCTGCGTGGAATCCCTTTCCCCAGCTCTTCGCCCAGCCCTCTGCCCTGTCCACTACGGAGCATGCCGCCGAGTCTGCCTAGGCCCCCCTGGTTGCACAATTTTTTGAAGTCTTTTTATTCGATTTAAATAAATTATGAACTGTCAGACGTTATGAACAATTCATTTGCATGCTTTAATGATTTCTAAAGTGTCCAAATATGGTAAAATTGTTGCATTTATTAGATTTTAGTATCAGAAAGAAAACAGTGCTTGAGGAAAAGGGCAAAGGACTTGCTTGGTTCTCTGCACTGTTTTTGTGGCACTGGTTAGAACACTGACTGAAAAATGGCATCCAATAATGTCATAGACAATAGATGCAAAAAATAGCCAGTGTATTAGACTAGATGCCAATATTGGAGTAGCAAATGTTGGAAGAGCCAGTGTGTAAGGCGCTGGATGCCAATGTTGGTTCAGCCAACGGTGAAACCTCTATGCCAATATTGGATAAAAAAAGCGCAAACCACGTTGGTCCAACGTGGGCTAGAACGTTGGAAAAACAGTGGTCCAACATTGGCACCAATGTTGGACCACCATTGGATCGGGTGGCGTTTTCGAAAATGCCAACGTCAGACCAATATTGGAACCATTTTTTGCCAACATTGGGCCAACGGGGGTCCAACAATGGTGTGCTGCCTGGGCACTTTCGCGTATGACTTGATGCGCATGCATGTAAACGTTGACGCGTCGGCTTTATTCGAATGATGATTAGAGTCGATGCGCGGAGTCGATGCGTATTCACGTAAACGCGGCTATTGAATAAGGTATAATAACATAATATGGATTGGCTTAATCGTTCGAGCTTGGAAATACGATTTCATTAAGTGCCATGCATTTATCTAGACAAAAGGCTTTTCTATTTATCTAGACAAAAGGCTTTTCTGTTTATCTAGACAAAAGGCTTTTCTCGCAATAACCTTATCTAGACTATATTCTTACACAGGTATACCGAGTTTTCTAGGCATTGGCGAACGTAAAATTTCAGGCTCGAATCAAATTCGGTGCGAATAGCAATCTGGGTTGATGGATTTAAATTTAACCGTTCGAATACTTGTCATTTGCACCACACCGGTAAAGTAAATTAGATGCAAAGTACCACATGGCATATGATAAAATTCTGTGTAATGTTAGAAACGCTGTAATCGCTGTTAAAATAAAATACAAGTCAGAGATATTAGTTATTAGTTTCTAGTTCAACTGTTTCAATAGCGTAACGGGACCCTCTCAGCGCTCCAAACACCTTGAGCCCATCAAAGCCCTTCAGCACTTTATGCCTTACTTAAACCCCGTCAGCCTTTCAAACTCCCTCCGCCCTTCAACCGTTTAGACGCCCAAATGTGCCATAGACCAAAAACTCTGTTAAAAACGTTATTAAAAATTTATTTGTGATTTTGAGTTTTACATGCACGTTGTACCCGAAAGAGACGATAAGAATCAACGTTTGCTCAAACCCGGGCTCAAGCCAAAAACAACCGAGTTCCTTGTCACAAAAAAAAAAAAAAAAAATCTTTCGAGGTACTCACAATTCCGCTGGGTAAATTTTTGAACTGTACGGTTGTACCAATCATAAAAGAGAGCAGGTGCACCACACGCACACGTACACACTGTCAGTAGCACGTTTAGCGAAAGCCACGAACACGCAATCAACATCCGCCGAGGTTGAGAAATCTTGAGCATAATCACGGTTTCGTCTCCGGCGTATTTTCCGCTTCGCTGGATGCTTCTCAAGCCGGACGGACGAAGAGGCGCAAAACACCGGCACTGAGAGACCTTCTTGATCCGCACACGCAGCTGCTCTAGAGGATAGGTCCCACGCATGAGACGGGAGACCGACACTAAGCGCCCGCTCGTTGTCCCGCATTCAGTTTGCGCTCGTTGACGGAGAACAAAACCGGGCTACGAGCTTCTTACGAAGGCTGTATTTCAACTCACTAAAAACAAGCTATCTTCAAGCGAACAGAAAGAAGTCTCCCTCCTTTTTTTTCCAAAGCACCCTCTCTCCTTTGTGAGGGCGGACTTGGTGTCCTTGGGCGCCTCTTGTTCAGCCCTTGAAACACTTACACAGAACACACGGACACAGCGATGGGGCCGCGTTATCCAATGTCACGGCAAGATAAGGACGGGGGAGCTTCTCCTTAATTTGCAAGACTCGTTGGGGCCTCCCGAAGTAAAATGTCCAAGCGGCTTTTCCGACGCATATATTGTGAAGGGTCACGTGATCGCTACCACCTACCCGTTAAAACTATTTTGTTGGGTACTGTTATATCACGGAAAAGATTGGAAGAGACACTACAGGCCTTTCAAAAACTATAACGGGTCTCTTACACCCTTGAGAAATTCTTGACGGGTACGTCCGGCTCCTTACAAGACTTGGACGAACATCTTTAACACCTCAAAAATTGTCAAAGGGTGCGTCAAAACATTTCAGCAATTTTAGTGGGCCACGTACAAAGATTTTAAATAAAAGAACACCCCAAAAATAGTCGATGCTTTTCAATCTCAATCTAAATTTTTTTCACTCTGGCAAGAAATGGCACATTTCGTGCCTCATGCATCCCTTCAACACTCGCAGGCTCTCATCGAGGAACGCAGGTTGCTCCACATATCCCTAATTTGAATCTGCAATTTATATTTTCTTGTAATATACAACTGGAAAATAAAAGCATTTGAAACATATTGCGTGAAGGAAAATTGTGCTTTGAAATCACACAGTTAACCCCCGGACCAATATATCCCAGGCAGCACACAGTATTGGGCCAACATTGGATTTGATGTGGCAAAGAAAGGCCCAACAATGGCCCAACTGAGCCATATGTTTCCCAATATTGGAATCACATTGGACAATATTGGACTATCAAAGCCAATGGTTTTCCAATATTGGTGATACGTTGGCATAGGCTGGTCAACATTGGACTGTCAAAGCCAATAGCTTTCCAATATTGGATATACGCCGGCATAAGTTGTCCAATATTGGACTGTCGGAGCCACTGGCTTTCTGATATTGGCTATACGCCGGCATAAGCTGTCCAATATTGGACTGTCAAAGCCTATAGCTTTCCAATATTGGATATACGCCGGCATAACCTGTACAATATTGGACTGTCAGAGCCAATGGCTTTCCAATATTGAATATGCGCTGGCTTAGGCTGGTTAATATTAAACTGTCAAAGCCAAGAGTTTTTCAATATTGGTGATGTCTTGGTATAGGCTAGTCTATATTGTACTGCCATAGCCAATGGCTTATCGATATTTGTGTCGCCTAGGCTATATACCCGCGACCCTCTTTTTTCCATTGCAGAGGTAGGAAAGTGGAAAAGAGTCATTCATGCGCTCGCTAGGGGCGAGAATTGTATTTAGCCAACTTCGTGTGGCGTACGTCGCCGGTGCTTTGTAACCACGATCACAAATACAACCTTAGCTGCCTATAGGACTATTGCAGTTTTTTTTTTTTTTGCCGGCTGCTCTCCCTTTGCATTGCCTTACCTCGGTGTTGACAACTTAATTCCGTTTTTTAGATTTATTTATTTTTGTCTTTTCCAGTGTATTTTGTATGTATATGCATTACGTAGCGTTAATGTCTTCTACTTTGCCCGTGCCCCTGCCATGTTTGTATTTCTTTCTGCGTGATCTATTTATTTATTATTAATGTTTCTGTGCATATTTCGTCATTGTCGACGCAGGTGTCAACAAACATAAAGCCGCCGCTTACGCCGCAACCGAAGTGACGTCTACTCTCAGTATTACGAGAGCCTATAGCGCTATAAAATCGTCTATTGGACTCGAATGAAGTCTCAAGAGGGCTGCTTTGACTGCCAGTGCACACGTCATCAGTGTAGGCAGAGCAACGACGTAGCAATCGTGACGCGAGAGCATACTGCGCCTCGATCTGGCCGGCCGCGCTCACTCTGCGGAAATGTGAGCGTGGGACTCTCGAGCCCCGTTAGCTTACTGAAGTTGCAAGACGCTACTTTGTCGTCGCGAATCCTTTGCCCTTCGAACGGTTTCGAAGCCGTTGCGCCCGGCGTATACCCTACGCAGCATCTTTCAGAAACCGTCCGCGCAGCATCGCAATTATCTGTCTGCGAGCGTCGGGGATTCATCGTGTGTTGAAAGTCGGACGATGTGCTGTCCGTGGTGTCTTTTATGTGTAACTCGTTCGTGAAAATCTTTGAAGTTTAAAAACGCGAACCTAACAGTGTACAAATAAATTTAAATTTATTATTAAAAATAGATATATATATATATATATATATTTATTTATTATTTATTTCTGGACATCGTGCGCAAAAAATAGTCGCGCTTAGTTCTTCATTTTAAATAATAATGTGGGTTGTACGACCTAAAACGTGCCCCGTTTAGAATCACTTTTGGGCTGGACAGCTTCTTTAGAAGTTCAAAAGCTGGCCTTCAAAGAGCTGTCCTGTTCAATCGGTATTTACAGCAGGGTAGACGCTTTGCGTGTTTTAGGCCAATCGTGTCTCTGGTTAGGGTCACGTGACTACAGTCTCGAAGCTGGTGATAAGGCAGAGCACGGAACCTGCCAGCCCAAGGCCAGGCATAACATCCACTGCACTGTCAACCTTGGGTACGAGTGACAAATCCTCTCGTTGCGTTCATTGTTGAGATGCCCCTGAAGATTAGCCTTTGTAAGCGCACTCCCGTTCTGGCCTGCTTCCTTTCTACTCCTTCTCTCTTTTTCTCTCTCTTCCTAAGCTGAAGCCGTGATGACGGTGCGTACTCGCCGGACCAATGAGCCGTACACTTTTCATCGCTTGAATCCGCTCTCTGTGCACGGGAAACGGCAGAAGCGTGATCACGTGGTTTGACGGATGACGCATTAGCGGTTGACAAACCCGGAATGCCTGCGAAGACCGGAACTAGTTTCGCGTGCGATGTGGCCTGCGGGCCTGCTGTGGATTTTGCTTCTGTGGTAAATGGTTTCTCGTTCGAAAAGTCCTACCCGTATCGATTTCTTCAAAGAAGCGCAAGACATTCTTGTGAATTGTTCAGTGTTCGGTTCGGCAAACGGCAGCGTGTGCTACATCGTGTTTAATCTTCACGGATCACTTCCTTCAAGTTTTTGTGTTTGTGTGGTTGTTCTGCAGTGCCCGTGTCGACATCTATCTCGGATTACATCTTTCAAGTCCGGTATTTTCAACGTAAGTGCGCTGCAACCTACTTGATGATCATTGTCCGTTCTTCTACGGGTACTCTTCCGGATAACCTCTAGAATTAGGAGCCGGGAGAATAATTTTCCCGCAATCTTTCCGACAGTCGCCATTATCTGTCTGAAATAATGTCGCAGCTGCAGGTAGAATACTGACTTCCTTATTCACCCTGCGTTTCGCGAAAACACGTTTCGTGGCCACCTTTTCGTGAATACACGTTGCGTCGACATTCACGTTTCATCGACATCTGTTATGCGAATTGCACGCTGTAGGAGCATTTTGTCGGGCGCGTATTCCTGAGACGCAACGTTTCCTTGACATTCGTTGCACGAATTTCACGCTGTAGGGGCATTTCAAAGCGTGTGTATTCCTGAGGCGCGTGCTCACTCAACCAGCCCACCCAGGGTTGGGCAGTATCGCGATACAAATGTATCGCGATAGTATTTCAGAAATACATTTTGTATCTGTATTTCTGTATCGCGATACATTGTTTTCACCAGTATCTGTATTCCTGTATCGAAATACATTTTGAACGTTTCTTTGTATCGCGATACAATCAGGATGAAATGTATTTCGTTACATTTTTCGAGAAATACTCCCCCCCCCCCCCCCTCCCGAAAAAAAACAAAACAATTCCGAACGCATTTTGTTTTAAAACTTTTGACGGCACTAGGGTCAAGGAGATGCTAGGGCATTGTTACTATGCTCACCAAATTTCCTTCCGATTCTTCAAAATATTTTTCTATGCGTCCTCTTCTCTCTTTTGAGAAGTGTTGCGTAGTCGGGAACTCGAATCAGGTGGCGTGCCAGGAGTGGAGTCAGAGCATCTTCTGCCGCAGGTCCTTAGGCAGGGATTTCTTGAGTCATTGTTTGCTGGCATCCAATGCCCGCTGCTAATCGTCTATCTTGCCTTAGCGGACACAGCCGGCAAAGCTGAGTAACAGTCCGTTGCAGCACGAACCTGGCGGTGGTTGACTTAAAATAGTAGGATGACTCACGCTGTGAAGTTCAACACTTATTCGAATGCGTCAGTTGCTGCGCCCGTAATACTGCACGGCTTAAGGGTACGTCATCAGCCGACGTAAACATGACCCGCTGCTCTGGTGATCCGACACCCAGGAAGGAGGTCAGACGTGGTCTCGCTGTGCCGACTCAGACTTGTACACCTGCGACTCGTCTCGAACTCGCTGTTTCTCGGAGAGCTCGCACCTGTGCCGGCAATATCAGGTCGCAATTCACGAGGTCTCTGTTTGGATGATGCGAAACTTGAGGACCGCAATCCATGCGCCGGTGGCGGAGGGTCGGCAGGAGGAACCTTCACAGCAGAGATGCCACCATATCGTTTTTTTCAACCGTAATAGAAGATAAGACATGTGTTCCAGGATGCTTCAGGCGGTCCACTATTCTCAAAAATTCCAAATGACACTGCCTGCACGATCTTCAACCAGGTAACTCACGACGAAAGTATGTATTGTCCTTTCATACAGCAGCGTGGTAAAGTTTAATGTTCAAGGCCACAACTACAGATGAAAAATACCAGTTCATTCCACCGTGACCTCATGTGATCAATGTTGACAAGGGCGTCCTTATTGAACAGGGGCTTGGTGACGTATTCATGGGATTTATGGTGACGTATAATTTATTTAGAGGTCGAAGTATTTTCGAATCCCTCGTAAGAAAGACAAGATGTCAGGGAAGGGACCGCGGTCATTCCTTGATGAAACGTTTTCTTGAGTCCATTGAAGACTTCTCGTCGTCCGAAACAACTATTTTCAAGGCAAACCACGGGAAAGTAATTTCGGGATCAAAAACTTCCACTTCAAACTTCATCTCAGTTTGGGCGAGTGCAACGATGGCAAAAAATCAGCACCAATGACGGCCAACATTGGATCGGGTCGCACTTCCAGTATTGTCCAATATTACGCCGGTCTTTGCCAATGTGGGACCACCATTGGCTGGAACCATGGTTTAGCAATGGCCCAACATTGGCTGGAATGATGGTTGAACAGTGTCCCAACATTGGCACCAATGACTGGGCCAACGTTGGATGGGGTAGCGCTTCCAAGATTGTCCAATATTGAGGCCGGTGTTAGCCAATGTTAGGCCGACGTCGGACCAACATTGGTGTGCTGCCAGGGATATTTTTGAAACTTTCCTTCATCTTTGATGCTGCTGGTTTCAGTTTAGTGCTGAAGATCGTAGAAGCAGATAACGGCCACGGGCTCTCCTTCAGCCTACTTAAGGTCGTATTATGAATGTCTACTTAGGGTTACTTGCCAGGATGCCTCTTTATGTGGCTGACCAGGATCATGGTCATTCCAGTGGGAGTATCAAAAAATTACAAACAGGATTTACGCAGTGCTTCAACCCCAACAGAGGAGTTTCACATAAAAATACTCATTTCAACTGGTGTCTGCCGAGCGCGAACCTTGGGACCCAGAAAGCCCAAAACTGCAGAGCGCCCATAACTCTTGTTTCCCTGACACCATTTAGAAGTATTGATGATGGCATTCACGTAGCGGCTTGTGCCGCCTAGAGAAATGAGCGAAATATTTGGAAACACCGCATAATTTGGTATTTCAGAGCAGTTGACTTTGATTTCAAGCGAATGCCGAGTATATGATTTAATTGATCGCCTGTTTCCGACAGGTGAATATTCGACTATTCCCTGAGTGTTCATTGAAATTTATAAGATAGTCCTTACAATAGAAGTAATTTAGCCAAATATGTTCCCTAGTTACACCCTTTTATGGTCTTTCATAGTTCCTTTATTGGGGGCTCCTGAATTCCTGATGTGACCCTCCAAGTTATAAAAGGGTTCATGACTGATAACCTGTCAAGGAGGTACTGCATAATCGTCCGGAAAAGGGAGAAAGCGCATAAGGGGCCTTCGTTTTCTGGCTTTTGGGATACGTATGAGGGGCAGCACATGTTATTCATAGGTGTCTCAACTGGATGTGGAAGCAACAGCTGTTATTGAAGTTTTTTTGGTTAGGAGTCAAGATTGTTATGAACTTTCTTAAAAAAGCAAGTTTTGAGGATGATTTTTATATCTGCTAAGTACCTAATGTTGAGATATTTTTGTAATATTCAAATGTATTCGTATTCACAACTCCAACCCTGTTCTGACCCCTGTCACATATAAATTGCTATATTGCAAGAGTTTTTGTCGCACATAGGAGAGAGCTCAACCTCTGTGCTTTCTATAAGGCATAGCTTAATATATCTCCAAACCAAATTAGTCACACAGGCTTGTACAACATATGCTGTTACTAAAAGCGCAAAATACATTTTTATAAATATATATAAATTAAAACATCTCCTATATGCTTTAATTTCTGTGCATTTCACTCATGAAGGGTCTTTTTGGTGCGAATGTGGAGACTAAGACATTTCCTATTGCCACTTCCTTTCTTAACAAACTTGTTGAGGTCATCTATAGGCTGTTCTTGGCCCGCTCTTAGCTCATGTATATTTCTTCGTTTATGAGTTCACTGCAATGGGCGCAACATATTTTGGCAGTGCTAGACGTCAGAATTTTTAAAGAAAGGTCATATATATTGTTTTACATACACTGCACAGGACTAGCCGAAGTTTGGGGATATTTCGGCAGAAGTGTGAGCACATTGCAAACAGCTAAAGCGACCACTCCCGCGAGCCAATAAGAGCGTCGGACTGAGGCATGTGGCTGTGCCCCAGAAGAGTTCACTCAGGCGGAGTGTTGTCACATGCCTTGCTCTGGCGCTAGTGCAACATCACTGTAAAAGGGCACCATATCCTGAGGTAGACTCACTTGGTTTTGTATTCCGTATCCTATACTATTCTGAAAAGAGGGGCTGTGTGCATACGCTTCCAACAAAAGGAAGACAATGGCGAGCGTGCTGTTTTTGTCCAAGACGACGATGTCATTTAGGTTGTTGCTGAATGGATTTGTCATGCGACAGCTCGAACAAAAAACATGTCTTCGTATTTTAACTTTGTTTGAAATTGACGGCGTAATTTGTTTCCATTATGGGTAGCCTGAATCCTATTTGAAGCCATAGTTGGCTCGACTTTACAACATAGTAACACTTTAAAAATAAATTCTTAATTGAGATAAAGAATAAGACACGATGTTTTTATCTTGAATACTTTTGTGAATACGGTTGTTACCCAGTACATTAAAAAATTAAAGGGAGACTAGAATAAAAATTTCAATTAGCTACTTAACGGTGGGCCCAACCTTTTTACAGCAGGTGTTTCCAAATGGCAAATTGCTCAAAGATCATTAAGGAAACGAAGTGCACTAATGAAAGCAGAACTTGTATGGTAGTGTCACCTTTATACACGAAAAAAATATATGAGCGCATGATATGGTATAAAACAACCGGAGCATTATAATATATATTAGATTACCTATGCCTGAAAAACTGAGGAAACTTATTAAAATGCATGTTCATTCCCCCGCGTCATCTCTTCAATATTCCCACCTATGCTAAAGCAAGCCTTTAATAGAGTTTTTAACGAAGAGCAAGGGAGTTTCTTCGGGGACAACCATTCTGAATACGACTGACGTAGCGGTCGTATTCAGAATGGCGACCAGAGATACGCTGTAGCCGAAGTGCTCCTTTGAGGGTCTCTGCCACTTGATACTTGGCGTCAGATTAAGGTGTTTGCAAACTCACAGCTGGCTATGTAGTTCGCTGCTGCTTAGTGAAGCAAGTAGCATTCCTTCTACTTCCATGTAAACAAGTTACTCAATTAGCACTCTCTCAAGCAATCTTAAAGCAACTACTTATTTTGCGTCACTTCTGCCCGAGCAGCGCGCCCCTCCCTATGAGTAATCCGCAGGCTACTGTAGAAGAAAAATGCAAGCATGCTTTTACCTTGATTTTTATGCAGTTCTAAATTTCCGCAGTATTTTGCTTTCGAATTATTTATCAATATGTATGATTTTAACAGTTTTACTTATTTTTGTTATTAAGCCAACTGTTGAAGCATGACATTGGAAGTGAGAAATCTCCAATTTCATGCCTCGTGAATCTGGATGCTTTCATATCTAATGATTAATTGTTCTTTTTTTCAGCCATCATATAACTGTCGAGAACTTGCTGTTTACATCGTTCTTTTCACCGATTCATTTTAATTTAGAAAGGTGGTAACTAGCATTTATTCATGCACTCTAGCTAAAGACAGATTTATTTAAGTGATGTTTAAGGGATTGCTTTTTATTTTAAGGTGCCTATATTTTATTTTAACTGCAAGTTTCAGCTGTTTTCAACATTTACATTTTTTGTTAATTTATTTGATAAGCCTCAGGTTGGTTAGTCGATAATCTGATTTTTATTGAGCACCTGCTGACTTTTTTTTCTAGTCATTTTTATTTTCAAAAACGGTCAACTATAGTATGCGTTTTCGCGCAAGGATGGTTTGACATAAGGGATAATGAAGTGGATATTTTTAATCTGATGAAGCATTGGCTTGTTTTGTATTGCCGCAACTTTATGTTTGCATATTTCAGCTGGTCTAGGGATTTTATTAAACAATGCTGGTAATCTGTTTCTGTTTAAATGATGATGTTAGCCTAAGGTATAGCGAAATAAATTTATTTGACGGTGTGTATGTTTCATTTGTATTGCTCGAATTTTGTTCACAAGCATTTGCAACTTAAATTTTATGTGATTGTCCTCAGCATAATTAGTCGCAATTCCGGTAGTGATTGGTCATGGAATTGTTTACTATTCTATGTGGCGCCTAGTAACCTGTATGAAACTGTATGATGAGCAGCCTGCAACTTGTAGAAAGGTTTATATTTCGAATACATTTATTTCAATCATTTGTTTCTTCCTAGCTACCAGTGTCCTAATTCTTTCACCTCAAATACTGATTTATTAGTGGCTCCTAAATGTGATGCACCTACTTACGCTAGCAGGTTGCGCTACAGCGCACCCGCGCTGGGACTGTACGCCATTGTGGGCACGCTACAGATGATTCTAACCACCATGATTAATAGCACGGTCCGAACGTTCCACAGTCTCTAGCCGCAGTATATGCCCGAAATACATAATATTATTGGTTATTTATTCACTTGTTCAGGTCCCGCAGTTGGGCAGAAAAACTGCGATTTCTGCTCAGGTATGGGTAGCTTGCAGGTGTCGTTGAACAAACAGAAAGGACACAAAACATTTGCACTGGCAGTTCAAGGGGTTACGTTTTTGTCCATCACTTTTTTATATTTCCTTTATATGTTTAATAGCAAATGTGCTCGATGTTCTTAACCTAGCCCGAATGGCTTCATAACTTTCCCAAGGGACAAGATATTGATAGTCACAAACTGGCGTTTTGGTAGTACACATTTTCACTTTCATCTCCTTCCGTAACTGTTTTAATTATAAGTCATCATGTAATCAAACCTCATTAAACTCCTCTGGGTCCCTAAACATGTGGTCAGATTCAGCGGACCTCCGACTCACTGGGTGTTTGATTGCCCAACGTTTTAAACAATGATAAGTGCAGTTTATTGTGGGATTACATTCTTGTATAATTTCCGAGTTTTCTCTACAATTCTTGGATTGTTAATAGAACTAAAAAAAAATACCTCCTGCATGTCTGAGAGTGACAGCAGACTGTTCGTTAAGAGACTTAGCTTGTCCTTTGACATTGCTTTTATTGTACAATGAGCAAGTGAGGTTAACGGTCCGTCAGTGATGTTCTCATAACATTTCTCATATTCGAGACTAAAAACAAAGACCTAAAGGTAGAAAGATGAATTAAATTATTTCATCAATCATCTGTCTGGAAGAATTGATTTAATAATTTACTGATTTTCTACTTTTTCAGTCTTAAGTGTGTGTAGCGTTTGATACTATTGTACTGATATTTTTTTGACACCTTTCAGATGTAACTGAATCTTGAGCAGCCTTATTGCTCTAGCATTACCGCAACGTTTCAATGCGTAGAGGATGGTAGATTTTTTTTACATGAGCAACGCTTGGCAATGTTATCCTACAGCGCTCAAGTAACATTGTTCTGACAACATCCAGGTAATGTATGATCCAACATTATTGCCACGTTTTGATGTAACATTACTGGATGGTAGATTTTTTGAACATTAAAAACGTTAAACAACGTTAGCCGACAAGATTCCAGTAGCATTGCGGGTACATTTAGTGCTAGTTGGGTTTTGCCGTTTTTCTGAGTAGAGAGCTACTTGTTCCCTTGTAATGGTCTATTGACATTTTGAATCCTACGGAAACTGGAACAGAAAAAATAACAGCCTACGCTAATACACACTACGCCAGAGATGCCTCGTGTGACACTATAAATCCCAGTGAAACACCAAAAGATCTGGTCTGTCAACCAAAGGTTGTGATGGCCACACTCAAGGTTCTGGTGCCTGTTCTGTCAGCAGGAGGACATTTGCCAGTCAGAAGGAAGACAGTTGCCAACCAATTGTCGTGCATCTCAATGTTCAGCACGGCTCTACGACGTAAACGTCGTGCCAAGAAACAGGACAAATCTGGGACGTTAAATACTGGAGACCCTTGCCATTGAGGAAAAGGCCGATAACTTCGTTAGTGCACCTTCTCTTTAGCTGCGCAAGAAAGAAAACAATGTTCCTCCCAGGATTAAATATTCAGTGAAGTAGGAAGGAAAAGAAGAAAAGAGTATATTTACATCATGTGGAGTTTGCAGTAGAAAAAGAGGAAAATGAAATTTCAGTATTTATTCAAGCGCTGTGTGTGGACCTTCCTTTGTGTGTATGTTTATTCTAGTTCAGCTGGCCTTATGTGAAGTATGAACCAACTAGCTCAGCTTTAGCCTGTTACAGTTTCTGGTAGCCACACCAGATAGCCTGGTGAACACACCAAGGCAGTGTGATGTACTTACTTGACAACCTGTCACACCCCAGGTGGATGTGTGCCCTCCAGACTGCGTGAAATACACACCAGGCAGTTCAGCAAATATTCAGGTCACCTGCTTGCACATCAGATACGCCTTATGGATCCCACAAGGCCAACAATTAATGTAATCTTTAGATGACACGGGCGTGCCAACACTTTTTTTATTTCGTTTGGTATCGGTCACAAATCGTATGACAAATAATAGCAATAAAATATATGTTCTCTCTAGAGCACTTTCTGAAGGTGTTCTAAGTACACATATGCCTTTATAAGAGCACACAAAATGGCCACTGAGGGCACATCGCCAGAGATATTGAACCCTGGCGTAACAATGTCACTACATGATTATCGCCTGACATTACAGTGTCAAGTGACGGGACGTCAAAATATCAGTCATGGTGACATTTGATGCAAATGCCTCGTGACGTGGCGCCAGTTCACGTCACGTGACTCTGTGATGGCACAATATTACGTGACGTGACACTGTCGCGTGACGTGAGCGTTTCATGAGACACCACCGGAACAATACGATGTCACAGTGTCATGTGATGTCGCCTCGTCACGTGACGTCACAGTTTCAGGGGGCGTGGCGTCACGATGTCGAGTCATCTCTCCTGGCGTTAGTGTCACGTGACTTCATGGTGTCCCCTGACGTCAGTGTCACATGGCGTCGTGGTGACACGCGATGCCACAATGTCTCGAGGTGGCATCCTGTCACGTTCCGTCACATTGTCACCTGACATCAAGATGTCACGTGGTATCATTTCGTCACGCGACGTCATGATATCAAGTATCGCCAAATGTCACGTGACGTTATGGTTTTATATGGCGTCACAGACAACCTTTAAAATATATGTATTTCGAGCGCCTCTAGGACGGTGTCTCAGGTGACACTGTTACGCTCTGTTTTTATATTTAATCATTCACATTAAATAAACGTAATTTTAGTTGTGGAAGTGCAAACGTTGTTTTTTTTTTTAATTCGACGAAGAGTTTGTGCAATGAAGTTATTTATCAATCTATGTATAAAAAAATTGTGGTTTCGAAAAGATGGAAAAAATAAACAAAGAGGGCTATTGCAAAAAAACAAAAAGAAAGAAACACACACATAAAAAACTTTTTGTTTCTGAAAGAATAATGAAGCAGAGTTTTTACAGAACGAAATATATAGAATTCTCTTCAATCTCCTTTTCAAATCTTCGCTCCTGTCATTTTAGTGTTTTCAAGTATAGTGCGTTTTAAATAAAGCAACATTTTTCATCTGCTTTCCCCAACAGACACTGAAACCGAAAGAGGGGTGAAAATGCAGGGGTGCTAGCAGCTACCCACTACGAAGGGTGTATCTAATGCAATTTATTTACCCGTCCATATTTTATGTTATTGCCGCCTTTGTCTTGTTACTGCACGGAGACTCCAAACCGCATTCATTCCTACCTTTTTTTTTAATTGTTTCCATAAGTGTGACGTCACCACTCCAAACAAATCGTTGCTAGGGGCGTTGTTATGAACGAATGCATGAGACTGACTTCTGCTCCGAAAGAACGATCGGTCAAAAATTGGACGTAGAATTTATACGTATAAAAGTAATCAATAAAGCAAGCCGAGATTTCACACCGGCCTCGACTAAAGCTTGCCAAGAAACGGCTGTTTCTGAAATAATTGCTCGGCAACTTGCGGCCCTCGAGGACTCTCGAGATGCCTGTAGTATACGACGACCCCGCAAAGAACGTAAACGGAATGACTGAAGTTTGCCGCCTGACACAGCTCGAATCGTTTGCAGAATGAAACGATTTTGATTTTGTAATTATTTGGAGCATGGCATGCCTAAGAAAACTAATCAGGTTTGTACAAACGAATTGCATTTACGTACGATACGAGATACTGTCAGACGAAACTCATCACACGCATGAAAATCTGCTAAAAATACAGCGAGAAAAGCATCTGTTTGCATCATGATATCAAAGCAGCGTCGGGCCCTGCATTGTAATGAAAGAGCAATAATCTTGACTTTAACATGAGTGGTTAGAGACCAAAAACTTTGTTTTTCATGCTCGCAATATGGGTACGTGTTTCGTAGCCCCCTTGTAATTATAAACTAGAAAAAATCCTACTGGTTTTTCATTTTTAAGTAAGACCCCAAGCGTGCATGACTGAAAAGGAACGGTAGGAACGGTTCTCCGTGCCCCTAAAAGCTTCGAGTTTACTCTTACCTTAAGTGTAAAAGATAAGGAGGCCATAATTACTTTGCCTAGTCAGTCTCGCTCTATCTCACTCCCGAACATCCTAGGTCAAATATTCGAGATGCCCAGTGTAGTAGATAAGGATCCGAGCGCGGCTTTGTCGACTCAAAGCTGCGGCTGTCACGCCGACGCATCGTTGCTCGCTGCTGTCGCCGTCCACGCTCATCCTTTTGCTTCTCGACACAAGTTGAGGGATTAAAGCTTTATGTTCTGTTTTACGGTTGTCCGTCTGTTTCCATCTGCGACAATATTGCCGGGCGCGCAGCTGACCAAGTAGGCAGCGCGCCCGTAGCCTAATGTAATAAAGAAAGAAAAAAGCGCCCCCGTGGCTAAACGGTTATTGTGCTTGGTTTCGACGCAAAGGGCCACGGTTCAATTCCTGGTAGCGGCCGTACATTTCTATTATCTCTGTAACTCTCGCATTCTAGTAAATTCGAGAGCCCTTTTGCGTATCCCAGGTCCGTATGTTCTCGGCGCCTAATGTTCCAGAAGCCCAAGCGTGTACATAAGGGACTCCACGTGGCGAGCCGAGAAAGTCTCGCCCCAGCGTTCGATCCTGCTGTTTCGCCGACATCGACGTCTGCGACGCTAGCATTTATTTATTTTGTTTTAGGCACAAGTTCGCCCCATTAAACGTTCAGTTTGCTTCAGTTTCCGTCACCTCATCAATTGTCATTCGAGACAATATATATATATATATATATATATATATATATATATATATATATATATATATATATATATCACTGACAGTTTTTTTGATAACATAGATGTGCACTGAAGTCACTGTGCTGTCGAAATTCCTTGAAACGTGTGCTGGCCTGCACTTCGACCTTGATAAACTTCACGTAGTCTCCCGATGTTTTCACCTTCTCAAATATTGCGGAAGCGAGCTCCACGGGAAGGCGTTCGCGCGCTCGCATACCTCGAGTGTCGATCATAGCCGCGCACAAGCACTTTACGCTTCCCAAGTCCCACGGAAACGCGACCACGAGAATAGCAGTTTCGTTGATCCTCACCAACCTCATCCACCGCGGTCGCGCACTGCCTCAGAAAGAACCACTGAACCCGCGAAGCCATTGTGTCGTCAGCTAGAAAAGCAAAAACCGGTTGTAAAACTTTATTACAGGCTTTTGTCATCGCTTTATGAAACTGAGACGATAGAAAAAGTTTTCGAGGTTAGATATTGAGAAAACACAATGCTTAAAAATTATTTACTTTTTTTATCACACAATTTTAACATCGCGTCTAGCCCCTATGAATTTGTCTATAACAACGGTCCTAGCAGCGGCTTGTTTTGGGCGGAGCGCCGTGTTGTGACGTCATCACTTACTGGGTCAATTACCCGAAACCGGGGCGAGAAAACTAGAAACAATAACCGTGGACGAGAAAGAAAAACTTTACAGGAGAGTAAAGTCTCATTTGAGACTGTCCCCTGTCATTTTTTTCTTTCTTTTCTACGGTTGACGTTTCTACCTTTCTCGCCCCGTGATAAAGTCTCAATTGAGACGGTCCTTCTGTCACCTTTCTCATTTTTTTTTCACGGTGGATGTTTCTAGTTTTCTCGCTCCAGTCTCGAGTAATTCATCAAAATGTTAAATACGCACCAGCTCGCCGGCGCTCTAACAGTAATTTCGTTCATTTCTACGTTTTAACGGATTTCTTTACGGGTGTTTCTTACAAGCACTGTGTTCAGAGTAGAAAAGAGTATTTGGAGGGCACTGCGTCTAGCCAACAACCGGAAAACCACTGGGAAACGTTGATCACCGGTAAGCAATAGTGCTCCCTTTGTTACTCAACCGTGCCAACACTTACCCGTGGCGAAGTGCCTTGAATATACCGGCATAGTTGTTGTGATCCTTGCCGGAGTTTTTCCCGTTGATGCGAACGAATCATTCGCGTTGCCTCCCCACAAAGAGTGTCCGAGCCTTTTCGCACTTCAGTGTTTGAACTTCAGATTAGCAAATACCGGGAGTACACGATGCCTGTTGTCCCCGTTTCTTTCTTTCTTTTTTTTTTTTTCCCCAGTGGGTTTTTGGTTTATGTGCGACAGCCAACTTTAAAGACCGACGCCGTTTTTGAGACCAGTATATCCTGAGCCGTAGAGTGATAGGCTCCGTAATGTGGTACGTGTGGCTGTGCGGGCGCGGCCGTCTCCAATTATAAATTTTAGAAAATGGCGAATATTTCTTGAGTGATTTGTACCTAAATATTCATCCTATTGTGGTGAAAGAAACAGGCTGGAGACGGACGCTCCAAAGCAACGTTCTATTTCAGTCGTGTCTCGTCAGGAACTGCTCTTCGTGAGCACGTGAGCGTATAGCTAGCGCGCGCGTCTGTTCTCTTTTTCCAGTGCCGAGACTGAACTCGCTTGTCGGTGCGTCCAGTCCCTACAGATATGCCCCCTCCCCCCCCCCCCCCCCTTAGAGAGGAGGTAGGACGAACGATCAAAACACACAAACATCCGGGTGTCAACGAAGTTGGCTTTTCTCTGTCGTGTGGTCGATGTCACGTAGCGCTATTTCCTGCACATGCGCTTGCTCAATATGTGCCGGCTTTAGTCTTTCCAATGCAAAGGTGTCGTTCTTGCCGTTGACACGCAGGACAAACGTGTCGCTTCTCTTTTCGACCACTGGAAAAGGTCCGATGTAATGTGGGCGCAGTGGCTTCTTCTGTGACTGTCGTACGAAAACATGAGTGGCGTCTTGGAGGTCCTGGGTCACGTAGGGAGACTTTGAAGTTCCTTGCCGTGTAGGCACCGGTCGCAAATTGATAAAAATTTGCTTGAGTTCTTCTACATAGTCCAACTGCCTTTGTTGTTGAGGCAGTTCCATTTAAAAAAAATCTGATGGCAAGCGAAGTGCAGTGCTGTACACAAGTTTGGCGGTGGAGCATCCGAAGTCCGCCTTCAAGGCTGTCCGGATTCCAAGAAGCGCAAGGGGGAGATGACGAACCCAATCCGAGGGACCACCCTGAGGTGCAAGGGCCGATTTCAAATGTCGATGAAATCGTTCTACCATCCAGTTTGACTGTGGGTGGTAGGCAGTCGTTCTCAAGCGGTTGGTTCCGAGCAATCGTGTGAGCTCGGCAAAGAGTGGCGATTCAAATTGTCGACCCCTGTCGGTGACAATCTCTGAGGGGCAGCCAAACCGGGATACCCACGTAACGATAAACACCTCAGCGACGGTGGCGGCGGTGATATTGGGCAGTGGGGTTGCCTCTGGCCATCGTGTGAATCTGTCGACACACGTTAGGATGTAGCGCTGTCCCTGAGAAATCGGTAGGGGTCCTACTAGGTCCAGATGTATCTTGTTGAAACGGCTGTCAGGCTGTAGGAATCGTCGACTTGGTGGTACCGGATGCCGCTGTACTTTCGCGCACTGGCATGCGATGCAGGAACGCACCCATTCACGAACGTCGGATTTTATACGGGGCCAAACGTAGCGGTCGCACAGGAGCTTCTGGGAGGCTCGTACACCCGGGTGCGACAAGCAATGAATCGCTTCGAAAAGCTCACGTCGCAGTTCAGGTGGTACAAAAGGCCTAGGCGTTCTCGTTGACAAGTCGCAAACCACGGTGGTGCCTTCTGGAAAGCTTACATCCCGCAGTTGCAGTGACGTGGATGAACTGTGCAGGGCATGCAATTCTTCGTCGGTGGTCTGTAGACGGGCCAGCAACTCCAAGTTTACAGCAGAACAGGCTGGGGTGTTCACGGCGTCAATCCGGCTGAGGACATCAGCGGGGACGTTGTCAACTAATTTAACGTGCCGAATGTCCGTTGTGAATTCGGCCAAGAAGGCTAGCTGGCGAATCTCACGTGGTGTGTAATGAGACCCGGAATTGCTGATGGCGTAAGTTAGGGGCTTGTGGTCGGTCCATATGGTAAATGGCCGTCCCTCGACGAAATGTCGAAAGTGTCGTACAGCCAAGTCGGCAGCCAATAGCTCACGTCCGAAAACGCTGTAGCGCGTTTGCGCTGGCTTGAGCTTCTTAGAAAAGAAACAAATCGGTCGCCACTCTCCGTCGACTTTTTGTTGGAGCACCGCTCCTACGGCTGTGGCAGATGCGTCAGTCACCAGCGATGTTGGGGCATCATGCTCAGGATGTACTAGCATTGTTGCTTCTGCAAGTGAGTTCTTTACCTCGCCGAAAGCGCGTTCCGGATCTTCGTTCCAAGGAAGGGACGACGTCTCTCGCTCTTGTTTCGTTAGGAGGACCTCAAGATGTTCGAGCAGTTTGGCGCAGTTCGGAACGAAACGTCGGTAAAAATTTACCAAACCGAGAAACTGGCGAAGTTTGGTGGTCGAAGTCGGCCTCGGGAAACCTTTGATGGCTTGTACCTTTGATGGCAATGGACGAATGCCCGAGGAGTCAAGCCGATGACCAAGAAATTCCAATTCCGGAACTCCAAACACACTTTTCGCGGCGTTGGTGACAATGCCGTGGCTGCGCAGTCGTTCGAAGAGTAGGTCTAAGTGGGTCGTGTGCTCTTCCGGTGACTTGCTGGCTATGAGCAAATCGTCTACGTATGCGAAGACAAAAGGTAACCCTCGTGTGACAGCGTCGATGAACCGTTGGAATGACTGAGCCGCATTTCTCAGGCCAAAGGGCATGCGGAGAAATTCAAAAAGTCCAAACGGTGTCGTGATCGCTGTTTTCGGGATGTCTTCTTCGGCCACGGGAATTTGGTGGTAGGCCCGCGTCAGATCAATCTTCGAGAAGATCTTCGCGCCTTGTAGGTTCACCGTGAAATCCTGGATGTTAGGTAGAGGGTATCTGTCCGGTACAGTGTTCTTATTTAGGGCACGATAATCGCCACATGGCCGCCAGTCTCCATTTTTCTTCGATACCATGTGTAATGGAGACGCCCAGCTGCTAGACGGGGGTCGGATGATGCCAAGGTCTAACATGTGCTCAAACTCTTGGCGAGCATCGCGGAATTTCTCTGGGGCTAGACGGCGGGGACGACAGTAAACAGGTGGTCCTGTCGTCACGATGTACGTAGTGTTGTACTTTGTGCGAGACGGGTTTGGTCCAATCAGGTGACTGAGTAAGGCTCGGAAACTTACTCAGCGAGGTCTTGAACGCTTCTTCCGGGATCGTGCAGGCAGAGGTGTAGACTGCATTGTCGTCCGTTGCGATACCATGGATGGAAAGTCGCGTGGAGGAGTCTATCAGTCGCCTGCTTCTGACATCCACGAGGAGCTTGTAGTGGTTGAGAAAGTCCGCGCCGAGAATTCCTTGACTGACGTCGGCCACCAGAAAGATCCACCGGAAAACCCGCCGGAGGCCGAGGTTAAGGGTGATCGACCGTTATCGGTAGACTGGGATGGCGCTGTTGTTCACTGCGCGCAGAAAATATATCGGTGTCAAGGAACGGTCGGCACGCGTTGCTGGAACTGCGCTGATCTCGGCTCCGGTGTCGACAAGGTACCGGTTCTTGGTGGCTCGGTCACACACGTAGATAAGGCGACTTTCGTCGAGGCCCTGACCACTCGTCGCCTCTAGAGGTCGGCCGGCCTGTTTCCCTGCCATGAACAGGGGCGGAGGTAATGCCGGGCGTTGGCACCGAAGCGGCGGTGGTAGTAGCAGACCCCGGAAGGGCTCGGTGGTCGCGTGTTTTCGACGCGTGTCCGACGAGACGTCGATTTGCCGCGTGCCCGACGAGATGTCGAACGTCTGCGACGTGACTCACAAGGGTGGGGGGCGCGGCCTTGTGTAGCTGCTACGGACGATCTCCTCCAAACGTTGGCAGAGCTGCTCGATGTTGGCCTGGGGAGGCTGGCTGTTGGCGGCCGATCCAGAGTCCCGGGCTGTTGGTTGCTGTGGAGCCACGGTAACACTGGCGACCGATGGAGTGGTCACCTCCATCACGGCGTCGGCCAGCGCGGCAAGTCCGGTGAGGTCCAACGTTGTTGCTGTCGCCAAAACCATCTGAACATTGGAAGGTAGCCTTTGTAAGAACAGCTCGCGGAGGAATACGTTGTCCAGATTGTTAGCGCGCTCTCCAAGGAGCTGGGTCATGCGTCGCAGCAACTGGCTTGGCCGCCGGTCACCGAGCTCTTCCGCCGAGAGAAGCTGCTGCACGCGGGAGCGTTTCGAAACCTCGGTGCGCTGAAGCAGAGCATTCTTCAGTTGGTCATACGGTGTTGCTGGAGAGGGATTTGCCAGAACGTCGTAGACTTCGTCGGCGGCAGCTGGCGAAAGAGCCGAGACGACGTGGTGGTACTTCCGCCCTTGTGTGGTGACCCCAGCGAGGTGGAATTGGGATTCCGCTTGCAGGAACCAAACTCGCGGATTGCGGTCCCAGTATGGTGGAAGGCGAACTTCGGCTGCTGCAACAGTGACTGGCGGCGGGTCCGAAGGCACTCCTTGTTGCATTTCACCCGTTCTAGTTAGCGATCACGTCCAGGTCACCAAATGTGGTGAAAGAAACAGGCAGGAGACGGACGTTCCAAAGCAACGTTCTATTTCAGTGGTGTCTCGTCAGGAACTGCTCTTTGTGAGCGCGTGAGCGCGTGAGCGTATAGCAAGCGCGCGCGTCTGTTCTCTTTTGCCAGTGCCGAGACTGGACTCGCTTGTCGGTTGCGTCCAGTCCCTACACTATTTACTAACAGCACACCAGGGGCTACCATCGCCTAAAGACATCACAGACGGTTACGAGCATTTGGGGCAGCAGAACCCCACCCGTATGCTGACCCCCGTCGACTTTTTTACATGCGTGCATGATACTAACGGACATTTCAGACATTTACATCGGGATCATTAGATTTTCCAGCACCCATTGCAACCACGAGGGCTGTAAAGATCACATTGTGTTGCTCATACAAACTAATGCGACAAGTTCAAGAGTCAGACTTTTGATAAATTACCCAAGCGCCAGGGGGAACGCTGAGAATATCGCTTCGTGGTGCACAGGATTGCCTCCTCTGTATAAGGAATTCGAGGTAAATAACCAACATAAGGTGTTAAGGAATGTATGTGAAAAGTGACTTTTGTTTTAGAGTTTTGCTTTTAAACATATTTTCCATCAGACGCCAGGAAGTGCTTTGCGTGTATCTACGCTCACAACAATCACTTTGGGGCTTGAATGATTAAAAACAAAATGGTATATTCGGATATATATGGCAGTTGCTTGTGTTTCTATTGAGGCAAAGGCTTGTTCATCGCCTTCAGCTATGATTTTACCGTCCGTTAAAATACAAGCTCTCTTCGTGAAACAGGTAGGCACTTTGTCTGCACACAGTGTTATAATATTTCTAAGACATGGGGCTTGCAAGCATAAGTAGAAGAGTAAACTGTGATACACTGTACCGGAACTATACCGTCTTGAACACTACAATATCAGCATGAGTACAAATCTCGTCCCATTTATTGCTTTCAACTATACAAGCAGACGATACATTGCCACGCGCGCAGCTGGCTAAGTAAGCAGCGCGCCCGTGGCCGAACGGTTATCGTGCTTGGCTCACACGCAGAGAGCCAAGGTTCGATGCCTTGCCGGAGAGACACCTTTTTGTTGTTTCTGTTCATGTCGCGTTCTGGTAAATTCGTGAACCTTGTTGCTTATTCGAGGTTAGAATGTTCTGCGCGCCGAACCTTCTACGCTGATTGTTCCTGAAGCCCACGCGTGTACATAAGGGGCTCGGCGTGGCGAGCCGGAGTCAGTCTCGCTCTACGTTAGTCTCGCCCCAGCGCTCGATCCTGCTGCTCCGCCTGTGACGCTAACCTTCCTCCGTTTTGTTTTTGGGCACAAGTTCGCCCTATTGATCGTTTCAGTTTCCTCAGTTATTCTTCGTTTCGTCACCTAGTCATTCGTGACATTTTGGTGGAGGTGCGAGGAACCGCATGTCCGTGCAGCGCACCCCTCCAAGGGCCCGCAGTGCAAGTCCAAACCCAAGCCCACGAGGACCCAACGAAGACCAGACCCAGACCCGATCAAGTTGCCGCAACCAAGGCCTACCCCTGGAATTTGGAGCTTTGAAACTCAAGACCAAGCAGTCAACGAGGCCGACGATGGACGACCAGACGTCGCAGAGCCCGGCCGCCGCCGCCGTCGTATATCTTCCCGTCACACCCCAAACTCCGACGCTTTTCCACAGCGAGGTCCACGAGGACATTGAAGATTGGCTGCAACATTACGAACGAGTGGCCCACCATAACGGATGGACACATGAGCAGTGCCTTCGAAACGTTTACGTCATTTTGGAGGCCACAGCTCGGAATTGGTTTAAAAATCACGAAGCCTCAATCACCTCCTGGGAGCAACTGAAGGCTGAGCTCCCGAGGTACGTTCACGAACCAATAGCGGAGAGAGCGCGCCGAAGAGCTTCTTCAAGCGAGGATCCAAGGCCCTAACGAGAGCGTCGTTAGCTTTGTCGAAGATGTTCTTCGACTCAGCAACCGCGCCGATCCTCGGGCCTCCAAAACAAAGACGCTGAGAATCCTGATGCGAGGTGTCAAGGAAAGCATTTTCGGAGGCCTGGTGCGGTGTCCACCTACAACCGTCGAAACGTTCGTAACGGAGGCGACCAACATTGAACGGGCCCTGCAAGCACGAGCTGTTCACTTCCATTGAGCTCCTGGCGTCGCTGCACCCACCCCGTCGAGCTGCGCCCTCAGTCCCAATATTCCGGGGATGCGCGAAATTGTCCGTGACATCGTGAAGAACTGAAGTAGCTGCTACCTGTCGCCGAACGTCCAGCTTCACTTTAGATCGCCGAGATTGTTCGAGAAGTCCTTCAAGCGCTCCAGCCAGACGTTCTCCCCGACGCCGCACCGAAACCACCAGCTTTAACCTACACCTCAGTTGTTCGTCGGCCACAGCCTTCTGTCACCCGGCAGTACTCAGCTGCACCCCGACGAGAGGCCTCTTCACCACAGTACGCTCCGCACCAAGAGCAGCGTGGACCTCGAAAGACCGATGTGTGGCACACAGATGACGGACGCCCGGTGTGCTTCCACTGCGGGGAGGCTGACCACGTTTACCGAAGATGCCCCTACCGCCAGCTCAGCCTGCGAGGATTCGCATTAAACGACCTTCGACCTCGCCTTGGAGAACGACCAAGGGACATCGAGGAATACCTCCGTCGCCCTCCAGCCCCGACAGCACCACGAGGTTCCCGCCCTCCATCCACCCGATGCTCCCCATCGCCTTTCCGTCGGTCGCGCCGTGACAGCCTGTCCCCCTATCTCGTCGGGAAAACTAAGTGCGGCAACGCCTGGAGGTGGCGTTGCCGAAGACGACCGAAGTAAAGAGCCTCCAAAAACGCCAGAGCATTCCCACCCCCTCGACGCCACGCATCCCTACGACGCCCCTGCAACGGTGCCCAACAACCTAAACGTCGTCATCGACGGCCACGACGCATCGGCACTCGTGGACACCGGAGCAGACTACTCAGTCAGGAGTGGGAGGCTCTCTCGCCGCCATCGAAAAGTCCCGACGCCGTGGGATGGACCTCAAATACGAACCGCCGGAGGACACCTCATTACACCAGTCGGGAGATGCACTGATCGCGTCGAGATCCACGGTGAGACGTGCCCTGTGAAGTTCGTCGTTCTGCAAGACTGTGCGAGGTGCGTTATCATCGAAATGAACTTTCTCTGTAAGTATGGCGCCGTAATCGACCTCGGGGTAGACCAGTTGACGCTGCGAAAGCCTCTTCTGCCGCCGGTGGAGACCAACACGACGCCAACCGCGATCCGAGTTATCACCGACCAGGTGAACCTGCCGCCGCGGTCGAATGTTTTCGTTACGTCATAACCGACGCAGCCATGCACGGTGAAGCTCGTCTGGAAGGCAGCGTCCAACTGCTCCTTGAAAAAGGAACTGGCGTCGCACGAGGCGCAACGGATCTCCAAGAAGGACATACAACCGTTCTCGTGACAAACTTTCGAGAGGAGCCGCAGCACCTAACGAAGTGTACCACCGTGGGCCACGTCGAGGAGGTTCAGGCGCCAGCCGTGGTCACCGCAATCTCTGAGGAAACTTCGTCGTCACAGCAGAAGAGCACGTCACCGCCGCAGCTCAATATCGACCCCGAGCTACCAGCTCCTAAGCGCAGGCAACTGGTTGATCTCGTCGCCAAATACAGTGACTGTTTTGCCACGTCGCCGAAAGTTCGCCGAACACCAATGGCGAAACATCGCATCATTACCGACGACGCGCTTCCTGTCCACCAGTCGCCGTATCGAGTCTCCTTAAAGAAAAGAGAGATGATTCAAGATCAAGTCCAGGAAATGCTCGACGACGATATAATTCAACCTTCAAGAAGTCTGTGGGCGTTCCCCGTCGTCCTTGTAAAGAAGAAGGACGGAACGCTGAGGTTCTGCGTGGACTATCGTCGACTGAAGTCTGTGAAAAAGAAGGACGTCTATCCGCTCCCCGCATCGACAATACGTTAGACTGACTGCGCCACTCCCAATATTTTTCGTCGATGGACCTGAAGAGTGGTTACTGGCAGATTGAAGTCAATCGAATGCGACCTCGAGCAAACTGCCTTCGTCATTCCCGAAGGACTGTACGAATTCAAAGTGATGCCGTCCCGACTTTGTACAGCACCAGCCACCTTCCAGCGTGTCATGAACACCGTGCTGGCAGGTCTGAAATGGCAGACCTGCCTTGTCTATTTGGACAATGTCGTGGTATTTTCACGGAATTTCGACGAACACCTAAGACGACTTTGAGCCGTGCTTCAAGCCATCAAGACCGCCGGCCTGTCACTCAAGCCAACGAAGTGTCAGTTCGCCTATGATGAACTAAAGTTCCTTGGCCACGACGTGGAAAACAAAGGTGTTCTCCCTGACCCCGAGAAGACCCGCGCTGCAGCTGCATTTACGCCGCCGTCTGACAAGGCCGTGAGAAGATTTCTCGTACTCTGCCTACTACAGGCGGTTTGTTCGGGACTTCACCAAGCTGTCCGCACCGCTGACGCACTTCATGAGGGACGCCGTAAAGTTTGAGTGGAAAAAAGAACACCGGTGGTCTTTTTGATGAGCTCAAATGAAAACTTCAGGCATTCCCGATTCTTGGCCATTTCGTTCAGTTCACTGAAAAAGAGATCCACACAGACGCCAGTAACACCGGCCTTGGCGCGATACTAGTCCAAAGGCAGGATGCGGCAGAGCGAGTCATTGCATACGCAAGTCGGACGCTGTTTAACGCAAGGAGGAACTACTAAGCAACTGAAAAGGAGTGCCTTGCTGTCGTCTGGGCAATAACAAAGTTCCGCCCATATTTGTATGGAAGTCCTTTCCGTGTCGTCACGGACCACCACTCGCTCTGCTGGTTCGCCAAATTGAAGGACCCCTCCGGACGCCTCGCCCGGTGGAGCCTAAATCCATGTTTTCATTTCAACTGAGGCACGGTTTTAGGGTTGAATTTTCAAGTTTGATAAAACAGATATATGATTGGCAGCATTCTTGAAATGAAAGACAGCGTAAATGGCAAGCTTGGCGGATTTGTTTTTTTGAAGTTATTGGCCATTGGAGCGGCCGAGACGAAAACTGTAGTTTCTTCAGGCTGTCGGGGATTGCATGTTTGACCACTCACTATTTTGTCACTTCTCAAGCTATTACTCTGGCGCTCTTTAAAGACAGTTTCAAAACTTTTTTTGTGCCTATTGAAATAAAAATTTATGATATGGAATATTTTTTTTAGGTCCTTAATGTGTCTCTTTGGTCATTTTTGGCAAAGTTTGGCAATTTTGTACACGTTATCTTTCAAAGATATTTCAATACTCTTGCTATCATTACAAAGCTTAATCTTAAATAAAGAACGAAAGTTCCCAACACTTCCAAATTACACAGTAATTGTTTGCACTCTGGGGACACTCTGGAAGACGATCAGGGTATTAACGTTTATTCCCATTTAGGTACATTTAGTTACAAAACTCGAAGATAAGAACTTAAGCTTGACTTATTAACAAAGAAGTGGAGCAATATTACTTATTTAGTGTATAAAATACACATCAGTGATGGTCACCTAATATTTCGCACACACCCAATAAACACAGGAAGCAAAACTGTAAAAACAAACATACACATTTTCAGCAAAACTTTATACTGTCACGAATGGCTATTGATGAGGCGATGAAAGAAAAAAAAATCTAAATGTTTAATGGCGCGACCTTGTGCCCCCCCCCCAAAAAAAAAAAAACAACCAGAAGACTAGTGAAGCAAAATGTCGATGGCGGTGTAACAGCAGGATCGAGCGCTGGGGCGAGACTGACTGCGGCTCGCCACGAGGATCGCCTTATGAACATGCGTAGGCTTCCGGAAAAATCGGCGTAGAAGGTTCGGCTCATAAAGCATTTGCGCCCCGAACAAACAACGATGTTCTTGAATTCATGGGAACGCAACATTTACAAAAATGTCAAAAAAGGTGCATCCGCAGCCAGGAATCGAACCTCGGCTCTTCGCGTGGAAACGAGGCACGATAACCATTCGGCCACGGGCGCGCTTGCTCGGACGCGCACGTAGCATTACACCCCCTCCCCCTTTTCGAAAGAGCATCCTCTCGATGCAACATGCAAGGAAACAAAACAGAGCAAAACAAACAAAAGAATGGAAAAAAAAATGAAGACTGGAAAAACACAGTCCTGTCAAGCGTAACTCGGGATATCAGTCCATAGTCTTATCGTATGTAGTACGGCTTGAGGCGTACTACATACGCCCACCACAACATCAGTTCGTGGTGGGCGGCGTGATGATGTTGTTTTCCAGTTAGGCATCACCTTGTAGTTCAGATCTCCGAGTCGACAAAGTATCTTGTAGAGTCCGAAGTAGCGCTCCAGGAGTTGCTCGCTTAGACCGGGTTGTCGTATCGGGGCCCAGACCCACACACTGTCTCCGGGCTTGAAGCCAACTTCGATACCAATCTGGCGCTTTCCGCATATTTGGTTGCACATTTCTTGCGCAATGCTTTCATTACCCGTGTTCTTGATTACAATTGGGTATAAGCCAGATGGATAGCTTCATTGGTGTTATGAATACCATGGGAACGCCGAAGTGGCCGGCAATTCTCCTTTTTCAGAGTTTGTCAACAATCGCGGCGTGGCCTTGAGCGAATCGCTTGAAACACTTTTTGGGGACACGATGATCGTCGCTCCAACGTCCGCGCCAGTGCATGGCGTGTCTCTCGGTCCGTGTGTTTACGTGTGTTCTCTGGTGGCTTTCTTATGTATTTCCCCATTCTGCACGTGTCTTTCTGTCGTCGCTTCGCGTGCACTCTTTCTTCAGTAAGGCTGATGACGACCCTAGAGGATTAACGAAAGCCACTATCTACGATACGGTCGACCTTGTTCGTCTTTATACCTTCAAAGATGGATAGACCGCCAACGCCGCGTCGATTCCTACCTCAGACTCGGAGTCCCTCCATCGTCATTTCGTTGTCGCGTCGTGCAAGCAACTCAAAAGTGGTCAACTTTCAAGTCCGAGTGTTACGAAAGGAAACTGGTGATGGCCAGTTTCGATCCCGACTCAACTATCCACCTTGCTTGGAGCTTGTGCGCTCCGTTTATGAGGCACGGCGACTACGAACAGATGATTTCGCTCATATTGAGTGCCCAGTGACGGATTCTACTGGTCGTTTTTAATCACAAGACTAAATCCGCTACGGAGCATGAAATCCGTATGAAGCCACCGCGCCCCCGACTCCACCAGCGGAAGACGAGAAGCTTCGGGAGTGAACGATTGTCTGCCCGGCATTCCCCATCGCGTAGGACTCTCGTCATTTCTGGATGCTCCGAACCGCCGTCGGTCGCCCGCCGTTCCCGTCATGCTAGTCGAGTCAGGAAGTTACGTGCTCCAGAGATCGGATTCCACAAGGCTTTGGGAAAATTGGCAAATTGAGATTTGGGCGCTTTGAACCGAGATCCGGAGTCGGCAGTACTCCAAAACGACGAGCGAAAGACATCCGGGTTAATACGAAACGACCACTGGCGGACGAGGGCTCCAAAAAAGCCGATCCGAGAGCTCGCCAAAATGACGAGTGGAGTTCGCTATAAGTTATTCAAGCATATTGCGAGACGACAGCTTTGCGTTCCCTCACTTCGTTGTCTTGTTGTACGCCAGGCGAGCGTAAGGGGCTTCGCCGTACCCGGGGCCGTGTACACAAATTCAGTTGGGGCGAAATCCGGGCGGTCACGATATCGTGAAGGCTCGCCAGCAACGTCGTAAAGTAAGAAACCTTATGTTAGAAACATTCTCTCTTTGAATTCAGCACGTTTACGAACCTCTGACGAAGGGACCTGTAAACAGGGGAGTTAACGCTTGGTTGGCAAAGCGTGCTGTCAGGTTTCTTTCGCCGAAGGGCTTGAATAATTTTTCTCACGATTTAAATGTTTTGCCAGTGACTGTTTTTTCTTCTTTCAATTATAACATTGCAAGACGTTAATGTGTATACTGCACGCCTGAAGAACGGAAAGCTTTATCTAGTTATTCCTTACTTGAGTACCGGGTACGTGATGATCACGTTACTCAAGCTAGCCTGCACACTTGCTGTCTTTTAGTTAAACGCAGAATATCCCGCCGTCTCGTTGAGGACCCGGCCACCTGACACGGGGACTTCGCGCCATAGGGTTTTAAGTGTTTTTTTTTTTGTTTTTTGTTTGTTTTTTTTAGAGCGGGGAATACATGCCGGCGTGCTTGACATCGGGTGCTTCCGTGCACCACCCGCGAAAGACCGCTGGAACTCTAACTCGTTACACAAAAAGTTAACAAAACGGTCAGACAAGGACGGACATTTTGCATTTTAACCATTTGTGCTGCTTTTTGTGCAACCTATGGCTGCACAGTGGTGGGACATGACGGCTATGTGGTAAGCAGTGAGAATACCGGATTGAGTTAAGCTAAGCCAGAACTGTCAGAGCGACTGAGCGGAGGAGAGAGCCCCGACAAATGGTGGTTTTAATTTTCTTCTTTCTTTTATAGTTGGCGCATGCGACCAACGATCCCTGGAAGAAGGGGTCTTCTTGAGATTTAGGGACAGTCTATGAATATATAAGTCAATACCGCCACTTATCTTTTTTTTTTTTTTAAGGGGCGGGGGCATTTGATTCATCGTCGCCTGCTTTTTAATTTTGACACGAGTCTTCCAGCAGTTTCTGCCAGATTACTTTGGGAATATCCGAATTCCAGATACGAGCAGAGGCAGATGAAGGAATTCGGGACAGAAAACAGTACAAAGAAAGGGAGCGCCGACGGCCTCAGAACGGGTTGCTTACGAAGCTCGCTCGGCCAAAGAGGAAAACTCCTGGTTGGGAACCTTTTCTCTCCATCGGAACAGTTCCCTCCGCTTCTCCACCAAACACTATATGTCCTTCATGATCGAAGACTTGGCATCCAACCCTAAACTGGCAGTGCCGCTACGCGTCCACCAGACCAATCAATCACCTCCCTTTCATGACCTAAAGTCGCTCTCTGTGCGTGTTTACGGGAGCAAGCGTGATCGAGTGATTAATAATAATATTAATAATAATAATAATAATACAATAAACGTTTATTCATAGGAATAGACAAATACATACACAGGACTGCCTAAGCCAAGGGAGGCTTGTGTGGCATAACCTGACAGTACAGCCCAATCCTAACTGAAACAGTAGGTCACAACATAACTTTTTAAATGTCAACTGTAGATCTATCACTTGGTGGTATCATGAAATACCTTTTTCAGACTCGTTTTGAGCCCATGGTTAGATTTCGGTAAGCATAAGTTATCTGGTAGTTCATTAAAAATCTTCGGTATGTAAAACGACCAATGCTTTCCACATAATGAGTATAGATACGAGGAATTTCATAGCGAGTAGTGTTCCTAAATGTACGTGGGGCCACCCTTTTAGTTTTAATTCACTGCACCAAAAGTGAGGAAAAACGACTGTCTGAAGAAACAACGAGTAGAAACACGGCAATTTGAGTAAACTAAATAAGTTATCATTTGAGGAAGGTATTGAACCATAAGCAACGCTTTTCAACAACCCCCTCAGAATGATATCAACTCTGGCACCCATTGTTGAGAGCAGCTAAAAAAATAGAGCAACACCGTGGCTAAGGACACTATACGCCAAAGAGTGCATGAGCAGTTTCCTACTTGCAAACGGAAGGAACACTTTTAGGCTACAGAGCTGACAAGATACACTTCTTAGTCGTTTCGACACAAAAGAGAGGTGTGTAGTCCAAGACAGGTCAGAATAAAAGTATATTCCTAGATACTTGACAGGAGAGACATATTGAACAGGGTTGCAACAACATGATACGCGATTGGAGTTGTGCAAAAATAAAGGCGGAAACAGTTTGAATTTTTTCCACGGACTGCGGAAACATACCAGCTTTGTTTTACAGGCGTTTACACTTATTCTGTTATTTCTAAACCAGTTCATGACAGTAATGACATTTTTTTCAGGTCCAGGATGACATGTTTCATATCAGTATGAGAAGGAAAGAGCAGAGTGTCATCTGCATATTGCAATACATTACACGTAACCACTTGAGAAAGGTCGTTAACATATACATTAAATATAAGAGGAGATAAAACGGAACCTTGTGGGACTCCGGAGCTAAGTGTGACCTTGGTACTATGGACTTCTCCAACAGGCACGAGTTGAAAACGAGCGCACAAAAACTTCTAAGCAAACGAGCAAAAGGACCCCTGAACCCAAGGTGAAACAGCTTCTCTAAAAACGTTTCATGATTCACTGAACCAAATGCTTTTGCACAATAAAAAAAAAAAAAAAAAAGCGCACAGACACAGGAGTGGTTGTCAAGCGACAGTGCAAAGACTCTGAAAACACGTCCAGCAGGAATGAAGAGCCTCCATTAGAAACAAACCCGTTCTGTGAGGGTGATATGATATTTTGCTTATCTCGAAAACTTGTCATAAAAAACAGGATATGGTTTTCTAGGATTTTAGAAATACACGGCAGAACCGAAATGGGTCGATACGAGGAAAACTCATTACGCTGGCCGCCTTAATAGATTGGTTCTACGATTGCAGTTTTAATGTCGTCTGGCATCAATCCAGATAATATGATTGATAAAGATGGACACACAATGGGTACACCGTGCACCTTAGCGTTCACCGCACTCCCAGTTTGGGGTTAAACGGAGTTCAGTCGGTGATACACGCACACACACACACAAAGTCGGGCCACGTGAACCAAGGCCACATGACGGTAGAGACGGGGAGGCGGTAGGAACAGTATCCTCGATTTCCAACACGCGCAACCGCGAACTGCAAACGCGGACATGCGCTCCGCTCTTTTCTACTCGGTAAAAAAAATCACAAAATGTGCATATGTAGTTGAAGACCCGTGTGTTTAGTGTTTTCAGTTGTTCGAGTGAATTTTATTGCTTCGCGGAGTATTTCTATCGTGCGAAGCAGCCCGGCATCTCCGCCATCCCCGCTGCTCCTACAGGAAGCGGCAAGAACGATTGTTCGAGAGCTTCGATCACCAGCCGCGCCTTTCGTCTCAATTCAAGTGCGATATTCAACTTGCGGATTACCAAGATGATGTATATTCTTTTGGAAGCGTCTACACGCCGGTACAATACGAGTGATCTTCCTTTGTTGTGGGCATACATGCGACCACTAGCTTCGGCGGACCGAAGAGACGACGGACCGTCTTTTGTTTCCCGTGAGCGACAACATCAGGACCTCTTGATCATTGGGGACAGGTGTTCTTGCTTTACAATCTCCGTTTTGTCGTGAGCCGATGAGTTTGGACCGTGTCGAACTCTGGCCGAAGAACCTCAGTCGAGTCTAGCGTGTAATCCACAGCGATCGGCCCGAAAAGACCCTATACATTGCTACTTGTGAGCACTTTTTTATTCCAATTGTTAGAGAGAGGCGTTTTGAATGTTTATTTTTGAGTTCGAAGCATATTTGTTTCTTTATTATGGCTGTTAAAATACCTTTGTCTTTTCCGCATGTGATGTGCTGTTGCGGCGCTGGCTGTAGTAGGGCAGTAGTACTGCCAGTGTTGCCATAGCGGCCTCATAACACGCATACCATGGCAAATAACGCTGAGTATTCGTTATTTGCCAAGATTGTTGGGTGGGCGGGTACTGTCAGTTATGTTAGTGCGTTAGTGGCTTGTGACTGTATCTGCCTGTAATTAATTATCTTTGCACGACTAAGTTTTAGTGTACTTTATTTATTTTCATATATTTACATAACTTGCAATTATATTGAGCCAATATGGGGGCGCCTTTAACTACAGATTTTGTACCGCAAATGCAGATTCCACTAACAGGTTTTGCAAGTCACCGTGGAAATACAGATGGGAACTTAAAGGGCGATGTTGTAATCAACATTTCTTAAGGCTAGATGAAGGATTCAGGAGACCTGTATGTAGCTTGAAGGGAAGGGCTAGGCGATTATTCAAGCAACCGTCCGACTATTTAACTAATTTCTTAAATCAATATTTTAATCAAGATCGGTAAAGGTCTGATTTAGCACGTATCGCGCGAGCAAAACAATAGTAAACACGCCTGCTTTCTTCCTTGCGCACATATTCATTTTACGAGGCAACACTGTTGCTACCTAGAACATTCAAGTTTAGCATTTAAACATAATTAAATAGTATTTCGCTGAAGAAAAGGTGTTTCCTGTCTTCTAGTCCTAAAACGTGGTGTAGGCCTTTTTAGATTTTTTTACTTGGAGTGCAACTGATCCGATTATTCGATTAGTTAATCAAATAAAGGGCGACGAACAGTTAAACTGTGCTTTTTAATATTCAATATTGACATGCCTAAGAGACAATTGGCAGTAACTGAATATAAAACGTGAAAATACAGTGGTGTGAGATGCAGTTTTGGACAAGGTACTCGACAAAAGTATTTAAGATAAGTTACTAAATACCTGCTCCAAAACGTATTTAGAGTGCTACTCAAGTTACTTTCCCCACAAAATATATTGTGTATGGTACAAATACTTAATAATAAAATTTAATTATTTTTGAAGACACCTTTGCACTGCGTAATCTTGACTGCAGTGACACTAGAACGCAATATTTGCAATCAACAGATGCAAAGAAAAAAAAATCGCAGCGTTCTTTTATGCAGTCCCAGTACAATAAGTAGAATCACACTTGCTAATGTTATAAAAAGCAAAGAACGTTCGACGCATTGTTTTACATATCGCCGAAGGTGATATATATATTTTTTTTTTTTTGGAGTGTACGCTGCACATATGCGAGCAGATTACCTAAACACTGCATTCGGAAATAACTAAACATTTAAAATAATGGCACATGGGTACGCAAGGACGCGCCCTTTGATCGTCTCGTGCTTGTCCATTTCATTACTTTTTCCCCCCATACTAAGAACCGCGTTAAGAAAGGCCTAGAACTTTGATAGGAATCTTCGTTTGCATTTTGAGGGCTCATCCTACTCCTATCTTGTTTTCTAACTTGCCTGTTACAATCTCCGTCTTCATGAAAGTGTGGGGGGCGGGGCTATCCCCGCTCCTCCCCGGTGATCCCAAGAATGCCAAACTGGCGAAAGAATGTGACATTTTGCCGTAGCAAGGACCAAACATAAGTACAAAAAAAAAAAAAAAAAAACTTTCTGTCTTCTTCTAGTGGCATCCCCTCATATTCTTTTCTATCTTCATTTGTTGGCGGTTTGAGCCTGCGTCTTTCGGCCTAGCTTTTATCCTGTCTGTATTCGGTCGCTTCCGCTTCAAGTTTGCCATCCCTCTACTTTGCGCTGGGGTGTGCTGATACCTATTCCCGTAAAAAAATGCACGCAACATTTGTTTTCAAGCATTACAAAGGTATTTAAGATCATTAGTACAAGATACTGGGAAATGTAATTAAGATAGATTAGCAAATACTTTCGATAAATAATTTCGATCAAATGTATTTGCAAGATACCAAAATATTACCAAAAACATTTGAAATACAGAATATTCAGTAAAGTATTCGAGATGAAGTTGACCTAGTGGGAACTGGTAGAACGTGAGGTGGCTTTCAAACCCTTCACCTGAATTGAGGTCGGCGTCTCTGCTTCTTTCTTGAGCCCCGTGTCCAGCCTTCTGCGTGGGATCCTAAGAAGTTTCTGCTCACTTCAGAGTTTGCAGTGATGGATCTTGGCAATAATGTTTTTATTTTTTATTCAATTGAAATGTCCAATAAAGTTTATCGACCATACTGTATTCTTATTCTTATTTTTATTGCATACTTCTATATTTACTTGCACGTAATACTGACTTTATATGTTTCAAACCTTGGCGATATGCTTGCATCACGTGAAAAGATTGGGCTAGGGGAAACAAAGGTAATAAACAGTGAATGTGCTTGTCCACTGCAGTTTTCGTATTGATATATTTCTCGTGTTCAGTAGCATTACCTCTTAAATGGCTGCAGTCTGTGCTTAAGACCGGATAGAAGAATTGAAATACCAGGTGAATAAGTTTGGAAGTCAGTTGTCTCCTTTCAACGGTCCCGTCTTTTCGCTGTACGTTTTAAATAATCATGCCTTACCAACACGCCCAAGCTTCCATTCTGAACAGTTATATTGTATAAGCCATTGATTCAACTTGGAAGCTAATATTGGTTGTACAACCCACAACACGATGGCCCAATGATGGCTTAGGTATTGTCTTAGTATTGGTCCAACGTTGGCGTATATGTTTGTTAAATGGTGGTACAACGATGGCATCAATGGCGGCCAAATGTTGGCGTAAATGTTGGTTGATCCAGTGAATAGTCCAACATTAAAACGGGCAGCACTTTCGAAAAATTCATTGTTAGGCCAATATTTTAGCCAATATTTGCCAGTGGTGGACCTATGCTGGTTCAGCAGTGATGAGCTGTTTGGGTAGCTTCCATCACACAACCAGCCTATAGTGAATGAAAGTACGGCAAACAAATGAATAGCGGGTGGATCCAGTGACTAATGCAAAATACGAGGTTTGGCTATTAAATATGAGACTCCTTTATATTCTAGATAAAGCAAAGAAATGATAGTCAGCACTTTAGTGGTGACCTTGAGCATGTATGGGCATGCATGGAAAACACGAACGCCCTCAGCCGTTCAGTTGATTATCAGTCGTCGTTTGAAGCAGTTATTTTGCTTTTTTTGTTTACGGAAAAAAGTTAGTTTAAAATTCGAGCAGTCTGTCACTTTTAAATTCGTAGTGAGATTGAACAAAAATAAGCAACTTAATAACCTAATATTTAGGTTATAGCTTTTGCCATGTATCGTGCGCGTGCTTTTGAGTGGCATAAAAAATTCAGTACAGGGCGTGAGAATGGGGAAGACGATGAACACCCTGGAAAACCTTCAACTTCAAGAATCAAAGAAAATGACAAAACAATTAGTCAAATTCTTCGAAAACAACGCCGGCTCAGTGTTTGAATAATTGCTGAAGCTTGAGCATTGACAAAGATACTGTGTGGAAAATTTTCTTTGAGGATCTCGACATGACAAAAGCTTGTCGCGAGATTGTCCGTCATGTTCACACACCCGAGCGAAAAGAGTTCCGTAAGGAAATTTGCTCTGGCATGGTGCAGCAACTACGGCAATACCCCCCCCCCCCCCATCCCCCTGGTCTCTTCGCCGATGTCAAGCGAAACTATAATTTATTGTTTCCTGTTGTTTAAGCCACCCCGGCGTGACCCTGAGTATTTGTTTTTGCCGGGGGGGGGGGGGGGTAGGACTTTAGCTAGTGAGCTTCTCTCGACAAAATTCTGTGAGCGGTCCTGAGTTGTACTGGTATGGGTTGCGCCTGTTATATCCTGAGTAAATTTTGTGATATGCGTCGCGCAGGTCAACCCTAAGCCCTGCCATAAGAGATTATACAAAAAAGTGAGCACTAATGTGTTTCACAAAACACGTATATAACATATGATTAGAATTTCGCAACGAACGGAGGTTAGGTTTCGTTGTGTGTGCTGACAAACAGATATTCAGAATAAAATCCTTGAGCGACACCATTGTCGAGTTGCTTTTTACTGGCTCTTTATTGACCTCTCTAAAGCTTTTGGCCGTCTCGGTGTTTCCGAGGCAAAGCTCCGGCTTACGAATCCCCGGGAGGCGGGTTCGGATCCCAGCCGAGATGGCCGCAAACTGACGGAGGCTTATTGCGTAGAAGGCTCCGCGTATAACCGGTCTTTCGGTTGCACGTCAAAATAATCCAAGGTAGTCCAAATAAATCCTCAGTCCTCCGCTGGGGCGTGCCAGATTGCCTTCGTTGATTTGGCAGATAAAACCCCAAATTTGAATTCCAAAAGTTTTGACACGGTGTGCCATAATTTACTGTTTTAACTAGGTAAGCTAACCTTACACCAGTGTAATAAAATTCATTAAATGATTCTGTCTAAGTGTCCGCAATATAAAAGTGACAGCGGCCATAGTTTATTTCTGCGCACTGTGACATCTGGCGTTGATAAGTGTTAGCACATTTACTCTTCGTTTGGTTAAGTGTTAAGCGTTCTCGTTTTGCTCCTGCTGTTCATTACCGTTCATTTTTTTACCCTCTCCTGTCATGACTCCAAGAGGGGTTAACAGTATTTTGAAATAAATAATAACAACTTAATAGCTTTAACGGCATATATTAAGCCATAAACTTGGTCACTGACGTCAGTATCATTTATCGCAAATTATGAGATAACATTTATTAATTGTGTGACATTTGACTTATGAAACTTAATTCTACTGAATGCAAGTCAATGAGAATTCCGTGCCAAACTTTGGATGTTGTATTTCTTGGCTACTTATTAAGAATGCATCACTACCCCAAGCTGCATCCGATAACTGTATTGATGTTTTCATATCGGATAATATGGCTTCCCAAATTTACACTGCCTGCATTACATCTGGACGCAAAGCGAATACTCGGTTACGTATGGCGAAACTCTTCACTAGCGCCATCTAACCTGACGATTCTATTTTGTAGAACGCTAGTAAAATCTTAAGTATACATCGTTAGATAGGCTTTAAAACAAATTTTGGGCTGGGGTAAATCAATTTATATTTGGACTTTATCGTTTAGTGGGCGAAAAGTAGAAAAGGTACAAAGTCAAAAGACTGATTTTCGAAACGAAAATTTCAAAACACAGAGGTCTATATGGTACCTCCTTCCCTTCTAAAGCTTCCTGCATTTTCACTGTGATTCATCCGCGGTACCCAAACCATTTCACAAAGCCACGACGCACGTCAGTCGACACCTGACCTCACTATAATACCTCCACCCGTTAGCTGACAGAGCGGTGGGAGCTACGCGCTTGCCGGACCAATCAGCAGCATCAATTACACCACCTGACTCTATTCTCTGCGCTTGGGTATGCGCGAGAGAGCGTACGCACGGGGCAAACGATAAAAGTGTGGTTGGCTCAACGAGCATGTAGCTTCCCTATCTCTGTCAGCTTAGGGGTGAACGGGCACCATGACAGAACAGCACACGACAAAACAGCACGCGACAAAACAGCACGGTCAAAACAGCACGCGTCAAAACAGCACAGCGTCAAGACAGCACGGCGACAAAACAGCACGCGTCAAAATAGCTCACGACAAAACAGCACAGCGTCAAAACGGCAGAGCGACAGCAGAACACGTGCCAAAACAGCACAGCGTCAAAACAGCACAGCGTCAAAACAGCACAGTGACAAAACAGCACAGCGTCAAAAGTGCACAGCGACCGAAGAGAACGGCGTCAAAACGGCACGTCGCTGTAAAAGGAGGTTCGAACAATTGCATTTAATTGTAGCTTTCCGCGTGTCACCTTACGGGAATGCTTTACGCTGGACGCCGATCGGTAACTCCTGTGTGCTAGAAATCGTGGTTCACAACCAACTTCCGTGCCTTCCAAACTGGGTCCGACAGATCCAGTGGGGGGTCGCGAAGCAATTGCTGCCCTCAGTATTCTTTTTATGGATTTCAGTTTAGCTAGTTTCAGCATACATTTTATTATGTTTACTGACACTAGTACTCATCATTGAATCATTAAAACTGACTCTTGTAGACTCGTGGAAAGCGTGGGGGTGTTTCCGGGCTGCGGAGTTTGGTAAGCACTGAAATAGGCAATAAAGTCCTTTATAACCTAGCGACAATAAATGAAAGGGTCAAGAAGGTTCGAAATTATTCGCCCAGAGAGAGGTGAAAAGCGCGCTCGAACTTGCTATATACGTGCTGTTTTGTCGCTGTGCTGTTTTGACGCCGTGCTGTTTTGGCACGTGCTCTTCTGTCGCTGTGCCGTTTTGACGCTGAGCTGTTTTGTCGCGTGCTATTTTGACGCGTGCTGTTTTGTCGCCGTGCTGTTTTGACGCTCCGCTGTTTTGACGCGTGCTGTTTTGACCGTGCTTTTTTGTCGCGTGCTGTTTTGTCGTGTGCTGTTCTGTCGCGTTCCCGGGTGAACGAGGTGGGGAAAGCCACTTTTCTTTGAATTTTGAGCGACGGGCTGATATTCTAGAGGAATGAATGGCGATGTCCTGGTATAAGAAACGAAGGTCCGAGCAAGAGGGGGGAATTCCTTCTCTCCCTCTTCTTGAACTCTTCGGTAGGCTGCGCGATTTGTGAATTGAGGAGGAAAGCTAAGAAGGAAAAAGTTGGACAATTGTTTCATGCCACCTTTGATTTAGGGTATGAAACATAGAAATCGTTCAACATTGTTCTATAAGTATTTTTTCTCGACCAATATTTGTATTTCCGGCGTTAGCTCAACTAAATATTATGCAAACTTACCAGATATTTTATTGCAACGTAAAATCTCTTAACTTTCTCAATCGAAGCGGACCCTTAGCGCCTCTTTCTGGTGCCACAATCGCAGATTACATACATCACCCAGCCACCACCGGTTTAAGGTCGGCGTGTCCTGTTTGCGCAACAGCGTGGCAATTCACTTCCTTCACCCCAGGGACTTCGACTGACCCCAGTCACCTTACCCTCCCTACCGCTTGGATCGCCGACACCGACTTGTTCAAAACTTACATTGCTAGTCATTCTGTGTAATCTCTTCGATATGTTTATTATTTTCTTCTTTTTTTTTTTCAGTTTACCCACTCCTCTGAGTATTGACTTGGAATAGGGAGTAAATAAAAAATAAAACCATATCCGCTCGGTTTATTAAAATTTGGTTCTATTAATCTCGACGTCGGCCAATGCGGCTACAAATTTAACATACCTATCACAGGCTTCTTAAAGTTCGACAAAATACAGAGCAAGATAAACTGCAAAGGCATAATATAACCTTTTTTGAAAATGAATATATAAATGTAATATAAAAAACAAATATATATATATATATTATGTATTTAATCTTTTTACGGGCTACTATAGTGCCTAGTAAGTCAATTTTGCGTAGTTTAGGCAGGACGCATATAAAGCTCTCTGATTTCGTTATTCATTAAACGACTGCACTTAAAATATTCTAGAAGTGCATCACTACACTAACTTGTAACATGTGAAAATATGCGTAGTATTACAAGTATATGCACCTTCCATGAAGGACGTCGACGAAGTATAGCAAACGCCAGTCTCGCGTCATAAAACACCCAAGCGCAACCAGAATTATCATACCCCTCAAAAAGAAGCCTGTTTTTACCCAAGCCGAAAATGGACACAAGAACCCCACAAAGACGACCCAAAGATGAGGCTGCATGCCTCTTAGCATTACTTGCCTGCGTGAGTCGCTTGCAGGCAAAGGATAGCTGTACTCTTCAAAGTAAAAGAAGCACACCAAAAGCGACCACGTGGAAAGAAGCATGTGAACCGAGGTTCCACTAACATTGATTTAAGGCGGCCCGTAAAGAACGGCGTGACACGCTCGTAAGCAGGGCTACGGCGCGCCGTTGACTCGCGCCACCGGAACCGAGGCGGTTCCTTCTTTCTAGCAGTTTTTTTTTTTCTACCGTCGCTTGCAACAGAGCATCTCTTCTCATCACTTCGGTCCTGCGGTTCCTCTAGATTACTTCTCTCCACTGGGGGATCCTCTTTTCCGCGCTGTTCCGCACCTCTGTCCGTAACGATAATGGTAGCGCAATGCCGCCTTGCCGCCATTAACGTTGCGGACAGCATGAGTCGAACTGACAGCTCCTGCTCTGTAAGTACCGCAGCGTCTGTTATGCACACCGTCGTGAAACCCACGGCGTTTGCGCGCCGTCATTGGAGCCCATAAATGAGCACGACTTTCCCAAAAGACTAATACTGTTAACTTTTTAATTCGAACAGCGTTTTTTTGCTTTGTTTTTTTACTGGGTGAAAGTTAGACAAGTGCAGTCTTCACCATGGATTTATCAGGTTCGGCATGCATTTATCAGGTCATGTTGGAATTGCGATATTGACTGCGGTTACTATTACAGGCAGGGCCAGTATAAAAATATTCACAAGAAGGTAATGGTTTTGGTGATATTACCCCTTCAATAGACCTTTTTCGCATAACCTCAGACCAGCCAGTAACTGACATACCCTCGACCTGGTGAATTTTTGGATTGCCCGCTGACACAGGGTATGCAACCGCCAAGGGTATGGGCGAAAAGGCTTAAAAACGGACGTCGTGCATGAGCTAGTTCCGAGTGCTACTTTTTACCGTGCTGCAATTTCCGAAAATCTACGGTTGTCTGGCTACCACTGCGTGGTCGTCGGATGGATAAATAATTTTAAAAAGCATAAGACAATAGCAGAAACTGTGCCAGGAGCACAAGAAGCTGCAGCGCGAGTGTGGCTGCAATGTTTTCGAGCTTCGCATTTTCCCCAAGAATCCTTATTTATGAAGTCAGTCGATTGCGAGCTTGCATCGCGAGGGATTTGTATCAGACTCAACGTCACGTTTAAGCTCACGATGACTTCGTCTACGACAAGAGGACCAATTTTAATTCCCGGTGCTGGGGGTCCAATTAGGTTATCACTGCAACCCCCATGGTATGTGAAAGGTATGAAAAAGTCTACATACCACCACTCAAGATGGAGCTATCCAATGCCGAGAGCTTACCTGCATAGACTATATTAAACTGCTCATACATACTTCGCTGTGGAAACTCAATCAAAACACCCCACCGTCTTCGTCTTCGTTCTCTCGAGGAGACAAGGTGATGGCCTGTGAGTTGCCAGCTGGATTCAACCGAACAAGCTCCAACAAAGTTATTGCAGCCCACCATAGCCAAGTCTAGCCAAGTTCCCCCCATACCCACACCGTTGCCTACCGAGATAGCTGTGCTGCCAGAACTAGCCGGTATTTCTTTTCTTAAGCCGCTAGACGGCGTCGTCGGCGCCGCAATTCTCAAGATGGCGGCGCCGTTAAAGAAAAGGTCTATAGTCGTGTTTTTCCTTCTGACCTAAAATTGCGCGCAAAAAGAGCGCATCCCCTTTCCCCCCATTATGGTTGGAAGAGTGTCGTAGACGTTAGGCCAAGTCGACACTTGTGTCGTCGGCTAGCCGACCAAGGACACGCTGCCAACATGGTGAAAGCATGATTGAAACCAGTGTTGCGGAATGGGCACCCCCATTTCATTCCTCTTCCATTCCGGTGAATTAGAGTTTCCGACAATTCCATCCCTTTCAAGTCCTCGGAATGAAGACACTGGGCTCATTCCCAGTCCTGTAATTGCTGAACTTCACAATTCCATTCCTGTAATTCCTAAACGTGAACAAAGGGCCATTAACAGCCGCATTGTATTACTGGAAAAGAGCAGCATAAAGCTGGTGACATCAAACACGGAGCACGACTGCAAAAGTATGCAAAAGCTTCATCAAAGCACTCATTCTGATAAGCCGAATGGTGGTCGTAGAATGCGCTTCGTGGCACTTGGTGTCACTGTAGACACCGATCGAGCGTTCAAGCGTAAAAAGCTTAGCGAGTCGCAACAGACGCTAAAAATTAAAACCACAGATTTTCTTCGCAAACGAACCGTATACCATTCGCAGATACATAATAGACAGATCTCACCAGCCAGTCTGACTACGCCACCGCTGCCGCGATGCATCGAGGGAGGTTTAGTCTTTCTGCACGTGCGACAACCTTGCTCAATCTCTGCGCATGTGAAGCACGAAACGGCACGAGCCCTCGCATGCACGGCCGTCTGCCTCTGTGAACTAAAGCTATGGCGGCGTCACGCATGCGCCGAACGCTTAGGTGAGATCGGTGTATTAGTGTGTTGTTTGTTTGATAAGGCACTAAAAATGTCTAGTTCGTGCATGGCGCAAGAACTTATCTTGCTCTCTGCTTCGAGTACTTGCACAACCGCACCGCTTGTACGTTGTTAGAAGCGATGCCGCGTATGCCTTCCCTGAATCTGCATGCAGTGCGGCAAGAACAAAACACCGCTGACAAAGTGGAATCGGTACATGGCGCCAGCACAAGCGACTGTAACACCATATAATGAAACCTGCCTTAGAACGTAAGCTTTTGCGTTTCCTGTGCAATTCTTGCGATTTCTTCACAGATTCATTTCAATTTTTTTTTGTTTGTCTCAAAATAATAGCGCAAGTATGGAGTTACACACAAACACAAGTCACCACTGGACACAAATCCAATCACACATAGTGACACAATCACAGCAGACAATCACTTACACAGCGCTGACTCACAACTCAGTCTATATTTGGCCTTTTATTTCTTCTACTTCTTTTTGATACATTCGTGAAAACTGGCTTTTTTTTCCTTCAGCGTTTAATGAAATGACTATCATGTGCGCTTATCCTATAGTAGAAAGATAAGCTAATATATTTTCCTGATGAATTGAGCGATGGAGGGCTAACACATTTATCGTCATACCTGGCAATATATTTCCGCTTCCCCTATCTCTCTAGTCAGTTGGCTACCGCCTCTGCCCAACACTGTACACCTATCTAGATCTGCCGCACATCCGTAATCACGGCGATGTAGACCTAAATGTCCCCAGTTGGCTCTAGTTACGTTGTTGTTGTGCTCACGGAGTCGGTCGTTTAAACATCTCCCAGTATGGCCGATACATCGTTTTCCACAGTGAGGGGAAAGGAATATACTACCCGTTCTGCGCATGGAACGAAACTGGTCTGGTGCTATTTTGTTCAGAACGCTGAATGTTGTGAAGGATTGTTCACTTTCTTGCGTAAGCTGGAAAGTTTGTTTGGAGCCGAGAGGATGACGTCGATGATGACCCTGTTCGCCTCTTTTTAAGACCATGGGAGACGTTGTGAATGTAAGGCACATCTATGAAGGTCTAGTTGACCTGTCTCTTGGCTTTCGTCTGATGACATCTTTTAATTTACTGTTCTCTGAGAAGGTTCTCCACCACTGATGTTAATAAGAAAGTGGGATACCCTGCTTTTTACAGGCGACAAATTTGAGCACAGAAGCTTGTTTTGATCATATGTTTGCATGATTTGCTAAGTGACTTTTTAAGGCAAAGTTTGACGATGCCTCTCTTAACCAGCTTGAAGTGTGCAGAATTGATGTTAAGCAGCGGCTTGCTTCCTCGCGGATCGTACAACCAGCGTACGTGAAATGTCAATGAAAAAATATTCGTAGATCCAGGAATCTAATGGATCTTTCAGCGGGAAGCCCGTGCGTGAGCTCCAACAGATTCATGCACTCTTCGAAAGTGGAACAAAACTTATGGCCATCATGGTGGGAAACTGCTTTTGTCGACGTCAAATAAGATGATATAATAGTCTACGTAACAAAATATGTTATCGACTTTCGGGGAGTCTAACCTTTTTTTGAAGCAGTCTGTCATGGTGCGCAAGGTAATTGTCACTGGGAAGAGGGGCGATACAACCCCTTGTTTTTGCAAGCATGTATTTTCATCCCAAGTGACGAACGTGGATTGCAGGTCGACGGCAGTAACTCGAGAAATCTGTCTTGGGAGATGCCCGAAGCGTTTTGGAACGCGATGGACCCAAAAATAATCAATGCTTTCCTCAATGCAGTGTAAAAGACGGCCCTGGGGTTGTGCGTAGTTGTCACAGGTTCGGAAAATTAAAATAAAAGATCCAAATGATCCCCATGCCAAACAAAATTTATAATTTTGTTAGGACCGCTGACCGGACGATAGGTCTACGCCCTGGTGGACGGACTCACTGTGAGGGGCGAGGAACGAGACGGAGACGTTGCGTTTGAATAACGAACTATTTACTGGACTCAGGTTCAAAACAGCAACACCAACCGCAAAAAAGTAACAAACACAAACCAACTCCTGCCCTTCTCGAGCGTGGCGCTTTTCAACACAATAAAATTCAAGGTAAAAAAAAAAATCACACTGCTTTTCTCAGCGCGCAGGCGCTACTCAAACATAAAAACATAACTGGCACAGCAACGGTTTACAGGCGTTGTCCATACTGAACACTAGATAAGGACAAACAAACAAACAAAAAAATGTATAACACAATGATAGCTGTAAACGTTTTACAATTCTAAGAGGGTGAATGATGCGAATCTTGGTCCGGAGATGACGCGGGCCCGTTGTGACGCTGGTCGAGCCGGGGAAGTCTGTGTGTGCTTGGATGCTCCGTGCGATGCTCCTCGGCACCACACTCATCCACGAGCACACACACTTGGGGGCCTGCAGAGCCGCTCCGAGCTCTTCCCGCGTTCCGCCTTTCGCCGCACCCGCTGTCGCTCCTAACTTTGGCGTCGCGTCCACCCGCCGGTCCAGTCTCGGCATACACTGTTTTGACTCGGCTCGGAATCAAGCCGAGGTCCTCACTTTCCCCTCTCTTTCCTCGACAAGACAACAACAACAACAACAAAAAAGTAACATCCCGAGTTGGGGACCAAAACTACTGCCGCACCCACCTCAAGAGGGAACCTCTCCCGCGATTCCCAATTAGCGGGGCCGCGAAACAGCATAAGCCGATGGCCCCAGCTCTCCCGCTCAACCCGCGGGGAAAGGGGCGTCCGACGACCGGATGCGCTCGCTCGCGAAAGCTCCAAAAAAAGATAAAAATAGTCGAATTTTGTGACAGTAGTACAGATCTTTTATGTCGATTGCAAAAGCGTTTAAGTTGCTGTCGTTACGCTCAGATAGGAACCTTATTAATTCGTTGTAACTCCTAATTAAGAACGGATCATCAATCGTAAGAAGATGTAGGTTTTCTTGAAGAAATAAGGCGACCGGCCTTTGCCGCGTTCCCTTTTCGGAGACGATAACTCTGAGCGGGCTTTCGGTTTTGCGAGTCTTGGCACTGAAAAATAATTCCAGGCTTAAATGTTTGCTGCGGTCTATGTAAAAGGAAAGCTTTTTTAACTCCATCGACAAACAGTTTTTTTTTTTTTTAGCTTCGCTCTTTATCTTAGTTAAGGAGTTATCGTTGTGGCATTAAAAAAACGGACTCAATGGCTGAGAGGTCTTTTTTTTTTTTCTCAAACAAGTCCCTTGTGTTCCACGCAACACTAAAAATTCGGCTGGGTTAAAAGCAGATAGTGAAACCGGTCAGTTTTCCGGTTCGATTCGGGTTTTGGTTCAGTAGCTTTGCATTTTGTTCCGGTTTGGTTCTGGTTCAGTAATGCTCTTGGCTTAAAGGTTCGGATACCGGTTCCACCAATGCGCGAACCAGTTCGAACCGGCTCTTAAAAAAAGTAATCCACAGCTCTCAGTTATTAAGAAGGAAATGTAAGTTAAACAGGGCGTCATAGGCATTTAAAAAAAAATAATCAGAAGCAATGCTGTGGAAACGACGACAGCAAAACCAATATATGCTTAATTTCGCTTTCTGATCTTGAATTTGCAACGCAAACACCGTTCCATGAAAATTACGTGGTTATGCAGGTGCTTGGAAACTACAAAAGTACAGTACTCACATGTGACGTCAATCGACCAGCACGCACAGTGACACCGTGACGACAGTACGCGCCCTATTCGCAAACAACCCACGTAAAAACAAATTAGTCGCAAGTGGTTTAGACAGCAGCTCGTTAGTCTGCCAGAGTATGGCGGCATTGTAACCCACCGTAGACGATAAATTAAGCCAGTGCAGTACGACTGCTAGCCTGGGGTCTTCACGGGCTCACGCAGTACTGATACACGAGCACACACCGGTACGGTGCTCATCCAGGTCGAAACGGCAAACTACCCATACCGCACGCCCATACGATTAGCTCGAACGATTGAGTTGAAGAGGTTGAAGAGGAGAAAGACAGCAAATACATCGAAAGACGATTAAAACAAAACAAAAAAGAAGAAAAACACAACGCGCGACTATCTCTTTCTAGAAAATGCACTCACAGCAAAACAATTCTTCAGGCAGCGTCAGGGGCACTGGGCGACTGGTCACAGGCGCCTCAGTGTCGCACCCGTCGCGGCTTCGACTCTTGGCGCCTCCAAGAGGTCGCCACAGGGGAACAAACGTGCCGACAGCCGTCAACTGTTTTGTTATTATTTTGATGTTTATGTTTGTTTTATCCTTCCTTGAGGAATATTGCCGAGCAGCAAGGAAAGGAAATACACCGACACACACGCACAGAAAGAATAGCTCTTTAGTCTTTCGGCATAGTCAAATATATTCCATTTCACTACGATGGACGCTACGACCTACACGAGCCAATTCATATTTAATAGCTTGTCTCGTGACTTCGCCCCCCCCCCCCCCCCCCCCCACCCCCGCCCCCGTCGCTCCGTCTAACCGGAAGGACACATGGCGCCCTCTGAGCTATGAATTGGCTCCGGCGGCTTGTAGAGCACTATATAGCTCCTACGGAGCAGAGTAGCGCAATCCTTTGATCCGCCTGTTTCGCCGACAACATGGCCGACAGAGCAGCGCGGCGCGAGTCACGTGGTACTCAGGGTTCCAGGAGGCGGCCCGCCCTATGGAAGAATACATGGAGATCGACTCAACACGGCTGATTAACAACTAAAGCCAAGTTCACACTTTTTGAAACTAGTCTGTCGTGAAGTTGGTAAAGCACTAAACACTTTATCAAAGTTATCATAATATCGGATGCGTGTGGAAATTTTGAGAAGGCAATTTCCAAAGCAATAGCGTTTGAAGCAGACGATTTTTGTAGGCAGCGGAGACGGACTTTCTGGGTTGGCCGGAGCGGGTCACGTGGACGGTGTGACGTCGCCGTGACGTCGCCGCGTAGTCTACTGCATGATGCCGATCAGGCAATCTTTTTAAAAAAATTACGTCCTTACATGGCACGCAACTTAGCACAAATTATTCTAAAATGTTCCTTTATTATGTCAAAAACTATTCACGTTCCGAACATCCCCACAATATTAAAGAAACAACGGTTTTCTCACGTTCCCCATGCATTTCTAATCGGAGTTGGAACCCCCGGGCGTCCGCCGCTAGTCGCCGAGAGATGGCGTTCTAGATTGCGCTACTCAGATCTAAATATGTGGGCAACAGTGGGGAGGTGGGTGAGGAAATGACAGTCAAAAAGAAGGTTAAGGAAACAGAGAGAAGTATATGGGAAGCCGGTATGCAAACAAAATCAGCATTGGAGATGTACAGGTTGTGTAAAACAGATATCGATAAAGAGAGTCTCTATGATAATTCAAGGGGGAGTTCCCTGCTATTTGAAGCCAGAACGGGAGTGTTGCGGACTAAGACATATAGAGCTAGATATCAGGAGGTAGACACCGTGTGTGGAGCTTGCGGAGCGGAGGAGGAGACGGCTGAACATTTGGTACTTTACTGTAAGGGGCTTCACCCTGTAGTGGCTGAAGAGCCTATTAATATAACAACCGCACTGGGATTTAGGGATAGTGAGGGGAAAATAGACATGGGGAAGGTGGAGACAACCATGAAGAGATTATCTGACTGGTGGCATAGGTCAAGGGAAGAGTGAATATTTTCCTATTCCCTACTGGGCGACCCTTTCTGCGGAAGGTGTGTGCACCCGGTTGCATAGAGGCGCCTCCGTCGTATGGACCGTAGCTTTTAAGACTAAATATCTAGATTTGTAACTCGTAAATTAAATAGCTTAAAAACAAAATACTGGCTAGGTGGCGCAAGCCACCGCCCGTTTTCAAAGGGTTCAGCCCCATCCATCCATCCATCCATCCTCTGCTCTGAAGGAGCTATATAGTGCTCTAGTGGCTTGTAGCGTCATTTGCGGTCACGGCAAGGTTAAAAAAGTATAAAAGAAAATACCGTCTAGCTTCGCCCATACTGGCCACTCCTCCGAAACACATGGGCGCGGCGGCGAACGTGACGGTGGCTCCTCTAGCGGACTCGGAGTCTACGGAAGCAGACGACGCAATGGAAATATATAGGCTCCGCGACCTCCTTGAGCTTTGCGAGCCCCGTTTCGTCACCCCAACAGCTGAAATAATTCATTACAGTCAGTCCGCTTGCGGAATCCACTGATAGCAACTGCAACGACAATCAAATAACAACGCACGCACAAACAAAGACTGAGCAGTTTATTTAGCGGTCTCAAACGCCCCTCTGGGGATCCCTCGCCGTTGAAGCGCATTTGGGACGCGGTAAAAAGGCGTTTACCTAATCAAACTACGTCGTAAGAGATAACTGTTGATCCGTCACAAACTGCGTTGTCACAATTTCCTACCTAAATAAGAGATAATTAATACGTCCGCACACAACATGTTATGATTACCAGAGCAAGCGCACCAGCTGCTGCAACATAACAAAAACGAAAAGTAACGATGAAAATGAACGTGCAAACACTCTCCGAACTTTGTTTGCGTGAGATGGAGTTCCCATCCGAGACGCAAATTAAAGTAAATGGAGAACAGTCGCAAACCGCGGCGAATAAAACAAAGAAGGAGCAGACGATACAAATATATAAATGATCCAGCAAAGAACTCTTTCGCCGACGACGATCGTAGCGGCGCTTATGGAAAAAAAAAAAAAGAAAAATGGAAAGCAGCAGCTGTTCGCGCTGCTGCTGCTCACGCGCGGGGCGTCGGTAGGAGCATTGAAAATGAGCAAGTGGTGGTTGCCGTCGGTGTTCAGTCCACAACAAACAAAACGGAAGCAACACGGCGAAACTAATCAAAAAAGAAAACAGATTTACTTTTAAGGCGAAAGCTTTACTTATCCAATTGACCTTTTTCATAGTTTGGCCACGATCGTGGCGCGCCCTCGCGGGAATCGCTCGAAACACTTTTGGGGGCTCCGGGACCGTCTCTCCGTCGTCCGCGCCAAGCCTGGCGTGTCTCCCGGTTCATGTCTTTGCGTGTGTTCTCTGGTGGCGTTGTTTCGTCTTTCACCATTCTGAACGTGTATTTCTGTCCTCGTTTCGCGTGCATATTTTTTTCGAAATGGCTGAGGACGACCTGGGGCACTGATCTGAACACTTCGCGAAAAAGTCGGCGAGAAATACGGCAGCTGTGATTGGCAGGTGCCAAAGTCAAGTGCGACATCGGCCAATCGCAGCCGCCGATTTTCTCGCCGACTTTTTCGCCAAGTTCCAGATTAGGGCCCCTGGAGGATTAACAAAAGTCACTGTTTATGATACAGAGGATCTCGTTCGTTTTTATACCTTCAAGGATGGACAGACCGCCGACGTCGCATCGGTTCACCATCGACTCGGAGTCACTTAATCGTCACTTCGGTGTCGCGTCTTTTCAAGCAACTAAAGAAGGAGTCGGCTTTCAAGGCAGAGTCGCAGAGTGTTATGTGAGGAAAGTAATGGTGACCAGTTTCGATACCGACTCAACCATTCCCCTTTTGCGGAGCTTGTGAGCTTCATTTATGAGGCCAGGCCACTACAAACAGCTGATTTTGCTCTCCTTTATCGCTTAATTAAGTTATTGAAGCTTATTGAGTCCGTCACTTCGCCGTCCCGTGTACCGCGCGAGCGCGCGGAATATTGCGTATTCGGGAATGTGTAAACAAACTCGGACGGTGTGAAATCCGGGCGGTCTTGATATTGCTAAGGCTTGCCTGCACCGTCAAAAAGTAAGGAACGGTATGTTAGAAACAATCTCTCTTCGAATTCGGCACGTTTACGAACCTTCGACAGAGTCGGTCTAGCAAACAGGGGAGTTTACGGTTGGTTGCCAAGGCATTCCATCGTGGTTCTGTCTCCGTAAGGCTTAAATTCGTTTCGCACGCTTTAAATGCTGTGCCAGTGACTGATATCTTTTGTGTTTTCTCTTCACTTTTAACGTGGCAAGACGCGAATGTGTATAGCGCACGCTTGAAGAACGGAAAGCTTTATCTTGTTATTCTTTACTTGAGAACCGGCTATGGCATGATTACGTCACACAACCGCGTGTGCACATTCACTGTTAACGGAAATATAGTCAGAGTGCAGGCGAGCTGGTGTAAGTCGAACATGATGGTAAACTTGATATACGAATACATGGAAGCAGAGAACATTGAGGACAGGGCGGAAACAGGGCTTCTTTCAAGAAGTGCTTCCTTGATGTTTTATCCCTTCATGTATTTGTATCTATTCATCAACACACTTGTTTTCAGTTATTAAACCTGAGACTGGAGTAGCAAAATGAAAACGCAAAGGAAGAACAGGCAACGTCTCAAGAGACGTTGCCTGTTCTTTTTCTGTCTCCTTTTACGTTTTCGTTTTCCTAACCATTTTCAGGTTTGTCATCATGTACACATTTACTGTATTTTAGTTAAAAGCAGAATGTCCCGCCATCACACTGATGACCCAGCCACCCAACACGGAAGATTCGCGTCCTATGCTTTTGAAAGCAGGGCAAAAAGGGCGGGGTGTTTGACATCGGGTGCTTTCGTGCACCACCCGCAAAAGGCTGCTGAAACTCTATAAAATCTTGCGTTTGAACCATTTTTGCTGTTATTTGTGCAACCTATAGCTGCACTGGCATCACGACTATGAAGCCTAGCCGCGAGAAAAGCGGAGGAGTCGAGCCTAACTAAGCACTGTCCGAGCGACCGAGCGAACGAGAGAGCCTCCAAAAATGGCGCCTTTCCCTTTCCTCCCCTCTCCCAGAGTCGGCGCATGCGCCTAGCGATCTCTGAAAAAGGTCGATTGAGCGACAAATCGGAGCAAATGGCCATAAAAATGAGACTGAGCGGCACGCGCCACTCAGTCGTATGCTTAAGGAGAACCCTCGTCCTTGCGGTCGTCCTAGAAGTAGTCCAAGGCCTCAAGGATGACCTCACTTGTCGCAGTACGTGAAAAACAAGCGGCGTTCGTCGGCACTGTGAGCGAAATATGGCCATGAAAATACGTCATCTAGCGTCATCAGCGTCATGTCACCGCCGGAGCGCAGTGTGCAAAAGGTGCACTTCGGACTTTATCTGTGCTCGTTATGTGCTCTGTACGATGGACTGCGAGGCTACCGCGTCTGCATCTACGGCCTCGACATCGGCAGCAGCGTCCACGTCTAAGGCGGCTTTCGCAGGCAAACGTGGCCGCCCACGCAAATACGCCACAGCCTTCTTAAGTGTCCTCCTCTAGGCATCGTTCTCGACGTCGTCCTAGACGTTGTCCTTAAGCTCGTCCTAGAAATCGTTCAAGACGACGTCCTCGAGGTCGTTCGAGAAATCGCCCTTGACGCCGTCTTTGACGTCGTCCTAGAGGTCGTCCTAGACGCCGTACTTGGCGTCGATATCTAGGAAGTTGTCCTCGACGTCGTCCTATACGTCGTCCTAAACTTTAATACGTGTAGAAGCATTACTCGAAAGCATTCCTTCCCCGGGACTATAATCATTTCGCCTTCCTACAAGTAAATAGTCTTAAGTGTACTCGTGTCTTTTTTTTTCTTTTTCAGCTGCTTGTTACAGGTTTGTATACTTGCTTTCGTGGCGTTGGTAGGAACTAAAAGCAAAACAGGGAAAAGATATAGTGTAGTCCAGCTCAAACTGCCCAGTAAGTAAGAGTCGCACGCTGCAATCTGCTTCGTGCAAGCAGTGTGTGCCCTTTTTTGCATTCGCATTTTTTTTTTCCCAGGGACTCTGGCAGGTTTTTCGTTTGCTCGCTTGACGAAGCAGTTCAAAAGTACGTTTAAGTACTTGTTGACGAACGTGTCCAGGCAATCTTTGCACACCGTGCCTTGATTTCGAGTGTCGATCAGCGGCCTCAAGTGCGCCTTTTCTGAATTCTTGACTGGTGCAATATATCAGTGAAATGACTGTCGAGGGCACGGCTGATGTTACTGGCTAGCGGCCAAGCCAGGTCAAAAGGTGGCGTCATTTTCCCATGCATTTTTTTTTAATCTTCAACAAATGCCTTTCCTTGCAGTTGGACTTTGCAAGCATGATGACAGATCTGACTGGCTGCCCACGCCGCTACATAGGATTGGATGTTCAGTTGTGAATCTTTTCTGTCGTCCGTGAAGTTCGGGACGATTTTCGTGGAGTTGTCATAATCGTCTGTTGAGGCGTCAGTGGCCATTTTGAAGCCAGACTTGGATAGCTCTTCCAGTTAAATTTGAATGACGCAGTATAATAAATATTCACGTTTGTTCCACCTTCGGGAATCGGAAGAAGGATCTTGCACAACATCGCAAAAACTTGTCTTTGCAGTTGTAGGCAGCACATGGCATGCCTATCATCTCGAAGTTCGCGCTGCTGTATGCCCGAAGGCGGCCGGTTGATGAACAAACGATGACCCATAGCAGACGTGCCCGCGTACACAAATAAAGTCCAGTGGAAATGTATAACGGGCTTACACTTTTTAATATATTTAATAAATATAAAAAAACACATATGAAGTGTTCGGATTACCACTCAATCGAAGGCGAAAATAGGAGGTTATCGCAAACGACACTGCAAGAAAACAACAGCAACAACAAAGTTGCAGACAGTCCTCGAAATATCCGGGCATAGTTTAGCAGACGAGCCGGCGGTAGTAAGCGCCGAAGCGAAGGAAAGAGAGTAAAGACTAAGCCAAACAAGGCAAAGCAAAATGAGCAATGGTTCAAACGTCAAGTAAAAAGAGGGAATATGAAGTAAACAGCATGCAAAAATAGACAAGGACAAGAGGGAAGATGTGAACGACACAAGCGCTAAACTTACAACTAAAGCTTTAAAAAAAAAAAAGAACTCTAACGAAGTAAACCGGGCTATTGCTTTAGCACGTGTCAAAATAAGCAATTTATTTTTTTTTTTTTTTAAAACGTTTTTGTTTTTTTCAATAAATGGTTAGTTGTGAGTCCAGCACTTGTGTCGTTCGCATCTTCCCCCTTGTCCTTGTCTATTTTTGCGCGCTGTTTATTTCCACTTACCACGAACCAACTCGCCTACATCACGACTCTATAAAGAAAAAAAAAGAAAACAATGAAATACGTTTACAACTTCCTGTAACGCCGATTTAGAGTACAGCTCTTAAAGGGCAACTCCACTCCATTTTTACAATTTTTGGGTTATGATCTGTTTAGTCGAAGTCGTCGACCCTGAATCACGAGATATAATTTGTTTTTCGGTAGTGTGTATAGTTTTGTAGATATTGCGAATCTAATTATCGTTCCGGCGGCACGGCGAAACCGAAACTAGCGGCTGAAGCAGCTTCGTAACCCTAATCTTAGTGGCGCGTCGTCGGCATGACCTAGTTCTCGTCCCGCGCCGACGCACCGACAATGTCGGCTCGGTCCCACGTGGAGTTTCAAAGCAGAAGGTAAGTTGCACATTTTCTTTTTTTACCGCTTCACCTTGTTAATATGCACCAAATGTATTGAGTTTTAGTGATTATTTATAAATTTGCCGGCTGAAAAGCGACTCCGACTGCCATAAATATGACGCGGTCAGTGCCGGCGCAGCATGACGGTATTTGTTTCTTTCTCGCAGACCGAGAGAAAAAGAAATAATGGGAGATAGATGGACAGATGTATCCACAAGCGGTCTAAGTTGTTAAAGCTAAGGTGCCTTTATGTGCACGCTAGTTAGATCAGCCGCGACCTGCTGCGTCCGGCCGATCGTGCTGGAGCAGCCGGCGGACGGTACGCGAACAGCGACGGCACCGCATCGTTCTTCAAAGACGCATGTTTCGTGGAGAAACCCGCAGCAGTCAGCAGCCGCAGATCCCGTGTGTAGGTGTCTGACACAAAGTGCTGGGAGCAGAGCTTCGCGTTGGAGTTCGGAGTCAACGGTCTTCCGAAGTCTATCCGGCGAACGGCACCGACCCACACCTTGTGCCTCTTCCGGTCTCACTGGGGGAACCGCAGCTCCGGGTTGCGCACCGGATTGTTGGTGCAACCCACAGCACTACAAGTCGTGCTCGACATTGCCCAACGCGAGTCCGGTGAGTCTCTCCGGCTCCACGACACGCGCGTGAGCGAGCAGCACCGCTTCGCTCTCTTCCGCGCTGTCGCGGAAGCAATGCCTGGACGCTAATAAAAATAGGAGAACACAAGATAACGTGGTAAGCACCTCTTGCCGTCAGCAGAATCGCAGAATGCCACTGGAAACGAAGCGTCCGCGGCGTCCGTACGAGAGCGTAGGACTGGACCTACGTCATTGCCCAGTGTTGCTTCACTAGCTCACTCGGTGCCAGCGTTGCTCACCCGCTTTCGGGCCGCTAACCGAGCTGGGAGAACATTTTTAGTATTGGTTTTAATCGGTAACGCGGCGTCCGTTTGACGTGATATTTTGGGTATGACCGTATTTTGACCCCCTAAAGCGATATCAGTCATTTCGATAGGGTCGACTTCTTGAGTGGAGTTGTCCTTTAAGGAGGAGGAAGGGCCGGTACTGAAGGGAGGGTATGCCCCTCCTCCTCATCCGTTCCCTCTCGTACTCCCTTCCTCCTTCTTTCACGCGCTAAACCAACACCTCCTAGAAAGAAGGCCGTAGTGCTCCGAGTGGTTACATCACAATGTCGAAGAAGGAAGGCTATGGCGCAACTACGTGAGAAAATATCTGGTATCGACGTGAAAAAAATGTTTCTTGACGGGCGCCGCGGTGGTGTTCGTGCGCGTTTATCCGACATTAATTAAGGTTTTAAAAGCGCAGTCTTCTATAATTTATTATATATATATAATATAAACTTAATATACAACGTGTCACCAAGATTGAAAGTACCAAATTTATATACGTATATGATTATCCCCGTAACCGCGGGACTACGTGCAGTCCCGCAGCTCCCCAGACTTTTCGAATGAACCGGCTCCAGTGCGACATTTTCTTCCCTCATACGGGCTCCGATTCTTGTAAATTTACGTTGTGTGTGAGCTGCTGACTCTCTGAAAAGGAACGCTGAAACATTTCGAAAGGGAAGGAAACAGAAAAAAAAAATCGTCATCGCCGCTGGGAGAGCACATGAGCAAGAGATGGGTCGACAGCGTTAATCCTTTCGTCCCACAATGCGGCCCCTGCTCTTGTGTGTGGATTTTCGAGACTACTTTCCTTCCCGTCGTTTTTCTGTCGTCACCGCAGTCTCGGGTAGTTTTTTTTGTGTTCGCTTGATACTGCAGTATTTACGTGGATTCGCGGAACAACACCTGCTACGGTTTGAGTGACATGTGTGACAACAAGTCAACGATGACACTGGTCGATTATCGATAGACCTCTCTCTCGACAGAGAGACTTGTTGGAGTTCGTGTTCAAATGTTTTCGTGACGGATACAGTAAGGCGTATGGATACGATCGACAGGTGAGAAACACCTTATTTACGGGCTTTCTTGGTCATGTAAGACGCAAATAAAGTGCTGCAATTTTTTTTTTAATTGTGATAGAATGGAATTTTGTTCTTCGTCCCTATCCCTGTGCGGTTGCGTCGACATTTGTAAATATGCGTGGTAATATTCTAGTTTTCACTGGAAGGTAAATAACAAGTTTGTGTGATTATTGAAAGTCCGTTGTTTGTGCTTATGTGTTAATTTGTATTAATGTTGTTTTATTGCCTTTACCGCGTTTATGCTAAAATCTTAACTGTATTAGGGTAGCCGCCTCGGTGGCTCCGAGGCGAGAGCGCTGGCCTACGGATCCCCATGTGGCGGGTTCGAATCCCGGCTATATTTAGCCGGGATTCTAAATTAACTAAATTTATTGGGGAAGTTTCCCCGCTATATTTAGCGGGGAAGCTTTTCCGCTAGATTTAGCGGGAAAATTCTTTCCGCTAAATTAAGCAGGGAATTCCGCTAAATTTTTGGGGGATATTTCTCCGGTAAATATAGCGGAATAATTTCTCCGCTAGATCTAGGGGAAAAATTCCCCGCTAAAGCTCGCGGACAAATTCCCCGCTAAATATAGCGGGGAAACTTCCCCGCTAAATTTAGTGGGGAAATTTCCGCGTTAAATTTAGCGGAAATATTTTTCCGCTAAATTTAGCGGATAAAATTTCCCGCAATATTTAGCGGAAATACTTCCCCGCTAAATTTGCGCTAAGAGCTTCATGCGCTATTAGCATGTAGCTCTTAGCCACCCTGGCTAAGAGGTACATGCCAATCGCGCATGATTAAAACGTCCGCTTTGTCACGTCTCGCGGCGCCAGGAACGATACCTTGAGTGTCTACAACCATTAAGTTTTGGTCGCTTCACTGAGGGCACGCCATTCTCATCCTTGAAGACGGATAAGCTAGTTAGACTATTAAGGCGTCAGTCACCTCTAGAGGAATGATGCTGTTTTAAGACACACTTACCACGCGCTTGCAAATTGCGCCATGAGCCCGTAGGCCCTAGATGACGACCGACACAGCTCGCATAAGAACCGAGCCCCTTCCATTCCCACACCATTCCGGGCAAAAGGCATCTACCTCTGTTCCCATTCCATTCTTCCCGCCCCTGCCGCCATTACATTGCCATTCCGTTCCGGGATCGCGAAAACGCGGAATGATCCTGTAATCATTCCAATTCTGGAGTGGAATCTCAGCAACACTGATTGAAACGACGACGCTAGTCTTGCAAGCCTCATTGTGGCAAACGGCGAAGACTACGTGTGACAAAGCGACGCTTTGTTTGAGTGTCCCAGACACTCAAACGAAGCGACGTTTGAGTGTCTGGGACACTCAAAAGGAGGGTTCTGATATGAAAAGAGTTTTTCATTCCCTTCTTCTCCAACTGCTTGGGTTGGAGAAGGGGGAAGGAGAAACTCCTCTTTACACTTTTTGATGTGTGTGTTTTGACCCTTATTCGTTATTATGAAAGAATATTCTGGGGAATGGAGGCGTCCATATTAAAAGGACATGACAGTAGTCGGTGTAGAATTAAAGGGACGCGTCGCCGGCAAGCTATGCTGCCGCTAATGTTGCGTTGTCCTTACGAGTTCTTTTTATTTAGTAAAAAGCGATGAAAGCTTGTGTCGCGCAACACACTAGTAAGGTCTGAAACTGCTCAATGAATGGGGCCACAGTTAGTCTTTTTTTTCAGGGCTTCACAGATGTGTTTTCAAAATGCTGTGAAACCTGAAGTGATGGGGTCTATGCAGGTGCGTTATACGGCCGAGGGGACATAATAGAGGGGACGAATTGTCACTATGTGTCGATTAATTAAATGTATTTTGTTAAATAACTTGTTATTTAATATTAAAGTTAAACAGATAGATAAAATCAGAAGCTTCCTTGGGCGTCATCAGAAACCACTGAATAAATATTAAATGACCTTGACTACAGGACTATATTGAACCATGGTTAAAAGCGCTAAAAAGACGCACACAAGATAGAAGACAAACACGGGCGCTACTCACAACTGTATTGGAAAAGGAAGATGGAAGTACAGTCGGGGACAAACGTCTCCAGGACACGCGAGCTGCGACTGAAACGCATTGCTCTGCCATCTACCGGCGGGTCGCCTGGTTTGAAGATCACAGAAAAGCGCATGCGCGTCCTACTGTGCCTGCCAATATGTTCGCTTTCCCGCTCTTCGGGTGCGTGGTACCGCCTCGGAGATAGCGCTTACTGACATGGCACCTATAAAGCAAGATGTCACGGCAGCTCAACTTAGCGATAAGCTGAACTGGTGCTAAAGCAAGGTGCGCTGACACGGCGAAATGCGGCGCAATGCCCCAGGTGGTATCTCGAGTTTCGGAATGTGTAGCAGACGCTCGTCAGCCCCCAGCGCTATCTCCGAGGTGGTACCACGCGCCCGATTCCGAGTTAGGCGCTGTGCCGCAGAAGATCGGGAAAACACACATGTTTGCAGGCAGAGTGGGACGCGCATGCGCTTTTGTGTGATCTCGAAACCAGGCGACCCGCCGGCAGATGGCAGAGCAATGCGTTTCAGCCGCAGCTCGCACGTCCCGGGGACTTCTGTCCCCGACTGTGTGTATATATATATATATATATATATATATATATATATATATATATATATATATATATATATATATATATATATATATATATATATATATGTGTATCAGATATATATATAGACTGTGTATCAAGTGTATCAGATATATATATAGACTGTGTGTATATATATATATATATATATATATATATATATATATATATATATATATATATATATCTGATACACTTGTCGTCACTCAGGCTACACACGCGCGAGATACAAGAGCATAAACCGGTTTACATATATTTATCGAAAAAACGAATTTCCGCATTATACAATGCTATTGACGTGTCGCTGACGCACTGAGGCCCCCTCTTCTTGATAAAATATGCCTCTTGCAGTTCGCGTGCTCTTTGAATTCTGCTTCTACCGAGAATCTTGGTATCGCCGAAGTGTGGTTCGCATTTGCAGGCCCTACAGTGCGCGGGCAAATGTGCCCCGTCATTTGTCTTTAAATTTTGTGTGTGCTCTCTTAAACGATCATTCGTGCATCTTCCCGTTTGTCCAACGTAAGATTTTCCACACGTTAGGGGGATTTCATACACGACCCCTGTGACGCATTCGATGTACGGCCTGGCGTGCTTCGTGCCACATCCTCGCTCGTTCCTGCTTTCTTTAGCAATTCGAGGGCAAGGTTGGCCGAGTTTCTTTGGCGCTGAAAACACGAGAGGTACTCCGTACCTGTTCGCAACCTTCTTGAGGTTGTGCGCCATTTTGTGTACTTATGGTACAACCTTTGGCCTCATATTGCTCAGTGCCGACTGCGTCACTTTCCTGGTTGTGTGACCTTTTACTTTTTGTAGGGTGGCCTCTGCCACACTCGTCCAGACCATTTGAGGGAAGCCCGCTGACAATAGTCTAGTCAATTGGTTCCTTTTAGCGCTTTTAACCATGATTCAATATAGTCAACACCAACTAGCCCAACAACAAGTTCTTTGACTACAAGATGCTGACCCGCTGACAATAGTCTAGTAAATTGGTGTCTTTTTAGCGCTCTTAACCATGGTTCAATATAGTCCACACCAACTAGCCCAACAACAAGTTCTTTGACTACAAGATGGTGCGATAAAAAACAATAGACATTCATTTTAGGAAAACTTATTTTGAATAAGGCGTGTTTAGGCCCTTTTTCATATATTGGCACATCATTTACACTTTGAGTAATCGCGTCTTGTCCGGGAACTTCTTAATATCGACGGAGATTACAACTGACGACGAAATGTAAAATTTACGGCCCTGGAATATAAGCTTATGCAAAGAAATATTTGAAAAAAAGTCTTTAAGAAATCATGTTTTGAATTTTATGTTGTGGCCGTTTTTATGCATTCTTTCATTTCAAATTTGGAAAACCGGGTCTCGCCTGTGAAATCAGTATCGCCTGAGGTCTCAACTGGTGATGAAATGCAAAAATGTAAGGCCCTCGACGACAAGCTGCTGCAACGGCAAATTCTATAAATAAGACATAGTAGAAAACCTCTCTTTAACTGGGCGTGTTTCGGGCGTTTTCAGACATTCGCTCACCATTACAAATTTCGAAAACAGCGTCTCGTCAGTTGACTTCTAATACCCAGACAACACACAATACATACTTCTAAGTAACTGTTTTGCATTTCTGATCGGTAGGAATACGGTCGATACGATCCCCAAAAGACTCTGAAAAAGCGTCCTCGATTCGATCACAAAATTGTAATTTCGCTCGCCGAAACAATACGAATAGTCTGGCATTATGACCGAAATGAACCGTCGTTGCGTACTTGAGGAGTGACGCGTAATGATTTAGTAGAGAAAAATCGCAATAAGCAAAGACAAACGAAAAACAAAAAGATGCTAGCACTCTATCGGCGAAAGATGCTCATATATTTTATAAGCAACCGGAAATAAGGCCTGCATAGTGATGGAGTGGCAATAAAAAAAATAGCGGCCGAGTGGTCTGGTTTATTTCTTGCTGAAGGCTACAACGCGCCGTTTTAGGTTCGACTCATCCTAGATCCGTGTCTTTTTTTATCGCTTTCTCTTTTCTAACTTACAAGTGCATAATTTATACTCTAATTCACCTTCTAAAGCTTTTATATTTATTATTTGTATCTCCTTAGGGATTTCAGTAACGCTTCCATGAGAGCAGTTTCCAACACAATTTTCGTCGCTTTCCTGTGTCTAGCTCCCTCCCCGCTAAAACGCTGACAACGTGACAGGAAAGTACTAACACGTGTTCTAAATCAGACGAAGATCAGTGTATCCCAGCGGGACCACTGCTCCATCTTGCGACCACACCGTACTGAGTTTACTGATGATCGGTTCCGGGCGCTGCGACCGATTGTCACTATACTTGTCCAGCTCGCTTGCACCTTTGCAATAAGTGCACTATCATCATAACCGATCGTATGTAGCCATTGGTTAGATCAGAGCTGTTATGTCTCACCGAGATGCTACTGCAAGTATTAAGGAGATACAAAAAATAAATGTAATATTCACGTATATTATTTCGTGTTTAAACTGTGAGCTTGAGCTTTGAATTTAAAAACAAAAACACAAAAGCAAGCAAGAAAATGCATTCTATGTTAAAGGGGTTAGAACACGAAAATGAAACGGGTATAATATTCTTAAAATGGAATGATCGTACTCTACTAAGTATATCCACCACGCTTCGCGATTTTTAAAGCTCTAGTAATTGGAATATTCAATTTATGAATTTTTATTCTTTCTATTTCCCGACCAGACAAGGCTGCCCAAGTTTGTAATACCATGGTGCCCATGAACCACACGATCATGAACGCTCGGTCATTCTAGGCGCCCCCATGATCGCCCAAGCCCGCATCCTCGGTATGATCAGAACCGTTCACGCAACTCGGTAAACCCAACGTTATTCTCGCTCTCGCCCCCGGGCTCTTTGACCTTCTACCCCGCATGCAGCTGCGAGGTTGTCACGGATGACGGCGATCACGGCAAGTTCATCAGGGTCGAGGACTTCCACGAAACGAGTGATGCCGTAGACGTATTCGTCACGGATCGCATGTTCGAAACATAGAGTTATTATAATGTACGCTAGAGGTTCAAGTGGCGCTAGTGTGCTGACAAAAATTGAAGCAGACAGCAACCAGTCCGAAATTGACTTCCGGTAATGCATTTCTATGGGAAAAAGTGCGTGCATTTTCTCCCTGCGCTCGATCATAAGAGCAAATATCCCAAATAATTCGTACATACAAGGTAGCTTGGAACAGTTCTCAGTCAGGCCGACGCAATAATTGGTCAGTTACGGCGTTTTTCTTTCAAATTCATCGCATTAAAAACGGTGCTAAAACGGCTTCGTACGTGTATTTGTGTGCACTGTCGGACACTGTTAGCGCGAACAGCACGTCGGCGCTTTTCAGCATGGAGGATATACGTGCCAAACGAACGAAGGACATCTGGAAATTAAGGACTGCAAGAAATACGCACTAACACTGGATCAGCCACTGCAGCCACTATCAAAATACATTGAAGGCCATGTAATATATTCCGATTCTAAATAAGTAAGTACCGCTTTATTCTTTCTGCTCTGAGCGAAGATGATATTCGTTCTACGTTCAAAATATCGCCCGCACTTTCGAAATCTTTGGGCACAAGTGCCCGGTAAAAGCTGCCCGGCAGAGAAAAAAATACGAAAAGACACCTTTCACAGCCCACGTACTTTATTCTTTACGTTTTGAATGTTTTTATCCGCACATGCACGACGGGGTCATTTTCATATAGTGAGAGGACTGGCCTATTATCAATATGTAAGCGTCACCCGAATGCTGGCGAGCCTTGAGCACACCCTATATTCCTTTCGATTGTAATTTTGCTTTGATCGTCGCTTGTTGTTACACACCTGCTGCGGAACACATGTTTGGGACTGAAATGTAGCGAAGCAATTACACTTTCACAATGTTAAGTAAGGTAATACTATTCGGTACTACCCAAATAACCAAAGTGCTCAGTGTTATTTTCCGGCGAAGAGACAAAATGTACGCGCATTTTCCCATAAGGATGCACAGGAGCACCGCAAAAGTAGACTGGTTGCTGTCTGCTTCAATTTGCGTCACGAAAGTCGCATAGACACTAGCGCCTGTTGAACTTCTAGCGTAGATTATAATAACTCTATGGCTCGAAACGCGGAAGAGAGCTGAAGCTCGAGACGCCAAGAGACCCAAGTCTGTGAGTGCGTGCATGGGGACGCCGAACGGCGGGCAGATGACATCACCAGCCCGCTAACCACGGCGACCTTCTTTGAGTGGGGCGGTTCCGAGGGTCCCACGTATTAGGCAGGATTATAGCAAGCAAAAATGGTTTCTATACTTCGTTTCACATTAATTCCAGAGGCAGCCGACGCTACAAACTGATAGGACGAATCAGACAACGTCAAAATCGCACTGTCGTGGTGTTCGTCTTCTTTCTATACGTTTTCTATCATTGCTGAAACAATCGTAAACAGAAACGGCCTAGTGACTTCTTTGGACGCTGTTTTATTGGACCGAACAGCTCGCAGCATCGGCTGCGTCTCCACTTAAGCTGAAAAGAAGTACAGCAGTATAGTTCTCTCATATTTTATTTTTGCTTCTCATCGTTCGGACACCCGTGGGTCGGCGTCTCCCAGTTCAGCACGCTGTTTTCGCAGCCCTCTGCCGCGCAATGGCGCGGTACCCTGCACGCAAGCGTGATGAATCCACACAAACAACTCGGTAAAGAAACGAAAATCTAAATATATGGAAACCTTTCCAATTGGGTGAAGTATCCGTAAATGACAATCGCAAGTTCGTATTTTAAGTGGATGGCTATATTTTTCGCTTCAAGCGTCCAAATCTATTGAGCGCTTCGAAATCGGCCATCGAGGTGTGCGATGCGTAATGCGAACTCCTTCACAATCGTAGCGTCAGGCTGCTCAGCACAGCCAAAGCCTGGCGTGATTATGAACATACATAACAAATATGTTGCTACAAACAGGAATATTTCCGAATGCGTTAAAAACTGCTGAAATTAACCCAATAATAAAGGCGGTAAAAATAGTTTGTACAACTATCGGCCAATTTCCATTTTGCCAATTGTTTCCAAGATTTTCGCAAATATAATTTATACGAAATGAGAGGTATTTTTTGTAAGTATAATATAATAAATGAGGCACAGGAATATTGAAGATAAAGTTGATACAGTAAGGTTTGATGTATACTTTACGAAGACTTTCGACACAATACAGCACGGTATCTTTCTGATGAAGCTTCAATATTATGGGATACGTGGCGTGGCATTAAAAATAATGGAAAGTTATTTTAAAGAATTGATTTCAATATGGGCACTTATATGAATTAGCCTGTGATAAGTTAGACGTACGACACGGAGTGCCGCAGGGATCCATTCTATGCCCACTGTTATTTCTTATCTTCGTAAATGATATGGCAAGCTTGCAGGATTCCCAGAACTAATCATGTACGTAGATGACACGAACGCGTTCTTTAAAACACGGTCTAAAAATATATTACAAATACTGGCCAACAAATATTTGTAACTGGCTTAAGCGTAACAAATTACAAATTAATGCTAAAAACCTAAATACATAATATTTTGTCCAATTAACAAGCAAGACAAAACTTCTATACTTATTAATTTTGATGGAATACCTTTAGAGCAGGTCAAAGATTAAAAAAAAAATTAGGCATATGGTTCAATGAAGATTTCAACCGGTCGACGCATATACAGAAAGTTTGTCCTGAACTATCTAAATCAATAAGATGTATGTATCGAATTCAGGAACTACTACCTACATGGTTAAAAACAATTGTATTATTATTTATTTCGCTCAAAACTATCATATGGTGCATTACTATGGGGAACCACAGCTATGACTAACTATAAAAAAATAATAGTCCTTCAAAACGAATACTTTGCATGCTCGACAATTTGCAGGGTAGCTTGCGAAATTTGCGTGCGGACCCACTGTTTGAAAAATATACTATGATAAAGGCTAATAAAATATATTAGTTTAAATTACTTAAGCTGATTAAAAAAGAGAACCTTTACCTAATCCGAAAGAATGTTAGCTCAGAACATGCACTGAGAAAAATATTTGGAAAAGTCCTAAAGCAAGAAACAATTACGGCAAGCAACAATCGGATTATCAAGTTTTCTCATTGTTAAAGAAAATTGAAGAAAAGGTAAACTTGCAGTGTTCCTTTCAGATTTTTGAGAGAAATATTTATGTTTATGAATCAGAAACAAAATGTGAAAAAGTCCTTTTTGATGTAAGTAGTATTCTTTTCTCAATCGTGTTAAATGTGGTACAAGTGTTTATTATGAACCTGTTTGGTTCTACATGTGCATTTGCAGACGTCTTGTTTTGCGCCGTACTGTAAAGGGAGGAAGAGGCCTTGTCAATCTGAAATGCCAGCTTTTTTTTCTACCTCCCTTCCTCCTTTTTGTTTTTAGACAAATAAACAAAAGACTGAGCTGGGAACACGAGGATTTCGACTACCAGGAATACTTGGAAGATGTCAGCGAAAACGTGTATCACTCTCGCACATGGTGACGGGCAGGCGATTCGGGCTTGAACCCTACGAACCATCCGACAAACCGACCGTTCACCCGACAAAATCTTAACGGGGTCGGAGTCACCAAAAATGCCTCGCATCGCATAATGATTGGCCAGCTTGGAGGTATGAGCTATTTTGTGTTTTATCAAAAGCGTGCTCGCTTAACTATTTGCTTCGCTTTTCGTGCGGTTAGCTGAGCTCTTCTGCTTTTCTTTTCTTGGAAAAGAATAGTCGGCACAACCCCTGGTAGCAACTGAATATCCTTGGTAGGGAGACCCAGCCTCCTGCAGGCAGTGGGTCGCCTTTCGTAGTCCCCATCGCAAAAATGGTCACCGTACAGGCGATCAGGTTTCACAGGCACCCGCGAGACAAAGGATGCGCGAGGCGAATCCACACGCTTTGGAATATCTCCTCGTTCGGAAACCCTTGGGTCAGCGTCTTGCCGTCCAGCATGCTGTTGTCGCGGCCCTCTGCCTCGAAAAAGCGCGGCATCCTGCACGCAGACGTGATGAATAAACACAGAAGCAACTCGGCGGAACCAAACAAAATCCCGGGCCGCACGAAGCAGCGCGATTACGTCATTGCGTTAACGGCTAGGGTACCTATATAAGTGCGGTGTATTGCTGAGAGTAACGCCAGTGCAGGAGGAGAAACGCGTCACGATCCCCCAACAAAGCTTTGGCCTCCCAACTACCAGGTACAAGTGGGTAATCATTTCAATCTTTATAAAATTACTTTTCTTACGTTTACAAACGAAAGACTGATGTTTCTCAGGTGCTGACGCGACGTGGTATATACCCAAGCAATAAAATGAGCCCTAAAATTTCGTTTCTATTCCCATTTAAGGGCTGGGGGATGGAAGTAGACCGGGTTTGGGCTCTAAGATGCTGTTTCAATGAAACATGATTTGACGGAAGCGTTCAATGATGAGTCCCATTCTGTCTCAGCCGAGTTTGTCCGCAGGCTCCCCTCAAATTTAGCCGCGGTCAAGTGATGATATTGCGTCACCGGCGGGACCGTGATGTGATTGAAGATGGCTGTAGGCATTGAAGAAATAGAGGTTCAACAGCCCCTGTCATTGGCCCGGAGGTTTATGCCTTCGCAGCAGCATCTTCTCTCAAAATCAGAGAAAGAGAAAGATGAAGACTCATTGACATATAGGTTACTTCGACAGATGTTCAAAATACTTTGTTCCGGATCTTTGAGAGGGTCTCTGTCGAACGACTGTGTTGCGGACCACCGTTTTAAGTGCTCCGTAACCTGGAGCACGGCCTCGCCGGGGTTAAAAAATAACAACCCCTTGAAGGACTGGAACCTAAAACTACGCGTACGTTGCCTCCATAAGGCGACGTCCTATACCACGCAGCCAATACGCAGCGCAATTTCCTTTTGTTTCGGATATATATGAGCATCTTTCGCCGATGTACGCCAATGACTATTTGTTTATAATTAATCTTCGTTTATTAGGATCCTTCTCGGCCAAAGATTTACGCATAGTTCCTCAAACACGAGCGAACGCTAGTGTAGCTGTCGTCATGGCGTCCTAACTTCTGGCTGCTGAAGCTTCCGTGGACTGGCACACCAGAGAGCGACCAGCACCAGAACAGACGTCTGCTACATTTACCGGCACTGCTGTAACACCGCCAGGATCGCGACCGGCGACAGCATGACACATTTATGACATCACCAGGCAGAAATCGAGGGACCACTTTTTTGGGCGTGGTAAACACACCAGTCGGAGATGCGTTCTAGGCAACATAGTACCGATCAGAGATACAAAACGGTTCCATAAAACTGTAAAATATACCCAGTATATCCCCAAAATCTCTCAATATACCCCTCGGGAATTTGGAATCCCTAGTATGTTTATAGAACATCCCGGTCAGCATAGTTGTGTTTATGTACTCTTGACATATCCCCGGAAATTTGTGCGTATAAATATAAATTCTCAATTTGTTTTCTTATTAGGAAGTTCTAAAGGACAAGTTAATAATTTATTTTTAATAAATAAAAACTTTTAATTATATGCTTGTGTATAATTTATAACTTATTCTTTGTAGAAATTAGGATGCTTCTGCTTACGCAAATAGCGAGAATGTACGAACGGCTGCTTTCGCAAGCACCGTGGCACCATATTTTCTCCGAGGCGCCTAGGACGCAGGCAGAATTGGCTCCTTGTTAGAAGCGCGCCGGTTTCACCGAGCGTGCTTGGAATAAGCGAAGACTACAATAAACCGCGAAACTCATGTAGAAAAAACGGCGTCGCATCGAACCGCCGCGCCGCGTAACTATAGAAACCATCAATCACAGCAACGGTTGTTGTGCTTACGCAGGTAAGTGTCGTGAAGTGACGCGATTTTTGCTCACATCTGTTTCACGTTTAAGTGATCATCCGCCTTGTGCGCGCTACCGTAAACGTGGTAGGTGTAGGGTGCCTCAATGTCCTTCTGTTTAGGGTGATGCCACCCTTTGTAGTACCCGATGCCGACAGCACGCGCTCACGGGTAAAATACAAAGAAATCGACGACTCCACCCTAAGCAAAGCGCACATGAAGGCACCCTAGGTAGGTGAAGTTCAATGTTCGATTTCGTTTAAACGGCACGCTTGAGCGGGAGAGCGGTGGGGGTCGTACGCTGCCAATTGCAGACCATGCGGACGCATGTTCAATCGGTCCTCAAAGTGACGGCACGAACTGCCGCTATACTCCGTTAGCCCTTAAGTTGAGACTGCAGTAAAGGGTACAGGCGTCAGAGCACGAAATCGCAAAAGTTTAATGTTCTTCCAAAAAACAAGCTCCTGTGCGAGAAGGGAACGCCTCAAAACATGGTTAACGCGTGAAGCGCGGTCTAGCTCAAACTTGTAGCCTTGACAGCAGTCTCAGCTCAAGCGTTAACAGAATATAGCAAACTCACAGCTCTTGCGTACAATAGACAATAAGTTTCACTTGTACCTTCACGGCACAGTTAGTATGACTACGACATCTGCCCTTTGTTATTTATTCATGTCTTTAAGACGGGTGAGCGTGCTTGTTATTTTTTTTTTTATTTATTTCTAATCCCCGGTTTTTATTATGGATTTACTCACACCGTTTAATATTCAACGACAAAATTTAGCCCCCGAGTTGGGTCCGCCCAATAATTATTAAGAAATAATGATACAAAGAAGTGCCGATCGTCGCTTCTAAATAGTAATTTCGTTCATTGCCCTCGTATACTATGCTCGTGGCCTCTTCAACATGTTGAGTTCAAATGCTTTCGATTGCCTCGTGGTGACAATGGTTTGCAGTCTACCCATTCTGAAATCTGAATTGATATGTATGGTGGCTGAATAGTGGTGAGAATTTAGTTATAATTAGGCTGAAAACGACCTGTCTGTTTTTGTTTCTTGAAATCCCCTATTTAACAGGAACGGATGTCCCTGGGTAGGGGCTTCGGTTGTCCAACTCTACTGGAGATACGTTGCCAGCAAAGGAAGTTAGAAGTATATCACAACGCAATAACGGATTGAGTGGAAAAAATAAGCCATTTTCCCCGCAGGTTTTAAGCTTTTCCTCTTCTTTTATAGCCTGTAGAATATATTACAGCCAGCCTGCCTTTGTACTGAATATATTTAGAAAAAAAATTGTTTTGTTCACATTTCTCGTTTTTTCGAGAACCTTTTATGGTAGATGTGTCAAAACGAAATGTTTCTTTTCCTTTTCTTTTTTAAACCATTTTTAGTGCCAAGTCAGGTGGTTTGGCGACATCTAAATATTCCTAAGAAGAGCTGCCCCAGACAACTTCAAACTTATCAAGTCTACATCTTGAAAACTAGAGACACAGGAATAAAAAAGGAACGGCACACACAGAACTCTCCGTTCTATGATTTTATTCCTGCATCTCGGGTTCTCAAGATGCTGAAAGTTCCCGAGCTCCCAGGCAATTTCTATGATTTCTCTCAAATATGGTTTCCAGCCGACTTCTTAATGGCAACGGTTTCTATAAGATAATTCAGTGAGTATTTTCCAATAAATGTTTCCATAAATCTTATCGAGAGTCAGTTGAACGCAGCTTAAACCGCGACCCCAAGTATTTCTGGCGGTATGTCAATGATCGCATGACCACGTCCTCTCCTGCGATAAGCCTATGTGACGCATCTGGTAAAGTGCTGAATGAACCTGCATGTGTGTCAAACGCATTCGCTGATTATTTCGAATCTGTCTACTCCTCAAACCAAGCCACGCCATGCACGCCAGATGATAGTAGCAATTTTAATGATAACCTCTCGATAACGTCTTTTCAAAGCGCTGAAATCGAGATTGCGATAAAAAGACTAAAACCCAAGATATCAATGGCATTTGATGGCATCCCAAGCTTTATTGTTAAAGGTTGTTCCTCCATTTTTACGCCGATATTAACTCATATTTTCAACTTGTCTCTGTCAAGTTTTACTTTTCCTGAGCTTTGGAAAAATTCTGTCATTGTGCCTGTTCACAAAGGTGGCAAGACCGATGACGTAAAGAATTACAGGCCGGTATCCTTGCTTTGTGCATTTTCGAAAGTTTATGAAATCGTTTTGTTTGAACATTTGTCACAATTTTTTAAACGTAAAATTAGCATTTCACAACACGGTTTCTTCTCTGGCAGGTCTGTAGAGACCAATCTAGTATCATTTTTAAACTTCGTTTCGCCGATTACCAATCAGCGTGGGCAGGTAGACGCCGTATACTTTGATCTATCGAAAGCGTTTGACTTGGTTAATCATTCAATTCTTGTCCATCAATTGGGGACATATGGAGTCAATAACCAGCTTCGCAAAATTTTTTTGAACTATCTGATGGAAAGAAAAAACTTCGTTCGTATAATGGGACATCATTCTAAACCTTATGTGTCATTTTCGGGTGTGCCACAGGGGTCCATACTAGGACCAATTTTATTCAATGTCTTTATAAATGATCTGGGTTCTTGTGTCCGCCATTCACATATTTTGCAATATGCTGACGACATCAAATTGTTTAGGCAGGTCTCATCCATCTATGACTGTGAAATGATACTGGAGGATGTTAATGCTGTGCATCATTGGTGTTGCCGCAATTTTTAACACTAAATCCTAAAAAAACTGTAGTTATGTCCTTTTCTAAGAAACTGGAAATTGTAAGTTTTTGTTATTATCTTGAGAACCTACCTCTGCGTAGGGTTGAATGCACAAGAGATCTAGGAGTATATATTGATTCATCTTTGTCATTCAATGAACATGTTTCCAACATCACAAATGCTGCCTATCGGACGCTAGGTGTTATTTCGAGAATAACACGTGAATTCCCTTCGTCAGCTTGCATATTCATTTTGTATTTTTCATTAATACGTAGCAAGCTTGAGTTTAGTTCTGTTGTTTGGAATTGTATTGGTAATGCAAACCAAGCAAAAATCGAAAACGTGCAGAGACGTTTCTTCCGTATTGTATATGATCGCTATATTGGCCGCAGTGTTTATTATGAGTATTACAGGCTTTTACGACGATGTGATTGTACCACACTAAGCTCGAGAAGACTTGAGCGCGATCTAGTTTTTTTGTATAAATGCGTTCATGGTTGCATTGACTGTTCGACCCTTACATCAGCTATTAGCATATATGTACCGCGAGTGCTTTTGAGGGTTAATCCCACTTTCTCAGTTCAAAAAATCAACCTCTCCAGTCCCATGAACCGCATCCAACATTTTTATAACAGGTTCAGTACAACCAGCATCGACATCGACATTTTCAACTCAAGTGTTCAAGCGTTTAGGCGTTCTCTGGCTAATATTTAACTGTTACCTATTTCCTGTTCCCCCATAATAGATATTAGCTGTTGCATGTGCTGTTGATTTCTTATGTGTGTTTCTTTTGACTCTGTGCATCATTACATAGGCTACTCGCCGTTCATGAGCACGAAAAATAAATGAATGAATGAATGAATGAATGATATTTGAGAGTTCTCGTCTGTAAATGATAATTTTACAGTACTAGCCATTTTTATTATATGAAGTTTATTGTATTAGCACAAGTGCAGAGAGGTAAACTTGCATACATTTGTTTTATTATTGTACGCATATAATGTTTCTATTAGGCATTTCATTTGCCTTCATGTGTTTTTGTGTTAATTTAGATGTGATATGTTTTGTAATGTCCCTATAAAAGTGATTTTGTCGCTTTCTGATCAGAGGTTTGTGCTACGCCCATGCCACCCGAGTGTCGAAGCACCTAAATTATTTTCAAGAAACCCGGTGCAAACGTAAGCTATATGTTATAAAAATTGAATAGCGCAAAGGTTAGACAAAGGACAAGGGACAGAACATGTAGACAAGACAAGCGCTAACTCACAACTGGCGTTTTAATAGAAACGAAGAGAAGGAAGCAGCCTATAAATACACCGAAAAGAGGAAAAAAGAAGATTTATAATAAAAGGAGAAAATTGAAAGGTATAAACAAAAAAGAAAGAAAAGAAAAGAAAGAAAAACAGCGTAACTAAACTAATTCCGGGGAATATATTGAAATTAAAAAAAGAATACTATAGCTTGAAGAAAGAAGTTGAAAATACTAGAAATTCCCGTTGAATCAACCTCAAGTTGGCCACCGAAGGTAAAATAATTCTTTGTCAGTTAATTCCACAGATGGTGCACTCACACAAGCGTCTTCCTTTTTCTTCATGGTTAAGGCCTCGTATATTTCTCGTGAAGTTTTATCTCGGAACCGTCGCAGGATTTTGGTTTTCGTCAGGATCGGTTGGCATTTACAGTCTCTAACGTGCACTGCGAGATGCCCCGCTGGAGTTGACTTGAGTGAGGTGGCCTGTTCCCACAACCTAGTGTTGACGCAGCGGCCCGTCTGACCGACGTATATCTTGCCACAAGTGAATGGTATTTCATAAATTACCTGGCTTTGGCATGGTACATACTTTTGCTTGTGTTTGATGATGCACTGAACTTGTCGATCTTGAGGAGTATTTATCTTTGGACACAACTTCTTGAGCTTGTTTGGTGCTGAAAATACAACAGGGATGTTATATCTAGACGCCACCTTTTTCATGTTAAGTGACACCTGGTGTCACTTAACACTAGTTTTTTCTTTTCCCTTTCGAGAGCTGCTCATTCTTTCGACTGCCTCAAACAGAATGGTACTTGGATAGCCAGAAGTCGCAAGCCGTTGTAATTGGTTTTCAAAACTCTGTCCCGCCTTCTGCTCACATGACGTCTGGAGGGCTGCATTGAGACAGTTTTCGATGATTGCCATTTTTATGAGCTGTGAATGCGAAGACTCATATTGAAGTAATTGTTTCTTCGACCTTGTCTTATATATCCAGCACGTGTGGTTTTCTTGGAATTTTAGTTGTAGATCGAGAAATTGTAGGGTGAAGTCTGTAGGTAGCTCGTAAGTAAACTTTAGCCCTTGAGCATTTTTCGTAAAGATTGTTCGGATGTTGTTCATTTGCGTCTCGTCTTTTTCACCTAGTTTATCGCTTAGAAGCACGAGATAGTCATCAACGTACCTGTATATTTTTGCAACCTGGTCATTTGTTATTTGCTGAGCGATGGCTCGATCGCATTGGGACAAGATGTCGCATAGCACAGGAGCTACGCAGGAACCGATGCAGATTCCCTTTTTTTGCAGGTAGGTATTGTTGTTGAAAGTGACGACTGTGGATGCAAGGTAGTATGTCAGCAGCTCCAAGAATGAATCCAGATGTATGCCAGATTTGTTTTGAAAAGAAACTGTGCCATCTTGCTCAATACAATCTCTTACGGCTTCGAACAGACGGTCATGGGCTATGGAATAGAACAAATCTTCCACGTCAAGGGAGAAACGATATCGTACTTGCTGGTTGTCATTTTTTAGGAAACGTATAATTTCTTCTCAATTAGGGATCAGAAAAGGATCTTCAAGTTGAAGAGCAGATAAGTGATTGAAAATGAACCGTGACATTGCTCCTTGCCATAAACCTTTTTCTTTTACAACGACCCGGAATGGACATTCTACTTGTGCGTCTTTGCAGTGAAAAACATTTCCAAAAATTCTTTTTTGGGAGTAGTAATCTGTTTTTTCAGGTTAGTCAGAACATGTCTGGAGCAAAGTTGACGTACTTTAACTTTTACTTTTTTGATGTTACTGTCTTGCAACGTTTTAAAGTTTTTCTGGATGGCTACTCCTGCCGTTTTCATATAAGTGGTGTTTGTACACACTACGAATCCTCCTTCCTTATCGGAAACTAGGAGGTTTAAATTGTGTTGTTTGAAATAATTTTCCACTCTAATATTCTTTGTCTTCAACTCAGCCTGTTTGACTTTCAACTAAACATCAACACAATCGACAAGTTCAGTGCACCATCAAACACAAGCAAAAGTATGTACCTTGCCAAAGCCAGGTAATTTATGAAATACCATTCACTTGTGGCAAGATATACGTCGGTCAGACGGGCCGCTGCGTCAACACCAGGTTGCGGGAACACGCCACCTCACTCAAGTAAACTCCAGCGGGGCATCTCGCAGTACACGTTAGAGACTGTAAAGGCCAACCGATCCTGACAAAAACCAAAATCCTACGACGGTTCCGAGATAAAACTTCACGAGAAATATACGAGGCCTGACGCTTGTGTGAGTGCACCATCTGTGGAATTAACTGACAAAGAATTATTTTACCTTCGGCGGCCAACTTGAGGTTGACTCAACGGGAATTTCTAGTATTTTCAACTTCTTCTTTCTTCAAGCTATAGTATTTTTTTTTTTAATTTCAATATATTCCCCGGAATTAGTTTAGTTACGCTGTTCCCTTTCTTTTCTTTTCTTTCTTTTTTGTTTATATCTTTCAATTTTCTGCTTTTATTATAAATCTTCTTTCTTCCTTTTTTCGGTGTATTTATATGCTGCTTCCTTCTCTTTTCTATTAAAACGCCAGTTGTGAGTTAGCGCTTGTCTTGTCTACATGCTCTATCCCTTGTCCTTTGTCTAACCTTTGGGCTATTTAATTTTTCTATCATGCGTACCCAACTAGCCAACCTGAATATCTTAGTAAGCTAAATGGTTTACGCATTTCGAGATATTTTCTTCCCGATACGACAGGGCTAGTCACTCTAAAACACCTCAGATTTTTATGGAAGGACAAATGGGTGACACAACAGTAGATTTAATTTGAAATAAAACATATCTTCAGAAAAAAAAAAACATACAAATGCTTATTTTTCAAGGTTCACATATTTGTTTTATACGTTCATTGAACGTTCGTGCAAGAATATGTTCTATAACTATCGTACAAAAAAGAGTTCAAGCAGGCTGGAGTGGGCTAACCGTAGTTAATTTACCCGACTCTAAGCATTTTTGTAAAGGACGACATAAACATAATTGAAAATAATAATATTTCAATGTTGAATGGTAGTATTCTTCTAATTATGAAGCTAAAATATTATGGTATGTCCCATTCAAAGGTATTTCATCGTTGTTTTTTTCAGAAGTGTCCTCTTTAATGGCGGAGCATTTATTCAGAAATGTACCCAATATCTCGAATAAAAGAACCTGAAAACAATTATTTTAATATCCTGGAATTTCCTCCGAATCTCTTGCAGTCATATGCGATGATTTGTCACTTTGGTACCCGTGATAATCTCAACGCTGCTATTTGTATATCTTGAAGGTGTCCCCATACTATATAAAATATATTGGTATAGGCAAAAAACACTCAGAAAATGCAATATTGCCGCGTGCATGACCGAGAAGGAACTCCGCTCCGTACATCTGGAGGATTCGTGTATATTCTAACCCCGTGTGTAAAAGGTAGGGAGGCTATAATTACCTTACCTAGCAAGTTTCACCCTAAATCTTTCCCGAACTTTATAGGTCGAATGTTCGAGAAATCAAGTGTAGTAGATAAAAAGCCAAACGCGGTCTTGTCGTCTCATTCAGACTCTTCCGACGACGACACACTCTTTCACCAGAGCTCGAGTTTGCGTTTCCGCCGACCCCGACGATCGCGACGCTCCGTATTAATCTTCATTTACTCCTTTTGGTTGTTTTTTATTTTGGAAACAAGTTCGCCCTGAAACCTTTATTTAATTTCATTATTCAGCGGCTCTTGGCCTTCATTCGTGACAATATCAGAATGGGATTTCCCAAAGATCTCCTTTGGATGTACTTGTGTTGTGTGGGTATCGATCAATGTTTCAACTGGTGACAAAATGTGAAATTTAAGGCCCTCGACTACAAGCTGCTGCAATGAAAAATAGAGAAAAAAGATATCAGTCGTTTTCGGAAAATCTGTGTTGAATTGGGCGTGGTTCGGCCGTTTTATTTATTCCTTCGTCATTTTAATTGTGGTTAACCGCGTCTAGTCCGGAAACTGTTTTATGTCGACCAAGTTCTCAAGTGGTGACGGAATGTAAAATTTAAGGCCCCGACTACACACTACTGCAATGCTAAAATCGGAAAAATTAGCCATTTGAGGAAAACGTGCTTTTGAATTGGGCATGTTCTTGCCGTTTATATGCTTTCGTTTATCATATCCAATTTGGAAAACAGCGTCTCCTCCGGACACTATGTATTATCGACGTGAGTTCTCGGTTGTTGACGAAATGCAGAATTTAAAGCCCAGACTACAAGGTACCGCAATGCTAAATCCTACAAAAAGAGTCATTTTCTTGAAAACTTGTTTAATAAATTCCTGAACTACAAGGTGCTACAAAGGTAAATCCTCCAATATAAGCCATTTTTGGGAAAACCTGTCTTGAATTGGGAAACATTGTGTACTATTGTGTATGCACCGAACTCCAAAAGCTTGTGGCAACGCGAAAAGCCGTGGAGGGGGGGGGGGGGGGGGTTCAGAGGGGGAGTCGCGAAGCGGTATTTCTGAATGATCAAGAAAGAAGGAAGCGAAGAACGTTTAAGCTGAGCTTGACCAATGTGAAAAAAATGACGCAGAGAGCTTCAATACAATTAAATTATAACATGATCACGGTAACATGGTGGAGGAGCGTACTTATCTCGTATCTCTACGAAGATAGAACTGGAACATTGAAACCACCGCCTCTCTCATCTATTGGTATATCTGAAGACGCTCCACCACAAACCTCACTGCTGCCTTGACGTCCTACCTCCGGAACCCTGAGCATTTACTAAAAAAGGGGTCCAGACTTGGATGAATGGGTATCTTTACACAAGCAAGGGGCCAGCATTTACAGCAGATGACCCCGACCATTATGCGCGTCAACATTGTTTTCACCCCCAAAGATAAAACGCGGGCCTAGTTTTGGACTCGCGAAGAGAAGATGGAATAGTTAAACATGTGCAAAAACCTACTTCGGAACCTCTTCGTCGATCCCATAAGCCGCAAGTTGTCAGCAAAACGCAAACTAGCTTCGCGCGTCCAGACCTCAACCGAGTCCATGGATGGCGTACGGTCATGGTAAAGAAATAGAAGCAAAGAAGCGGCGACCGAGTGATACCTAGGGTGCCACGCAGCGGCAGATGTAGGAAGTGTTTAAACTAAAAACAGGTTCATTCTTTTATTATTAATGAAGAAACATTTTCTTATTGTGATTCCCACCAACGGCGCTGGCTTTACGATCTGCTCTTGAATCATCGACTTCAAGAATGATTCCGCTTCTTTAGAAAAATTCATGGCACGATGGCGAGTTCTAAAGCAGCCGCAGGAGCTGCGTATTTTATCGATAGATTTTGCTTAATCATTCCATTAAAACCTTTTCAGCGCCGTTTAGGAGGAGCATCGTTTTCCAATGTTCCACTGGCTGTCTGGCACTGTGGCTTATGCTCTATCAAATGCAAACATTACGTTGCAATAAAGAGGCGACCTTCATTGGTCGAAAAAAACGCAGTGAGATCACTCTGCACTGCAGATAAAAATTTTAAAATTTGCATGCTATTTTTTCCACCCGATCACTGACGGCCATTTGATTAAGAGCAGCAATTAAAGAGTGCGCCTACAATCAAAACGGCGAGCATCGCGCCACGTGTATGGCGTGTTTGGTTGGTCAATCGTCGGGAACATATTTTGCCCGAAATCTGGTAATTGTGTTCGTGCGGTCAGTTTCAGGCCGGCGCGCACCAATCCGGTGGTGATCCCTTGGCAAGCCCGGCTACTTTGCGGCAGATTTTCCGCCCGAGCTCCGAAGGGCCATGCGAGCGGGCACCATACTGCCAGACTGTATCCGGTGTCGTCACCTTTAAAATGGGAGAAGGCGGTCAGTGGAAAAAAAATGAGCGAAAGAACGAAACTGATCTGAAGTCACTTCACCAGCCAGTACTCGAGTCTGTCAAACCTCAAGGAGAATGGAGGTCATTGGGTGACGGTGGCGACAGCCTCTCGAGCGGTATCTTGCGGGCAAGCGGCGAAGTAAACTGCCACCGTCCGATGTGTCTATTCGGCTGCTGAGGGTCACTTGGTGTGCCAGCGGCGCGTTTCTGGTTGCCGGTGCCGCCTGCTCGGCCTTGCCGGCGATTGACCACCCGAATTCGCCACAAGAGTGAGGATAATGCCACGGCGGGAAAGATTGATAATAATCTCACCGGAGAAGTGCGAGCAACTTCCGCTAGAAAGTACTTCATGCTCGGGAAAGCACCAAGTTCGCTGTTCGTTTTTATTGTGACCATGACTGCATATAAAAGACAGCTTGTTTCTATGGCACAAAGCAGACGCCTCTATGGCCCAAACTGAGCGTATTTGGCACGTCCCGAAAGACCTCACCGACGAAACTTTTATGTTTTTTTCTGAAGGGCTGTACGATCCTCAACGCTCTAAAAATACCGGCGATTTGAAAAGGTCAAAAAGCGTACGGCCACATTCAACTAACGCTATCCGGCTCCCGAACAGCACAGCCACTTCGTCTTGTGACGGGACTCCAAGCTCAAGCAGTTGATTATACCGCTCAATATGCACTTACAAGACCACTCCTGAGTTGGACAGTCGTAAACGTGGCCGAAGTCTTATTATATGAAGTTATTTTAAAGCATGGAGTACCGTGAGAGCTCCTCTCTGACCGTGGCCGACATTTTGTTTTAAGAGTCGTTTTGCAAGCTTGCGCCTCTGCGCCATAATCCATAGGCGGGCAATGGCACACCACGCAAAGGTCAACGGAATGGCAGAACGACTGAATAGTACGATCTCCTATAAAATGTCTCTGTGTAGTCAATGCAAAAAGAAACAAGAACAACGGAGCGCGGGTTTTCCTGAGCGTGCAGAACCTTCTGGTGGAACTTGGCTTGATTCTTCGGTGAGATTATTAGTGAGTATCAGTATTGCGTACACGAGCTAACGCAAGCACTGGGCACTTACGTGAGCTTTGAATGTTACACACTGCGCGCGCGCGGAGACAAAACTGCGGCCTTAAATTGGCACATCATGAAAACAAGCATACACAGCGTGGAAAAACAAATTAGGGTGTATGTATGTTTATACAGCCTACAATTTGGTCTGCCACAACGGGCAACGAGTCTCCCAGCTGTATATGAGAAAAGTAGCCAGTGCAGTAGAACCGCTTGCCTGGGGTCTTTAACGTGCTTCACGCAGTAGTGATACACGACCGCACGCCGGTACGGTGCTCATCCAGACAAAAATGGGCAGGAGTGGGGATTGAACACTGGATCCTGTGTTCTGCAGCGCGAGCTTTCGCTTCACGAGCTCCGAGCTGGTGTGCACTAGCCCACTCAGCCACCGATTTCCCCCTTGCGCAGCGTAGAGAACGCAACGCTAATGCTAACGCACAGCACTTGTGTTTGCTCCTATACGAAATACACACAAAAGCAGCTTTATTGTCGGTGTTTCCCACCGTTGATTATCTTTGCTCTTGGCTACATGTGGCACGAAACTCGCTGTTTTGGTGATAGGAGCTTCCTTGAATTGCTACTCTTCCTAATTAAAACGCCGTCAGTGATGGCGGGGAAACGCAATTAAGTACTCAAAATTGAGAATACTTATTTCAAGTGCAGTGCGTGTTTTGTGTTTTGTTGCAAAGCAAATGCTATTGTAGAAGCTCAGGCACACGAAGCGCCCAACATCAAATAAAAGAAATAGAATGTGATGTTCTCGGGCGCGGTGTACTCACGCGCCGCGAGATGAAGAACACCAGGAACTCGAACCAGCCAATTGTCTTTTGCTCATTCTCCCCACAAGTGGTGACCCGGATGTGATTCTCCAAGCATGCAACCACCAGCCTTGACTCCAGCTCCAATCTCAGCTTTTGCGGTTAGGCTACCGCTGTACTGGGACCCGAAACCGCGAGTTTGGTTTCTTCAGGCGTAGTCGTAGTTTAACCTGGCGGGCATCACACGCCAGAGACGCAAATACCATCACGTCGACTCGGCTCTCTCTCCAACTGCAGCCGACAACGTGTGCAACCTGCTCTTCAACCCGTCGCCAACTAGTCCCTACGACACGCTGAAGACGGCCCTCCTGCAAAGAACTGAAGCCCCTGAAAGTCAGCAACTGCTCTCCGCGGAGGAACTCGGGAACTGACGTCCCTTAAAGTTCCTGCGTCGAATGACACAGCTTCTCAAAGAGCGCGCTGACGCCATTCACGACGTTCTACTCCGAGAACTGTTCCTCCAGCGACTGTCACCGAACGTCCAGATGCTACTTGCAGCAGCCTTACAACTTGCGGAACTCTCCAGTTTGGCTGACGCAGTCATGGCGGTCTCGGCCCCGTCCTCCGCTAACATCGCCGCCACGACCACTCAGTCGGCAGGCTATTCCCCTAACGTGGCGCAGGACGTCCGGACACCAAACATATCCCAAGGCTACGTTGACTAGCCCCGCCAACGTCTCGAGCGATGTGTCCTTGGTGCAACAAGACGCCGAGACTCTGTGCGTTCTTCCAGCCTTCGATGGCGCTCTACATCGCGCCAACCTGGCAGCGACAGCTCGGGTAGAGATCACTCATTAGGTTTCTGCTACTCCACCGCCGTTTCGGTCCTTATGCGCGCCGCTGCCAGTGCGCCTGCGCATGGCCGGAAAACCGGCCGGCCGACCGCTAGAGGCGACAAGTGGTCCGAGCCTACGAGAAAGTTGGCTCTTCCAGGTGACCGACAGAACCACCGGGAACCGCTGCTCGTCGACACGGGTGCCGAGGTCAACCTCGTTCCAGGGAAATATGCCCACCGTTCACGTAAGCTTATCAGCTCTCTACAAGCTGTGAATGGCCCGTTCATTCCCGTGTACGCAGAACGTTCACTATCGCTTTATCTTGGACTTCGACAAGTTTTTCTGTAGATATTCCTGGTGACTGACGACGGTCAAGCCATCCTTGGTGCAGACTTTCACGAGTACGATTCGCTGCTAGTTGACGTCAAGAGAAAACGCCCCCTCGACGTGATGGTGTATCTATACATGAAAGGAGTCGACACGACGAAAACTCTGGTGTTTGGCACCACATGCACTTAAATGCAAGGCCCTTTCCAAGCACCGCTCCTTGGGTTTTCCTCACTTACGCGACCTCCCGACTGGACCAAGCCTGTTGAACATAATGTCACACATCACATACGAACAACAAGTTCACTGGTTTTCTTCCTCCCACGTCGTCTATCTCCAGAGAAGCTTCAAATTGCTCAGGCGGAGTTCGACCATATGCTCGAGCTCGGGATAATACGACCATCTTCCAGCAGTCGGGCATCTCCGTTACACACGGTTTTCAAGAAGAGCGGGGATTGTCGATCATACGGTGATTACAGTGCCCTGAACAAAAACACCGTTCCAGACCGGTACCCACTCCCCAACATCCAGGATTTCACCATCAATCTTCGAGGCTCTACCTTCTCGAAGATTGACCTCACCCGAACCTACCATCGAATTCCGTAGCTGAAGACAACATCCCCATAACTGCTGCCACTGCGCCTTTTGGCATATTTGAATTTCTACGCATGCCTTTTGGCCTTAGAAATGCCGTGCAATCGTTTCAAGGATTCTTCGACGCTGTGAAGCGCGGTTTACCCTTTGTCTTCGCATACGTGGATGGCATGCTTGTCGCAAGCTCATCCCAAGAACAGCACGCTGCACACCTCCGTCTTCTCTCCCAACGGCTCGTCAAACATGGCATCATTATCAACGCCAGGAACAGGGAGTTTGGAGTGAGCGAACTTTTACATTCTCGGCCGCCGTCTTGATAACCCAGGCATTCAACCTCTGTCTGTAAAGTTAGCGCGATTCAAAACTTTCCGCCGCCAACGTCACTCACCAAGCTCCGCCAGTTCATTATTCTCATCAACTTTTACAGACGCTTTATTCCGAACCATGCCACGCTGCTTCAAATACTTGGCCTTCTCGTGGGCAAGGGTGAAGAGTCTACTTCTTCTTTTCCTGGGTATAAAACAGCTAAGCAAGCGTTTTGTGAAGCGAAGCGAAAGTTGGCAGGGAGCACCCATGTGCAGCATCCGATGCACAACGCTCCGATTTCGATTATGGCGAACGCCTCGGCTGCCGCCGTCGGAGCGGTACTTCGGCAACGCATCGATGACCAGTGGTAACCACTCGCCTTCTTTTCAAAGAAGCTGAAGTCCGCGGAAACGCGCTTGAGCCTGTTTGGTCGTGAGTTTCCGAGTTTATACTCAGCTGTTCGCCACTTCCAACACTGTTGAAGTGGCGAACAGCTGAGTATAATGGCGAACAGCTGAGAAGTGGCGAACAGCTGAGAATTTGTGCGGATGGCGAAGGACACCCTTCGCCATCCGCACAAATCATAACCCCCTGAATAATGCTATTTCCAACGCCGGATCTCACTATTCACCTCGGAAAATACGTCAGCTGGCCTTTTTGTCAGTATGTAGTACTGACATCCGTCTCGTTAAAGGTTTTGAAAAACCGCCGGCCGACGTCCTAAGCCGCATTGACGCCGTTTCAATACCACCGCTCCCGGACCCTGCAGAACTCGCGCGTCTGCAAGTTGCTCGTCAGGAGCTCGAAACGTTGCGAGCGTCGTCCTCTCTGCAGCTGCAGGACATCAAATTTCCTAGAAACAGCAACGTCACCTGCGATATGAAAGCTGGAAAGCCGCTGCCGCTTGTCCCTGATCCTCTACGTCGAAAACTCTTGGACACCACTCACAGCCTGTCACACTGGGGTGTTCGGGTAGCACAAAAGTTCATCACGAGCAGGTATGTACTCGCATCAAGGCAGAAGTCCGGGACTGGGCACGCTCCTGCATCTCCTGTGAGCAGGCCAAGGTACATCGGAACCTTGCACCCGCGCCTCGAACCAGGACCTTTCTCCAACCCGATGCCCGGTTTGACAAAGTTCATCTGGACCTGGTCGGGCCTCTTCCATAATTGTACGGATACCGGTATCTCCTCAACTGCATCGACAGATTCACGAGACGGCCGGAGGCGACACCATTACCTGACATCACTCTATCCAAACACAGAATCTCTTCCAAGATCGTCACAGGCCGTGGACAACCATCCAAGTCGTCGCTCTTTACGGAGTTACCAGTCTAAGGACCACAGCTTACCATCCGCAATCCAATGGTCATGTGAAACGTTTTCACCTCCATTTAAAATCGGCACTCACAACACACTGAAATCAGAACGAGTGGATTCTTCAAGTGCCCCTTGTTATTCTTTGCGTCAGCACAGCTCTCAAAGAAGACTTTGAATGTTCCATCGCCGAGCTCGTTAATGGAACACCGCTCAGGTTACCATCGGACTTTCTTGAGGAGGACACAGCAACTTCAACAAGACCTGAAGATTACATTAAGACTTTGTGATAGATCTTTGAGAACTCCGGCCCAGTCCAACTCGGGCTGGTCCAACATAACCACCACGCGACAGAGGTTCTGAAAACTGCTAGACACTTAGAACCCTCACCGCTAAACGAAAACCATCAATGAAAAAAAAGTTCGATGATAGGAGTAATGAAATCCGCCCTTATTCCTCCCATATTTGGGGGCGGGCGGGGGGCACACTTGCAGTGGCTCAGGCACACGCAGAGCCCCACATCAGATAAAAGAAATAAAAGCTGATGTACTCGGGTGCGGGATACTCACGCGCCTCGAGACAGAGAACACCAGGAGCTCGCACTGGTCGGTTGTCTTTTGCTCTTTCTCCTCCCACTAATAGTGTAGAAATAATCCCCTTCTGAACGAAATACGAATGACACCAATCCAGTGACAAAGCGGATCTGTAAATAAAATACATTGCTCCTGCAGCTTTATCAGTCGCCGCGATGCAATGAATTCCTATGAAGGAGTGGCATCATTCTTGCAGATGGACAGCATATAGGTAACGCCTCTGGCGGTGAATTACGGAAATGCAATTTGTCACAATAAATAAGAAATTATGAATCGGTCTCTTGTTTTCAAAATAGTCCGCACCCGCCGCTATGACAAACCCTATGTATCGTTTCATCGCCGCTGCATTGTCCGTATTTCTTTTGACTATGACTATGAACATGGTTAAAATTCGCGCACAAAAAGACAAGGACAAACAAGGAAGGAACACAGAACACAGACAGGCGCGCACTCACAACTCTGTAATATTAATTGAAGAGAAGAAAGATGAAGCACGATTTTTACAGGGGAGAACGGCACCAGGGGGTGAACAGTTCAGTCACCGTCAAATGTTTGCTAGAAGGCAACTTCTTTTTCGCTTAAAGCTACCGACGGCTGACTAACGCAGCGATCGGCCAGGCTCAAGATGGTGAACGCCTCGAGCACCTCGCGCGTTTGTTTTTCTTTAAAGCGGCCAATGATTGATGTTTTATCCAAAGATGGTGTGCACGTACAGGTCTTACAATGCACCGAAAGGTGACCTCCTATAGTGGATGTTAAGGCGGCGGTCCCACGGCCCCAACTATAATACCGGTGGCTGCTCTGCTAACGCTCCTGTTTGCTGTGCAAATGTCGCGTCTGTGCGCGTGTTAGGTATTTCGTTCTTTTTGCAAATAAATAGCCAATTCATCATCACTCTTTTTGCGCAAAATATGATACGCATTTTTTAAAACTTAACGCACAATAAGAAAACAAAAAGTGCAAGTTTTGATAATTTTAAAGACATACCTCTATGCATTCCAAGTTTCTAGACTTGTAATGTATCCAAGACGCGTTCTTATTTTTTTATTGAATAGAAGAAGGACTCGTCTAGTTCTGTGCATGCGTGTTTTTGTTAATTAGCACGCTCACATTTTTTAATGCTTATTCAAAAAGAGCCATTTATATGTGATTTTGAAGTCTAGTAACTCAGTTTCACATCATAACGCAGCAACGACATTTAAGGGCATGCTTGTGGTAAACATAGGAACTCAGAATACAAAATATTAGAAGTGCAACGCCAGCCGTTTTCTTGTAAACACAACTTGATTATGGTAAAATTTCTAAAAATTCCCTTAACGCGTTCTTGGTTTTCTCAGACAGCGTTCTGGCATCTGACCTAATTTTGTTTTAATTGTATGCTAGAGGAACTGAGCTGGTTCACTAGAAGCGTGATTTTTTCGTATTCATATTCAGATTTGTTTTAAATATGTTTAAATCATGGGACTATTTTGAAGCTCGACTATGCACGCAAGAAACCGGTTTCAAAGAAGAGGGCAGCTATTTAAGCAACGATTCTTCAATTAGTGCTTTTCTCGTTCTAATTAAAATCACTTTCTATGATTGTAATTTTTTTAAAGCATACTAATTGTCCTAAATAATAAAAAGAACCTATGCTGTAGCAGACGACGCGCACTTGCGCCATCTTTTGAAAGGTGGCTGAAATTCGAGGTTGAGAAGTTCAGGAAAAGTGGCGCTGGGGGGATTCTGTCCCTGATGCAGGGGATTCTTTTCTCAAATATTTCCTCGCGCTACTTCCTCGTTCTTGCAATGAGTAAATAATCTTGCAAGAAAAAGAAGAAAAAAACAAGGGTCACGAGCAAGTTCTCGAAAACATCTAGTGCCTATAAATAAGATATTCAATGCTCCCTGCCATGTTCCGACACCACGAAAGGTGCGAATATTGAGCTCCATATGATGGTGACGACAAAGGGGAATTTCGTTTCCTTCACTCCAAGATTTTTACCCGACATTTTTCTTTTTAAGGTTCCAGCTTTCCAACCGCTCTGGTTCTGTTTTGTTCGCCACCGTGCAGGAATTTTATATTTTCAGATTTAACCTTACTCTACTTGTAGAAAACTTACGGAGAGTGTTATGTGTAAACCGCAGTGACTGGTCCTCATGGTAAGGCAAAATACAGCCAGTCATTGTGGTTCAAATCTGAGGCTCAGGAAAAGGGTCTAATAAACCCCCTTTCCATGCAATGCCCTATCAAAAGCGTTGCACATGTGCGAAACCCTCACTACGGTCGTCTTTCTTTGGATTAATTTTTATTTCATTTTTTCAAATAAGAACAATGTCAGACGATCAACTTTCATGGTGTTGGTTTAATAATGCAATGACTCCAGGCTTCCACTTTGCGTTTACACCAACCACGACTCTTGTCCTTTGCAACTAATTATAAGCAGCCAGGTCAGACTTGCTAGAAACAGCGTCTCAGCTGAGACTTTGGGAAAGAAAGCAATGCCAAAACCAGCGCTCGAGCTGAGCGGGACTCAAGCCGCGTCTTAAGACAGTCGTGCGCCCAACCTTTTGCAGTGCTTTCTTTCACTCAGTCTCAGCTGAGACGCTGTTCTAGCAAGCCGGTCCAGGATCACAACTCGTGAAATTTCCTCGCACTTCTCTTTCGTTTTTCTGAGTCCCTGCAATGAGTATTGGAAATAAAATCAAGCGAGATTCTCAGTGCTGCCCTGCCATGTTCTTCCACGACCGAGCTAGAGAGCGGTTTCCTTGTGGCCTTCACTCTCGCCGAGGAGCAATGGAACTTCTTTAGCCGCGTAGGGGTGCGACCACACAACCATGCCCAACGCCGCCTGAGCCATCCTGAACAACTGTTCCCCGACCAATGCGATTGAAAATGTGTGCAATTATACTTGCTTAAAATAACTGTAGTGAGCAGATTGAAATACGTTTCGGCTTACAATAATTAAATTCTTGTCTATACAAACTTGTTTCTTAAGGAGACGAAGAGAAAGACGTGTTCCGCATAAGTCCCTGAAGGCAGCTGGCCTCACGACCTGTAGGTCCAATTACTCTAGAAACTTATCCAACTCAACCCCCGAGCAAAGAGGACAGCACGGTGAGGAGGACGTGCCTCTCAGAAGGAATTAAAGCACTGTAGGAGCGGTAGGGTTACAGCGACCCCTCCAAGCTGCCGCCGCAGGGAGCTACTACTCCCGGTGCAATGGCCGTAAGAGATCATGCCTGTTCACTCTAGCCTAGGTTGCCTACATGTCTGTCTGTCTCAGGGTGAAGACATCCATTGTTGCTCTGAATGTGCCAGCGCGTGACGCTCTCGCGCACTCGGTGCGTGATTTGGGCGGTAAAATGGCGTCTATGCACTAGCCAAAGCTACGGGCTCGAGCTGAGTGACACCGGATTGCGCGCACTTCAAAATGCATAAAAAAACGTTTGGGCGGAAAAATGGCTGAGTTGTCACCACTTCATGTGGTCTTCGGTTCAGGCACGTAGCCAGGATTTTGTTTCGGGGGGGGGGGGGGGGGGGGGGCGCCCATGACAAAATGCTGTATGAGGTGGAGGGGGGAGAGGAGGTCTCAGCAAAATGGAAGATTTCGGGGAAAAATCGGGCCCCATGCCCCCCCCCCCCCCCCCCCCCCTGGCTACGTGCCTGCTTCGGTTCGTTGTCATTGAAAAGAGAAGACGGTCTACGGTGTTTTTTCATTTGAACGTGAACGTGCAGACGGCTATAGGAACCTGAAGACACACTGAACTTTAGATGGTCCAGACCGCTTGGCGGTTCTCCCGTGAACATGTTGTAAAAATGAAAATAAATATTGTGTGCGTGAGTTAATAATAATAATAATAATCCTTATTTCCAGACATACATGTGTCTGAGGGGCTGCGGCAAAAGAATACAAAAGGAAATTCGGCACAGACACTTTTGATTGCTTACGTGTGGGAATATGAAAGCATTGCAGTCCTTTTGGTGAAAAGTTTTCGATTTATTTTTTCGACATGCGTTATTTTTGCTGATTCGGTGTGTGACGCGCGGGAAACAGCGCGCTCATGTTATACACTCATGACGTGGCGCCACCTTCTCCCCATTGGCTGCACCGTCACGTGCCCAATGACGCACGCACTTGGACACACCTTTAGTCAGCCAGATGGTTGCGACGGGACGTGTGCAATGACGCACGCACTAGGCACACCTTAGTCAGCCAGGACCTTGGAGCCGCCGTGGAGTCGGGGAAGCGTGCCCGTCTCGCACCCCGGAGGCCCGGATTCGATTCCCATCCAGACCGAAATGTACTAAAGTTTGTTTCGAAAGTCGTTCATTTACTTTGTTTATAGGAACCTTCGTGAAAATTGTGACGTCAATCCGAGCATTTCTAACGTGTTTTTACTCTTTGCGCCGTCGGCCATTTTTGGTACCATCGCTTAATCATGCCGCCGCCGCCGCCGCCACCGGATTTTCGCGTGGTGCGGCAAATACTTCTCACATTAAAAGTCTTCTACCAGGCCATCAACCCCTTTTTACAGCATTCAACGGTGTACAGGACCAGTGTCAGTATAAAAATCAATTATGCATAAAATAATAAAATTGACATCAGCTACACATCGTAGTTATCATAATTAATATCAACCTCATCAAACGTTTCAAACGGAAATCATTCCCATTGACATCATGGAGATCACATTATTTAACATACAATGTCAGCGTTACTGTAAAATTCTTCATATCTGTTGCAATCAAACAGAAAGTATATATAGATAAAGATACATGTAAGAGGTTGGTATATTTTTTTTCAACATCAAATTATAAATAGACCTAAATAATAATGCAAAAAATATCAAAAGCACCATAAAATGCACTTTGAAATCTGCTACCCACTCGTTAAGCCACTTGGACTACAAAATACACTTTTCCTCTTTTCTTGGACATGCAGAGTCTTCGACCTCGGCGTACTATTTCAGCAACATTAGGGTGGTTATTTATAAGGTCAGATAATTGGTATTCAAGTTTAATCAAACTACCATCAAAATGATGAGTTATTTAAAGCGCCCTTTTGAACACCCGTCTTGAAAAAAAAAAAAAGTCTGCTATTGCTTGTTTTATTATAGATCAAAATGCAGTCAAAGACTATAAGATACACAAGTACAAACACGCATACTAAAAGCGCTAGGCCATAGTGCATGGTTTGCGCTTGATTGCTTTGACCGGTGACAACAAACGCACTATAGGCTGTTGAGCTCCGTGACATAGTGGTTTTTGGTTCTGCTTGATTGGCCTCATTGACCTGTTATGTCGGCTGCGCTCTGACTTACAGCGAAAATGAATTTAAACGTTTTTGTCGTGCAAAATATCTTTCATTAACGAAATGCTGACAGAGCATGTCTTATATATGTTCTTTAACGTTTGATAACATTCTTCACTGATTGATTGACTATGTTTTTAATTCTTGAATAGTCAAAACGATGGCTACTGGCTTGTGAGCCTCTCGATCTCGAGCTAGGCACTCTCGATCGGGTCGATGAGCTAGCTGGGCTCCGCTTCTGTGCGAACTGGGCACTGCTACCACCACTGGCACGTTTGCTGGCATTTGTGTCAGCGGGAGCACGCGCTGAGCGCTGAACGTGCACGGGCGAGCAGCAGAAAGGAGGAAATTAAGAGCAGAGGAGGAACATCACTGCCACGAGCTTGTTTTCTGGCCACACGGATGAGTGCCGCCATCTAGTGGTTGAACTAATGGCTTGTTCAAGATGGCCGCCGTGGGACCGCCGCCTTAAAGAAAATTTGTGCTCTCGGAGCCGGTCATTTAGACACCGTCCGGTTTGTCCTACATAGCATCTTCCACAGGAAAGAGGAATGCTATATACAACGCCCGATGAACAGGGAACAAAAGGCCGCACATGTTTTTTTGTGGCACGTGTTTTTCGATAAATTTTCCGCTTTTTGACGTACCTTAGAACATATTTGTCGCATTTTTTTAGGGGCTGGTAGTACTACAGGGACACCATATCTACTTGCCACTTGTTTTAGATTATGCGATATTTTGTGTAGGTATGGCATAACCACCACCCGGTTTTTGTCAACTGGGCGCTTAGTTTTTTCACCACCTTTTACATTCTTTACCAGCGTACCTATCACTTCCATTAAGACCTGATTAGGGATCCCTGAAGATTTTAGTCTTTCGATTTGGCCCAAGAAACTCCGATGGATGGCGTGGAAACATGACTTTTTTAGGGCTGAAGTGAGGCAAGAGATAGCAATGCCTCTCTTCACTACCTTGGAGTGCGAGGATGAGTAGTGAAGAATACCTTTTTTAGTTTACGATAAAGAAAGAGGGACATTTAGGACAAACAGACAAGACAGGACAAACAGACAAGACAGAATGACCAGCACAAGTGATCGGCGTGCAATGAGAGGAGGTCTAAGAATTGCAACGCCCCTTCCTTAGGCTTCTCAAAAGTAAAAGTGAGCCCAAAACCGCACGTATGAAAAATGTCCATAATCATAGTAACTAAATCTTGATCCGCAGTCTTTTTGTACAGTAAAAAAAAAATCATCTACATATCTGAAAACATTGGTAACAGGCGTGGACTCGATAGCTAAAGCAATAGCACGGTCAATTGTCGCGAGAAAAATATCACTTAAGACTGGCGCGACACAAGACCCAATACACACTCCCGATTTTTGTAAAAATACACCGTTTTGCCATCCGACAAATGTGGAATTTAAATAAAATTGCAGTAGTTCAAGAAAACTGTCTTGGGACTCAATGCAGGCCCTGACTGAGGTAAGTAAGGGGTCATGAGGAAGGGAATAGAAAAGGTCTTGTACATCAACGCTAAATGCACTGTGGTTGGAAAATGCATTTGTCTTTAAGGTTTGAACAACAGTTTCAGAATTCTTAACCAAAAAGGGATCCTCAATCCGCAAACCGGAGAGGAGCTTTTGGGGATAGGCCGACATTTGCCGTTGCCACGCGCCCCTCTCAGTAACTATAGCTCGAAAAGGACAGGCTTCCTTGTGCGTTTTGGCACTAAAAAACACCTCAAGATGCAGTCCTTCGGCTTTTTTTTATGCTGGCAGCCAACTGAGTCAACGACAAACTCTCGCAAAGTTCTAAGGCCTGTTTCCTAACCTTCCTCGTGTCTACAACAAGCGGTCGAAAGTTCTTTTGCACGGCTGTACAGGCTTTTTCATTGTAGATGCCTGCAGGCATTATTACAAAAAAGCCTTTACCAAAATTACCAAAAAGTTAACCAGCGGTCTAGGATCCGGGGACTGGACTCGTCTCGAGGCAGTAACAGTGTCAACACATTCGGAGACACAACGTGGTCTAACCTCTTTAGAACGTGGTCATTCTCACCACGTTCTAAAAAAGGTATTCTTCACTACTCATCCTCGCACTCCAAGGTAGTGAAGAGAGGCATTGCTATCTCTTGCCTCACTTCAGCCCTAAAAAAGTCATGTTTCCACGCCATCCATCGGAGTTTCTTGGGCCAAATCGAAAGACTAAAATCTTCAGGGTTCCCTAATCAGGTCTTAATGAAAGTGATAGTTACGCTGGTAAAGAATGTAAAAGGTGGTGAAAAAACTAAGCGCCCCGTTGACAAAAACCGGGTGGTGGTTATGCCATACCTACACAAAATATCGCATAATCTAAAACAAGTGGCAAGTAGATATGGTGTCCCTGTAGTACTATCAGCCCCTAAAAAAATGCGAAAAATATGTTCTAAGGTTCGTCAAAAAGCGGGAAATTTATCGAAAAACACGTGCCACAAAAAACATGTGCGGCCTTTTGTTCCCTGTTCATCGGGCGTTGTATATAGCATTCCTCTTTCCTGTGGAAGATGCTATGTAGGACAAACCGGACGGTGTCTAAATGACCGGCTCCGAGAGCACAAACTTTCTTTAACATCCACTGTAGGAGGTCACCTTTCGGTGCGTTGTAAGACCTGTACGTGCACACCATTTTTGGATAAAACATCAATCATTGGCCGCTTTAAAGAAAAACAAACGCGCGAGGTGCTCGAGGCGTTCACCATCTTGAGCCTGGCCGATCGCTGCGTTAGTCAGCCGTCGGTAGCTTTAAGCGAAAAAGAAGTTGCCTTCTTGCGAACATTTGACGGTGACTGAACTGTTCACCCCCTGGTGCCGTTCTCCCCTGTAAAAATCGTGCTTCACCTTTCTTCTCTTCAATTAATATTACAGAGTTGTGAGTGCGCGCCTGTCTGTGTTCTGTGTTCCTTCCTTGTTTGTCCTTGTCTTTTTGTGCGCGAATTTTCACCATGTTCAAAGTTTACCAACTCGCTCAGCTTAACATTCTACTACAGTTTATGACTGTGAATATCATCTGACCACCGCAATTGAAATACTGTTCTTCCATACGTTTACTTTGCTTATATGTCTTCGCGCCACGACAAAAGAAGTCATTCTTTTTTATTCTCTTTTCGGCCATGAACCATCCCTCTTGATTGATTTTCTTCTACCATTAACGCTTTCCGACGACACGTTTGAGGCCGCGTGCCGTGCTGAACAGGCTTAGCAAATGGCACGCTTCCGATCGCTGGACTAACAAAAACGCTAATATGTCCCCCCATAATCACACTGATTATGCCGTGTCGTACTTCTCTGGAGAATTAAGTATTGCTGTGGACACCACAACGACAAGCTAGAACGCTCAAATGTTCCTTCCCCGCTACCGAGGCACATACCAAATCGTTCGACAAGACGCCAATGTCAAAAGGCTTGTCAAGCATTATGGGTCCCCGGAAAATTAACGCGCTTACGGACCTCAAACCATGCGCGTCCTCGGACTTAAGCCATGCCTTCTTCCGCAAAACTGCGCGACTCCGTTTCCTTTTACGGGTGAGTAATGACACGTGGAAGAAACATTATAACGACGTTAGAGCTTGACGGGATCAAGGCGAAGGAGATGTTTGACGGTCCGCAAGTTAGCAGAATTTGGGAAGCAGTGCCCTACGTGTTTATTCTCCTGCAGGGCACACAGAACGAAGACAAACACCAAAACGGCGTTAGAAGGTAAATTGGGGGGTTTCATGTTCCAAGCCAACAGAGGGCATCTGGCCCGACAGAGCGGAAGATTGAGGATACATTTCAATCACCTAAGAATCTTTTGCCATGCAACCTATTACACGGCACTTTTTGTGCAATAAACCTTTTTCAGATTACGGGCACCTTGGCCGGGTAAAAAGGGAGTTGATAATCACACTTAAGCGACAAATTTAGGAAACGACTGATGGATGTGCTCACGCCGTGTTCGGTGATTGGATGTATATGGCTGAACCACCTGAATTGGGTAATGTCTAGCATCAGGTATCCCTAGAAACCTTGCTCGACACAGCGGGTGTGTCGGGTTAGCGGAAGATGGCCGATTAGTTATCGCTATTACTTGTATTTTTATAATTTTCCATATTATAAATGTAGTACCCGACAATAGGTTTATAGTGAATAGTGCTGGCTGCATGGCGTGCATGAGTGTTTAGTTAAAAGAATACAGAAAACTTTCTGTCAAAATGGTTCGTTATTTAAGGTTTGGCATATCGGCTTGATATAGATTCAGCCCAGGCCTGAGACGGCTATTTCACCATTTGAACACCCTTCCTGGACTAACCAGATATTTTGCCAGTAGCACTTTCATCCCATATACCAAACTAATCGGGCACTCGAATGTAGGGTGTCTGAAATTCGAAGCGAATTATACGGGTAATTAGTAGAGAACTCGAAAAAAAAGAAACTGGAATATTTGCACACCCGTACTTAAAATGTATGTCAGTAAAACTAAAACGTCTCATTTCCTTTCAACGAGCAGAAAATACAATTACAATTTAGAACTGCTTCACGCGGAATAAATTGCATATTGTTATCAGATATTATACAGCTCCCTATTTCTGGCCAATTTTCGCTAAATTCAACGGAGAGTCACGCATCCAGGCTCGCAAAACAGAAAAAATACATAAGCGGTGCAACCCCTGTTTCTCCTTTTAATCGTAACTTCACCTAAGAAGTTGATATCACCTGCAAATGTAAGAGGGCTTTTGACGCAAAAGAGAAATGGTGAGAGAACTGCGGCGTGGCCTGTACACGCTCTTGATAGACTGCTTCCGAGAGGAGAACCGACGGCCAGGAGCAGGGCCCCACGGGGGGCGTCGAGGAAAGGAAATCCGAGAGGCACGCGGACGACGCAGCAAAGCGCCGACGCACGAATCCCAGGCACGCCCGGGTCGTTCGTCTTCCGCTCGAGCGTGCACCGACTAGGAGCCCATTTTGCAGCTCATCGAATCTCGCCGGGACGAACAGCGGCGAATCTCAGGGGATGCTAAAATGCGTGTAAATCGAGTTGTCGACATTTCCAAGCGTCGCGCGTATCGATTTCAGCTTTATACTGGGCACCCCTTAAACAAAAAACAAGAACAGAGAAAGGAAGGCGTAAAAGGAGGGCACTTTGTACGTCCAAAGAAATCGCTTTCGACGCCAGAACTCAAGGGCTCGCTTGGTGCGCCAGACACGCCTGCAGAACCGCGCTGTTTCTGCTGTTAACGGTCACGAAAAGTGCCTGGGAGCTGAATGGCGGGAGCCACAGCTGGGGGGCCCTTGTCTTTCGCTGCTCTGGATTTCCCCCGCAGCTCCGCGCTGCCGCGGTTTACGACGCGGGACGGGGCCGTTAACAGGAACGGTTTTTCGACGGGACGCTTTTGGAGCCTCGGTTTTTACTCGGCGAACGTTATGCTGACATTGGAAAGTTTCACCTCAGCAAAAACAGAGGTCACTTCTTCGCGGGATATACAATGTCGTCACAGAGCGACTTGGCATTATTCGGAACAACAATGAACATGATTTTGCTTTAGTGCCGGTCACTAAAATATTCAGAACATCTGGTGTCTGGTGGCGAAAGAGCCTGGACAGCGCGTGTTTTTGTGAGGCAACGATGGATTTAATAAAGCAGTCATGCAGCTAAAAAAGACGCACTTGCTTTGAGGGGAACTCCAGACCCGCTGGTGGCGTTATAGAGAGTTTATTATTTTCCATATTGACAAATTTGTTATCTTCTGCCGTTCAGACATGGGCCGGTGCCCAGGAGCGTCAGTCGCTTTGTATAATTATTCTACCAAATATTTGTATTTTTGGTTAATATTTGTGGATGCACGAGAGCGACTGCCTGCCAAGGTATGTTACAGAATTGGCGGGATTAATCGTTCTTGATGAGGTAATTAACCAAGAACACTTATATTTCATGAGGCCGTGCAACAATATTGCGTTAAATTGACGATTGCTATCAAGGCTCTGACTGGAAGCCACCTGGAAGCCCATGCGTTCAAACACGTGCAGTTGCACAGGCTTGTTCGCACGAGCAGAGACATGGCGGTGGGCCGACCTTTTGCTTGCAATCGTCTATAGACATTTCCATTGTTTACAAAATCACAATCCAGCGTGCGATCATCACAGCCCAGCACGTGCGTGTTCAGTGCCTACGGAAAGTGAGCAAAGCACGCGCCACACGCACGAACACTCAAAATAGTGCAGGCCACACGCTCTTTTTTGGAGATGTCTGTGTCGTCTCAATTACCCGTTCGTTTCTTCTTCCTCTTCAAACCCACGTTCGACTCCAAACCACGTGCCGGCTTCGGCCTCATCTTCTTTCTTTTGCAACCTCAAACCAGATCCAGCACAATCACCCCCTCCCCCTTTTCCGAAGGTTGTTTCGTCGAAACACCTTTAGCGACATGTAATGTCAGTATGTTCTATACTACACACTTCAACCTTTTGTCACTGTGATCAACCAAAAATTTGATTTCACCACCCTCACAAATGTACATAGACAAAAGGTTGATGCATAAAGATTCTCAAGCAGAAAATAAACTTTCAAAATAAAAAAAAAATATTAAAAAACACCGGCAAGACAAATACTTATGTAACAGACTTACGGCTCATGCAATCCGCGCCTACGTTCTCACTGCAGGTGATGTAGTCCTACAGTGAAGTCATACTCCATGAGCACGAAGCTCTAACGCAATACCCGATTGTTCTCGTGATAGCGTAATTGAGGTAAACACGTTGCTGATGGTCACTTTCAAAATGAACGGTGTTCCAAATAAGAATTAATGGAACTTTTGAAACACTAAATACTTTTTAACGCTACCCCCCTCCCAAAATGTTGTCTGTCCATCCGTCCGTCGATGCATTTTCAGCTAAATTTAGAGAACAAAGTGGCGTCTCGTGACGTCACCCGACGTCACGTGAAAAATACTTTTTGGAAAAATGACGGCACGCCACCTATACGTCAACTCAATTTCCCCGTTAAACTTAGCAAAAACGTTTATGTTTCGTGTCCAAGAATTCGATTCAGTTTCGACAGTAAATTTTCCAGGAAATTTACGTCACGTGACCAGTACACAAATTCAGTTACTCGCTAAATTTAGCGGGACAATTAACGTTTTGTGACCGAGACACCATTCCAGTTTTCTCACTAAATTTAAAGGGAAATTATACGCATTATGACACAAACATGCTCTCACCCATTCTCTAGATTACATTTCATGCATTATAAAACTTTGCAGGTAAAGGTCGCCGCCAATGTTTTAACCTCCCAAGCAGTATTCGGCTTCACGTGGCAGCAGTCAACGACTTGCATAAACTACAGGGTGAAGGTCATCATCGTGTTGCTGCATGGGTACGGCCCCTATGCTTGTGGATGAAGCATCATTGGACAGCCCGAAAGGTTGAGAAAATTCTAGCCCTTTTTAGATGAGCTGGCGGAACAGCAGTTCCTTTCAATTTTTAAAAACCACCCGTTAATTTTCCCTCCAAGTCACCTTGTTAGGTAACTTTATTCGCGTCGTTAGTGAGCGGCTGGGAGACTTCACAGTGTTGAGGGACAAAATCTTGATAGAATCCTGTAAGCCCGGGTCTACCAAAAAAAAAAAAACGGTATGAAATTTAACACGGTAACATTCAAAAGGGATTATCGAATCGGGAATTTTACCGTAAAATATGCATACCGCGACCAAACCGTATAGCCAGTGCATACCGTAATCTAAACTGGATTACTGTATACCGTGAAATGAACCGCGTCCAAACCGTCTGGCCAGTGCATACCGTAACCTGAACTAGATTACTGTATACCGTAAAATGAACCGTGTCCAAACCGTTCGGCCGGTGCAAACCACAATCTGAACAGGATTACTGAATACTGTGCAATGAACCGTGTTGCCCTACTGAAAAAACCCATATAGTTTTCATACAGGTTGACTCGTTTGGGTCATATGATGTTATGGACATACGTGGACCGTGCGCAAACAGGTCGTACTATATCTAAACGGGTCGAAAACAGGAGCACCCGACCTGATACGGGTCGACCTGTTATGCGGGTCCTCCCATTCTGCAGGTCCACCTGTACAATTTCTGTTCGGAAAAAGGTGAGCTAGCACCCCCGGTCTGCCCTTCATATTCCGAGGCTCTCCACTGAAATGAACTTCTGACACCCTTCCTGAAAAGATCATGCAAAAGGAACTAACAAAATGACTCGAAAGCAGGTACAGTTGACGAAACAGATATATTACACGCATGACAAAGCAAATAACCCAGCACTGTCATGACATCAACAGGAAACCTGAGTTAGCTCCCAAAAGTAGCTTAAAACTGCAGCTTCCTGTTGATATCTTGAAGTTGCTCCACAATATACTTGTTCATGAGACCCCTCCGTTTCCTAGGCGACACATCCAAGGGTGCTTGCCCGATGTACATGTCGAAAGCATCTGAAAATGAAAAGAACATGAAATTATCCATACGCACCGCTGTTAAGTCAAACCTGTTTATATCAAACTCGCAGAAACCCGTCTACCAGTTCGATATAGCGGGTAATTTTATATAAAAGCTTTAATGAATGTGACATCAAAGAAGCACGACACATTTAGAAAAGTTGTTTACTCTTGAAGTAGCGTCTGTACGTCATGAGGGACGCTCTACGCGGCTATTCAGTGGCCGCTTCTTCGTTTCTGAAGGTCTCACCCTCTCCCCGCTTCCTACACAAAATGAGAATTTCTTTTTTCTTCTGCGCGGTTTACGCGGTTGCCCAAAAGAAAAAAAAAAAGCCAGCTTTCTCTGCAAGCTGGCTTTCCCCCAATGATATGCCCGCGTTGGGGGAAAGCCAGCTTGCAGAGCAAAACGGCGCTCTTGGCGGTTTGATCTATTGGGAGATGCTGCAATTTTCGTTCAATGCAGCCGAATTTTTCGCTATGCATTTTTATTCGCAGCTACTAGTCTGTTCACAAATAGTTCGATACAAGGTATAGTTTGAATTATTCGGGTTTGACTGTAGCCCTATATAAAAAAACACATCGCAATCACATGCTAATTTGTTGCAATAGTGTACTTATTAAAGTGCATCTGAGAACAATTAGCAAGGATCCTATTGATATATCAACCCAAAATAAGTCAGTCAAAATATTTGCGACCTTAAACCTGACCACCTTCTAAATGTCGTTTAGAAATCGGCACAGCTAGCCTGCTCTGGGCTACACTATATGTTCACCCTAAACTGACAGTGCCTTTCCCCGAAACAATCAAAGGCCTGTCTCTGATTGCTTGACATCACTCTCTGCATGAGAGTCTGCAGGGGGGGGGGGGTTGATCATGTGGTTTAAAGTTGACAGTTGACTGGACCAACGAGCACACAGCTTCTACGGCCCAGTCAGAGTAGGGGTGAATGGAGTAATGGCGACTTGCGAAATCAACGGCACCTAGCGGCTAGTACACAAAACTGTCAGGGTGGGTGCACAGAAATGTCAGGGTGGGTTGATTCGACCGTTTACATAAGCTAAGAAAATATTCACAGCACCTGGAGGTCTAAACAGAAAGCCGTGAAAGTAGATTCGAAAACGCCTCATGGAAATTGCCAATAACTCTGGCCCACCTCCAGGTTGACCACATAATATGGGGACAGAGGTGATCTATCCCAACATTTCAAAAACATTAGTCTTCACTGAATATAATAAATCAGGCCACGTAACTTTAGGCATATGCCTATAAATACTTAAATCTGTTGCTTCAATGTTTCCTTGCCTTATTTGGAATTTCATTTCGAAATCGCCGTTGAACCTGCATCATGCTAATTCATGTGAATTCGGCACTTTTGTTTACTTATTCAGGATTCCCCCAGCTCGTTTTCCTACCTTATTGTTTACCTAAAGACACTAAATTTGTTTTATTGTTATGCATACAAATTAACAGCGGATATAAACGACGATTGTCTCTGCCTGCTTGCTTTGTTAGAACTTCCTGAAATTAACAAAAGGGCTTTATAACACCCTTCGGAATAGACGGAAGAACAAGACCTGTCATGACATCTGTAAAGCTTCAACATGACCGGGGGAAACTGGAGAACACTGCCGCATGATTGAAGCATTGCTCACAGAAAGACGGGAAAGAATTGTTTTATGGAGCCGGTCACCGTACTTCGGAGCTGAGCCAGCCGTGACTAAAGCATTAAAAAAGCGAAAAATAAGTCAAATTGTTGACAACGAGAAGTTCTTTTACGCTCCTGCAATGAGGGACCCCGAAGAATGAAGATTTATACCATAAAAAAAGTCGAAGCCTATTTGCCCTTGTGCTAACATGCCAAGGAAGCCTCAAAAGCGGTTTGGTGCAGGCGATGAGTTGCAGTCTGAAGACGTGTTCTCAACCAGCGAAAGTGTTCTCTTTTGAAAAGCACAAAACATTGGTTTAACATGCTTCTTGACATCAGGTACAACCGCGGCCGCCAAGAGCTGAAACGGCACGTGTGCCGCCTGGCGCTATTAGCGCCGCCTGGCACATTGCTCCGTAAACACTGGCGCTGACGCAGAGACAAACCACCTCCTGCGCTCATGCCACACCGCACTTCCGGCTGTCTGGTAGAGCGACGGCGGGTGCGGTATTGAGTGCGAAGGCAACAAGGTCACACTTGTCATTCTCCCTAAATATGAATCGAGATGTGCTTGTGAGCCACTTATCGCAAACTGATTGTTGCACAAATCGACGCTCTGCACAAGAGTACTGCAGAGCTTGTTTTGAATAAATTTTGCAAACGGTTTCATGCATAACTCTTGCCATTCAAGAGAACCATGGATCGCGCTGTGGAACCAAGGGCTACTTCTTTCCCTCTATCCCCACACCTGCCTGTTGTCAGATGGGATGAGCACTTACCGGCAGGCCATGCGGCACTGCTGTATGATGCGTGTTAATGCATTCCCCAGCTAAATTTCTCATTCACAATGCAGCGGCAGAAATGGCGGTTCTGAGGGCATGTTGGTGAACGCTCCAGAAAGGCCTAATCATGCAGTTGTTTGCGGAAGAAAGTTAGATTCACCCAAATGAAAAGCAAGCTGGTAAATAACTATTTAATTTGTTTTTTTCACTGGAAAAGAAAGAGAGGCGAACTATCTAAAAATAGGACTTTCACAAGAGTCTATTGACATTCGGTTCATGGTGCACTTATTGTAATGGGAATTGGAACGGCGTAACGAGCACAGGAGTAAATGTGTCTCGGCCCCAGCGTGCACAAGTGTTTGCCAAGTGATACGACAAACAGCACTAATACTCCCGAGCACAAGGTGTCATGGCGTTTCGGCTCATATTCGCTGTAATAGTACCCGATATTCATCTGCAACCACAGCCTATTGTGGCTCGGGGGAGAAAACTGATAAGTGCAGCTGTGTACGAAGCTACGTCTGTGACGATAACCAAAGCGATCTTTAGTAAACAGAGGTCAAAAAAGACTAATTAAATTTCTGCACGTTGACAACAAGCATGACAAAGTTGGAAACAATTGAAAATGATTTAACTGACTGTTGAGAATGTGCAAACAGCACTTTACCCTTTAATAAGTAGAGCGATTCCTTGTAGGTGTTAAGTATTGTAACACTCTGTGCAGACGTCCGTGATTGAGACATTCTTCCGTCAGGCTTGTCATTATCATAATAAATGGTGCCTTTCTTCATATGGAAGCAACTGTTTTGGCATATACTTCATTTTGTATTTTCTGAATAAAAGACCAATCTCTCAAAGTAGGCAGCATGAAGTCATAATGATGGCTGCAAATAAATGGCAGAGGGTGTCGTGCTGGGAGCAAAGAAAAACAGCTTACTGCCCACAGGTGCCAGCTTGTCAGGAGTCAGTGCCCTCTTCGGTTAGGTAGTTTGAAAGATGGCAGAGGGCTTTGGGAATACGTTTGTCGTCGGCCACAGCGGTCTTCTTCTTCTTCACGCAGTGAGATAAGCCAGCTGCAAAAATAGAAGAGACAATCATCAAACACAAAAAATTCTAGATCTTTTTCAAGTTATATTTTTAACAAGACTGTCTCGAAAGGGCAGAACGGTTTTTTTTCACTGAATAAAATAAGGGAAACAAAAAAAGAACATATAAAGATAGCAGGGTATCCATGGAGGCTTGCAAAAATTAAAGATAGTTTTGTTATTAGCCCAGTGATTATTTTCTGGATACAGGATTGCAGATTCTGAGCGACATGAAAAAACTGCACTTTTTTAACCAGTTGCAGTCAGTCAAGAATATCAAATGCATTATGGGCAGGCCTTCATTTTCGGAAAAGCCCAGATATTGTCACGAATGACAAATGATGAGGCGGCAAATAACTGGGGAACTAAACGTTTAATGGGGCGAGCTTGTGCCCAAAACGAAATAGAAGGTTAGCGTTACAGGATTTGATGTCAGCAAAACAACAGGACCGAATGCTGGGGCGAGACTAACTCAGGCTCGACACGCGGAGCCTCTTATGTAGACGTGTGGGCTTCTGAAACAATCAGCGTAGAAAGCTTGGCGCGTAGGACTTTTTACCTCGAATAAGCAACATGGTTCTCGAATTTACGAGAATGCGACATTACAGAAACAACAAAAAGGCGTATCCGTGGCCAGGCATCGAACTTCGGTTTTTCATCTGGGAAGGAAGCACGATAACCGCTAGGCCACGGGAGTGCTGCCAATTAGGCCAGCTGCGCGCGCGGCAATATTTCTCAATTTTTGAAACCCGAATTGGATTTATGAAACTCAGGTTAACCCCAATTTTCTTCTGAAAGCCCACCTACCTGAGAGGTGAAAACCAGTTAAAGGTATAAAATTTATGAGACATTCCAGATCCATTTCAAAAATGCCCCCATGGTCACCCCCCCCCCTTCAAGAAAAAAAGAACAAGGAACCTAATTATGGTCATATTTAACAATATTTAAGTATCTGATATTTTTGCGCTCCCCGACTTCTTAGTGGTTCAGGAGACTCAGGAAACAGACTATATTTTAATTCGACTAGGCGAAGAACACTTGGATATGTATGATGGCTCTGCGTGATGGTAAACACGTGCAGCTGATGACATTAACTAACCTGGCTTCCCAATTGGCCAGAGCCATTAAACAGTTTCCTCTGAGCGCAAAATATTAAGTATGATTATGAATTCACAATCCTAATTCTTTATAAAAGTTGTTTTGGTTTAAAAGCGATAAATTAAACAAATAGAGTTTGAAATCTGTGGAAAACACGAGCACAGCACCTAGTTGACATTCCCCCCGAGGAGTGGCGCAACCGTCCCACCACTGGAGGGGCCATATTATGTAAGAAAAAATCCTTTTCTTTCCTTGAATTTGTTATTTTATTTCACTCACAACTTCCAAAACAATGTAAATTTCGCGAAAAAAAAAAGGTTCACCGTGTTACCATGTTGTCAGACGTAAACCTCGCCGAAAGTTTCAGACCAGTCAAAAATTGTCCGGGGAGGCCCTATAAAGTGATACCTACTGAACCAAAATTTTTATTTCCCCAAAAGGCCGTAGGACCCTTCATTGGGAAGCTACAAACCCCAAGACATCACTTTTACAACGATATCCTGAACGGATGGCTGTATCTTTTGAAAAGAAAGATGGGATTAAGCGAAGCTGGCAGGCCGTCTGACGTCATCACGTCACAGAGCTCCTCTTGCCTGGGGACAAAGGAGAAGGCCAGAAGCCTAGCAACGTGACGTCATGCTTCACTTAATTGCGTTCTTTTTTTGCCAAAAAACTTGGCAATCCATTGATATATTGTTATAAAAGTAATGTCTTTGGGTATGTAGCTTCCAGTTGAACACTCCCACCGGCTTTTTAGATGAAATGCAGATTTCGGTTCACTATGCTTTTAAGCACACTACATAATGTGCTCTTTCAATATAGGGCACACAGTACTACCCTCTTTCCCCGAATCACTCTCTTGGCGGCTCCAAGAAACGTAAACATGTCCAGCCAATAGACAGAGCCGAGAGAGTTCAAAATCAGCTGAGGTCGTCAGAATTTCAAAAGAGTGTGATTTTTTTTTTCGGCAGTGACTGCTGCAAAGACAGAGGTATACACTCAAAGATGATGTCTGAAAATGATGTTTAAATATTTTAACAGCATTTTTATTACTAAAACAGAACTTCGTAGTTGAAGGAGAGTGACTGGCAAGTGTTTCTTTTTTTGTTCTTCACCGAAATTAAAAAGGAGATAGCTACTTGAATGCCAACTGAATTCACAGTATATTCGTGAGGCTCGGCAGACCTTAGATGGGTTAATAACCATTGTTGGCCGTGTGTGCTAAAAGTGCAGAATAAATGCTTTGGATCACGCGTCAGCGGCTGCTCCAGTCAAGGCTACCCGCTCCCGCTTGCACAACATTCGCAGTTAGTTCATGCTGAGGCAAGACGAGGTATAGTGCCATTTGCACATACACGATAGCAAAACCCACCATATGTCGGCTCCGAGCGGCATGATGATGGTACCCAGAGCTATTTCGCGTATGGTCTATAAAAGCTATAAATGCACGATGCCAAACCTGCCCATTGCTGCATAGTTTAGGGCCGGGAAGGTGGACATGCAGCAAGGCACGCACCTGCAATTGCATCCTCTTTGGCAGGTGTAATGGGCTTCGTTCCCACGGTGCCATACTTTGTCACGCCTGGAAGGCTGGCTGGTCACGCTCCTATTAACCAGGTCCTCGTCCTTGTAGAGGCACCGGGCCAACAGGATCAGCAGCGCGAGTCAGACTTGGCCTTACCTAAGGCCCAGTCAAATTTTTCTTCTGGCGGGGAAACCCCGCCTCCGAGGTAACGCTGCAAGTGTAAAAATAATCTCAAATAAACAGGTGCTCAGGCAATTTTTAGTACAGGTATAGTGCCTGGACGTATTCCCCACTGGTGCAATTGCCGTCCTGTTCCCCCCATGTATTAAGAGTTGTCCCAAAAAAAGCAACAATTATGTTACAAAACCGAAAGTATCATGCTGTCAAAAGTCTGCAGTTGGTCTTCAAACCTCTGGTGAATAAGACAAGCAGGCACATGTGCCGCTGTCGTCATGGCGTCCCAACTTGTGACTGTGAAGTGACTGTGGACTGTCGAGGCACCAAAAAGAATGGTGCGGTAAACACACCGGATGGCTAACCCCGCCTAAAAGCCCTTAAAGCGTTTGTGTTAGTTTCGTAAGTGGCATCAACGCGCCTGAGCACGAGGCTCGTGCAGCACATGGAAGCAAATGGCAGTGTAACCCTGAAATGAGAGGCACTTGGAAGTGAGTGGCAGCACAGCACTCCCTCGTGGCACGTGTCTCTCGCGCTCACACAATTTAGGCTGGACCGCATGTAAACGAGTTAGCGAGCAACGAGACGAGCATCGGCGACAGCGACGAGTGACGGAGATTTTTCACGGTCGCTTGTAACGCTGCTCGGTTCTTAAATTACTAGAAAATGTCGCTCAACGCATTGATCGCTTGCTCCTGTCGCTTTCATGCAGTGTACCTCGTCGTGCGGTTGAGCGATAGCGAAAAAGGTCGCCATCGCTTGTCTCGTCGCTCGCTTTATGGTTGTCGGCACTTCCAAAAATGTGAAGCGTGAATTTTATGTAGGGCTTTGTCCATGCCGGCTCTCAGACAGCTGGCAGAACGTTGGGTTTCAGTGAAATACGACCACATGATTTCTCACTTTGCTTATGTACTGAGGAGGAAAGCTGAGGAGGAAGTAGTTGAAAAATCAGTTCATGCACTTACCAAGTTCCCCCTCTCCCCTCTCCGGCTTCGGTGGGACCTTTGCCTCTCTGTGCGTTCCCGCAATCTGACTGCTCGCTCAGTGACAGGTCGGTTCCGGAACTTCCTTGGAAAAAGCTCGAGAGTCATCCGATGCGCAAAGCACGTGTGCGACAAGGAGCCGCACAGGTTCGCCTTCACGCTTTCTGCACACACAAAGACACGTCCCAAACGCTCCAAAAAGAAAGCACTGGAAAAGTAAAACGAAAGGGCGAGTACTCACCAAGTAGACTAAACCCACAGCTGGTTCCATGGGCACGCCGGCAACTGGGACACTTCTTGTTTTCCCAAGGACGTTCTTCGATATTTTTCGAAAGCCTAAAGGCCTGAAACCACCCGAAACACGGTGGCCCGAGAGTTTGCAGCTTGCCTTGTTTTTGGATGGATGGATGGATGGATGGATGGTAATGGCTATACCCTTTGTAACGCGCGGCAGCTTGCACCACCTAGCCTAACATTTCGTCATCGCTTCTGTTTTTAAATTTGTATGAATTTTGTTATAACAGACCCCCCCCCCCTCTTTTTTAAAGTGAATTTATTGCTTATTTGTATCTGTTTTTTTTTTATCCTTCCCTAGATCTCTTCCACCAGTCTTCCAATCTCCTCTTAGTTACCGCAATTCTTTCCCTATCCGTTCGTCCATTCATGTCCGGAAAACCCAGTGCCCCCTCCAAATTCATAGTCATCCCCCCCAAGAGGGTGGGACGAAGCCCCTTGCACCTTAAAATTACATGTTCTATAGTTTCCCTTTCGCGGTTGCATACGTCGCACAGAGTGTCTACTTCCTGGAATTTAGCCCTCTACGTTTTCGTTCTTAGCACCTCCGTTCTAGCTTCAAACAGCAAAGAGCTCCTCACTGAATTATCATACAGCTGTTCCTTCTTTATTTCTTGTTTTTGTGCCCTGCATATTGTTAAAGCTGATTTCCCTGCATTATCTCTTCGCACAATTTCCTCTCTGTTTCCTTTACTCCCTTTTCTACTGATATGCTCTGATCGGCCCCATCTCGTTGACTGCATTTAAACCTCAGCTTGCGGGTTTGGTTTCTCCACTTAGTGTTTAGACTTTTTATATATAGATACTTGTAGTTTTTCGCTGCCCACCGTGTATCCTCAATTTCAGCTAGTCTTTGTTCAAATTTTACTTTACTGATCGCTTCTCTACTCTCGAAAGATGCCCAACACATATCCCCCTGTACTCCCTCATTTAGTGTATTCCCATGTGCCCCCAATGCCAACCTACCCACACTCCTTTGCTGTATCTCTCAACATGCCTGGATTTCTGACCTCATACACAATACCGCATTCCCAAATGACAATCTTGGCACCATGACTCCCTTCCATACACCCTTAACGACTTCATACTTATTATAGTTCCAACGTGCCCTGTGTTTCATGATAGCCGAATCTCGTTTCCCCTTCTTTGTTACAATATCTTCATGGTCTTTTCGATACCGTCTTCCTTCACTTAACCACACTCCCAGATATTTGTACTTTTCTATGTGTTCTATCAATGTGCCCTGTATCTCCAGGGGTTCCCCCTTCTCGTCATTGACAACTATTATACCAGACATGACCATGCTAAATTTTAGTCCTAAATTGTCCCCTTCCCTGCTGCAAATCCTAATCAGTTCCTGTATTGTCTCACGACTTTCTGATACGAGTACAAGGTCGTCTGCATACATTAACCCTGGCAATACTTGATTTACTTTATGTCCTTCCTCCATGTAAGTCAGGTAAAAACCTAGGTTGCACTGTTCTAACCTTTTTTCCATCTCACTGAGGTATATCATAAAGAGCAGGGGAGACAATGGGCAACCCTGTCTAAGACCTATTTTTATTGCTGCTGGTCTTCTAGTTTCGGCTTCCCATGTTATAACCATCCTTTTCTCCGTATAAACTCGTTATAGAAACTTAACCATGGTTCCCTCTAGTCCATATCCCTTCAGTTGGTTCCAGACTTTTTCCTGATTCACATTGTCATATGCCCCTTTGATGTCTAAGAATGCTACCCATAATGGCGTTTGACTTGCCATTGCTATCTCTATGCACTGAGTCATTACGAATAAATGATCATCTAGTCGTCTATCTTTCCTGAAACTGTTTCGAAGCTCCCCTAGAATGTGCTTTCTCTCTGCCCATTCTTCCATTCTTCCTTTTACAATTTGCATAGCTAGTCTGTATATTACTGAAGTTACTGTGATTGGTCGGTATGATTTGATACTGTCGTTCTCCATTGCCCTTATATAGTAATCTCATCCTGCTCAATTTCCAGTCAGTGGGTACCTCCCCTTCCATAAGTATCTGGTCAATCACCTGCCTTAGTTTCAATTTGTTTGTTTTGCCTAGACCTTTTATCAATCGCATTGGTATGCCATCTGGACCTGTCGCAGTTCCAGCCGGAACCCTTCCTTCTGCTTTTTCCCACTCCCCAGTGGTCATTTCCTCTTCTTCATTATGATCCTCCTCTTGTGTTGTGTAGACGCTACCATTCCCTACGGCCTGATCTGATTCTAACTCCAAAATTGCTGCTTTGATTGTATGTCTAATGTATTCTCTTGCCTCTTCCCCCTCTACTTTTGTCCTTTCCTGTGTGGTTAGTGTCTGCTGGTACCCCTCGGTCTTTTTACCCTGCGCACTGATGTGTTCCCAGAACCCTTTTGCCGCATTCCTATCCTTCTGGTTTTTCTCTATCATCCACTGGACCCCTGCCCACCCACTTTTGGCCTGTATTAATGCTGATGCCTCCTGCTTTCTTTCCTGAAATTCCTCCCATTTTGATGCTACTTCGGCTAGTGTGGCCCCCTTTTTCTTTGCCCATATGTGTTCTTTAGATGCCGCTTGGCGACTCGATATTGCTTCCTTAACCTCTTTATCCCACCAGCGTTTGAGCTTGCGTTTTAGTTTTTTTCCTTCTTGTATGATTCTTTATTTCTCTAACTCTCTTTTGAAAACACTAATTAAGTCTTCATATGTCCATTCTCTTTCCGGTTGCTTATATACTATGTTCTCGATTCGCTTAGATACATCCTGTAGTTGTTGTTTATCATTTAAGTTATTCCTAGCTTCTTGTTTTTGATTTTGCATTTCTGGTTTTACTGTGAAAAATCTGATCTTGATTCTATTATGGTCGCTGCCCAGACTTTTTGTGCCTTCCTCATCTATTTCCATACCTCCTAATCTGTTGTATATCTTACGCGACATTAAACAGAAGTCAATAGTCGAGTGCGAGTTCTTTCTTTCCCATGTTATTTTTTCATCACATTTTACCTGAGCATTAACCAATACTAGATCAAGAGCTTCGCAGAACTCCTCTAACATCCTCCCTGTTGTATCTGTATGTCCATCAAAGTCTTCCAAATGTGCATTCATGTCCCCCAAGATAATCATTTCCTTGTTAGTGCCGAGTTTCTTAACGTCTCTTGATATACATGTCAAGTGTTCGGCATTTTCCTCCCCTGCATCACTCCCTGTTTTTAGATACACAAAACCCAGGATCGTATCTAAACCCCAATAATGCCTTTGACCCACATGTGTTCCCAGCAGCCCTCTCGTTCCCTTTCCCATTCCTGACCCTTAACTAACACCCCTAATCCCCCTCCCTTGCGTTCCCCATTGGCCCGGTTGCATTCCATCCAATGCTATCCCGGTGTGTATGGTAGTTCTTCCATATTTCTCAGATGTGTTTCTGCTAATCCATACACTGCAAAGTTTTCGCTCTCTAATTGCTCCTCAATCGCCTCCCACATTATTATGTTCCTGTCCCCTGCATGTTCATGAACCCTATGTTAAGCTGTTTCTTTTTCCTAGTCCTGCGAGGCTTCCTCTCACCCTCAGAAACCCTCCCCTCTGTATCTGTTGAGGAAAGAACCCGAGCGCATCTGTTTCGTTGGTGGCCGTTTTATTCTCTCGTGCTCCGATCGTCTGCTGTTCGTGGTCTCGTGTTTTCCTGTGTCTTCTCTTCTTCCTTCTGGTGGTTGAATTCCTGTAATCTACTACAGTATCTACATTTTTGCCCTCATTTACACCAGAGCCCTCAGGGATCCGGGACCCCCCCAGAAATGTACAATGTGACGTCCAATCCTATCGCCTACCGTGCTCCCAGTGGTTCCACTGTAGTGGATGCCCCATGTAAAAGGGTTGGAGCGAGCCTCGTACACCACCCTCTTTACTTCCGTTACTCCGTACTCAAATTAGTCTGATCCATACACTGCAAAGTTTTCGCTCTCAAATTGCTTCTCAATCTCCTCCCACTTTATTATGTTCCTGCCCCCCCCCCCCTGCATGTTTATGAACCCTATGTTGAGCTGTTTCTTTTTCCTAGTCCTGCGAGGCTTCCTCTCACCCTCCAAAACCCTCCCCTCTGATCTACGATGGCGATGCGGCAACGTTCGCTGGTTCCGACGACAGTGGTTACGACGAAAATCATTTGACGCAACGTGAATGTTCCTGTTTTAGTCGACTTACATTATAACTTTTAAACATAAAAAAACTGTTTTAAAATTTATATAGACATTTGTTATAAAGTATGTTGGAGTTAATTGTGTACTAAACTGAAGCTTCGCCTGGCTCCGCTTCGCTTTATTTCAACCATAGAGTTATTATAATGTACGCTAAAGGTTCAACTGGCGCTAGTGTCTATGCGACTTCCGGGAGGCAAACTGAAGCTGACAGCAACCAGTCTGCTTTTGCGGTGCTCCTGTGCATTCCTATGGGAAAACGCGCGAGAATTTTGTCTCTTCGCCGGAAAATAACGTGAATAACTTTTGTTATATTGGCTGTACCGGCTAGTATGTACCTTTATTGATATTGTGAAAGCGTAATTGATTTAGTTACAGCATTTTTCTTTACCACTGAACGATGTTAAACTTTGCTATATTTCAGGCCCAAACCTCCGTTCCATGGCAGGTATGTAAAAATGAGCGACGATTCTAAGCAAAATAACAATCGAAAGGAATGTAGAGTGCGTTCAAGGTTCGCTTGCATTCCGGTGGCGCTTATATATTGCTAATATGCCCGTTCTTTCACTATATGAAAATGACAACGTCTTGCATCTTTACGATCTGTTAAAAAATAAAGTATGTGGGCTACGAAAGGTCTGTCTTTGCATTATTTCATATGTACGGCAGTTTTAATCGGGCACCTGTTCTCTGGCTTCTCCCTATTTACAAAGATTTGGAGCGTGCGGGTGATGATTTGAACCCAGAACAAGCATCGTCGCACATATTCGTGAGCAGAAAGAATAATGCAGTACTTATTTATTGCAAATTTGACTATATTACGTGGCTTTCAATTTATTTTGATCGTCTGCATTCACAGGAGGTACTTATCCAGTGGTACTGCGTAGTTCTTGCCGTCTCTCTTGGTTTTCCACATGTCCTTCGTTCGTTTGGCACGTGCTAAAAAGCGCCGACGCCGTGTTCGCGCTAAACGTGTCCGACAGTGCACATAAATACACGTACGAAGAGGTTTAAGCACCGTTTTTTATGCCACGAATTTCAAATAAAAACGCAGCAACTGACCAATTATTTCGTCTGCGTAACTGAGAAATGTTCGAATGTGCCTAGTACGTACGAATTAGTGGTGATATTTGCTCTTACAATCGAGCGCAGAGAGAAAATGCACTCGCTTTTTCCCATAAAATGCCTTACCGGAAGTCAATTTCGGACTGGTTGCTGTCTGCTTCAATTTCCAGCAGCACACAAGCGCCAGTTGAACCTCTAGCGTGAATTATAACTCTATGATTTCAACATGGCGGCGACAATCATTCTCTGTGCGTGCTCTGTGCCGTGCTCGACCTATTTTTGTGCATTGTTGTCCTGCTAACCACCTCCTGCTATCCACGTCCTGCGGTCCGCATCAGCCGCAAGCATGCTGTCTAAGTATTGTGTGCCCGCCGGAAAGAATATCGAGTCTTCTCGGAAGCAAGGCTGCAACTAGGGCTGCTCGAATCGTGGCTTGGACGTCGTCGGCTACCACGAACCGCGTCCGCGAGCCTCACGCCATTCACTCGGTTCTTTTACGTTTCCGGCGATGAATCCCCCAGCCATGGCCTCATCCCTACAGGACCTAAAAGGTGAAAAACATTCTACGACAACGCGGCGTCTTTGGAATGCGATTACTACGATCAGAAGCTCTTAAAACCTCAGTGTGCCCCCTTCAATTGTGAGCTCTGTGTGTGTGTTCAGGCGTTGTAAAGAGAGGTCTTCTATGTCAACGCTCTTACCTTCACAGTGTGCAAAACTCTTCGAATGGTCATTCAACAGGCGGCGCTGCGAGATGCGAGCCTTCGGCGTTGCTTCAACTCGCAGTGTGGTTCTCAAAATGGGCACTTAGTCCCGAATAAGCTGCTGCACCTTCACTCACTCCCAGAGACGCACCCCACGACAGTTCTAGAAATATTTAAAAGAGTAAAGCTATACGCACTCTGTAGTGCACTTCGGCCGGAAATGACTATACGCACTACGCGAAACTCATATAAAACGAATGGTTACAACCAGTTTTCTTAGCGGTGGCATAGCATAGTTCAAAAGTAAAAAAAAAGTGGCATAGCATAGTGGTTACGTGTCTGCTTTATACGCAAGTGGACGCGGGTTCGATCCGCGGTGGGGGCCTACTTTTTTTCTTTTTTTTCTCGAACGTTTTGTTTTGTCGAGGCATTTGGCGATATTTACGACAAAAAAACGGAATTCGGAGATGCCGGCTTTTTCTGCTCTATCAGCCAGCGTAGATGGAAGATCCTCGTTAGGGTTGCACGGAAGGCCATGGATCTCGAGATTCGATCGACGACTGTACTGCTCGGAATTATTTAGCTCAGAGCGGAGTCGTTGGATCTCATCAGACTGCACCGACAATGAGGACTTCAAAGACCCCACATCGGATTTCAGCTCCTTAATAACAGCATCATTTGCAGTCGCATGCTTTAGCAGGGAGTCATATTGCTTTAAGAAGAAATCCATCGACTTCACCACGTCAGTAATGGATCTCTCAATGGTATGTACAGCGGATTTCAGCGAAAGCAGCTCATTGACTTTTGCCAGAAGCTGGACGAGCGAATTCACGCTGCTCTTGAGGGAAAGGAGTAAGTCCCTTTTTTTGTTGACTTCAGTGAGCTGGGCCGAGAATGACGCGGATTTTGTCTGTGAGTCCGCTTCCAAGCTTTCTCCAGCCGACTCATTGACAGAGGTGCGGCATAGCTGACAAGACCACTGCTCTCGCTTCGCTTCCGGTCCGGTCCGGACAGGGTGAGTCCTGCTCGTCGTCAGGCCTAGCTTCGTCCGAGCTAGGACTATGCGTGCGCTCGACGGAGATGCAGTCGTTGCATATAAATGGGCTTACCCCAGTCAGCATTCGTCCAACCTCGCTGTCCGGAAGCATGACACACTTCTTATGCGTGCGTTTTCCGCACTCTTTGCATCGGAGATACTTTTGTTTTCCGTAAAAAAGCTGAGAGCACCCGCCGCACTTGTCCTTACTGCCCGCCATCTTGCTTCGCAAGATGGCGGGCAGTAATAATAAATAATAATAAATAATATTAATAAATAATAATAATATAATAATAATAATAATTTATTCCACATGTATTAAATGACACAATACAAATACGGGTATGTCCAAAGCCACAGGAGGCTTGTGGGACAGGACCCGGCAAGTCGAAACGGCGAAAGTATACAAAGAGTAAGGTCAACTCAAAATAAGATAATAACTATGCAGAAGGATAAGAGAAAACACACAAAAAACGAAGGGTTACTACAAGCTTAAATTGGTCAGCATTTTTTTCACTTTTCTTTTTGTTGTGCTCTCAAAGAAGCGGTCTGGCAATTTATTGAAAATGGAGGGCACATAATACGAGCGAACTCTTTTCCCATAGCGCGTAGTACAACGGGGGCGCGTAACATAACGGGTCGTGTGACGAAGACTCCTGCTGGGAACAAAGGGCCGTTTAAAATCACCAATCCAAAAGTGGCGCAGAACCACGCTTTCCAAAAACAAGGAAGAGAAATTCGGCATACGTAAAAACTCGAACACGTTCATGTCAGCAAAAAAATCGAAGTGATAGCCAACACTCTTTAACAAGCCCTCCAAAATACGATCAATTTTTATTTGCCACAACTCTGCACACTTTCCGAACAATGTAATACCATACCGTAGTATACTGTAACCCAGGGCATGCGCAATAGACTTCCTCACTGAAAACGGCATAAACACTTTCTGGTTGTAAGGCAAACAGCTAACGCTCCTCAATTTTCCACAAACGTGAGTCAAATGGGAATTCCATGACATAACTGAATCAAATAACACTCCTAAATACTTCACATTATTAACATATTCGAGCGGAGAACAAACACAATTCGAGCAGGTTGATTTATGTAACAAAAGTGGTACGTTAAGGGCCACCTTCTTTAATGGATTTCTGAAACAAACCAGTTTTGTTTTTGACGCATTGACTGAAATCAAATTTTCATCAAACCAATTCATTATCTGCAATGCATCATGCCTCAGTAAATGAACGGCGCTCTCATATTTGAGATGACGAGATACAAGTAACGTGTCGTCCGCATATTGAAAAATACTGCAACTAGACACTGCTGCTGAAAGGTCATTAACGTATAGATTAAAAAGCAGAGGTGACAAAACGGATCCCTGTGGAACACCGGCTTTTATTACTACACGAGAACTTTTGAAAGTGCCAACAGATACGATTTGGGATCGACCTGAAAGGAAACTTTGAAGAATAGCCAAGAAAGGGCCACGGAAGCCAAAATTATGTAGTTTGCAGAGAAGCAACTTATGGCTGACAGAGTCAAACGCTTTTGACACGTCCAGAAAAAGAGCACAGGCAAATAGATTGTTCTCAAAAGCATCATAAATAAGATCAGTGAATTCCTCAAGCAACGGCTGGGTGCCTTTGCTAGCAACAAAGCCATACTGGCTGCGTGACAGAACACCAGAGTTATCAATGAAGCAACTCATCACGGTGAATAGGTCTTTTTCTAACACCTCAGCAATACATGGCAAGATGGAGATAGGACGGGAACACTCATAGCTATGTGGCGTGCCTCCCTTAAAAAGTGGTTTAACAAGTGCAGCTTTCAGATTAGATGGAATAATACCTGACAGTAAAAACCCATTTATCATGGCGAGGAGGACCTCTTTGACAGCGTCGAAATTTCGAACTAGATCGCCAACCCGGACGTTATCAACACCGGGCGTCTTATTTCGCTTTATACCGAACAAAATAGTACGTAAAGTATAGATGTCAAGAGGAGGTCAAAAAGCAGAAGCAGATTATTTGTAATTGGAACTTGTACTAGGTGACGTAATACTGCTGTTCCTGGCGACCCCGGATGACGCCGCAAAAAGCTTGTTAAAATGATTGACAGTGGACTGCAAGTCGGTGCCAAAGTACCTTTGAAGTGACTCGAAAATTGGTTGCCGAGCTGCGCGGCCTCTGATAGTGTTGAATAACTACCACGTATCTCGCGGATTGGCCCTGGCCTAAAAGAATTTCTTCTGAAAGTAGCGCCGTTTAGCCGACCGAATAATAGCATTTACGCGATTTCTTGCGCACCTAAATTCAGCTCTTAACTCCAGGTTCTTAGGTGCTCGACGAGACCGCAGCGACAACGCCTCCTTCGCCTTAATTGCTGCCATAATTTCCGTATTAAACCAGGGTTTATCCGATCGTTTCCTAAAAAAGACTTTCTTTTTTGCAGCAACATGAAATGACTGCCAAATTTCAACAAAGGCCGGATATAGCGTTTTGTCTTCCTGAGAGCGAAGGAAAAGTTCCCAGTCAAAAGCGGCTACCAGTGCGTCAAATTTAACTACGTCCGTGACAGTTACACGGGTGCACTCGCTTCTGTTAAGGTTCTGTATCAAGCCCTGATGTTACAAATGACATCCAATAAAGTAATGATCAGAAAGCTTTTGGTTAATGACCACAGATTTTATGAGAATATCGCCCGCTCTAATATTTATATGATCAATGCAGGAAACTACCAGTGAGCCAGACAAAAGTTCCTCCCGTGTTGGGAGACTAATTGTATTTTCGATTCCATACTCTGACAAGAGTGTAAGATAATCGCAGACAATTAACTTGTTCGATTTGAGCGTATCAATGTTCATATCGCCGACTAAGCAGAGTTGCCCCTCAGACCGCAGCTGTCCTAGAAGTACTTTCAGTTCGGCTAAAAAGAGAGAAACATTCTCCGAGGGAGGCCTGTACACTGCTAATAGGAACAAAGGAAAATCTGAATGTGATATTTTTATTGCTAAGGCTTCCGCATGCTGGAAAGATACACTCGAGTTCTCTGGGAGCCATTTATCTTTAATATAAATTGCGATGCCCCCTCCTCTACTGTTATCGCGCGTGCGAAAAAATGCCCTGTAGCCATCTAACGTGAACTGATTAGACTGAAAAGAACAGATGCTGATCTCGGTGAGAACAAATATATCAACTGACGGTTTCAAACTGCTCACAGATATTTGAAACTCGTCCCAATGCTTTCTCAAGCTTCTAATATTCACGTGAATCAACGTTAAAGAGTTATCAGATATAGGCCCCAAAACCCGACTGAAACGAACTGCAATCTGGGATTGAAAAACAAATTGACATGCCTCACACCAGCTTATCTAGATCGCGCACTACACTTATACGTATGGCTGGAGATCCCTCGACTTTTCTCGCAAATATTTTAGCATTTTTCAGCCATACAAACTGAAACCCGCGCTCTTTGCCCTTCGATCTAGCCATCCAAAATAGCTCCCTGTTCGCCGCGGTAAGGTTGTCATTGAAGAACAACTTCAGCTGGTTATTTGATTGGCTCAATTTTTTCAACTTGGCTCGTGCCGCCATCCAGACACTTTTTAGGCTAGGTGAAGCGAAACTAAAAAGGACCGTTGAAGAAGAGTCCTGCTTCCTCGGCAGGCGATGAATTGCCAAGATGTCTGATGACTGAAGTGGAAGAAGACTGAGCTTCACGGAAAGATCTTTCATGGCGCTCATCAAATCTTCGTCATGGGCGAAAGGAAGGCCATGCACCTCCATATTGCAACGGCGGCTATACTGCTGGGAGTCATTAAGCTCCTGCTTTAGGCGCTCAATTTCCTGAGACTGTTCCACAATCGTGTTCCTAACCGCACCTACTTCTTTTTGTAGATCTTTGACAGATTCCTCGTTTGTCAAGGCCACGGCAAGCACTGAATCACACTTCGTGCTAAAAGAGTCAACGGTCGACTGAAGTCGTTGACACTTCGTGCTAAAAGAGTCAACGGTCGACCGTGGTGCGTAGTTCTGCGACGGCAGGTTGCAGGGCTAGCAAATGATCTACTTTTGCTGGAAGGGGCAATAGCGTCTCGACGCTAGTTTTTAGCGAGAGGAACTCCTTAAGTGCGACGCTAATCGTAGCCAACTGGCGGTTGACACTAGTACCAGCAGTATCTGCCGCACTAGCACTAGCAGCACTAGCGCCGGTGACCTGCGTCTGCCGGTTCCCGACAGCCTGAGTGGAGTCATTCACTGTAGTGATGTCGCCCGCTTCTGAGCCGGTTCGAAGCTCTCCGGTACGGCAAGTAGGGCATTTCCATCTTTCTCTTCTGGAAGCGCCCATTCCAGAAAACCTGCTATCTGCGACCCCGGAGCAGGGCTTGCCGAGGTGGTAACCATTTCGGCTGGTTACACATGTCAAGAACCTCCCCTCAGATGGTAAAGACCGAGCACACCTAATGCAATCCATATCTATCTTCAAACGACAATGTCTAAACGCACACAAATGTCGGCAGAGACAAACGAGATACACTGTACACTGTGCAGTCAGCGGCAATAAAAGAAAAAGGAAAGGTTGACAGAGCGACTTTTGTCTCACCTGTACAAAACGCAGTGGTTAGTGCCAGACAGAGTTTTCGCCGCCGACTGCAAGGGATGCGACGCTGGGGGATCCTTATATAACCCCCGATGGAATGATGACCAATCAGCTGAAGCCACCCGGTTGTCCTTGCTGCAGCCAGCCGCAGCGTCACGATTGCCCGCCCGCTTGCCTCGTCACTGCTCAATACGTGAAGACTGCAGTTCTTGGTGCACCGACCATGATGCTCGTACGAAGCGCTTGAAGATGATCGATGGGCTGTACAAAACGCAGTGGTTAGTGCCAGACAGAGTTTTCGCCGCCGACTGCAAGGGATGCGACGCTGGGGGATCCTTATATAACCCCCGATGGAATGATAATAATCATTCCATCGATGGAATATAATAATAATAATAATAATAATAATAATAAAAATAAAAATAATAATAATAATAATAATTTTATTGCATCTCTTTTGCATGATCATGAAGTTCGCAAACCGTGGTGCGTAGTTCTGCGACGGCAGGTTGCAGGGCTAGCAACTGATCTACTTTTGCTGGAAGGGGCAATAGCGTCTTGACGCTAGTTTTTAGCGAGAGGAGCTCCTTAAGTGCGGCGCTAATCGTAGCCAACTGGCGGTTGACACTAGTACCAGCAGTATCTGCTAATAATAATAATAATAATAATAATAATAATAAATCAATTAATGTTTTTCAGTCAATTTTTTTATTCAAGTGCCCAGGAACAGCCTTCGGGTCTTGGTACAGGTGCACTGAGTTAACATGTGAGGTATAACAGGGCATAAAGCAATGGTACAGACAACACACACAACGGACATGTCCTAGAAACAGAAATGCACTAAAAATTTACAAAAATAAACACAAAGCCATAACACACGATAAGCTTGATGGTACTAACGCCACCACCAATCGTTAGTTAAAGAACAAAGGCATCCAAAGTGTGGAATTTAAGTGTGAACACTGCAAGTTAGTGCATACAGTTCAAATTTAAGTGATGGCCTTTAACGTTTTTACAAACTGCAGCGTGTTATTGTTAAATATATTGAGTGTTTCAGAAAAAGAAGAATTGTAAGTATGCCCAAGTCTGGGCACAGGATCGTGGAGGTTGAGTAGACGCCTATTGCAGAAGGACGTATTTTGCCTTGTTATTTTTAGAGGAATTTTTAAGAGCACCCTAGACGTCAATACCGTGCAATCAGTGACGGCGTGGACAAGTCTGTATAAAAATAAGATATCGGCAAGTTCTCTCCTACGACGCAGGGTAGGTAGTGCCACGCTACGCTGAACTGGGACAGGGACATCAGTAGTGGTGGGCACAATGCGCGCTGAGTAACAATGTCTATAGATAGAAAGAAACTTGTTCTGAACCCGTTCTATTTTTGAGGAATTTGTGGCACAAATTCCATTCCATACAACAGAAGCGTATTCCAGCTGTGGTCGACACGATGCACTGTAGGGTATAAGAAATGTGCAGGGGTTAATAAACTCTTTAGTGATGCGGCACGCACTCCCGAGCGTGCGTAGAGCTGCGTTCACGATGTGATCAACATGACTGGAGAAGTGTAAGGGGCTGTCAAACACCATGCCAAGATCTTTGATTCTGTTCATACGTTCCAAAAGGTCAGTCTGAATAACATATGGAAATACACTGTTATGTGTCTTACGAGTGTACGACACGACTTCCGTTTTAGAGCTATTTATCTTCAGGTCATTCTCACGGCACCATTCTTCAAAAGCATCGACATCTCTCTGTAGCAAAACACAGTCCTGGTCTCCTCGTACCTCCATAAACATCTTAATATCGCCTGCGTACTGAAGAAATGAAGAGTGACGAATCACAGTCGAAACATCATTAACAAAAACTGAAAACAGAAGAGGTCCGAGAACGGAATATAATAATCAATCAATCAATCAATGTTTATTAAAGTGTACAGGAACAACCAATAGGTCTTAGTGCTGGCACACTAAAAAATGAGCAAAAACACACACATACAAACACACATACACACGAGTGCAGGAGGAGAACGTAGTTCACCAGTCTGAGAATAAAAATACTAACAAGTATGAAAGACACTCAAGTCAACAAGGGAAATCAAAAGCACAAAACAGAGACATCACCAGGTGTGAGAGCAAAAAGCAAATACCTGAATATCGTACTGACAAACATCAACGCTTCAACTGATCAGTCGTTTTCTTGCAAGAGGAAGTTTCGAACAGCATTTCCGAACTTGTTCCCGCATGACTTAAAAATATCAATTGTGTCAGAGTACCGGTTATAACACTCAGCCGATCTTTGGATCGGGTTTAAGTGGCTAAAATGTCGAGCTATATAAAAGGATGATTGAAGCCGTGTAGGCACACGTGGAACCCTGAGGCTCACTTCGGACAGAAGGCTGGGAGAGTTAATCGAGCCGTGCAAGATCTTAAACAAAAACAACAGATCTGCCTTCACCCGACGCTGCTGCAGGCTCAACAAGTTGACGAGTTGCGAGTTAAACCCAACGTTCAAAGAAGGATCACCTTTCTCAAGGTAACGATATTTAAAGATAGAAATAAATTTGTTTTGGACTCGCTCGACAGATAAACTGTTAAATTTGGAAATGCCGTTCCAAACAACCGAGGCGTACTCTAGCTGGGGGCTAATTAAGGAACAGTACAGCATGAAAAAAGCGGACGGGCTTTTGAATTCCTTCGTTATGCGAGACACGGCACCTAACGTGTGCAAGGCTGATTGAACCGCTCTTGTAACGTGAGTGTCAAATCTCAGAGTTGAATCAAAAACAACACCAAGGTCCCTCAGTTCACTTACACGTGACAGCAGTTCGCCATGAAAACTATATGGAAAAATATATCATGGGTCTTGCGAGAACATGTCATACCTTTTGTTTTAGAATGATTCAAACGGAGGCTATTGTCTAAACACCAATGACCAAAGGAATATGCGTCATTCTGAAGCGTGATGCAATCCTCTAAGGTCGATATTTTTTTTGTAAAGTTTTATATCATCAGCGTACTGCAGAAACGAAGAGTTTGATATAACTTGAAAGACATCATTTACAAAAATATTAAAAAGGAGGGGGCCCAAGACAGATCCCTGAGGCACTCCAGAGCTTGCCTTTTACAAGGACGAGGTAGTATTGTTGACGCGGACGTAGGCTTGCCTATCAGACAAATAGCTTTTTAACAAATCGTATACTGAACGACATACTCCGTATGAGGAAAGCTTGTATAAGAGGATGTTGTGGTTGACTACATCGAATGCCTTACTCAGGTCGAAATAAAAAATGTCAAGCTGACCTCTATTACAAACTACTTCAGAGGCAGTAGATGTAAAAGATACGAGATTGGTAGATGTCAATCTGCCGGACATGAAGCCATGCTGATTACGAATGACTATACTACGAATCTTGAAGGAAAGGAATTGATGGATTACTATTTCAAAGAGTTTGAAAAAAGAAGAGAGAAGAGAAATCGGTGTGTAGTTAAGAACATCGCCACTATTTCCAGATTTTAGGACCGGAACAACCACTGCCAGTTGCCAGTCGTGTGGGAATATTCCTGATGACAAGGAGTTATTAAAAACTGTGGAAAATATAGGCGTAAGTAATTCATGATAACCCTTAACAATTGCAGCGGGTATCCCGTCATGACCTGCAGACAATGTGGGTCTCATTTGCTTAATACATAGCCTAACACATTCCTCATTGACAACTACAGAACCTAATGAGTCACCAAACTCGTCCGAGTGAGGCAATATAGTTGAGGAGCAGTTATTATTATTATTCTAGACTGATGCAAAGTGATCCGCAAACAACTCAGACATGCCCTTTGCACTGTCGCTATGCCGATTCAAGACGATTTCTGACTCAATATTCGTCCCCAAGCGCGATTTAGCGTACCTGCAAACTTTCTTGGGATTTTTAACGAGATCTGATTCTACCGAGTCACAGTGCGCCTGGCGATCACGGTTTAAAATTTTCTTACATCGCTTTCTGCAAATTTTAAATTCAACTTCCCACTTTGGAAGACCACTTTTCTTAAACCTCCTGTGCAAAAAATCTTTCCGTTTTAAAAGCTTTCTGAGTTCACGAGAGAACCAATTAGGGAAGCGAGATCTTTTAGACGTTTTAAGAGGAATATATATGTCCATGGCCTCCTGAACAACAGTTGTGAGGAGATATACTTGGTCGTTGACATCAGACGACTCCAAGATAGAAGACCAGTCAACACCCGACAGATGGTGATGCATTCCAGTGTGGTCCCCCGCTGAGTTCTTTCACCATGTGTGTGGGAAAGGACCATTAGAAGGACTGAGGACCGGAGGATAAAAAACAGAAAGAACTACAACAAGAACAGGGTGATAGTTATCCTCAGGAACCATAGAAATTTCACTTCGAGTCACACGCATACCGTCCGTGTTTGGAAAGCATAAATCTAAAGCATTACCTTGGTCGTTTAAAATGTTGTTGTGCTGTCTAAGATCTAAAAAAGAAGTAAAGTTGAGGAGATAGTTGCACTTTTGTTTACAATAAAAGTTGCCAGTAAGGACATTGAACTGCGTCCAGTAATTACCTGGAGCGTTAAAATCCCCCAAGATTAAAATATTGCTCCGCTGTGAATTATTTATTGTATTTTCAATGTCAGCGAGACATCTCTGAAAATCATTTGGTGTCGTCTGAGGAGGAAGGTAAAACAGACCTAATAAAATACGTTTTCTCCTCGAACACTCAATTTCCACCCACAAAGACTCAAGAAATCCCTCCAAATCCTCACGCCTTCGTGAGCTATATTGTCTCTTAACTGCGACCAATACACCGCCTCCTACTCGGCCCCGGGAAGAGAAATCACGATCGTGACGGTAGACATCAAAACCGGGCGGAAAGTAGTCGGAGGAACTATCACTAGGACATAGCCAAGTTTCCGTTAAGCAAACAATTGAGTAATTAGAGAGAGTAATGTTGGTAACGAAACATTCAGCTTTCGTCCACAGGCCGCGGACATTCTGGTAAAATAAATCGATGTTACTCATCTTTGTACCTAGTGTTGGGCTTGTGGGCTTCTTCAGACGAGTGAAGGAGTTCTTGACAAAAAGCGCCTCTGAAAGGTTTAAAAAGACAATCCTTCGGCCACAAAGCAGGGTCAGAAAGTTTCTCGAAGTCTTCGGCAGCTACAGAGACGTGAAAGGAGGCGTAGGTAATATAGCGAGTCTTCAGTCGGTGGCACTTCAAGTTTTCCACATCGAGTGAAGAAAGATGCCCAACGATGTCAGTGGAGGTGGTGACCGGATCCAGCTTGGTCACAAACATAGCTCTCCGACGGGAAGATGAGGGGACAACGCTCAGCTTGCATGCCACGGACGTTCCGGCTTGTGCAGGGATTCGAGTCTTCGGGCTGATCGGGTTTGGCTTGACAGGCAGTGCATCATCTTCCGACGCCACGCTCAGTAGTGCAGAAACCCGTGCCTTCGGGCTCATGGGGTTTGGCTTACCAGGCAGCGCATCATCTTTCGTCGTCCCGTTCACTGGCGCACCTGCAGACTTTGGAGAGAGAGCCGAAGCAGGAGGGAAGCGCAGGGCCGCAGCAAATGTGGTTCACCCACAGGGCCCTGCCTGAGCCTCAGCATCAATTGGAGTACGCCTGCCAAGTACGTCGCGTAAGCTGCGAACTTCCGCCCGCAGGCAGGCGATGGAGCCTGCCTGGAGTTCCGCCTGCTGTCTCTGCTCACGACGGAGACGCGCGTTGTCTTCGCCGGGGGAAGCAACCTCCTCGGTGAGGAAAGAAATTCCTTCCAGCGCGTCGAGGAATAGGGACCGAAGGTACTGAAGGCTGGGGGCCCCACGTGCGTCGAGGTCATCGGGAGAGGGGACAGGCAGCGTCACCGGACGAGTAGGGGAGGCCGATGGCGGAGGAGGAGAGCGGGTGGACAGGTCGCCGGGGTCACCGGAAAGCACGCCGCTGACGTTAGGCCTAGCTCTACCGTTGATCTTGGCACAGCTCTGGCAGACAAATGAGCTCACCTCACGCTGAAGAAATGAGCGTTCGGTCTCCGGAAAGCATACGCACTTCGTATGCGCGCGAAGGTGGCACTCACTGCAGCGAAGAAATCTTTGTCGTCCGTAAAAGCAGCGAGAGCAAATCAGACATACATCCTTACTGGGTGGCTTCTCAGCATAAAATGATAATAATAATAATAATAATAATAATAATAATAATAATAATAATAATAATAATAATAATAATAATAATAATAATTTATTGCACGTGCCTCAAATTCTCGAAATACCATTTCGGGGCCGTCAAAGTCCTAAAGACTTGTACGACTGGTCCCCCTCGAAAAATAATCTACAAAAAAAGCACACATAAAGTAAAAAATTATTACAAAAGAGTTTGAAAAGATTGTTAAAGAAGAAGAATTGTGGATCGCGTGCTCAACATCTGTAGAACAGTCTTGCTGGTTCATGATGTCAATTCATAATGGAGCATGCACACATAAAGTAAAAAAAAAAGATACAAAAGAGAAAATTTGTTAAAGAAGAATTGTGGATCGCGCTCACAACATCTGTTTAAGACAGATCACAGTCTTGGTGGTTAGTGATGTTTAACCATAAATGAGAAATACTCTTCAGTTTTCCTTTTAACCTTCCGCGAGACGTGATATCGCTCAGCAGAGGTAGGAGGCTGTTAAACATGTGTGGAACGTAATAAGAGCGAATGGATTTCCCAAATTGTGTGTTGATGCGCGGCGTGACATATGGCTCCAGCTATCGAAGGTCACGACATACCAGGTTGGAACCTTGTAGGTGTCATCCCAGTCGGAGTACAACCGTATGCATGAATAAAGCTCGAAAGGATGATAAATTAAGATCTTCAAAGATGTTATCGGATGTTCGAGCGCTGGAACCGTATGCCACGCTACGCAAGATGCCCCTCAAAAGAGAATTCACTTTCGTTTCCAATAGGTCTGTACAATGCCCGAACAATGTTATTCCGTATCGAAGCACACTATACACAAGTGCATGCACAAGAAGTCTTCTGGTTGACATTGGGATGAAAGTTCTTAAGTTGTAAAGGGTGCATGATGCAGCTCGTAGCTTCCTCAAGATGTAGAAAATATGCGAATTCCACGATAAGTCACAGCCAAAAAAAATTCCCAAGTATTTTGTAACGGTCACAGTTCACTGGCTCACATGCACAAGAAATACAGTTTGAAGCGTGTAGGAGTATTGGCTTGTTCGAAAAGTATCCTCTTTAGAGGACTGCAAAAGCACATCAGTTGCGCTTTTTCGCGTTGACAGTTATGACATTTGCCGAGAACCAATCCAAAATCTCAAATGAACCCAGCTGCAGCAATTCTGCCGCCTTACTGTAATGTAGATGACTCGATAAAAGAACAGTGTCATCTGCGTATTGAAAGATCTTGCAGTGTTTCACTACCTTGGGCAGGTCATTAACATAAATATTAAAAAGAAGAGGGGAAAGCACAGATTCCCGAGGAACGCCGGATTGAAGAATTGCGAACGTGTCTGGCTGGCTTGCAAGAAACGGAACATGTATGTATGCTCGGTGACTTCAATATTGGTACTCTGAAACCCGAAAAGGCCGTCGTCTGTGACTATCTAAATATTCTTGCAGAGTTTGGTCTTGTTAGTTCTATCCAAGCCCCTACCAGGGAGGAATTTATAAACGGTAACTTGGTTACATCTTGCCTAGATCACATCAACATTCCTGCTGACGACGTTTTCGTTAAATCTGCAGTTGTTTCACCATAATCTCTGCTGCTTACTTTCAAGCCTAGGCTTTCACCTGGAATTAATGGTGTGCGGATGTCCGATCTCTGCAAGAATTACAACTCAGTAAAGAATATACTACTACACATGTTGAACGCTTTTATAGCTTCCGGTGTGCTTCCAGACGACCTTAAAACAGCAATAGTGAAGCCTCTATATAAAAATGGAGACCGGGGGTACATCAATGCACAATAGCGGGACCATCAAAGCCATAAAGGCTTGTAAGACTAGTTCCTAAAATATTAAATTCAATACACACCTAGATCGAAATAAGAAAAGGCCAAGGGCCGGAACGCATGACAAAAGAGAATCTGTACAGGCAGAGCTCCACGGCACAATGCACAGAGTTCACGAAAAGTAAAAAGAGCAACATAAAATTGTATTGGCACATAAATACAAGATTGCACGCCTGAACAAAAAGCCCTCAGTCGACACTCCAAAGCTCCTCGGGATGTGGCATCAACTAGCACAGAGGGACGGTTATTAAAAATGTCAGGTACGTAATATAGGCGAATGCATTTCCCAAAATCAGTGTTGATGCGCATCGGTGTAAACGGTTTCGGATCTCGAAGGGCCCGACATTCATTGCTGGGGGTTTTAATTAACGTAGAAGTTTGGGCTAGTTGGTAAGTAGACATGATAAAAACAAAACAGCGCAAAGACAATGACGAAGTAGAAGAAACCACAGGACACAGCGCTGTGGAAATCCTTTAAAAACCCCGGACAGCGCTGTGTCCAGGGGTTTTAAAAGTGTTATCCCAATAGTGTCTGATAATAACAGTTTGCCAAAATAGTGCTCGAAATGTTGATAGAGAGCTCATTAAACAGGTTATCAGATATTTGGAGACTCGAGCCATATGCCACGCTTCGCAAATTGCCTCTAAGTAAAGAGTTCACCTTAGAGTCTAATCTGTCCGTACACTGTCCGAACACAGTTGTCCCATACCGAAGTAGGCTATAAACGAGCCCGAGCACCAAACGTCTTCTCGTTGACATCTGAAGAAATATACGCAGGTTGTAGAGGGTGCAGGAAGCGGCTCGTAACTTTTTAATGATGTAGCAAAGGTGAGTGTTCCATGATAGATCACAATCAAAATAGATTCCTAAATATTTTGTGGTGTTGACATAGCCGATTGGCACGCAGTTGCAAGATACACAATTTGACCCGTGCAAAAAAGTGGCCTGTCCAAGAGAATTGATTTCAGCGGACTACAAAAGCATATCAGTTGCGTTTTTTTTTGCATTGATCCGAATGACATTCTCCAAAAACCAATCCATCACCCGTATTGCATCTAATTGGAGCAAATCAACGGCATCACGGTAACGTATGTGACTGGACAACAAAACTGTATCATCGGCGTATTGAAATACTTTACAGAACTTTACCGCCTGCGGAAGGTCTTTGACATAAATGTTAAACAAAAGAGGGGACAATATAGAGCCCTGAGGAACGCCAGCCTTAAGGAAAATTTTTGCACTATGAATTTTACATATGGAGACGAGCTGCGTACGATCTAACAAAAAGTTCTTGAGCAATGCGTAAAACGGGCCTCTGAAGCCAAGACTGTATAGTTTACTGAAAAGAATTTTATGAGACGTGGAGTCGAAAGCCTTAGACACGTCCAAGAAAGCGCACATATGAAAAGGTTGTGTTCGAGCGAACTATGAAGCCAATCGGAAAAATCTCCAAGCAAGGGTTGTGTGCCCTTTCCCGTAATAAACCCGTACTGCTGTGGCAACATAATATCAAATTTATCTAAAAAAGCTGTCATTATCAAGAAAAGGTGTTTTTCTAAAAGTTTAATAATAATACATACATACATACATACATACATACATACATACATACATACATACATACATTTTATTGGCTCAGTGGGACTATTAAAGAGGGATTTTTTTGCGGGCACATCAAAGCCAGCGAAGGGCAGTGGGATGACACCCTAAAAAAATAAGAAATGTCCGCTTAAGTGACAGGTAAAGACATTACCTTCAAAATAAGAATTCAAAGATAATAAAACTCTCCCCACCCCCCTTCCCCGCCCCCTCCCCCCTCCCCCTTTCCCGATTGTAGCACACAGTACTAATTACGAAAAAAATACAGCATACAAAAGCAACTAACAAATGAATGTAGCAATGTAAATAAAATTAACACTTACAATCGCGAGTCCAAAATAAATTGTAATACAAAGCAGTGAAACCGAAAAATAAACTAGTAAAAGAAGGGGCGAGATTTAGAATCTGCGGTAGCCGTAGCAACTAGCACATCAGGATCACAATAAACACACACGGAGCAGGCACTAAAAACTATCAAGTTTAAGACACTTGAGTTCTTTTTTTAGAGTCTTCAGTGATGTGATATCGTAAATATGGTCCGGGAGGGCGTTGAAGACACGTGGCACATAAGATTCGCGCGAGCATTTACCATACCGGGTGCAACAACGTGGCACTACAAAACGAGGAGAGCTGCGTAATGTGCGGGACGAATGTAGCGGTGTCTTGTAATCATTACTCCAAAAATTGCGAAGGAGGACGGTCTCAATAAAAAGTGAATGGAAATTCGGCAGTTGAAGGCTTTCAAAAATGTCGGCAGTGGCAGAAAGAGGCGTATTGTAGAGGATGTTCGTCAGTATGCCTCTTAATAAAGTGTTAACTTTTGCCTGCCAGCGGCCTGAACATATACCAAACACTGTGATGCCGTACCGAAGCACACTGTAGGCAAGCGCGTGGACTAACAAAAACCGAACATTGACGGGCATAAACGCCCGAGTGTTATAGAGCATCCAAGATATAGTTCGTAGTTTACCGCATAAGTAGGACATATGAGTGTTCCAGGACATGTCGAAATCAAAATGAACACCCAAATATTTTACGTTGTTAACAGATTTGATCGGGTCACAGTTACATGGATGGCAGCTTGAGGAGTGGAGAATAAACCTGAGAGTAGCGTGGTGTGTTTTAAGGGGATTGCGGAAGCAAACAAACTTTGTTTTGGAGCTGTTGATGTCAAGAAGGTTATCCGCAAACCAGTCCATTAGATGGGTGGCATTCGTCTGGAGAATGTTGACTGCACAAGGGAAATTAATATGACGCGAAGTAAGGAGGGTGTCGTCGGCGTATTGATAGATCTTGCAGCCATTGATAGCGTGAGGCATATCATTGAAAAAGATATTGAAGAGTAGAGGTGAAAGAACAGAACCTTGAGGTACCCCCGCTTTTAAAAAAAAAAAAAGAGAGCTTCTAAATTTCCCAATTAAGACAAATTGAGAACGATTAGTTAGAAACTTTTAGTAAAGAATAAAACGAACCTCAAAAACCTAAGCGTTCTAATTTTTTTAGAAGGTGTCGAAGGCTTTAGATACATCTAGGAAGAGCGCACAAGCGAACATATTATTAAACTTTGAGTAAAGGTAATCTGAAAAATCGTCAAGAGCCTGTTGGGTGCCTCTCCCAGCCACGAATCTATATTGGGTGGGTGAAAAAATGTCATGTTTATCTATAAAGCCGTTCGTTGACTGAAGAAGGTGTTTTTCAAGCATTTGCCCTAAGATTGGTAAAATCGAAATAGGACGATAATTTTCAATTTTTGTTCGCACACCCCCTTTGAAGAGTGGTCGTACAATGGCAACCTTAAGACCATCAGGTATTTTACCGCTCGTAATGAAGTCATTCAACATAACTAGGAGAACATTCTTAATCTTAGCGAAATTCCGTTGAAGATCATTTGTGCGAATTCCATCAGCACCAGGTGACTTGTTAGCTTTGAAACTAAAGAGAAGAGAGTAAAGCTCGGCATCAGTTAACGGAGGAAGAAAAGCTGACACTAGGGATGTATAAGCCAGAGTACATCGTTTGTCAACAGCGGCTGGAGTCACACCAGTATATTTACCAAAGAAGGCATTAAATTCATCTGCTAATGACGAGGTAAGTGAACCAAAATTATTTTCAAGAGTTCTGTCAGTAGATTGCTTAGCACCAGTACCTCGAAATTGATTATTCAGTGACCATGTTTTGGCCGAGTTAAGCTTGTATTCTTCAAACTTTGATTTAAAATATCATCGCTTTGCAGAACGAATGACAGCGTTGACGCAATTTCTGACCTGCCGAAATTCAATTTGCCAATTTGCATTACTAGGAGACCTCCGACATCGGCTCCACAAAACGTCGTTTTCTTTAATTTTCTTAAGGATATCGTAAGTCAACCATTCGTGATGGGGTCTGCGCTTTTTTAAGGTAACAGTTCGTTTGGCAGCTTCAGTGAACGAGTTCAAAACCTGAACAAATTCTGTATACAGATCAACGCCACTAGCGGAGCCCAAAAAGCCATCCCAGTCATAAGACGCAACAGCCTTGTCGAAAGAGACAATGTCAATAATCTGGGCCTGTCTGATAATGTTTGACTCAGGTTCAGAGGTCAAAGTGTGTGTTATCCGACAGGAAACAAAGTAGTGGTCCGCCAACTTTTCGAGAATTACAGCGCTGTCAACACGATCACTTGGTGCCCGTATGCAAGTGTAGTCAATACAAGTAGAGACGAGATTTGTTCCTAGAAATTCTTCTCGAGTGGGGGCATCAATAACGCATTCCAAACCAAAGTTCGATAAAATATTTAAGTAGTCGCATACGATCGGTGTCATTGTCTTCAATACGTCTATATTAAGGTCGCCTATAATGCAGAGGTGTTGCATAGAGGATAAAGAGGAGAGAGTTAAGTCTAGCTGATCTAGAAACATTCTAGCATTTTCTGAAGGTGGCCGATAGAAACAAGAAGAGATAGCGAGAAAGTGTTGTTTTCAAGTTTGAGTGGAAGGGATTCAATATGAGAAAAAACTAAATCAAGGGGAGAAACTTGCCAACTTGATGGATAAAAGCAGCGATGCCACCACCACTGCGCTTAGGACGTGTTTAAAAAATTGGTTGTAGTCGTTGAGGGTATATTGACCAAGTATGGATTCGGGCAGATTAATTTCTGTCAAAATGAATGCATCGACATGAAACATTACATTGCGAACAATTACTCAAAAATGATCCCAATGCTTACGGATGCTCCGGATGTTGACATGTAAGCAAATAAATCTTTTCCCCTCTGGTTTGTCTATTAGTGACTGAAATGTGTGAAAACTACTAAACTGCGAAAAGTTACTGCTCATACCTTACACAATCTTGGCGATATCCCCTACGGAATTAATCCGTACGGGAGCTGAGTCTGCATTTTTCTTTGCATAGATATGAGCGTCTTTTGTCCAGATGAATTTGTATTCCTTCTCTTTCCCCCTGTTCCTAGCCATCCAGAATAACTCGCGCTTGGCACGGGTGAGAATTTCATTTAGGAACACATTCGGAAGAGTGCCGACACGGTGGAGGCTCCGCATTCGGCCACGGCAACCCATCCATTGCTCCTTCAGAGCAACCGACGCAAAGCTCACCAGGATTAACGGGACATTGTCAGGTTTTTCTGCCTTTTTGGATGGCAGACGCCGAGCAGAGACAACGTCCGAAGGCTTGAAGTGCGAGATGCCGATCTTGGAGGCCAGGTCACATAGAACCTCACCGAGATTTTCTTTTGGGGTTGATGGCAAACCTTGAATTTCCAAATTTTTTAGACGACGTTGCTGATCTGCGTTGTTCATTTCTGCTTGAAGCTGGCGTATGGTGGTTGCTTGCTCGGCTACTGTGGCCTGGAGTGCCCCGACCTCCGCTCTGAGGTTCTGTGTTAGTTGTTTCTGAGCTGCAGCTTCCACTACCATAGAGTCATACTGCGCGTTGATAAAAGTAACAGACTCCTCAACTTCTTTTATGGTAGTCTGCAGCCACTCCACAGTGGGCTTTAGTGCCAATAGAGCGTCGACCTTGGCAGGTGGTGTTAGAAGGGTATCGACGCTTCCCTTTAAGCTCAGGAGCACATCAAGCTTTTGGTTGACTGATGCCAGCTGCGCGGAGAAAGCTATGTGATCGTCCTGGGAGGCAGCCTCCACCTCCCCTGCGCTCGTGCGGCCATCCCTGCCACGACATTGCTTGCAGCGCCATTTCTCGCGTTTTGTTGCTCCCATTGTTGTAAGGGTAGCATCGGCAATGCCGGCACATTGTCCTAAATGAAGGGACTTGTGGCAGTCAGCACACGTCATGAATCGACCGTCGGTTGGGACGCATGTGCCACACACACCGCATGCAGCAGATTGAGACATGACAAGGCAGCGAGATATCAGTTTGAAAGGCAAGGAAGATGAAGTTCGGGCTGCAGTATGAAATCACACGCTCACCGGAACCGGTCAAATAAAGGATGCTAGCCTTGCTCGTAACATCAAGACGGCGGTGATGGTCGTGGCGGCAAAGCGGTTCACGAGGACGACGTGCCGATGTTCGCAGTCAGATGCCTGTTAATGGCGTAGTGCTCGAAGGATGGAAAATGGCGACGGTCGAGGCCGTGTCGAGAATCTTGTTGATTTCTGGGCCCGAAACTTCCAGGTGTGAGCCTCACCTTGTGCCGCTGAGGATAGGGGTGTCGAGGGTCTCGCAGCAAAGTAGTGAGAGTAGATTAGGGGTCTAGGGAGGGGAACTCAAGAGAACATTGTAATAGTAATAATAATAATAGTTCATTGCTACCAGCAAAGAAAAGTTAAGTATTGCGGATACATCAAAGCCAACAGGAGGCTTGTGCGACACCATCCTCCAATAAAAAAAAACACAATATGTAGCTGTGTAGCTCCGGTAAATACAATAATATAAAACAGATAAAAAAGAGAAATGTATAAACACAATTTCATGAAGTTAGTCACTCTAGTTATAACGTGAAGATTTTACGCGACAAGATATTATGCACAAACAAAAACGGAAATCAAGAGCAATGTCAAAGCAAAATAAAATACAAGACTGGAAAATATGCGAGAAAAATAATTCACGGAAGGTGTCTCCTGTTAAAAGGTCCTACAAACAGCAGGATATTCATTAATGTTCCTGTGAGGCAGGCGCTAAGAAGTGGCACATATTACTAAGCAAAATGCGTCTACAATATAAATACTCAGGATAGAGAACCGAAACCAATAGTTCCCTATTAAAACAAAATACCTCTAAGCATCTTTTTAACTTTGCCCAAGGATGTTTGGTTTAGAAGTTCAGATGGTAAGTGAGAAAAAATATATGGCACATAGAACGCACGCGTACTTTCGCCATAGCAAGTGCGGGAAAGAGGTATGTCAAAAGGGTGCGTATGTCGAAGATCACGTGAGGGTGGGCTTGAGATTTTGAAATCAGAATTCCAAAAGTGCCGAATACCACTGAATGAACATATAGGGCTTGCTAGTAAGGTAGTTGCAAATACTCGAAATGATTAGCGTTGTCAGGTATTTTAAGTTTATAAGACTTTTCAGGATAGCTTTCAGGATGCAGTCCACTTTGGTTTTCCAATACTCAAAAGAATGGCCTAAAACGGTGATGGAGTAGCGAAGGACGCTATATGCAAGCCAATGGGCAATCATTATTCGAACAGAGACAGGAAAAAAAATATTTTGTATTATATAATAGGCAACTAATGCTTCTCAGTTTTGTTTTACAAATGTATGTAAAATGAACATTCCATTTCAGATCGCTATCAAAATATATGCCTAGATACTTCACACTATCTGTATACTCAACCGGAATGTAGTTGCATTGATGGCAGAAAAAAAGAGTGCAGAACTAATGGAATGTTGAGAGTGACCGTTTTGAGTGGATTATAAAATCATACTAGTTTTGTCTTTTTAACATTTATATCAAGAAGGTTTTTTTGAACCAGTTCATAATTGCTATCGCTTGAGATTGCAACTGACTGATGGAAATGGCATATTTGATGTGTTGGGTCATAATTACAGTGTCGTCCGCGTATTGATAGAATTTACATCCCGGTACCATGGTGGCGATGTCTTTGACAAAAATATTAAACAAAAGAGGTGATAGAATAGACCCTTGTGGTACTCCGGCTTTTAGTTCAGTTGAGAACTTTGAAATCCAGATGCGCACACCAGTTGAGAACGATGAGAAAGATAGTTTTTAAGAAGGGAAATAAATGAACCACGAAAACATAGGCTGTACAGTTTCTTCAACAGTATTGTATGGCTTACTGTGTCGAAATCTTTGGACACATCTAAGAATAGTGCGGAGGTAACAAGATTGTGATTGAATGCTGAGTATAGGTGATCTGCGAAATCTTCTAGAAGAGGCTGAGTGTCCTTTCCTTGCACAAAACCAAATTGAGTTGAAGATAAGATATTAAATTTTTCTAAAAAAGATGTCATTACATTAAACACATGTTTTTCGAGGATCTGAGCGATGATTGGCAAGAGAGAAATCGGACGATAGTTTGCTATATTGTTTCTGATGCCACCTTTATACAAAGGACATAGATGTTTTAAGTTCATCGGGAAGAACCTTGGTTTCAATAAAACCATTTACCATAAAAAGAAGTACGTCTTTCAGAATGCCTATATTTCTGCAGAGATCAGATAGACGAATTCAGTCTATACCAGAAGACTTGTTTGTCTTGAAACTAGACAAAATGGAATATAGATCAGCTTCCTGAAAAGGTGGAAGGAACGCTGAGGAAGAGACTAGGTTATCAAACGCTTCTAGGCTATCTCTCGCCTGACCAGAAAAAGTAGCAAAAAAAACGTTAAAATCCTCTACAATTGATTGCAAATTATCGCCAAAACGCCGATTGACCAGCGGCAGGCCACAAAGTAGTGGTCGGCAAGTTTTTCCTTAATACCTGCTGATTTCACGGCAGTCGAAGATGTTCTTTGGTTGATGTGGTCAATGCATGAGGAAACAAGTCTTCCTAAAAGCAACCCTTCACGTCTTGGACAATTAATAACGGACTCAATACCGTGAGTTGCCAAAATGTTGAGGTAATTGCATACATTAGATTTGGACCCATTCAAGATGTCAATATTAAAGTCTCCTATAATGCAAAATTGACTATACGAACTCAGATAAGTAATGTTTTCTTCAAATTCCACGATAAAAGACCCTATATTTGTGAACGGTGGTCTATACATTGCGAGCAAACATATGGAATTGATTGCATTCTCCTCAGAAAGGGCAACGAACTCGGCCTGAGCGAACGTCAATGAAATATTTGAAAATGACCGGTTGTCACTCACAAAAACCGCGATACCACCACCATGACCTACATCTCGAGTGGAAAAAATACCACGATACCCCTGTAAAGAGAACTGATTTGTTGCAGAAGAGGGGATATTAAATTCTGTTAAGACAAATACATCTACTGAAGAAGCGATAGCTCTTGAGGTAATTTCGAATTCTGCCCAATTTTTACGTATGCTCCGAATAATAAAATAATAATACTAATAATCAATCAATCAATCAATCAATCAATGTTTATTTTAATGCCCAGGAACAACCTTGCGGTCTTGGTACCGGCACACTGAATGGAAATGAATTCATAAAACACACAAATACAGAAGAGCAATGCACTATGCAGTAACTGAATATAACCATACACGACCTACACTGAGCTGAATGATAACAAAATACAATTTCTAGGCCTTGTGTACAATGAAGAGAAATTGCAGTAATGCAAAAACAAGTTTGAGAGGCACACAAAGGGAATATTATACGAAGCAGTCGCGCAAGCACAGACCCAACAATGTCTGGGCTCTCCGGAATCAATCTTAAAGTGAACCACATTCATTATTCACCCGCCGGACAGGTCTTCAATAGAAATAGCAAATGCCCTGTAGCACGAGTTAAAATATCGAGTTTCTCAGAGTACTGGTTATAACACTCAGTCAGTCTAATAATTGGGCTTAAAAGCAGGGACTCAAACCGAAAAATATAACGTTTCGGTTACGGTTACGGTTACCGCTTCCTGTTGATAACGGTTTCGTTTCGGTTTTTTACGGTTTCAATTTTTACGGTTTCGGTTACCGGTTACACCTTCCTAAAAACCGGTTTATTTCGGTTTTTTCAATAATTTGTTTAATTAAAATTCTAGATAACCGTTTTATAATGAACAGTTTAAAGTAGTCCCAGATATCCACCAACGTGAAATTCAAGGAGCTTAGAAACGTCTTAATACTTCTAACTGGTCAAAAGTTGCACATGTCTCTAGCTTCAACGCTTGGTCACTACATCTGCTTTCATTATATAGCTTGAAGCCCGAGCACACATGTTACTTCCACTACTCGGTGATCATCGCATTCTATATAATAAAAATGAAAATGAACACCCTTACTCTAAGAATATTTAAAAAGAAAAACAAGCTAGTTGGTGGGAATATATCGTAATAAAACTCTAGTTCGGCAGTACTTGTAAACAACCCTAAGAAAGTTCCCAATGGGTGCTGGAAGGACCATTCGCACCTTATCGTTGATATAGTTTATTTCAACCTAATACACGCAGACGAGTCTTTGCCCACACTGAAGGAAAGAACAGAGCTATAGCCATCCTCTAGTAAAATACTGCTAAGTGGAATAAAGTAATAAAATTGGGAGCTGGGCTAGTTGGTGAAAGTCAAACATAATGTAAATGCAATAGCGCAAAAGAAGGAAGACTAAGGAGAGGAACGAACAACACGTAGTAACAACACAGAAAGCTGTAAAAACTATGTCGTGTTGGTTCGTTCGTTTGTCTTAGTTGTCGTTGTTGTGCCAATGTTACACCTACGTCATGTTTGCTATTTCCAAGCAATTGCCTATGGTTATCGAAGCGCACTTCTCTTGCTGGCCGATTCTGTGACGCTAGAAAAATGGTGCATTTATATATAAGAAAAAATAAAAAAGGTGCGGACGCAAAAAAAAAATGAAAATGAAGTGCGGACGTACCATATATATATATATATATATATATATATATATATATATATATATATATATATATATATATCAGGTGTTTCCCGAAAGGTGGACAAATTCGATATTGCGAAAACTACGCGTCGCAACAAAAAAAGGCTTTCGTCATTTTGGTCCTGGGCTAGGGGACTATTTAGGAAAATTATTAAAGTCCAGGATAATTAGATTGTTAATTATTTTTTTAATAATTAACTTTTCTAATATTGTGTTTAAGGGCATGGTTTTAATTAGAAAATTGCTCAGCATTATCGAAAAATACTAAATCAACAAATTGCAGAACGATAGAAGGCACGCGAAGCATTTTACGGCTTTCTGAGAAACCACACAAATTCGACGGGTTTTTAAGTTTCGGTTTGCAATCGGAGCGCATCTCGGCCCTGACGGCACCGCGACGCAGCGCGAGAGCCAGAGCTCTGTTCTCCGTGTGTAGAAGGAGTCCCTTTTACGGCAATACACGCGCACCACAACACGGCGAGTCCTTCCCGGAGGTATATTAGCCTCGGCAGAGGGGCGATGATTGCCTCCGCACAGTCCCCAACATCTACGCCATAACCGACTCCGGAGGCATCTGCCCATGCGCTGTTGGGTAGCAAGGGGAAGGGGGAGCGGTTGGCAGTGCGGCATAGTCGGCCAAACACGCAGAAGAAGGGGAAGCCAGTTGAGTGAAAGAGGACTTTGGTCTGAAACTTTGTCAAACAGGGGACAAAAAAGGAAAAACAAACTCACAGCCATAGAGAGAAATGTAAAATGCCAAGTAAACTGCCGCTCCCTAGAGCGCCCTGAGGGGAAGCGGGCGCTCCAGCGAGCGAAAGACACGAGGAATGGCTCGGAGCCATCCTGGCATGTACGAAATGGTGTCATTGGCTGTGTCGAGCCTGAACCAAAAACAAAACCCAAGCGTCGCGTGGGTTCTGTTCGTGTCGCTTAGGTTTAAGTGAAATTCCGTCCGCAGCAAGTCCTCTACGAGGAGGCGCACCGTAGACGTAAACTTGTCTGGGTCGGGATGGGAGCACAAGAAGCTGTCTATGTGAGACCAAGCCCAGAGTCCACGCGCGCGCATTTCCCTGTCAATGGTTGTTGCCAAGAGCTTCATGTAAAGCGGCGCCGGGCGTATCACGAAGGGCATACGGCAAAAACGGTAGTAACGGCGGCCTACTCTAAATGTGGTCAGGTTACGGGAGGAGGGATGAAGCGTGATATGGTAAAAGGTCTCGGCAAGGTCGAGCTTCACCATATAAGCTTGGGGCGGGAGATGGTTTGCTTTGATGGCCTGGGGTAAGCAGAGTAAGGCGGAACTGAGGTGCCTGAAGGTAAGGATCGAGTAAGTGCGGCGCAGTCTAAAACTAAGCGGGACTGTGTGGCTGACCTGGATACGAGGAAGACGGGGTTGAGGTACGGACCACGTGAGGAGCGTTCGATGATGCCACCAACATGTTGGTTACGGTGGCCTCAATTGTGGGGACCTAGTCAGGGAGAGGGGGGCGGACCGTGAAGCAAGAAACCTTCGTGCAGCGAATGGAAAGTGCTCCGAAGTCGGGCGGCCCGTGAAAACTACCTGCCTCACTAAACACTGCCCAGTCGTCTTGAGGTACCTGCTGGGTCGGGTAGACTGGCGGCGGAGGTCCCGTCGCTTTCGACTTGTAGGCAGTGCTACCCAGGTCCGACTCAGAATCTTCGACGTCGCTTTGTTTGTCTGTAGTGTGTTCCTTTGTGTTGGTGTGTTTTTCCTTCTCGCCATCGTAGGTGTCCAAGGAGCCATCATCAGCGTGGGGCTCGATGACACTGTCGTCGGTCCTGCTGAGCCACTCCAGGATTCGCTCGGCGGCGGTGGCCGTCGAGTCCGGATCCAATGGGTCGTTTTCTTCGGTCCAAGATCAAGCACGGGCAAGGTTGGCCGAGACGCTAGCCTCGTAAAATGCATGGGCGAGAACGTCCTCGATCGGGAAAACGCCCACGAACGTCGAGAAGACGACCGTGCCGTCGATGACGGCACTGGTGGGTCTCGAAGACTGAGGGTAGCTTCCGGACTCACTTAGGATTAGGGGCCTCTTGGACTTGGTGCCTGGGCGGTAGCTGGTGTTCGCTGCTGGTTGGGTAGCTGCTCGGGGAGCTCTCTGAAAATCTCGGACTCGAGCCTGGACGTCTGGGATAGGATAGCCGTCCTCTAGGTCTTTCTCGCGACGACGTGGAAGTGTTCCAGTCTATCGAAAATAAGGTGCTGCTGTTCGGGGAGCATGGCATCCCAGTAGAACCGTCACGGGTGGAGATGCCGGATCTCGTGAACATCTCTCGTGGAAAAACTTCTGGTGTTCTGGGCGAGGTCGCGCAGAATGTCGTAGGCTTGACGGACCCTTGCTCCGGGAATGGGCGGTGGGGGCTCCACCGAAGATTGTTGAATCGCGTTGGTGGCTCTGGTAGAAATGATTACCGTAAAAGCCTTACCTCCGCCGGCAGCAGGGGGAGAGCTCCGCGGCGATGCTGGAAGCGATCTCTTGGCGCGTCTGTGGATGTTCGAGCTCACCGTGCCGAAGTTCGAATAGCTCGCGTTCAGAGTTCTGCAACAGGGACTGCTGAGACTGCTGGCCGTGTGGGGCGAGACCGGCCAGGGCATCGACGATTGGAAACAGGGCAGCTTCCAAGGTTGAGGCGAAGGAGGCAGAAATGGCATCCCCAGTCTGTTGGATAACGGCGGCTCCGTCATAGGCGGCCAAGTGCGTTGGCGTGTTCGACGACCAGACATCCTTCTCCTTGGCTTCTTCTTTTGTCATGCTGAGATGCGTGGCAGTGCCGGCGGCTGCCACTCGGTTTGAAAAAGGGTCTCGGCACAAGAAGGAAAATAAAAGACTCGGAAACTCTTCGGACGTTTCCTCGTTCCTTCCGCCGCTCTCAACCCGAGCATATGTACATATATGCAGTGATGTCTCCTTATTATGAACACCTCCGTTCCCGTGAAAAATCGTCCATAATGTGAGTTTTCTATAAAAACGAGACAAAAATGCATGTATTTTCCCAGTTTGTCCCCGAAAGTGGTGCCCATATAGCGGGGTATCCATATTTACGGGGTCCATATTAAAGAGATATGACTGTACATATAAACAAACGCCAATGTCAAACCTTTGACATTTATTTTTCTTTCTGTGTTGTTTCAAAATTGTTCACTCGCGACACGTTTCAAACTTAATGAATACCAGGTTTTCTTTTCCGCCAGCTCTGCATGATGGTCAATTTACCTCGTTACTTTATACTGGCTACTGCATGTCAGGAACATGGGTGGTTTTGATAGAACCGAGTTGGATGGACATCTCAGAATTCTAACTTATTAGGGAATACCCTGAAGGCGACACGTACTGAATACATGTAGGGATGTAGGAATGTGGCAAATTTAGAAATAGAGACTTCTTTATTATAAGCTCGAGCACTGATTCCAACTGAGTAATATTAATCCTAAAGTTAGGTTGAACGGAAATGTATTACCAGATGCACCGCTCACTGACAGTAACTCTGTCAAATGGCCACGACATTTCAAGATCCCTTCTCCAGGTCATACTTGAGAAAAACTAATATTTTTATTTTTCGGTTAATATCGGTTAAAACCGGTTACCGGTAAATAGTTTACGGTTTCGGTTATGGTTACGGTTTTTTATAAATTTCAAATAACGGTTTCGTTCCGGTTACGGTTACTGAAAAAATTTCGTTCCTAAACGGTTTTCGGTTTCGGTTACGGTTACGGTTTGAGTCCCTGCTTAAAAGACTAACTTTTTGGAAATATAAAAGAATAATTAATTCCTAGTAGGCACACGTGGAACTCTAAGGCGCACTTCAGACAAGAGGCTTGGCGAATTAATCGATCCATGCAACGTTTTAAACAAAAACAATAGATCCGCCTTCTGCCGACGCCGGTGCACGCTCAGCAAGTCAACACACTCTAACGTTGCGTAATAAGATGAACAATGAACATCCTTCACAAGGTAGCGATGTTTAAAGATGGAAATAAACTTTTTCTGAACTCATTCGATTTCCGATGAGTTGCTTTTAGAGATTCCGCTCCACACAACTGGGGTATATTCTAACTGGGGCATGCATAACGAGCGGTACAACGTGAGACACGCAGAAGGATGCTTGAAGTCCTTCGTTAAGCGAGAGGTAACACCCAGCGTGCGGAGAGACGAGTTAACGAGCCTAGTTACGTGACTAGAGAATCGCAGGCTAGGATCGAACATAACTCCCAGATATTTCATTGCACATACCCGGGACAGGGGTTCACCGTGAATACTATATGCGAAAAATGTATTCTGTGCCTTCCGAGTAAATGTCATAACCTTGGTTTTAGCGCGGTTTAAGAGAAGATAATTGGCTGAGCACCACCTAAGGAAAGAACATGCATCTTTCTGAAGCCTAGCGAAATCATCTAAAGTAACTATTTCTTTGTAAATTTCATGCCATCAGCGTATTGCTATTGCTGAGGACAACCTAAAGAAAGAACATGCATCTTCCTCAAGCCTAGCGCAATCATCGAAAGTAACTTCTTTTTTTTTTGTAAATTTCATGTCATCAGCGTATTTCATTCATAAGCGTATTTCATTTCAATGTCATCAGCGCATTGCAGGAACGAAGAAATAGAAATGGCATCAGAGACGTAATCTACGAAAATTGTGAACAAGAGCGGTCCTAGGACGGATCCCTGAAGAACGCCAGAACTTGCCCCGTACAATGAAGATATCATATTGTTGGCTCGAACGTACGCTTTCTTGTTTGACAAATAGCTTTGAAACTAGTCGTATACTGTGCCACAAACCCCGTATGCGTAAAGCTTTGATAAAAGGACCGTATGATTAACAACGTCAAATGCCTTGCTTAGGTAGAAGTACACCACGTCAAGCTGACCTCTGCTGCAGACTACGTAGGATGCGGTAGATATAAAACTTACAAGATTTGTAGTTGTTGATCTGCCGGTCATAAGCCCATACTGGTTAGGAAGGGTTTAGTTTCAAAATCTGAAAGACAAGAATTGATGAATGACTGCTTCAAAGAGTTTGGAAACTAAGGAGTGAAAGGAAATCGATCTATAGTTGAGAACATCACCCTGAGAACATCATCAATAATAATAATAATAATGATAATAATAATACAAACATAACTAAAAAAGAAAAAAAGGATCAAGGAAGGGGTTTTATTCGGTTTCCAGGAAATTACATTGGCGTAAGTTCCGACGTGTGGCTGTGTGTGCCCGTACGAAAATAGCAAGGCCCAGGAATGGCCTTGCAGCCACTTTACTAGCACACCGAATATAACAGGGCACAAGGAGAGTACAGTAAAAATATGACGCAAAAAAAAATTCAATGAGCATACATCTACATCACCACTTAACAATAATAAAAGACGTAAATCAATAAAGAAAACAAGATTTGACGCTCGCACTCGTCAACTAACAAAATTGGCACATCAAAATATGTTAATGCCGAAGTACTGTAGACCCTGCGCGATAAATGTATTAAAAAGAATTCAATAGACAGAACATTTTAATTAGCAGTTGGCATTGCAGTTTAACATGTAGTTAACAGAGCAGAATAACCTGAAGGTGCACTTATGGATTTGATAACACTCGCATTGTACCCACTGAAAACATAAAGGTCCCCAGCTTGGTCGTTGTATGCCCTACACATACGAGACACTGGATCATGGGCACCCTAAGAGGAAACACTGAACTGTGTTGGAAAGCTGGTAGCCAAGCGTGACACTCTGAGTAATATTTGAGTCACCAGATGAGGACCGTCAATAACACAAAAAACGCTGAACACAAATAACAAATTCTCTTTCTCATGGCGGTAATATAAATTCAAGTTACACATCAACGTATTGCGCAAACGATGTGGATCAGTAGGACAGTAGCGGTGGCGATACTTTAATAGAAATCTGTCCTGCACGCGCTCGAACCTTTGTGCGGCTACTGGGACAGATACCATTCCAGACTTGGAGAAGCACGTGAATGTCAGGTGCTGCTTAGAGAGCAGACGGGTTTTCACAGAGCTCTGCCACCCTCGTGTGGTAATCCTATGTTTCGACTGGGCCTACCCGTGCCTTTTATTCCAAGACCCGGGGATGTTCTACCCCGCTCCCTTCGTGGTATGCCATTGAACAACGGAAGCCCGCTGTAGTAGCAGGTCACGAAGGGCCATTGGCTACCTTCTCTTGCACCCACAAGAAGTAAAGCGTCAGCATCAACTGGCCCACCCTGCAAGTCGACACCATGAACAAAGGAAACGGAAGCCTCGTGGCAACTTCGCCAGACCACCCCTTTCTTTACGGATTCTACCATATTCCCGAACACAGGTCAATTACCTAACGTTCTTGAATACAACTCACCAAAAATGTAACTCTTCCTTGAGTATCAGCACTCGCCATTTGTTTGTCAAGAATATCTCGCTATAAAAAAACACGTGGATCGCATTATTGCTAAGTAAAAACCACACCCTGGTTACAAAAGAAAAAAAAAACAGTGGCTGACCTAATGGCTCCCGCCCTGTCACAGTTTAAGCAGCCTAATAGCGTGCAACCTCCTTCTGTCTCGATGGGAGAGAATGACGGAGGAAGAGAGTGCACTGTTAGACAAAAGGGTCAGAATAGTCCTTCCTAAAGGTAGGAACGCTCTTGATACATATGTTCCTTCAGAAAGGGAGAAACTTTCGTCCCTAAAGCAGGGGAGCAAAAGTTCCTCCGTCGCCTGCATCTCATTATGGCGGCCACGAATCGAGCAAATCGAGCTCAATAAGGCTTAACGCGAACACTAAGTGTATTGTACGGAGCGAGAGGAGCAGCCAATAAAAACGTAACACGAGCTTTCCGCGAACTGTATTTATTTCTGAAGCCGGCTTCCCCCTGCAGGTAAAGAAACTTACGTTTCGAAAGCTTGCAGTCACTCAGTCTTCTCATCGTCAGCACTGCGATGTTAAACCCAAACAACCGGCACACAGTTCGCGCACTTTATGTCTTACCTTTGCTATTCCTCGAGCCACAATTCCTTCGTTAACCGTTGCGTCAACCGCACATCACGGAGGAATGGCAAACCATTCGCTCTCAAAACCAAAAGGCGCTCTCAAAAAAAGCAAATTCGAAGCAGCCACTTGGCTCATTTCAGCACGGTAACGCGAAATTATGGCGTAGCCGCGTAGAGTAAAAGTAGATTAAATCGCTTGCCACAAGATGGCAGGGTCAAGCAGAGCAATTGCAAGTAGCTATACTCTCTTTTATACTTAGCGTGCAACGCTGTCAAAGCTACTGCCGCGAGCGTGGGGCTTGACCTCGTTGATCATTTGCACGCGTTCTCGCGCAAATAAAGCCACAGATGAAGCCACGCGCTCGCGCCAGCAGCTTTGATAGCGTTGCACGCTAAGTATGAAACAGAGTATTTATAGGCTAGGTGGCGCTAGGTACCGCCCAATTCATGTGCTACAAAAAGTATTTTTATTCTCACGCCATCATTGCGCTTCGGGAACCTCTATTATACACACATGTAGACACATTATTCATACTACGAGCATCAGCTGAACATACATTGAGCGCATACACATACATCGCACATACAAACATCAATACAAAACACTAATCCGATCACTACTCCCGAGCTCTGCGTTTCCGTCTTTTATACTGGTCGTTTTGAACGTACGGAATTTCTCGGTGACTCCCTAAGCAATAAACAATATTCCCAGCATGTTGATATTTGTCCAGCAATGTCATACATCTGAGAGTTTTTTTAATGGCTCAGGGGATGAACCTCTTATTAAAAAGAAAACGCTCGATCATGCCGTAAATATTTGAAAGCCAATAAATCGAGCCGCTCCAATGCGGTTCCAAGCCATGAGTTTGTTTCCCCGCACGGCACTTCGTGGCCAGTATTTCTATTGTAGTGTTTGTTTTTCTATTTGTACTGTTCGCGCACGGCTGCAATTGCCGTCTTGAATTAATCTCTGTAGAGCGGATATTCACTCAGCTGGAAGTGATGCTTCACGAGCAGAGAAATCGCTTTTCTATCAACTTGAATGCAGTCAAAGCCGCGTTTTATGTCAGGCGTTAAGTGTACGAAGCTACGCCGTGGCGAGCTCGAAAACTTCTTGCGCTCATCCCAGCGCGCCACTTGGAGGGCAGTTTCTCCAGCAACCGTAGTATATTTAAACAGCAAAAGAAAGGATAGCTTTTTTTTCGATTTTATCTGTTTTTTAATGATAAAACTCCACTGTAAATGTACGTACTTTGCGTCATAATTTCGTACTCTTCAGTCTCTTCCTCAGAGCGCAATAGCTCTCGGGGACCGAAATTCACACTGGCCACTGTACGATAGGAGCTTACCGTTCAGACCAGCATTCCGACATGACTATCCGCACGTCGATCAACTGCACCTAATTCTTCAAGTGGTCTTAAACTCTTTAATGTAAAGCGGAATGCCAACCTGCCACACCCCGCCCCCTCCGATCACGGCCCGACCTGGCCCGACCAGCGGCATCAATGCCCGAGAGTTTACGTCATCTCATCTTGCTGTTACACCACTGATACGCGAACACACGGTCACATCGGCGATAATTCCAGTCTTCTGTTCACTACGCAAAACAATGCCATCACGATGTTGCTTCTATGTTGCCGAGACGCAGAAATACAGAACCACGTTGAACGCCGGTTGGCACTCGGCACGGGAAAACAGAACCGAACTCAGCACGGAAGGCACCCAGGCAGCCGGCAGGAAAACCTGCCTGCCTTGGACGCAGTTCCTGCGATTTCCATAACGTCGAAAACGTCGACACAGTGCCGCGTGGTTCCGCTACTGTAGTTCCGCGTGGGTCCCGCGATCCAGAGACGGCCATTTTACCCAGTGTACGTAGCGCTGCTGGCACTGCTCCGGAACTTCGCTGTTTCTAGCGGCATCGTTTGCTCGTTTGATAAAATTAGTGATAAAAACGTCAATGCAACCGAAATGTTCTGCACGTTTGGACTAGAAGACGGAATTACAGGCGGCCTTCGCTACCGCTGAAGCTCAATCAACTCAACAACATTTATTTAACAACGTGCGCGACGTGCTCGAAAAACGAAACCGAAAGATGAGTCGGGAGGGCGAAAGCTTTCTCCTGTCTGCCTGGAGAAGGAGGAAAACGTCTCGTTCCTCCCTTCTTCTCATGTCCGCTTGGGGGCGCGTCAGTAGAAGGGAGGAAGACGCGCCGTTGCTATCTTTTTCCTCCATTTTTTTTTTTAGAGTGTAGAAAAGAGTACAGCCCAGTAAACGACTTCGCCAGCTCGAACTGACGGCTGCTGAGACTAGAAGAGCATGTCAGCAAGGAACAGAAACAGTCGTCTTGAAATCAACATGCAAAAAGAAGGTGTAGCTTTTCACAAACAGACACACCCACACTGCAATAAAATAGGCAGGAATTCGAAATCTTTATTGTGTTGGGGTTCGCGTGAACGGAACGTCTAATACAATTGCAGTAGTTACGAAACACCCGCTGTTGAGCAGCAGGCTCCTCTCCATCGACCAAATTAACAAGAAAGATAAGGCATACGAATTCCAACCCTACACAGCACTGTTTATCAATCAAACTAGAGGGGTGGTATACCGGCACGGCCACAACCTTGGAGAAACACCCGAAACCATTTTGGAAGGATGCCCTGCAGAAGCCTCACATTTTTTGCAGCGATAATTATTGCAAAATTAGGCCGCACGGTACTAATCACATTTGAAGACACGACCTCTCCCAAGTTTGTATGTTTCTTTTGGAAGGTCTACCGAGTATTTGAATACCGACCTAGACCCCTCGTCTCTGTTGCCTGTCACGCGATCGGACATACGTCGGACGTCGGCCTAAACAAGATCCAGCGATGTGGGAAGTGCGGTCACAACAAAGAAACCATAGAGGACTGTATTTTCCCACCCAAATGCACAGAACTGTGACGGTCCCCACGCTGCCACAAGTAACGAGTACCCAATACGGCAAATACCCCCTTGATGCTCGTTTCATGGACGGCGCAAATGACCACGCTCTTCGCCCGAAGAAAAGTAGCCACCCCCACCACCACAGCCTATCTTTTAGCTGTCAGGCAGCACACCGAACAGTAGTGCATGGAGCTTTCTGCTCATATTAGGGCAAGATACATCTTCATATACGACCTTCGAAAAGCATCTACGGCCTCGACGTCAATCACGTGTGCCTGGCCCTCAAACTGCAAATCTGCCAGGCAGGCCACCCTGAAAGCCTCGCGAGCCTCGATGGAAGCTCGAGAGAACTCGCGAGAGGCGAGTGTCACAGCCATTGAGGCTCAGTGGAAACAAATGAAAACGTCAATCAACGAAATTCAGCAAATGTTAATGAGCAGCATCACCACCGTAAACGGACAGGACTCCAAACACCTCCTCTTCAAAATAAACTAACTGTTAGTTTATTTTGAAGAGGAAGTGTTTTGAGTTCAGTGGTTCTCAAAGGGTCCGCGGACCCCCACTTTAGAACCACTGAACTAACAGTAAACAAATTTACCCTCATGACCATAACAACTGAACTGTAGAAGCTTTCGATCTAAGGTTGCTCAGGCTGGAAAGGATGGAAAACACGCCTGCAGTAAGTCTAACGAAAATAATTCCTGGAGAGGGGGAACAAGAGGGACGAAGGACAAACAAAAATCTCCAAACACAGCTAGGTGACTGATGCTCGACCGGAAAAATCTATTTCTAGAAACTAAATGCCCTAAAGCTACCATTGCCCGATACAATTCACCCGCGATCAGACTGCAATCCAAACACGGAGATGCCGCAACGAATATTTCAGGCATACTCATTATCCTGCTCAAAAAATAAATTCAACAAACCCAGCGGGCACTTCGCATCTGGGGAGCGCAGAACAGGGAATATTGTTCGTGTCAAGATCCGGCTTGGTGCTAGAACACTCCAAATATACATGATTTAAATACGCCTGAAAAAATCGGACTCCGATTTCAACCCTTGGGTGGGCGACATTTCTCAAGGCGCTATCACTTCTATCATACTGACGGGATTCTTCGACCCAATTCATACTTAATGAGGATACAAGCGAAACAACCGAAGAGACCAAATATTGGCCTTGTAAAGCAAAAAACACCACCTTGACATTGAATCCCCCTCTCAGTTTGCAGAAGCGCCCATGCGGGGCAACACCTTGTGGGGAAGGAATAATAAGCGTGTGCTTCGAAGAAATGAGCCGAGGCAAGGGGAAGCAACCGGTTCGTGCGTTCTACTAGCGTGCACCTGTCTCCAGGCGCGCGGGTGTTGCGCGCCCGAGAATATCCTATATATTTCTTTTATGCTGAGTGGTCAGCGCATGTCACGCTCCGCATCTGTGGCCACAACAGATATGCCCCCCCCCCCCCTTGGTAGGATTTATGCCGGATTTGATAAATCCTGCCAGTGAACTGTCTGTGTTGCGGAGACTTGGGAGGCAGGGGTTTCCTCAAGATGTGCCGGCTTGAGGCGGTAAAGGGCTACTGTATCGTCCTTGCCGTTGATGCGAAGTACAAACGTGTCGGTTCTTCGCTCAATTACAGGAAACGGTCCTTGGTAGTGAGAACGCAATGGCTTCCTTTGATGGTCTTGGCGTACAAAGACGTGGGTGGCGGTTTTGAGATCTCCAGTGACGTAAGGCGATTTACTTCTGGCTATTCGAGTCGGAATGGGTCGAACATTGTCGAACAGTTGACGGAGAGTTTCGGCATAACCTTCGGACCGGTAGCATGATGTGTCGGCCTCAGAGACGTCCGACGGCAACCTCAGTTGAGTGCCATACACAAGCTCGGTGGTGGAGCATCCTAGATCCTCTTTGAGAGCCGTGCGAATGCCAAGGAGCACGAGTGGCACTTGAAGAACCACTCGTTCGGGTTTCCGTAAGCCATCAAGGCCGATTTTAGATGACGGTGAAAGCGTTCCACGAGGCCATTGGACTGTGGATGGTACGCTGTAGTACGTAGCCTTGTTGTGCTGAGGGTGTTCGTCAGCTCTTTGAAGAGCGACGACTCGAATTGCCGTCCGCGATCCGTGACGATCTCAGAAGGGCAACCAAATCTGGACACCCATGTTGAGATGAAGGCGGCAGCGACAGTGGAGGCAGTGATGTCCGGTAATGGCGTCGCCTCTGGCCATCTGGTGAACCTGTCAATGCAGGTAAGAAGGTAGCGATGTCCCTGTGATGGTGGGAGAGGTCCGACCAGATCCAAATGCACCTTGTCGAACCTTGCATCGGGTTGAAGAAAGGTTCTGATTGGGGGCACAGGGTACCGATGCACTTTCGCCTGTTGACAGGGGACACAGGTGCGAGCCCGGGCCCGGATGTCTGACTTGATGCGCGGCCAAACGTATCGACTCTTCATACGTTTTTGTGTTGCACGAACACCCGGGTGTGAAAGGCTGTGGGTGGCGTTGAAAAACTTCCGACGCAGAGGTGTAGGCACGAACGGTCGTGGTTTTCCAGTTGCCACATCGCAAGTGATGGTGATGCTTCCTGGAAATGTGACGTCCTGGAGCCGCAGAGAGGAAGACGTGCGTAGCACCTTAAACTCCTCATCATTGACTTGCAGACGAGCAAGTTCCGCAGGATCTGGAGATCGGTGGCAATGACACCGCCTCAATGCGGCTCAGGACATCAGCAGGCACGTTGTCGACACCTCTTACGTATCGAATATCTGTGGTGAACTCCGACAGAAAAGCCAACTGTCGAATTTACCGAGGTGTATAATGGGAGCCGGCGTTGGCGACGGCATTGGTCAGGGGCTTGTGGTCCGTCTAGATGGTGAATGCTCTTCCCTCAACGAAGTGTCGGAAGTGTCGGACGGCCAAGTACGCAGCGAGCAACTCACGACCAAACAGGCTGTACCGCGTTTGTGCGGGTTGTAGCTTTTTTGAAAAGAAGGCCAGCGGCTGCCAATGTCCGTTGATTTGCTGTTGTAGTACAGCTCCTACGGCGGTACCTGAGGCGTCGGTCATAATCGACATTGGAGCATCGTGCATAGGATTTTGTAGACAATGGTTTCTGCCAGAGCTCTCTTTGCCTCGCAAAATGCTTGCTCAGCTGCCTCATTCCAGGCAAGAGGAGAAGTTGAGCGTCCCTTCTTGCCTTGGAGAAGAATGTCGAGTGGTTGAAGGAGCTTGGCTCAGGGAGGAACGAAGCGTTTGTATAAAATTACAAGGCCAATAAATTGGCGAAGCTTGGTCAGTGAAGTTGGCCGCGGAAAGTTTTGAATAGTTGCGACTTTTGCAGGCAAGGGTTGAATGCCTGAACTATCAAGATGGTGGCCGAGAAAATCTAATACGGGCACTCCAAACTCGCTTTGCGTGGCGTTGATGATTATGCCATGTTTGGCAAGCCGTTCGAAAAGAAGACAGAGATGCACATTGTGCTCCTCTGGAAACGAGCTTGCGATCAACAGGTCGTCGACGTAAGAAACGACAAATTCCAAGCCCCGCGTCACAGTGTCAATAAATCTTTGAAAAGACTGTGCCGCATTACTAAGGCCAAACGGCATGCGTAGAAATTCAAATAAGCCAAGAGGCGTTGTGACAGCTGTTTTGGGAATGTCTTCATCAGCTACCGGAATTTGATGGTAGGCTCGGGTGAGGTCAAGTTTCGAGAAGATGTTGCATCCCCTAAGATTGACGGTGAAGTCGTGGATGTTGGGGAGTGGGTACCGGTCTGGAACGGTTTGCTTGTTCAGAGCGCGGTAGTCTCCGCATGGCCGCCAGTCTCCGCTTGTTTTGTGGACCATGTGTAGCGGAGACGCCCAACTGCTGGATGAGGGTTGGACTATGCCTAGTTCGAGCATATGGTCGAACTCTGCCCGAGCAATTCGAAGTTTTTCCGGAGCTAGACGGCGTGAACGGAAGAAGACAGGTGGACCTGTTGTTTGTATGTGATGAGTAACATCGCGTGTTACGGGTTTCGTCCAGTCGGGAGGTCTTGGGAGCGAAGGAAACTCGCTGAGTGGTGTTTAAAAAGCGCCTTGCACTTGCGTACAAGCGGAGGCGAACACCGGAGTTTCCGTCGTGTCGATACCTTGTAATGTAAGTTTAGTCGTCGAATCGAGCAGGCGTTTCCTCCTCACGTCGACAAGCAGTGAATGATGTTGTAGAAAATCTGCGCCAAGGATTGCGCGATCGACGTCGGCCACCAGAAAAAAACATCGAAAAACTCGTTGAAGGCCGAGGTTCAGCGAAAGGAAACGTTCCGCGTAAACAGGAATGGACGTGCCGTTCACAGCTTGCAGGAAAGAAATCGGCTTACGTGAACGGTCGGCAAGTGTCCCAGGGACGGCGCTGATCTCGCCTCCTATGTCAACAAGTAAGCGGTCTCCGGTGGTTTTGTCGATCGCATAGAAGAGGAGACTTTCTGTTGGGCTTGGACCACTCGTCGCCTCTAGTGGTCGGCCGGCCGGTTTTCCGGCCACGCACAGGGGCGTTGGCAGCGTCGAGCGTCAGGACCGAAACGGCGGTGGTAATAGCAGAGGCCTGAAGAGTGACCTCTACTCGAGCGGCCGTTGTCTGGTCGGCATGATGTAGAGCGGCGGCGACGACTTGGAGAACGGGCAGTGTCTCGACGTCTTGTCGCAGCGAGAACGACTTGTTCAAGTCGTTGGCAGAGGTCGTCGACATTGTACTGGGACGCGTTTGGCTCCCGGATGTCTTGTGCCGTGGTAGAAGTGTTGCCTGCTGACTGCGATGTCAAGGCGGCAGCGGTAGCAATAGATGGAGAAGCAACCTCCATGACCGCGTCGGCCAAACCGGCAAGTCCGGCAAGGTTGAGGGGCGCGGCTGCTGCAAGGACCATGTGGACGTTTTGTGGGAGTCGCTGAAGGAACAGCTCTCGAAGGAGAACGTCATCGATAGCGTTGGCACGTTCTCCGAGAAGCTGATTCATTCGACGTAGTAACTGCGTTAGGCGCCGATCCCTAAGTTCCTCCGCCGAGAGTAGCTGCTGCCAACGGGTACGTTCCGAGGCTTCGGTTCTTCGCAACAGAGCCGCCTTCAGTTGATCGTAGGGATTCGTGGCAGACGAGAAGGATAGCACGTCGTACACTTTGTCGGCTGCGGTTGGTGAAAGAGCTGACACGGCGTGGTGATACTTCCGTTCTTGGCTTGTAATGTGCGCCAGATGAAACTGCGACTCCACTTGGAGGAACCATACTCGCGGGTTGCGGTCCCAGTACGGCGGGAGCCGAACCGCAACAGCCGCTACTGGAGCTGGAGTCGAGTCCGTTGGTTCTCCCTGACTCATTCTTGGAGACTTGTCCGGGTCACCACTTGTGGGGAAGGAATAGTAGGCGTGTGCTTCGAAGAAATGAGCCGAGACAAGGAGAAGCGACTGGTTCGTGCGTTCTACTGGCGTGCATCTGTCTCCAGGCGCGCGGGTGTTGCGCGCCCGAGAACATCTTCTTTTATTTCTTTTACGCTGAGTGCTCAGCGCATGTCACGCTCCGCATATGTGGCCACTACAACCTCAACGGCCATGACCTGGGCCACCAAGAGTCTTTAAACAAGCTTGCACACCCGCGCAGATTCCATAGGCAGTGACCGTATTTCGATTCCCATTGCTTTGTATATAGGTTGCATACCTCGCATAGCAGCCCGCTTCATTAAATAGGATACCTCCCGCGATGCTGTAAAGATTCTCACCTCCCTCGACCTCAGTCGGCGCAACCAAGAGGCCACGATCAGGGCCCAAACCACCTATCAAGTCAAAGAAGACGCATATACACCTAAAATTCACCTCTGGAAATTACGAGCTAGTTGTCGTAAAGTTTAGAGCGATACCGTAATGCAAAGCGCAACCGACAACTCTAGATTAAGCTCAACAGAGCCACGGTCAAGGCCAAGCGCTACAGATTGAATGTTAGCCAATACAAATGGGAACTTTTTCAGGACAACCCAGTTCCCTGCTAAAGGCACAATATAAAATTCAGTGTCACCGAGCCTTTCTGATACTATATCAAATACTCAAAAATGAATCCTTTTTGAAAAAAACCGGCCTCAAATTGGGGATGTTTCGGCAGTTTTTACGCATTCGTTCATCTTTTGAAATTCGGGCACCCGCGCCTCGCCAGGGAACATTTTGAGGACAACCCAGTTCCCAGCTAAAGACAGAATATACAATTTGAAGCCCTCGCGCCATCCTGGTACTATAGCAAACTCTCAAGAAGAAATCTTTTTTCAGGAAACCGGTCTCACAGTGGGGATGGTTCGGTTATTTTTACGCATTTGCTCATCTTTTGAAAGTGGGCACCCGCGCCTCGCCAGAAACTTTTTTAAGGACAAGCCAGTTCCCAGCTAAAGGCAGAATATAAAATTTAAATCCCTCGAGCTCATCTTGGAATAAGGGGAAATACCCGAAACGTATCCTTTTTGAGAAAACCGGTCTCAAAGTGAGAGTGATTCGGCTGATTTTAGGCATTCGTTCAGCTTTTGAAATCTGGCCAACCGCGCCCCACCAGAGAACTTCTTTAGGACTACCAGCTTCCCAGCTAAAAGCGGAGTAGCGCCCCACCAGAGAACTTCTTTAGGACTACATACCTCCCAGCTAAAAGCAGAATATAAAATGTACAGCCCTCGAGCTCATCCTAGTACTATGAAAAATACTCTAAAACGAATCACTTTAAAAAAAAAAACTCGGTCTCAAGGTAGGGATGGTTCAGCAGTTTTTAAACATTTCTTTCATCTTTTGAAATTTGGGCAAACGCGCCTCGCCAGGGAAGTTTTTGGGGACAAGACAGTTCCTAGCTCAAGACAGAATTTATAATTCAGAGCCCTCTAGTCCATCCTGGTACTATGGCAAGTACTCCAAAGTAATTTCGTTTTTAGAAAACCGGTCCTAAGTAGGGATGGTTCGGCTCCTTTTAGGCATTAGTTCGTCATTTGAATATTTGGCACCCACGCCTCGCCAGGGAACTTTTTGAGTACAGGCCAGTTCGCAGCTGAAGGCAGAATATAAACTTTAGAGCTCTGGAGCCCATATGGAAAGTACACGAAAACGAATCATTTTTGAGAAGACCAGTTTCAAATTGGGGATGGTTCGGCTGTTTTTAGGCATTCACTCAATATTTTAAGTTTTGGCTCCCGCGCCTCACCAGGAAACATTTTGGGGACAACCCAGCTCCCAGCTAAAGAGAGAATATATAATTTATAGCCCTCGAGCCCATCCTGGTTGTATGGCTCGATAACAAATCCTTCTTGAAAAAACTGGTTTCAAATGGGGAACGGTTCGGCTGTTTTTGCAGATCCGTTCACCTTTTGAAATGCGGACCCGCCCGCTCCGGCAGGGAACTTCTTGAGGACATCCCAGTTCCAAGCTAAAGACAAAATATAAAGTTTAGAGACCTCGAGCTAATCCTGGTACCACGGCAATTATACTCAAAGGCGAATCCTTTTTTAGAAAACCGTTCTCAAAGTGGGAATGACTCGGCTGTTTATGCGCATTGGTTCATCTTTAAACATTTAATCACCCGCTCCTCATTTAGGAACATTTTGAGGTTGGTCGAGAGCTTAACTATAACAAAACACAAAATTTATGTTTCTCTACAATAAGCTGCTATCATGGCGAATGCTCTAAAATGAGCCATATTTGTTCAAACTTGTCTCGAAGTTTACATGGTTCTACTATTTTCAGGCATTCGTTCATCAATTTAAATTCAGGCACCCGCGCCTTATCCAGGAACTTTTTGAGATCGGCCGAGTTCTTAACTGATGACGAAATAAACAATTTATGACTCTTGACTACAAGCTGCTGCGATGGAAAATATTCTAAAATGAGCCATCTTTGAGAAAGCCTGTCTCGAAGTAGACATAATTCGACTGTTTTCAGGCATTCGTTCATCATTTCAAATTTGGGCACCCGCGCCTCATCCAGGGGCTTTTTGACATGGGCAGGATGTTTAGCTGGTAACGAAATAAAGACTTCAAGGCCGACGAACAAAAGCCTCTGCTATTGCAAAATCTTGAGCTTCAACCCCGTTCGAAGAATGTGATATCAGGTCAGATATTTCAATACGCTCTTTCCTTTTTTTTCTTTTTTTTTTGCTGTTTGTGTTTAGGGCGATTGGGATAACTAATTTACAATAAATGTGTGGTACGTGCCTAAATATTACCTTTGACATCGGAATGTTAAGTTCACAAGAACGATCATCCTCCCATAAATGTTTACTCACCACAGTGCTTCCATTCTTTACAATACAAAATCACGTATTCAAATAACAATAATAATGAGTGAATATATTTTAAAAACGTTTTTTTAAATAATTTTATACTATCGCAATACGAACAGTTGTTTTTGTTTTCTAACTTAGCCATGTCAGTAGCAGAATACTGGAAATGATCGTAAACGTATAAACGAGAATGAATCCGCCTTATTTGGCAAATTTGTCTCAGGAATTCAAGAAAATGATTTTTAGGAAAAAACAAATGTACCCAGCACATTATCCATTTTTCTGGTTTACTGTAGTTGAATGGCAAATTTTGTATTTTTAAATTTTTTTTAATTGTGCTTATTTAAAATTTCTTGTTTCTCAAAAATTGGTGTGAGCTGCTTCCAAATTTTATTTTACTACATATGTAGTACACATGTTGGACATTTCAGATTTTGCCGTAATATTGGGGAGGAATCCTAGTTGGTTTATGCAATCCTAACGATTTTTTATATTCCAGAAAAAAAAAAACTGTAGACGTCGATTGGCTTTGATACTATCCGTAGTGGCAGTATATCAAAAAGCGTATCGACTGAGGAACCTGCAGTTTACACGTCATCATCTTGAAAATTTGGCACCAGAAAAGCGGTATACGATAGAATAGAGTAGCAGCATGGCAAATTGTTCAAAGCATAACGTTTGGGCATTGTGGTCATATTTGTATATGAAATACATTAGGCTCTCAAGGGAGCGCTTCCGTAAATCGCCAAGAGATGTCACAAGCCTACGGTGGTACACATTTCTGGGGATGTAAAGAGTGTTGTGGAACATTAGCTGTATTGAGGTCTGCAACGTAAGAAAGATTGTCTAACAAGACCAAGTACACCACAAGTGTAAACTAAATTTGAAGCCTCCATAATATTCTTTAAAGTATTTCGCGTGTGTGATAAACCAGATGTCTTTATTTCTAAAAAATATGTCAATGCATATTAAAAAAAAAAAATCGCTTTTGTATAGGCAACACGAGTGAACAACCTTAAGTTTTGTTGAAGTATATTATCTCCTACTAGAAAACTCAATACCCGAGCAAGCATCTTGGAACTATTATTAGTGGACGCTAAGTCCACTATTTACAACAATAACGACACCATATTACGGCTCAAACAAACCACTCATATAATTCTCGAGAAGTAGAGGTACGCATTTTCGTCTTCCATTTTTGTGAGCGATTACGAATGATACAATCATCTTCCAAAATAATATTACCCCGTGCCGTTCAACATATTTTATGTTTCAATTATTTTTATAGCTAGCATTTTATCTAATGAAACAAGTTTTAAATATCAAACGTAGTTTATACAATGGTGTGTCCACGCTCTAACGATTTTTCTTGACCCGTAATGCGCTCGATCGCATTCCTGCGCGCTAAACTATTTTTCTGAGCCCATTGTTGTTTATAGATCAACTTCGTAGCTCATTGCGCTCGTTGTTGTCTACTAAGACTCACTGCTGCGACGCAAATCCACTAGCGATTCGTTCACTTCCGTAACATACAGCGGCGTCCGTCGGCCAACGCCCGTGACGTCACCGGAGGAGCATGGCTTTGTCGTCTAGGCGGTGTTGGGCAAGCGTGGAGCGAGGGGGAAGTGATGGGGGGAGAAGGGGAGGAGGGAGAGAGAACGAGGAGGGAGCGAGAGGAAGCGAGAGAGAGGAGGAACGGGAGAGGGCAAGGTAGGTGGGTGATAGGAGAACTGAGACGAGGAGAAAGAAGGAAGAGCGGACAGGAAGTAGGGGAGAGGGAATTAATGCCAGCTGAGGTATATTTCCCTGCTAAATTCACCGGGGAAACTGAATTGGTGTGTCACAAGATCAAGGACTTGGATGGAGAGGAGGGAGGAGGCAGGGAAATGGATGTAGGTTGGAAGAGAGGGTAGAGGGGGAGTGAGTGAAGAGGGAGCAGTTGGCGAGAACACCTTAGGAGGGGGAGGGATAAAGAGAGAAAGGGAGGGGGAGAGAAAAAGGGGTCGGGAATGGAAATCGGTGTATCACGTGACCTATATATATTTCACTGTAAACTTAGCGAGGAAATTGATTTGCTGCACAGGTCACGTGGCATCGGGCCATGTGACATCGATTTTGGCCGTGAAATTTAGCGGGGACGCAAGATTGGGGTTAATTCACGTGACATAAATGTTTTCCGTTATATTTAGCGTGGAGACCTCATTGGATTATAGTTCACGTGAAGGCAATTTCCCTGCTCAATTCATTGGGCCATTTGATTTGGTGTTTAGCTCACCAAATGTGAATTTTTCCGTTACATTTAGTGTGGTACTTGAGTTGACGCTCATGTCACATGACGTCAATTTCTCCCCATGATGTATAGCTGAAGTAAAGTTGGGCCACGTGACGTCAACTTCCCCGATATATTTAGCCTAAGATGGAAGACGGACGGACGGACGGACAAACGTTTGGCATTACAAGGTTTGATTACAAAGCATTTCATGATTTAATAAATAAAAACATGCGACTTATAAAATGTTGTGTATTCCACGTTTCTATTGAGCTGATTAGCCGCAATGCTATAGCTGAAGTAACACTAAAAACATTCTAATCTGCATGTGACGTCTCTATCATAGTCCGATTATTGGGGGTTAGGTTTAAGTGTAGTCTGTCAGAAAAACGCAGGCTACCCTCTTTAGACTAAACAGGAGGTTTCCTTCCTAATGTATTCTGCCAGATTATGCAACTTTCTTTCAATCTTGACACTTATTAGCAGATATAGAAAGCTTTCCGCTTTCAATAAACCTCAAACCTAGTTACGCCACGACCCATCCTCAGACATTCCCTAAGGTCTCATTTCCTAGACTAGATAATTTTCCCAGGAGGTTCGTAGCAGCGGGCTGCTGCGTTGCCCTAACGGAGGTGGTGGGCGTGCCGCGACTCTTGCCTAGGCACATCGATCGAGCCATGTGCAGGTCGTCGGGGTCGCAGAGCAGTGGCGCCGCGAGCCCACACCAGCGACGAGCCTCGAACGTTGCCATGGCAGCGCTCCTGTCAACAGTTCCCCGCGGACTGCCAGAGAGCAAATAAGAAAGTACTCGAAAAAGCCTCTAAATTACTAACGTCGACGCGTCCACGCTTGTTTTGCCAGATGCCTTGCTTGTCGACATTTCGCTCGAAGCGCAGAGGGAAAGTTACAATTTAAGGCGGCCTAATTAACATTTTGTTTTATTATTTTTGGCCAGGCTAATTTTTGTTACAAATTTCAGTGGTTGTTAAACCTCTTTTGTCGGAATTTGCTTCCCTCGGCGTACGAAAGATTACAATTTCAAAATGCCACTCACACGCAACACTCGCGCTTTTGGAGCATTGGTGTAGGAGTTCGCAATTTATAGCTCCGTTCCGATCCCGAGCGTCACTGCTACGACAGCGCCTAATATAAGATTTGTAAGCAGTGATAGAGTGCAGGCGAGCTGGTAATTAATCGACATCTTGTAAACCCTGTGTCAATATAAGATGTTATTCCTCGGACCATGCCCAGAAGATCGTTTATTTATTTTATTCATTCAGTTACCTCTTAATGTCCTCATAGGGTATTACGTAGATGGGTATTATATAAATCATATGCGTAATTGAACAAATACTATCAGTATAAAAAAGAAAGGAAACATAAACAGTTGAATGACCCTACTAAAAATGTGAATAACGAATCGAGAACAAAGAATCACAATCCCTCACGCACAGACTAAAAAAGTGTTTTCGCTAAGCGAGCGATAGAAATGTCTACGAGCGGTGTTACATTAATAATCCCGCAGCAGTCACATAGAGTCGTGGTCTCTAGTGAGATCACTTTCAATTGCCAGCTCATTCCACGCGATCGTGGCCAGGACGAATGGGGAACATCTGAACAAATTAGTCTTGGCAAAAAAAAAAATCTAAACTTTGTTAGGGTGATCACGAAGAGTGGAAATGTGAGTGGAAGGTAGGTTGTCGGATTGACGAACTTCGTATCAGCAATAAACAATTTATGAAAATAAGAAAATCTCGTGGGGTACCTACTGTGATTGAGCTGCCATAAACCGATGAAATTTTTAAGTTGTGTGATACTTACTGGTCAGTGTAATTCTTTGAGTGATTCGAGTTGCCCTGTGTCGAATGAAGACAGTCGATTGAGTATTTTTGATGTGGGACGCAAATTTTATAAGCGTATTCCAACTTTGGCTTAATGAGAGTGGTGTATGACGCTAGTTTAGTTTGTACCGTTGCCATATACCAAGGTATCATAAAAAGTACGTTTTATTGGTGCCCTTAGTAACGTATTTTATACGTGTATTTTATGACAGATTAAGAGTTGGGCGAAGGCTTAAGTATTGATATGTACTTAATTTTTTTTTCAACTGGTATTTATAATTTTCTATATGTAATGAATCATTGTAACGCGGTTATTAGCTGTCATAGTTTTTTTTATTTTCTACATTGATAATCATCTTCCATTTATATAGGCTCGTTCACACACGTCGGTTGCATGCGACTGCGTCCGTTGCAACCGGAGCGACCGGAACGACCGCTCTGCGCCGCGCGTACACACACCTGCAACCAGGGGCCCTAATCTGGACACTTGGCGAGAAAGAAGGCGAGAAATTCGGCGGCTCTGATTGGCCGGCGCCAAGGTCAAGTGCGGCGTCGGCCAATCACGGTCGCCAGATTTCTCGCCGACTTTTCCGCCAAGTGTCCAGATTAGGGCCCCAGTGCAACAAGCGCAGCGGGTCGTCAGCACGGCGACCGCTTCTACGCCGCCGTCAGCTGTTTCAGCGGTGCCTCTAAAAAGGGGACGCACTTGCACTCAATGCCGTAACAGAATATAGACAGACATTTTTCTATAGCCTAAAGCTTTATTCATATTTCTTTCATGATAGGCTTGCAGGGTACAGTGGATGAAAAAAAAAAGAAAAGAAAAAGATGCAGTACGCCGTCTTGGACGATCAAGACTCTAATACACGACTTTGCGAATAGTACACATCTCGCCACACACCTTTTCTACAATTATAATAGACGATGTAATCTTAGCAGCGATATAGCAACTAAAAATATGATTTTGTGATCAGATAGACCACGACCGGCTTTATGGGGCCGATCGTGAGATAGAGGTTGTGAGCGTTCAGGATTGCTAACACTAATCACTTCTCTCCGGTGATGAAAATGCGTGAAAATTCGCATCATTTATATTATACGCGCCAGAAATACCTTGAACTTGAGCACACTCATGAAATGCGCCAAATAAGAAATCCGGGCGATGTTCGAGGACACAAATGCTTAGAAAGCAGCACCGTAGTCGAAGTAAACAAACACGACGGCACGGCGTTTCTGCTGTCTTGAGAGTGCCGCCACGACAAATCGCCGCACGAGTAGGTGGATCTTCCCTTCTAGCACGTGCTGGGTTATCATAGCGACACACGACGAAAATTCACAGTCAAGGGTAGCGCTTTTAAGCGGAACGATGAGCTTTCACCACGCCGTCCACGTCGACGATCACCACCGACGCCATGTTGGCAGCTCGAAGGAGCCGGCCGCCGGCCCGCGACCGGCATGCAACGCGCGCGACCAGTTCTCCTCGACCTGTGATTGGTCTGTCGTTGCGGTTGTTTTCAACGCAGCGGGGAAGGTTGGGCTCGCTCCAACTCCTTGCGTCGTGAACAACACGTGCGGGCGTCCCTCCGTCGCTATGGCAACTGACGGTTGGAGACCCTTGCAACGGTCGTTTCGGTTGTCCCAGTCGTTCCGGTCGCTACGGACGCATGTGTGTGAACGGGCCTTAACACGACATATCAACCCGTGAAATTATTGTGCAACGTCGACAGGCGTCCATAAATATAGACAAGAAACAATTTCTTCAGTAAATAGGAGAAAGGAGAAACTAATATTCATTCTTGAAACGGAGAGCATGCTGGTAAGGATAATATCAATCATGGGAAGATCACAAAACACAGGGACGTCCGTCCTTGTCCGTCCTTGTGTTTTATGTTCTTCCCATGTTTGAAGTTAGCAATTGACTCAAATGCCTCAGGTTTAAGCAAAATAACGCCGATGTTTCCCCCAAGCTTTATGCATTTTCTTAAGAGGTATGCGGGGATAACATTTTAAAAAGGCAAATGGAATTCAAGTATTCGAAGTCAAGGGTTACCTTATCCGAAGCGTTCTTAGTAGAGATAATAAATTCCTTTTGAGTGTGGACAAAATATTACCTCAACGACTCTAACATGTTTATCTAAATTTATATTTATTTCTGTACGGACGGGATCCATGTTGTTTATAATATACGCCATTAATTTGTGTTAAGATTCTCGCGCAAAACTTTTAAGAAAACATTGAGAAATATTATTACTCTATTCCTTTTACAATGTAATCTAGTAACCAAAGATCCCAGTTACAACCAGAGATAATATTGTCAGGCGCTGATAAGGGACGAGGCAGGAAAACTGAGAAAATAAAACTTAATATCGCATTATATTTTTGTTAATAACTTAACAAAAATATAATGCGTCGGGGTCGGCTTAAATATGTCGGTGTCGACGTACAAATATACAATATGTCGGCGCAAAAACAAAAATGTCATAAGTCGATTCAGCGTAAAAAAGGATCGAGTGCTGGTCTTGTCCGATGCATAGCGCTGCGGTCGCTTTCATACACGCTCTAGACTTGGGTATACTCTAAACTTGACAGACCTATAACTGGTGAGAGTGTGCTGAAACTTTACAATGAAGCGAAAAATGAATCAATCAAAACGATACTAGGGGCAATAGAACTCGGTTCTCAGTGCGAGAACCGCGTCCGCTGCCGAACTTAGTCAAGCAAGCGCGAGTCGTCCCGCGAGGTTCTTGAGTTCGGAAAGCCAACACACTGAGCGGTGATCTGCGACCACTACCAACGGGCATCCACAGAGGTGGGGTGGGAATTTGGTTCTTATCCAATTTTCACTTTCCGCTTTTGACAATGCCCGGCCTGCATACGCAACGACTCGCTCGGCACCGTCCTGTTTCTGTAGGAGCACAGCTCGAAGCCTCGTGTTGCTTGCGTCCTGATGGATTTCTGTTTCGGCGTTCTGGTCAAAGTGGCCCATCACCGGAGGCTTCTGTAGGTGTGACTTTAGTTCGTGGAACGCATACTGTTGCTTCTCGTTCCACTCGAAAGCAACAGCATCTCTCGTGAATAAGTGAGAAAGATATTGTAAAAAAAACTTATATTGCAGGCACGCAGACGAAGAAACCTTCGAACAGCTTTCTTGTAAACCATGGTGGGAAGGAACTGACAGGCGGCAGCTTTCTCGGAATTAGGACGAACATCTTTATTACTGACGATGTGAGCGAGAAACTTTAGTTCTCCATAAGCGAGCCGGCACTTCGCGTGCTTGAGGGTGTCGCCGGAACATATTGAAAAATCTCGGTGACATAATTAAGATAAAAAACCGCTACAAGCGTATCTTTGAATGGGGCAAGAGCGTGATGCGTTCGTGATAGATCTGAGTCAATATCGAGACAGATTCGTGATGGAACCGTGATGGCGTCCTCATGGCGTCGTGATGAAGTCATGGCGGATTCATGACGTGTCATGACGGCTATATCGTAGTATTAAACACTGGATAACAGCGAGTTTCCATAACCGCGTAGGGATTTTAAACAACAGTGACGTCAGCACACTAGCATTATAGGATTATTGCGATCACTTAGTCTATATACTGGAAGGAAATTACTTCTAAAAAATAACATGCGGGAATGTTTGCATGCACTCAAAAGACGAGAATAATAAATTCCTAACTGAGCAAGAGTGCCCTTCTACTAAAAAAAACTCATCTTCTCCTTAGTCAGGAGTTCTTGTTCTGTGAGTGGAGAACCAGCAGAAACCCGATCTATGCTGCGAGCACACGTGCAATATAAATATTAAAGATCAGATTAAGACTAAATGCCTCCATGGACATAGGAGGGGATATGACTGAAGAAAGACAATGCGATTTCAGTTCCATCGCGATACTTGTTTGGGCTAAACTGGTTCCCATTTGATATGAATTAAAATAGTCTAAACTAAAGTGAGTGGGTTTCTTCGATATACAAAGAAACATGCTCTTACGTCTACTGACTGTGCGACGAGAGTTGTCAACGAAATTCACTTTAGATGCGGCTGCATTTGTGTTGGACAAACTGCTCGTTGCTAATGACAGAGCTCGTGAAATTTGTTTATCAACGCGAAGCAACTTTGGTGCTCATCTCGCAGAGCAGTGTAAGCGTTGTGGGTGCGAACCGCATTTGAAAACGAAAATGGTTTTAGAGATAGCACACGAAATACAGGTAATAAATAATCAAGGCGTTATTTGTCATGCAGGCTGGATGCAAGTAAGCCAGCCTGCCATTCCTTTGTCGTATTCACAAATACATATTGTTTTTAATTGTTATATCTTAATTCCGCTGTTGCACAGTTTTTTTTCTTGCGTGTTTGTATTTGTTTTATTTGCATATGGGAACGGGTGTGTTACAAATACGAAGGAGAATGGAGAAGTGATGGACAGGAAAATGAGGGCGAGTTCCTCAGATCGAAGGGACTTCGCAAGGTCTGACTTAATTGTATGCTGTTTCATGAAAATGGTGTAAATGTTTTCTTTGTTCGTAACCACCGACGACTACTAGAGGTTCTAAGACTTTGGTTACGAGACACGGGAACGTAACCACTGAACGACCGGAAGCTCGTTCAGTCAATACAATATACAATAAACCGACACAAGCAAGCAACATCAGATGCCAGGACTAAACGTCAATAAATGTATTAAAAATGTATCAAACGCAAGTATTGAGGATTGTCAGCGAGTCAGAGGACTTATTGCAATAGACCCTTTGCGAAAATCCCAAAAGCCCGCGAAGGCCGCGCGACGAATAATGGGAGTCCTCGGTACGCCCCTCTTCCTGCTACCACGTGACCACGTGGCATAGGCAAGCAGGCGCAGGTTACCACGGCAACACCTTTAAAGCAGCCGAGTCGGGCGAGCGACGAGCCAACGGCTGCCTCTTCCTCATTCCTCTCCTTTGTACCGGCTCTGTAGTCTGCTGCACCAACGCTTTGTCAAACCTGGTCGAAACCCGCCACGGTTGCGGTGCAAACTAAATGGATTCGGTGACACTTCAATACGTGAAGGTAAGTTACGACGAATAACGTATTCAAATAAGTTCACCTGTCGCGATGCCTTTATGCTGCCACAGATACGGTACGCCGCCAACGACGTACGACTCGGCGGATGGGCGGGATGGCGGATGGCTGCAACGGGTGCTAACGGTAGCTGCCGCGACGCGCGCGCAGTCGCGGAGGCGCAACGAGAAAACGCGTGCCGGTACCGAAGGTTCCTGAAGGTTTTACAAAGGGTCTATTAGCTGCGCCGACCATCGATGTTCTTTATATTTTGATCTAGCGTCTAAGCCTCACTCGGGGCCAACTCAACAACGTTGATGACGCGATCGAGTTTTTGCTCTCGAAAGAGAAGCAGAAGCGGAGTTCATGCAAGTGATACATATGCTGACAAAACGTTCACGTGACTCACGAAGCTTTGAAGGGAAGTGAAGAACTTATAGAACCAATGAACAAGCAGGCAACCGATCGAAGATCGGGAGAAGGCGAGTGACAGCAAAAACCAGGCTCCCAAATTAGAGCTCATAAAGTTTAACGGGCACCGGAAGAACTGTCAATCCTTCTGGGAGCAATTCGAGTCCAGCATTCATCAAAATCTATAGCTGACACCATGGGAACATTTTAACCACTTGAGATGCGCGCTGACCGGGAATAAAGCAGCCACTATCGGCGAAGTGCAGCTAATTGCTGAGTGCTACATGGACGCCATCGACCTTCTGCAGCAGATATGTTCTTAAAACATGCTGGTAAAAGGCTAGTAACTGCAGTAGTTACTACCTCTTCTGGTAGTTACTACCTTTCAATAACTATTTATTACCTCAAACGTGCGATAGATAGTAAAACGTTAGTAAATTCAGCAGTTGCTACCTTTTTGTTTAACCGTAATTACCCTTTTTTTTAGCTATTTAATACCCCAAACGCGCGGACAAAATGGCGGGGTCTGCTGCATCCCCGATGGCCAGCGTTAGCTACTCAGTGTTTAGGAAAGCAGGGCGCGTAACACAAACAATCGCTGCATCAAATATTGTGGGCATGTTTAAAAGTTAGAGCTGACGGTATTACGATAACAGACTCTGCTCTAGCACGTCGTAGAAGCCAGCACTGCCGCTAGCACTGATCTCTTTTGTAGCAGGCTGGATCGCGAATCGAGGCTTATCTTGCTGGGGTCGAAAGGCACTATCGGCAGCCCTCACTTGGCACCAGCTAATGCATGAAACTCTATGGGAAAAACGAGAAAAGTACCGTTTTACTCGTTTCTAAGCTGTTGTCGACATTGAACCTTTTGCTTACTTTTCGGGAAGACTGTCAAATAGCATGTGCAAAAACATTAAAACTGACAGCCCTCACAGTTATCATAAATACATGTTTTGTGGTCAAGTGCGACTCCGCTGGGCGAAAAATGTAGTCCAGCTCAATGAGACAAGACATACCTAGAGTTACCGCGGAGTCGGTGGTGGTTTCGATGAATTGGGTTTAGCAGACGACAAGCTTGAAGGGTTTCCTACGCGGAATTCTCTGATTCCCGGAAAGCCGCCGTCAAGTTGGAACTTTTTCAAAATTCATCGGCTTCTGGGGTTTTTCGAGGAAGGTCTTACTGACGGAAAGTTCGTTTGTTTACTCCACAACCAGAGCAAGCTTGTCAGGTTAGCCGTGGGCGCTTTGGCACTTTTTTGTTTTTTTAATGAGCGTTCTAACGCTTGACAAATACCGATTCGATCTCCAAACGCCCGATGATTGCAGCACATCATAAAATACTCGCCTTCGAACACCGCGTACAAGCTTCAATATTCCTACTTTTGTGTGTTTCTCCCTTAGGCTTGCGTGTATTGCCTTGTGTCAAGCAATGGCCGCCGGTGGTGCCATCGACGGGCTCCCGATCCATGATCCAGCCCACTACAATAGAGGTCAGTGACCGCTAGTGCAGCAATCGTTGATTCTTCGAACCAGTTTATATTTTCGTTCTTTGCTCAACTGGGATGTAAATAGCCACGTACCACGTACTAAAAACATTTTCAAAGCAAAACAAAAATTCATTGTGTTTTTTTTTATTCCTGTATTCTTTAAAATGTGTGTTTATCTTTCCAAGAAACGCTTGGGAACATTGTACGAGAAGCGGGTTGCATCGAACGCCTTAACGGTTTTCGGAAGAGGACGTGTTTTCCGGAGCTCCTGTCAAGCTACGTGATTTTTGGTATATTTAGTTTAGTGGCGTGTGTGTTTATGGGGTTGTCGCAAGCAGTTTTAATGTAGCGGTAGGTTCAGGGAGTTGGGTTAAAGTAGACGTTTTAGGTGAGGTCACGAGACCGCACCACGTGCACGTTTGAAACATTTGGCGGGCTAGTTGGTTGTGTGGGCAGAGGTGTACCCAGGCTTGCTTGGTCTGAGTTTTGGCGGGATATTTGTCGGGGGTTTGTGCTGTGTGTCGGTAGGCAATGGTGAATACGCGACAGAAGAAGGATGCGCATCCTAAAGTAAAAGAAGGACCCGATGCAGAATGTGAGGAGTGTGGGCGTTGGTGCTGCATGATGGAGACAGAGATCGAAAGTGTACCAGAAGCCAAGGGGAGCAGTTTCACATGCCGGAGTTCCGAGAAGGTCGACGATGGTTTTAGGAAAATAGGAGTGGAATGGGCGGCTACGGTCGAGGAGTAGAGGCGGGAAATACAAGTCGTGCGGGAGAAGCGGGTTCAGCTCCAGGCGCAGCTTGGAGATCTGATTAAGAGGGCCGAAGCGGATGTAGAGGAGATTACCAGGGAAGAGAAAAGCAAGGTAGAGAGCATGGCGGGAGAGCTTAGGCAAGAACGGGAGCGGCGAGCCGAGCTGGAGCGATTGGTAGAGGAACTTAGACATGGGGAAGAGTGGAAGGCGGCGCTAGAGGAGCATAAGAAGAAGTGTGGGGATATGGTACAGCAAATAACAGGAGTAGTTAATAAGGAAAACGAGGAGGTGGCAAAGAAGACTACGGTAGGGGCGGCAGACCGAGGGGGACAGTTCACTGGTGAGTAGGTTAAGGCAGAGAAAGCACAGATAGCTGGCGGGAGTGAAGACAGGCAGTCGGGGGGTTAAGAGGGTGCTGGTGGCAGTAGTCTCGAGCATAACAGGGGTTAAAGAGGGGCTGCTCCACAGGGTGAAAGGGGATGAGAGAGTAAACGCAGTGGCCCAGTGAGGAAAGTGCATCGTAGACGCTATGGCTAAAGCTAAATAGGAGGTGTGGGAAAAAAAGGAAGAGAACCTAGTGGTAGTACTTGCAGAACTAAATGATGTGTTAAAGGGACAGAGCCAAAGCCTCGGCAGGCAGAGACAGTTGGGGTTACGTAAGCTGAGGGAGGTTTCTGAGATGGTGCATGTGCAAATATGCACTATACCAGAAGCCAGGGGACAGTCTTTGCAGATATAAAAGTGGTAGTGCAAGCTAACCGGGTGATAAGGGGGATGAGCCGACGATTTGAGTACGGAGTAATGGAAGTAAACAGGGTAATGTACCAGGCTCACTCCGACCCTTTTACATGGGGCATCCACTAGAGTGGAACCACTGGTAGCACGGTAGGCGATAGAATAGGACGTCACATCGTATAAGGGGGGGGGTCCCGGAGCCCTGAGGGCGCCGGTGTAAATGAGGGCCAAAATGTAGATCCAGGGGGCGGATTCGGGAGCGTTGGGGGAAGCCTCGCAAGAATAGGAAAAATAAACAGCTTAACAAAGCGTTCATAAAAATGCAGGAGGGAAGGAACAGGATAAAGTGAGAGGAGATCGCGGAGCACTTAAAAAGCAAAAACTTTGCAGTGTAGGGATTAGCTAAAACACATCTGAGCGATATAGAGGAACCACCATACATGCCGGGACAATATTGGATGGGATGCAACCGGGCCAAAGAATAACGCCAGGGATGGGGTTTAAGTGTGTTTGTGAAGGGTCAGTAATGGCGAAGGAAACGAGAGGGCTGCAGGAAACACATGTGAATCAAAATCAATATTGGGGGTTTGGACACAATGCTGTTTTATTATCTTAAAACAGGCAGCGATGCAGGGGAGGAAAACACAGAAAACTTAACATGTATATCAGAAGACGTAAGGGAAATCGCTGTTAACAGCGAAATAATTATCTTGGAAGACATGAATGCGCATTTGGAAGACTTTGATGGACAAATACAAATACAACAGGGAGAATGTTAGAAGAGCTCTGCAAAGCTCTTGATCTGGTATTGGTTAACGCTCAGGTAAAGTGTGATGGAAAAATGACGTTGGAAAGAAAGAACTCGCACTCGACTATTAACTACTGTTTAATATCGCAGAAGCTCTACAACAAATTCGCAGGTATAGAAATAAATGACGAAGGCACAAAAAGTCTTGGGAGCGACCATAAGAGGATCAAGATCCAGATTTGGCACAGTAAAATCAGAAACACAATATCAAAAGCAAGAGGGTAGAAATAACTTAAATGATTAACAATTACAGGAGGTTTCTAATCGAATCGAGAACATAGTACCCAAGACACGCGAAAGAGAATGGACATAGGAAGACTTTGTCAGTGTTTTCAAAAGCGAGTTAGAGAAATATCGAACCAAACCAGGAGGAAGGAAACTAAAACTCAAGCTGAAAAACTGGTGGGATAAAGAGGTTAAGGCAGCAGTATTGAGGATGCCAAGCGGCATCTAGAGAACAAAGATAGGGCAAATAAAAGGGGGGCTACACCAGCCGAACTAGCATCAAAAGGGGGAGACTTTCAGTAATGAAAGCGGGAGGTATCAGCATTGATACAGGCCAAAATTGGGAGGGCAGGGCTCCAGTGGATGATAGAGATAAATCAGAATGCTAGAAATGCGGCGAAAAGGTTCTGGGAACACATAAATGCACAGGGAAATAGACTGAGGGGTACCAGCAGACACTCACCACACACGAAGGGACAGAGGTAGAGGAAGAATAGGCAAAGGAATACATTAGACATACAAAATTTAGCGGGAATATACCAACGTTTTCCCGCTAAATTTAGCGGGAAATTCAGCGGAAAACTGAATTGGTGTTGATGTCACGTGATGTCGATTTCCCTGCTAAATTTAGCGGGGAAATATTCCCGCTAAAATTGGCAGGAAATTTTCCACTAAAATTAGCGGGGAACTTTTCCCGCTAAATTGAACGAGAAAATTGACCGCTAGACATAGCGGGAAATCGTTCACGCTCAATTTAGCGGAACATTTTTTCCGGGTTGAGTGGCGCGACATGTGACGTCACGAGGGCAAAATTTTATGCTAAATTTCGAGGTAAACTTTTCCGCTATATTTAGAGGGGAAAATTTTCCCGCTAAATTTAGCGAAAACCTTTTCCCGTTAAATTTACTGAAAACAATTCCTGCAAGATTTAACTGGACAATTTTACTCTTGTGACGTCACACGTGACGTCACGTGCGACGTCATTATAGGAAACGTCTCAGGATGCAACGCGCGGTTACGCCGACGGCGACGGCGACGCCGCTCAGCCAGGAAACGGGCGCCTAGGAGCTGCGCTCTAAAAAGAGCAATACAAAAAAAAATATTAGAGAAATACGGATGCTGGTAAAGCAAAGTATCAAGCGTAGCACAGGATTACAGTTCACAGTCTTATCGTGCATACTACGACTCGAGACGCACGACGTGAGTGACATCAGGTCGTGGTGGGCGGCGTGACGATGTTCTTATTCCGTAGTGGGATCAACTTGTAGTTCAGCTATCGGAAACGACGGAGTACCCTGTATGATCCACAGAACCGTTTCAACAGTGTCTCACTGAGGCCGCTGCAACCGATGGACGTCCACACCCATACCCGGTCTCCGGGCTGGAAGTGGACGTCCCGGCGACGTAGGTTGTAGCGGCTAGCCTCGACGCGTTGCTGTTCTTCAATCCTGAGTCGGGCGAGCTGGCGGACTTCTGCCCCTTGACCAACCTACCTGGGCGTCGTCGCTCCTTAAGTCAGCTGCCTCGTGGGGCAGCATTGCGTCGAGCACGTTCGTTACCTACCAGCCACGTACACATCGCTTCGCGACATTGTTAGCGCGAACACGACATCGGCGCCTTTGCGGCATTTTATTAGGGAAGAGCGTTAGTTGACACACAATTTTACCCCTTATATTAGAGTCCTAAATGAGCTCTTTCTATAACAATGATAGCTTTGATGACAACTTTTCGGTTCTAAGAAAAAAACACATAAAACTGGCGATCGCTTGTTCGCGCTAACAGTGCGAAACCGCGTATCAGCCCGTTGGTGTGCGGGTGATACGCAGTGGTACGACGGGTCAGCTGCGCCACGAACGATGATCCCCGGTCAGTGATCAGGACCTCGGTGGCACCGCACCGAAGGACGATGCACTTGACGAAACACTTGGCTACTTTCATGACAGCTCCCACCGAAAGGGCTTTCGTCTCGGCTTATCGTGTGAGGTAATCGGCTGCCACGATTAAACACCGGTTGCCTTGCGTCGACGACGGGAATGGTCCAAGCAAACGCAATCTGAACTGCTGGAATGGTATGGTCGGAAGCACAATTGGCTGCAGAAGTCCCGCCAGCTTGGTCGGCGGTTTCTTGCGCCGTTGACAGTAATGGCACGATCAGACGTAGAAATGGAGAGTCTTGGGAGCTTGCGCCAGTAGTATTTCTCGCGAATCTTGGCGAATGCCCTGCTGTTTATAAAGTGTTCAGCAGTAGGGTCGTCATTGCAGGCGTGAAAAATGTCTTTACGAAGGCTACAGGGAATCAGCAAGAGCCGTGCTGAGTTGCTGGTACCGAAGTTTTCTTTGTAGAGAACACCCTGTACCAGCACAAAGGTTGGCAGGGTTCTGGAAACGATGCTGGAAACTGCGCCTCCTCGGCCCTCCAGGTGCTCGAGCAGCCCGCGTAGTTGAGGGTCGCCACCTGGAAAGCTGCCATGTCACTCATGTTGATGGCACCAAAGAATACCTCGTCCTTGTTGTCGTCGGACGTGCTAGCGGGAGTTAACTTGATGGAGGCTCTAGAGAGACGGTCGGCGTCACTGTGCTTACGGCCGGATTTATACACGACAGTCATGTTGAATTCTTGCAATCAGAGACTCCAGCGAGCGAGGGGTCCTGAGGTGTCTTAATCTTGGCGAACCAACAGAGTTAATGGTGGTCTGTGATCACTCGGAACGGGCTCCCCTACAGCTACGGGCGGAACTTGGTTAGCGCCCAAACAACGGCAGGCATTCCTGTTCGGTCGCAGAGTAATTGCTCTCGGCCTTTGAAAGTGTGCGACTGGCGTAAGGGATTGCTTGTTCTGTGTCCTCCTGCAGTTGGTGCTGCACCACTCAGTCTCGTATTACTTCCGTCGTGTGAATTTCGGTCTCCGCAAATTGGTCCAAATGTCCGAGGGTGGGAGGCGTTTGGAGTCTTCTATTCAGCTCGACGAAGGACCGTTGCTCCTCCTTTGTCCACTCGAACTTTGCGACGTCTTTCGTGAGACGTGTCAGCGGTGCGGACAACTTTACGAAATCACAACAAGCCGCCTATAGTATGCACAAAATCCGAGGAATCTTCGCACGGCCATCTTGTTGGACGGCGGCGACAATTCTGACACTGCGCGCATCTTCTAGGGGTCAGGGCGAACACCTTCGTTGCTCACAACGTGACTAAGGAACTTTAGCTCGTCGTAGGCGAAACGACACTTTGATGGCTTGAGCGGAAGTCCCGCGATTTTGATTGCGTGAAGCAGGGCTCCAAGACAGGTGTTCATCGAAATCCCGTAAAAATACGACGGCGCCATCGAGGCAGACGAAGCAGCTCTGTCATTTCAGACATACTGGAACGTTTTTTCATGACATGGTGGAAGGGGGCCGGGGCCGGGTGCTGTAAAAGGTCGGAGAAGCACAACTTTGAACTCCTACAATCCGTCGGCGTGACGAGGGCAGTTTTCTCGCGGTCGCGCTCGTCGGCTTCAATCTTCCAGGAGCCATTCTTTAGGTCCATCGACGAAAAATATTTGGAGTGACGCAGCCGGTCCAAAATGTCCTTGCTGCGGGTAAGCGGATACGCATTTTTTTTTTTTTTTGTCACGACGTTTAGTCAACGGTAGTCCACGCAGAACCTGAGAGTTCTGTCCTTCTTCTTTACTAGCACAACTGGAGACGCCCAAGGACTGCTTAAGGGTTGGATGATGTCGTCGAGCATTTCCTGAACTTGCTGTTGAATAACCTGACTTTCTTTAAAAAAAACTCGGTACGGTAACTGGTGAACAGGGAGAGCGTTGCCGTCGGTGACAAAGCGGTGCTTCGCTACCGTCATTTGTCCAAACCTTGAGGACGTGGCGAAGCACTCGTTAAATCCACCGAGAATCTCACGCAGCTGTCGTCGTTCAGTAGAACGAACATTTGGGTCGATGTCAAGTTGCGAGGGCGGCGTTCTCTCGTGCTGTGATGATGTCGGCTCTTCCGAATGTGCATCGATTGCGGCTGAGTTCCGGAATTCGTCGATGTGGCCCACGGCTGATACCTTTCGTAAGGAGTTGAGGCTCGAACGTCGTGGTGACGGCGACCGAGACCCACGGAGAGGTGCAGGCCAGGGAGACTGAGGTCGTCGTAGGTACAGTACGATATCCGTCGGTCGCTCACCGTAGCGTGGGAGTGGGTCGTTTGTGTGAAGCCGCGCAGCACTATTTGCCGGTAGGGGGCAACGACGGTTGATTCGGTCGGCTTTCCCGCAGTGGTAGCACAACGGGCGTCCATCGGCCGTCCTCCACAGGTCGGTCTTTCTTGGAGCGGCTTGTTCTGGGCGGACGTGCGCCCCGTCTTCCTGGCGTCGGGAATACTGCGGCACTGGAGGTTCACGTCGGGGGCCACCATGCACGGACGCGGGGCTGGTGGCGGCTGTAGGATCATTGCGGCGCAGCTTAGGGCGGGCTCCTCCGGTGCTGGTACGGTGACGGGAGCGTCATAATGGAAGGCTCAGTGAACCTTTTTTCGGACGACCTCGGCGAGTGAGAGTGAGGGCGGGCGATCAGCAGAAGGTAGGATCTTGCGGAGCTCTTCCCGGACGATATTGCGGGTGACTTCCCGAAGGCCGTCGACACCGGCAATGCTCAGTTCCCGTCAGCAAGATGCGTTGGTTAGAGCAGGCAGGCGCGCCGGCGAGTCAGTGATAATGGCTTGCACGAGACGTTAGTGCGCACTCGATATGGGTGGTTTCACTTACAAAACTATCGACAGTCGACGGGGGATTGCAGACTAGGCCTCTGAAAATTTCACTTTTCACGCGCGAAGTTTCTTCTTCTCGGCGGCCTCCAGATCGGCGCGGGCAATTAGGCGGAAAAGATTGTCAAAAAAGCTTCAAACCCATGTTTGAAGAAGGTCCACCGCTTGCTGCCGACGGTGGTAGTTGATGAACGTCCGCTCTAAATTTGCGGCGCAGGATCCCATGCAGTTAAGAAGGCTTCGTGGTTTTCAAACCAGTGCCTCGCAGTGCCATCAAGCGTGAAGTAGAGGTTCTGGAGGCACTGCTCAGTCGTCCATTCGTTGTGGCGGGCTACACGTTTATAATGTAGCAGCCAATCCTTGATGTCCTCATGAACCTTCCTGTGGAAAGCCGTCGGAGTCCGGGTTGCGACGGGCAGGTATACGACGGCGGCGGCGGCCGGGGTCTGCAGCGACAGGTTGTGAATCGTTGGCCTCGTTGGCTGCTTTGTCTTGGGCGGAAGAGTCCGAATTCGGGAGGTATGGCTTGGGTGCGGCGACTTGATTGGGTCTAAGTCATCTCCGTTAAGTGTTTCTGAGCTTGGGTCGGATTTGCACTGCGGACCTTCAAAGAGGTATGCTGAGCGAACATGTGTTACCCAGCGCCTCCACCAAATTATCACGAATGACAAATAATAAGGCGGCCAACAACTGGAGAAGCTAAACGTTTAATGGGGCGAACTTGTGCCCATCACAAAAATAGAAGGTTAGCATCGCAAGCGTCGATGCCGGCGAAACATCAGGCTCGAGCGCTGGAGTGAGGTCATAGAGTTATGTGCACAAGGTAAAGAGAGGACACTGCAATAGCGGCCCCAGCGGCCCAGATAGACCAATGAAAGCTAGCGCGTCTAACGGGCGGCATGAAACATAATTTTGTTCCGGTTCCGGTCAAGGTAGTTTCAGTTTCGGTTTTGGGGGTTTCTGCTCTGGTATCCTTCTCCTTCTCATTTTTCTCCCTTCTTTCCTCCTCGCTTCGCTATGCCCCTGGGGGCTCCTCGCAACACTCCTTAACTCCCGCTTTTTTTTGTTGTTATTTTGGGCGAAGGTATTTTTTATTTTTATCATAGAATTTGTGCGAAATGTGTCAAACAAACAAAATTTCGACATCACAAAAAAAAGGTAATTTTTTTCTATTGTAAAACATCGATATTACGCGATCGCCACATTGACTCCTGGCAGGTGTGGTATATTGAGGTAAAGAACAGTAAGTCGTTCAGATACATTTTATTGATTGATATATGCATGATTTACTTCAGAAGCTCTGTATGTTTTATAAGAAACAGATACTCACAAAAATAAATAACTACGAAGGAGTTCGGCATATCGTACGATTCGGAATGGATTTTTATCGGCACCAAGTTAGCAAAACCTTTCCACAGGGAACATGCTGTATGATCCATTCAATTTACGCCGACTCTGGCAACGGAAGTAAGTGCAAAAATAAAAGAGACATCGCTTTCATTACCAGTGATAAAAGCATAATATGAGTGCAAAGGACACACCGGATAAAATAAATTCTACATTTCTAGCTAATATTAGACACACGAATTGGTATAGCCTAAAACTCAATGCAGGCGAGACATTAGAAAACAGTAAGATCTTCATTTGCAATCTGACAAGATTCGACGTCCCTAAACATTCCCCGAATACATTTGTTCAGAAAAAGAAGGATGGCTAATGCAGCATCCATGGACAGGAAAAACACAACCAGATGGCCGAGGTAAGATAACGCAACACAATATTCTAGCGCATGAAAAAGCCAAACAGGCATTGCAAGAGTACAGAACCCGTGTTCATCACATGGTGCACAACCCACCACTAAGAAACTTGACGAACAAAAGCTATATACAAGTACCCAGTGTTCTAAACAGGAGGTAGCGGCATGGAGCAGTATGTAAATAAATAAAGGAAGGTTCGACACAAATGACACACACGCACAAAAGGGCTTGGTGTCATCAAGATACTTATGTCATATACAGACATATGTGGCTAACATGGTCACCTACATTCAACAGAAACATCGTCCATGATATGAACCGTCCAGTAATTGCGAAGCAAGGTCAAAATTACAAATAATAAACAACAAGCGTTCCACAAACAACCTAGCATAGCGTATCCAAGCCTTTGACTTGTAAACCATATTCTTTTTACAACCTACATTGTGCATACTGAAGGTGAAGAGGCAAAATAAGTTGCAAAATATTTTCTCAAATTTTGAGATTGTTTGGTTTTGCATTGCTAGGCAAAATGTTAAGCGTTTTGCATTGACCTAAATTTTCTACTTATTGCTAAGAGGCGCAACATGGCTAAACAAATAGTGCTCGTGTGTTCTGCGCTCACTAAAACATAGCCAATTTACAGCCCTTGGCGAGGCAACCTCACAAAATAATTTTAATTGGAGCATAAAAGAAATTTGAGCATATTCGTTTTTGCTTGAATGTGAGAAGACAAACTGAATTGGCACCGAACAAAATATTCACTAAATCTTTTGTCAACATCTTATGAGTTTTGCTTTGCGAATTACTGAGGGCAAATTTTAACTTGTAGACAACTACACTTACTTATGTTCGTCCTGTTTAATTGAAACTGCACTTTCGAACTGACGAAGAATTGGCGGTTCTTGTAAGTTGCCTCTAATATGTAATTTATAGCAATAATTAAGCTTCCGAGCTAATTTAAAAAAAAAAAAAAACATTGTCCTCACGAATTTTTTTTTAGCAGCTTTACTCAGTGTTATTTTCAGTTACATAGCTTGGGTCAAGTGGAATCCAAAAAAACTGAACGCCTGCTTTTTTATAAGTTTTCTCATTGTTGGCGCACCAGAAAACACAAGCTTTTGTAGGACATCTCCTGGACATCAATTGGATCTTCAGCAACGGTTTCGACCGGTTCACTGCAAGCGTCCGAAAAAAAGCGGTGACCACAAAAATATGATAAGACGCAGTAGCGAATACGATAAAGCGGCGGAAATCTGTTCGTCCTATCAAAGGATCGTTTCGTCGACATACGACATTTCATCGACAGTTCGTTTCATTGAAAGACGTCCGCGTTATTTTCAACCACACACCTTGCCAACCTTTCGACGTTTTGCCGAGCACCGCTCTTCTTTATTCGCAACAAACTATTTGCTTTTCGCCTAGTTTGGAAAGACGGGGGGGGGGGGGGGGGTCTATTTAATTACGCGCTTGGTTTACGCACTTGAAAAAAAATACGTCGTGGACGTAACGTCGCAGGAGCGCGAGTCTACCAGACAAGTTTCCACGAAACGTCGCATTGTCCAAGAATTAAAAACTTAAAAGTAAACATACGACAGAAGTCGGTCTAGTTGGGGAAATAATTATTAAAATATGACGACCAACCAATCCCTAAATTAGGGGCCCAACGTTTCGAAACCTGCTCGGCTTCTTCTTCAGGGGCGACTATGGAGGAAAGGACCCGCAAGCGTCTTTTTCCTCTATGACGGAGGCGAATGGGCACGATCCCTTCTTCTTCCTCTTTGATCGTTTTTCGAAGACACATGGTGGAGCCCGTTCACATACACAGATGGCAGTGCGCCAAGAGACCTATTAATGTTTGTTCACGTGGTCTGAATGTGTCAAGATTCAAGGAAGAACCTCCGGCGAGGATTAGTTTCGATGTCCAGGATGCGCGTGTTTAGAAAGTCTTTGCGGTGGTCATTTTTTCACAGTGTTCAGCAACCGCGCTGCGCTCTTGACCGAAGTTGCGCACATCAGCCTTGTGTTGACAAATTCGTTCGTGATAGTTCTTTGTTTCGCCGATGTACGAGGACGGGCACTCCGCGCAGGGAATCTCGTGCACAACACCTTGCGCTTTCTTTTTAGGTTCCGATCTTTTGGTCGTGACATAAGGCGTCCAAGGGTTGAAATTGGCTTGTGGGCCATCTGAATGCCCTCTTTCGCTAGCACCCGTGCCAGAGCTTCACTTCTTCCCTTGATGTAGGGGACGCTGATGAGCGTGATTTGCCGGCGTTTCGTATCAACTTGTGACTGGCGGTGTTGTCGACTTCGGTTTTGACGACGGGCAATGCGGTGTATGAAGCTGCCCGTATATCCGCTCTCCTTGAGGTCCCAAATGATGGTTTCTTCTTCTTTGCGTCGGTCAGAATCAGTGGAGCAAAGGTTATTTGCCCTTGATAGGAGTGTATTAACCACCGATACTTTATGACTCATTGGGTGATTAGAGTCAAATTGTAAGTATATTACTGTGTGCGTTGGCTTCTGGTAAACTGAGAACTGCAGATCATCTCCCTGCCTTTCTACAAGCACATCGAAAACCGGTAAGGTGTTGTTTTTTTTTCCCCGTTCCATGTGAATTGGATGTCAGACTCGATCAAAATCAGGTGTGTCAAAAAGTTGTCCTCTTGAGACTTCTTCATGACGCAGAAGCAGTCGTCCACATATCTTAGAAACACCTTGGGGCTTGCAGCAAAGAACTGTAGAGCCTTTTGTTCTATGACTTCCATGCACAGGTTTGACTTGACGACAGAGATGGAGGCCCCCATTGCGGTTCCACTGGCCTGCTTAACGTGTGTCATAAAACGTTGTCTGCGGAACGTGTATCGGTGCTTCCATGAGATGTGTTTCGACGAAACGGTACGAACCCGGGAACTTACCTTCTGTACAAAAAAGGGCACCTGAGCTGACCGAAGTTACTGCGAAGAAAACTCCTTCCAAGAACTCACAACGAGCGGATTAGTGAGGCGGCGTTCGCTATTCCGCTGCTCACGAAGCTGCCGGTACGTAGAATGCGGCTGCGTGCCTCCACGCGGGACCGGCGAGACCCGTAGAAGCTCGCTGCCAGCAGGCAGGCAGGCAGGCGCAATAAATCACGTGGTCTATGTGACGCAAAATATGACAGTTGTTTAAACTTATTAAAAACCCAAAATAATCTTTAAAACATTACAGTTTTTAGACAAAATATTTATTAGCAAAATCCGCATAATAAGTTCAAGATGTTTTATGCAGAAGCGCCGCTGAGTGGACGGCATTAAACGCACGATCTGGGCCGCGAATCGGCTTCTGTGTTTTCTCTTTAAGTTCACTTTAGTACTCTATGGCGAGAATGACCCCCGCTCGCCACGCAGAGCCCCTATGAACACCCGTGGGCTTCTGGAACAATCGGCGTAGAAGGTTTGGCGCGTACAACATTCGGAACTCGAATAAGCAACGAGGTTCTCGAATTCGTGTGAACGCGACATCTACAAAAATAACGAAAAAGGTGCGTCCGCTCCTAGGCACCGAACTTCGGCCCTTTGCGTGGGCGCCAAGCACGATAATCCTTCGGCCAGGGGTGCGCTTGCTCGGAGACGCGCTTGGCAGTACGTGACAATATTTTATTATTTTTTTCTTTAGAACATACTGCACGTGAATGATTGTACCAAGCAGGACAAAAAAAACTACATACAAACTAACTTCGAATCCAAATAAAAATAAAAAAAAACTAAATCATGAAAAAACAGTTAGGGCGCAGGCAACAAAAAGTAAAATTAAAGAAGAAATACTTCACACCTTTGGACTAAAATATTCGCTTCTAGGTGAATTATAACAATATTTAAGAATAAAAAGCATCAACAATATCCAAAAAACATCACTCTAAAAATGTTGGAGGATAAACCACTCTATTTAGTGAGGGTGCTGTTGCGTTCGGCGGTGACGACAACGAATCGGCAGTCGGGGTGGTTCTTGGGGCGTTTATTGCCCGCCAGCATGGAGAGAGCGCCCTTTTTAGTTGGTGCAGCCGATAATATAAAACCCGAAAGAGCGCTTACGCCCCTCTGACGGTGCATAATTCAGCCAGGGCGTATCGCGCACGGCGACAGCGCGACATAAAAGAAGCAACATAACAACTCCTCCCCGTTATATGGCGAAACTGCACAACAAAGAAAGGTTCATGCCACCCTTACATGCGCTAGCATGTCTTTTAAAGTTCCGCATCCCCAAAGTGTCTCGCGACAGTCTTTCAGGACCAAAACCGCCGCTCACAGAGAATAGCAGGCACGTTGACCACAAAGTCCGGTGCGAGCAAAACTTCTGTTTTCGTGGATCCGGCGAGCAGGATGTCTGTCTGTAGTAGCAGAGGCACAGCGACGTCACAGCAAACTTCCCGGCGTGCGTGACTGGCCTGACGACCAGTGACTGTGCTGCAGAAGGTGCGGAGGGTGGTGTGACGATGGTGTCCCTTGAATCCATTCGCCAGGGTTCTGGGGAAGAATTCGAAGGAGCGGCAGATCTTGATGCCACCACCGTAGGTGCGAATAGTCTGTCTGACCACCGCGCCAATGGTGCTGATATGGGCCAACGGGGAGACCAACAACAACCAGAGAACCATAGAGACAGTCGATGTGTCCTGAACAACATTGTCGTTCACCGAGATAATTATTTTAACTCTGACATTCTTAAACTATTTACAAAACACAACTAGAGTTTTTTGTTTTTTTTTTCGAATTTATACCCGGAGTTGCCGGAACATTTGTGAGGATTATTCAGATAATGACAATATTTATAAGCAAGAAAATAGAACTGGGCAGGTATGTATGCGCCCTGCTCAAGGTATCGGCGTTCGCGTGAAATTTTCATTTTTTAAGCCGGACCGACAAAGAGAACTCCTAAAGCGTCAAGCTCCATTGCAGCAAGCGACCGTTCTTCTGGGTCAGCTGGTGTAGCCGCGTGAGTGCTCGATGGTCTGTAATAAAGATGAATTCGCAAAAAAATGATAGCACCGAAGTGTCTCTACAGCCCAAACAAGAGAGGCTTTTTTTTTTTCCGATGGTGCTACACGCTTGTTTCCTCGATGTTAGCTTCCTGCTGACAACCAGAACTGGATGTTCTTGTCCCTCATCGTTTTCTTGGCTAAGTACAGCCCCCAGCCTTTTCTCGCTCGCGTGACACTGCACTAAGAAGGGTGTTGTGTAATCTGAGATGGCCAGCACAGGTTGAGTTACCAACCCTCGTTTAAGCGCCTCAAAGGCCTTTTGTTCACGATCGTCCCACAGAACCTTGCTGGGCTTTGTTTTCTTAAGGGCATCCGTCAGTGGGCTCTCCTTTTCCGAGACCTGGGTAATATACTTTGGGTAATAATTCACTAACCCGATGAAAGACATGCGCTCTCTTTTGTGTGGCTAAGGGAACCCTTTTATAGCTCCTCAACGTTGAGTTTGTAAGGGCGTATTTTACATTTGCCAACTGCATGTCCCGGATACAGTACTTAGCTTTCACCGAATTTACATTTCTTGGCCTTGACTGTTAGTCCCGCATCTTGCAAGCGGGAAGAGACCTGCCGCAAATGCTGAACGTGCTCCTTCCACGTGTCCGAAAGAATCGCTATGTCGTCGTGGTATAGCAACGGGAAAGACTCGGTTCCAACAAGAACCTGGTTCATCGACCTTGAAAATGCGTAAGAAGTATTTTTCAACCCAAAACTAAAAACCAGTGGTCTCAAAACAAAGAATGGTGCCATGCACGCTGCACTCACCTCTCACAAGGCGAATGGTTGAGATGAATTTCGCCTAGCTTACTTTTTCGATGCAAGTTTTGATGTTCGGAACTGGGTAAACTTTGGTCACGGGAACCAAATTAAACTTTATATTGCCCACGCAGGGGCGAGGATCTTTGCCAGGGGTCTCCACCAAAATTACAGGGGAAACAAAATTGCTCTCGCGGCACTCAATTAACCGCAACTTCAGCATTTAGTCCACCCATTCCTTCAAAAGGTTTTCCTGACATGGGGAAAAACGGTAGGACTTGGGCTGAATTTTAGACTGACTTGTCACTTCGATGTCATTCACGACTACGTTCACCCTTCCTGGAACCGCGCCAAAGAATGTTTCGCACTGGCCAATCAAGGCCGTAAGATCTGAGAGCTGAGGTTCACTCATCTGTTTCCTGTATATTGCAGCTATGGTACGTAAAATTAACAGATACATTTTGGCATCGCCAAAGAAATCAAGAAACAATAAGACATGTCGGCTTCCTGAAAAAACAAAAAACTGGGATGACATTTACAGTGAAAATAATGCACCTGTAGCCTATAGATGCTTTATAATGAAATTTCAAAGCTGCTGCGATGAAGCATTTCGTCTAAAAAGCAAACTTAAGAACGAAATAAAAATGAGGAAGCCGTGAGCGACTGAGGACCTAGCTACTTATAATAATTAAAGATAAAAATAGTAAGTTTTAAGCATTTATTCGGCATCGTGATCCTAACATGGTTATTGAGTTTAAAAAGATAAGAAATAAACTGAACTTAGACCTAAAGAGGGAAAAGTTCGTATATTATCAAAAGAAATTCGAGCACATTCACGAAGACCTAAAGAAAATATGGGACGTCTTAAACCATCTGACCAGACATGTACACGTTACCAAGAAAAAAGTAACTAAATACCGTTACTCGTTACTCGCTCAAAAAGTAACTAAATACGTTACTCGTTACCGATTCTCAAAAGGAACGCGTGAGTTACCTCAAAGGTAACGAGTTACTTTCCTCGTTACTTTGACGACCAAATACACAACTGTTTTTGTTTCATGGTTTATTGTTTTCTTTTTAGTAGTCATTGCCCTTCAGCAGCAGCTGCCTGTAGAAGTTTTCATCAGTTATGTTTCCCCGCTTCCTTGAAAATACACCTCCGGCGACGCTGAAGAGTCGTTCTACCGACGCGCTCGAAGGAACGGCAGTGTTGTGCTTCAGGAAGAGCTGGTGAATCTTCGAGAACTGCGCCTTCATTGAGGACAGCGGGTAATAACTGCCGAACTTGTGGCACTCTGGCTTGCCCTTGACTGTCTTAGCAACCTCCCTCAATGTGGCAAAGCGTTAATCATTTCAGACTCTAGGATTGCGCTGCAACAGCTAGATCGTCTTGAAGACGCACCGCAATACGCTCGATTCGTCGTGCATGTTGCGAGAAGCTTAGAAACAAAGGGCTGGCAATTAACCTTTCAGTGGTTGCCTTCACACATTGGCATCTCGGGCAACGAGGCTGCTGACCGCCTCGCTGCAGCGGCTCATCACCTTGATGTCCCAGTAATAACAGTACCTAAAATACACGAAGCCAAGCTACTTATACATCAAGAAATAATCCTTCATCACCCGGACCCAAGGTTTTCTGGCGGAAAACCTCCTGCACGTGTCCCACCGAAGCTACAACGAGCCAGCGCCTCCTTGCTGCACAGGCTACGCACTGGATGTGCCTTCACGGCAAAATCCCTCCACCGCATAAACTCTGCCGTCGACCCCCATTGCCCAACCTGCGATGTTCCTGAGGACTTTGACCATTTCCTCTGGGACTGCCCGACGTTAACGAAAGAAAGAAAATCCCTCTTCGACGGCCTGCAGTACGCCGGCGTCGCACATGCCACTACAGAGGAAATTCTTTTTCCCCCGGGTCCGGCCGGGACCGCTTCTAAATCATTCGCTCGTCTCCTCACATTCTTAGAAGACACAGAATTATTCGACCGCCTATAAACCCAAGTACCCGACCATAAGTGCAGAGTGACAACAAGTGACAGTCATCCACCCCTTCCCTTTGTCCTTATCTCTCTCTCTCTCTCTTTCCTTTATTTTAATCTGTCCCTCCTCTAACCCATTCCCCAACCCTGAACTGACTCGCCCCCATTTTTAGGAGTGGCCAACTGTTCAGGGTTTCCTTTCAATAAAACGCTTACTACTACTACAGCGGGTAATGGGTTATGTGCCTCCCCGTGTTTGCAACCTCCGGGTTTACATTCGGTGCGTACCCGTTTCTAGAAGGTTCAACCAACGAACCTGATTGTGCTCGCTGGGTGAAGGACATTCCCAGCTGTAGAGTTCAGTACAGCAACGTTTATCGCTGGACACGTCAGTCGAACCGTTCGACTGACGTGTTCAGCGATATACGTTGCTGTACTGTCATACTGGTTAGTTGTTTTTCGGGTTGCCCATCTGCCTTTGTCACAATAGACGCATACTCAGGTTAGAATAAAAACAAGGCTGTTTAAGCGGTGTTGTACACGTTACACCTCAAAAGTAACGAGATACCGTTACTCGTTACTTGGCCGTCAAAGTAACTAAATACCGTTACTCGTTCCTTTTCTAGAAAAGTAACTAAATACGTTACTCGTTACCGAAAATAGTAACTAGGTACAAGTAACTCGTTACTTGTAACGCGTTACGTACATGAATGCATCTGACTAACAAGATGCAAGCTAGCTGCCACGTATAACATATTCTAGTAGAGAATCCCTTTTTTTCCAGCAAAAAAATTGCCGAAAAAATAAATCACCACCCTTGCTTTAATTGCACCTTAATCATAATTTTGTGAATGTTGGTCCATAAATTGAACAATATGACAAAGCAGACAACCACGCAACGACAACTAATCCTTCTGGATGTATAGTTAGTGTAAACGACTTAAATTTCGCGGGCTCAAATTTTCGCGAATCGGGCAAAAGCTGAAAATTTGAAATTATTCGCGGGTTCTAATTTTTGCGAATCGAGTGTAGCTTCCGTAGCGTTCACATATTGCCCGAACTGTTCGCGGGACGTATTTTTTGCGAATTGTATGCGACTCGCGAAATTCGGAAAAATCAGGTCCTCGCGAAAATGTAGTCGTTTACAGTATTTTTTTGACGACACCAAGCGACGTTAGTAACATTATTGGAAATATATAAAAATCAATATTTCTGCTGGGGACGACGGTATAGAGGCAGAAAGAATAAACATAGGGACGGACAGAACAGCACGAAAGAGGTGCTGTTCTGTCCGTCCCTATGTTTATTCTTTCTGTTTTTATTTAGCTTCCCCAACGCGCTCACGTCGAACTAGGTATAAAGGCACTGCCAATTAAATAAGTAGCGGCTTTGCTGAGTCCAATTCTATTTTGACTTTTAAATAAAATGCTTGGAACTGGTAATTTTCCCGACAAGCTGAAATTGTCAAAAGTTGTTCCTGTGTACAAGGGAGGTGGAAAAGCAATATTTCATACTAAAGACGAATTTCCATTCCTCTAGCCTTCTCTATTATGTGCGAATGCATAATAAGGGACCGGTTAACTATCTTTTTTTTAGGCGTCTAATACAGATGCACAATAAGGTTTTCAAAAGCGTAAATCCCCGGAGCAAGTCCTTTTGGTTATTAAAGACAAAATTCTTGAAAACATTGAAAGTAAATTACTCACGCTCGGCTTGTTTATAGATTTAAAAAAGGCGTTCAACACGGTTCCACATAACATCTTACTAAAACAACGAAACAATTATGGTATAAGAGGTACAGCGCTGAATCTTAATGAAAATTAATAAAGGATCGTTATCAGTACGTTTCTACTAACCACATAATATGTAATAAAATGAAAATGCAGCACAGTGTCCCTCAAAGCTCTATCTTAAGTCTTTTCTTATTTCAAAGCTTATGCGAATGATATTACGATGACACCATTTCCCCCGAGCTGATAATGCACATAGATGATACGAATATCTTTTTACTGGAGCTACCTATGAGTGCCTATAACTGGCTGCAAATTCCTACCTCCTAAGCAATCGAATTGGTTACGAACAAATCGATTGAAACTAAATATATATTAAACTAAATATATCATTTTGAAGCCAGTTCGTAAGCCAGACAATAGCCATATTAACATCAAATTTGAAGAAATAATTCTCAACCAAGCGATCGAACAAACGTTTCTAGGCATCTGGTTTAGTGGCGAACTCTCAAGGTCAACTCATGTCAATAAACTAAAATCGGAGCTTCTTGAACTGCTGGTATAATATGTAAACTGCAAAATTTGATACCCATTTTAATAAAAATGACGTTATAAGTTATGAAATACTAGTGTGGGGTCTGAAGATTAAATCAAACAATAACAAAATCATTATAATTCAGAACAAAATGCCTCGTATATCCGAAAATTATAGGGGCGATATAAAAAAAACTGAGCACCGCACCACTTTTTATTAAATATATTATGTTGAAGAGAACTTCAAATTATTTCAAAGCAAACACCGCACAGTCTTCCAGTTCATAAGCGTAAAGAAACACGAAACGCAAAATTTCAAACATCTGAACCAATTGCGGCAAGTCAGCATTAAACTACCAGATTACTAAATTCTGAAATTGCCCAGGTATGGACATTTATTACAGTACCCCGTTTTCTAGGTTAAAAAACGCTATAGACAATCCCTTGTTTGCAGTAATATTAAATTTTGTTTTCTTAATATAATAAATCCCAAGTATAATTTGAGGATCTAAATGTTTAATTCTTTATTGTGATATAATCTGTGTAGTCTTGGTTTAATTATTATATTTTTCTACAAAACTGGTGTCTATTTGTATTCCCCTTGTGTATCTGCAGTGTCACCACATAATGTTTCAAATCGGGTTGTTTATATATATATATATATATATATATATATATATATATATATATATATATATATATATATATATATATATATATATATACTTTTTATTAGGATTGCCTTCCATGTATTTGAGAGCGTGTGTATTTTGAATTATTGATGCTGCTGCTACGTGACGAGGCAAGTGTTTGTTGCATTGTTTTTTATATCTGTAGTATGTTTGTATTTTAAGCTGTTGAACTGAATTCGGGGGGCAGGGGCACTGTCGGCACCATGCCTTTTTTGCTGCTTCACGAGCCGATAATATCCGCAACACAAAATATTGAAATAAAAAAAAAAGTTAACAGGAGACACTTCTGCGCCTTCGGTGCCCCTCAGAGGGTCATTACTGGCCGAGGAACCTGCGTCACCTTTAGAGCTATTGAAAACTATTGGATGACAAGAGGAATTAAGCAAGCACTGAATTCGACACAGCGACCCCAGGCGCACGGTCAAGTTGAACGGAGTAATCGAGTACTGATTTCCGCAGTTGCAGCTCCAACGCAATACCAAACACAACGTGACTGAGACCATCACCGACGCTACAAGGTAATCGGACCAATCAAACAGAGTCTAAAGCGCGAGTCACTAGGCCTTTTTTTTTCTGTTTATGATTGGTTCAGCGATGATAGAACATGTACAGAAACATGACGAACACCATGATGCATGGGCGTACCTACCAGGGGGGGGGGCAAGGGGGGCGCTTGCCCCCCCCCCCCCCCCCAGTTCACAAATGGGGGGCAAGGCATGTGTCCCCCCCCCCCCCCCTGAGACAGCTGAAACTGGGCAGGGCAAACACTGGTCGGCAGCGCCCAAGAAATTCCAAGGGCACAGGCACAGGGGAGGGGGGGGGGGGTCTGGTTTGCCCCCCCACTCAAGAACTAGTTGGTACGCCACTGCCATGGTGGTGCGGTTTAGGTGCTCTCTGATTGGACCCATCAGCTGGTACAGTCGGCTCCGTCTGAACGTATAGGCGGAAACGAAGTATAGAGTCCGTTGCCGTCTTGGGCACATGTAATCAAGCGGCTACGTTTCACGCGAATGGTACAATGTCAACGCATTCCTACGTCCTAATCTGTAAACTGTTAACCGATAGTAATAGGTTTCGACTTCATCTTTTTCATTTGTTACTTTTGTTCCTGCACAAGGAAAGTTGGCTGTACAAAACAGCGTTAATGCGGAAAGATATACGGACGTCACTATTTTTTCGCAGCATTTGTAAAAATCGTGCGAAGTCACTAAACATACGGTTCGTAAACAAATTCGCTTTCGTATATTGTTAGCTTAAGTCTCTTTTCTCAGTTCTCGCCACGATAAGGAATTTTGCTGCCAGTTTTTGTCAAACGTCACTTGCCTAGGTCGTTGGCAGCAACTAAAATTTAATCTAAAAAAACGATACAACGGTCACGAAGTGGAGTGACACCGGTCGTGCCAACTACATTTCGCGGCCTCTTATTTCTTTAGTAGGCCGATATCATAAACCTTGTTCATTACGTAGTCACTCGACATTTAGAGCCAGAAACAAACGAATTGGCAGAGACATTTACCTTCAAAGTCCTATAATGCGTGAAATGCATTATAGGGAATTGGTAAGGAAATTGATGTCGCGTGACGTTTATTTTCCCGCTAAATTCAGCGAGGAAAGTGAATGGTTGTATAGGTCACGTGACGTCAGCTCACGTAACGACGTCAATTTCTCCCGCTAAATTTAGTGGGGAAACTGGATTGGTGTCTTGGCGCGAATTTTCCCGCTAAATTTAGCTGGTAACTAAATTCGTGTAGAGCTCACGTGACGTCAATTTCTCGCTGAATTTATCGGGGAAACTGAGTTGATGTTCTGGCCACAAGAGGTGATCTTTCCTCCTAAATTTAGCGGGGACACCGAGTTGCCGTATAGGTCACGTGCCGTCAGTTTTCCCAAGGTGCATAGGTCTGGTGACGTCAGGTGACGCCACTTTCTCGCCAAATTTATCGGGGAAACTGAGTTGATGTTCTGGCCACAAGACGTGATCTTTCCCCCCTAAATTTATCGGGGACACTGAGTTGCCGTATAGGTCACGTGCCGTCAGTTTCCCCAAGGTGCATAGGTCAGGTGACGTCAGGTGACGCCACTTTATCGCCAAATTTATCGGGAAAACTGAGTTGATGTTCTGGCCACAAGACGTGATCTTTCCCCCCTAAATTTATCGGGGAGACTGAGTTGCCGTATAGGTCACGTGCCGTTAGTTTCCCCAAGGTGCATAGGTCAGGTGACGTCAGGTGACGCCACTTTCTCGCCAAATTTATCGGGGAAACTGAATTGGTGTACAGGTCCCACGTCATGTTTTCGCTAAATGTAGAGGGCAAACTTGAATGGCCTTGCATGTCCCGTGAAGTCAGGTCACGTGATATCGATTTTCTTGCTGAAATTAGCTGAGAAACTGAATTCGTGTATTGGCCTCGTGATATCAATTTCCTCGCTACATTTAGCTGGAAATGCGCGGGCGGACGTATAGACGGACAGACGGACGGGCGGACACAATTTTGGGAGGGGGGTATACCATTACAAAGCATTTCATGCTTTAAAACCTGTTTTACAGAAGCGATACCAAAACGCAATGTTTCAATATGGCAGCATACGATAAAATTATCGTTCACTGGCGAAACTCCCTGCACCAGACAATGCGGGCATCTAGGTCGTGTTGTTCTCAAGCCGGATCTCGCTCAAACAGATTTGAGCTCATGGCAACGTGAGGAAGAGTATACCGAGGCGTAGTTTGTTTTAAGGGAGAGCTCAAGCCCCAAGCTTGAGCTCTCGCGTAAATTGAGAATGGAATACACACGTAGATCAATTAGCATCTGAATTATTCAGAGTTGCTGTGTTTATTTATAGAGTATCAACCCTTGTGCCTAGCTTGCTTATTGAAACGCTATATAACTCTATTGTTTCTAAAATGTGCTATGGCATTCTAATTTGGGACAACAGTATCCCATTACAAGAAAAATATGAATCATACAACAAAAGGTGCATACTCGAAAACTATAAAGGTAACATAAAATAACTACGTGCTCAACTGCACTTTAATAAATACGATGTTTTAAAGTCAAACCAAGTGTACTATTACTAATTGCCCCAGTTTATATATAAAAAAGTAAGTTGTACCTCTCCTACGGCGAAATGGAAACGTCCTCGTACCAGCTGCGTCCTATTAAAAGGACACCCTATATCACAACTAGTTACCGAAGCCAAAGTTTACAATTTCATTTGATTAACTTACTAAACAACTGGCCTGACATGACTTATACACAATATTTTCCTCTATTTAAAACAGGTGTGAAAAGACTGCTGGTGGGCCGTAATATTGCCTTACAATAAAAAAAATCTCCCCCTGCATGGTAACTAAGACCGTACGGATACGTTTTTGTTATTGTATAAACCAAGTCGTTTGCATATGTTGCTTACTCATTCTGTGATGATGCTCAGATTTATGCGCATTACTTGTATATTTGTATTTTGTTATATATATATATATTTATATACGAGGGGCGTTCATAAAGTTCGTATCATTGTCACGAAGGAATAGAGATTGATCAATCAAACTTTAGTAGGAGTTGAGACTTTCTCTACATGTTCGCCACCAAGCGTTATCCACTCTTGCAAGCGATGGACCACATGCCGGAGGCCATTGTTTTAGAACTCCTCGTTTCGAGTGTTCAGGAATTACACCACTTCAGCAATCACTTGGTCGTCATCCTTGAAATGCATTCCTCTTGTTAGGCCACACTGGAAGCGTCAACGCCATTTAACCATAGTTTCATTAACTTGGGCGTTGTGCCAGAACAATGCTCCCAGATTTTAATAAATATCCTTGACATTGCTTCCCCTCAAATGGAAAAAAAATGAATCACTGCATGTGCTTGGCTCCGGCGAGTGGTGCCATTTTGGTTTCGACTTCCTAGCGGCGCTCCGCGCTACTATAGCACGCGATGTGTGCACTGTGCGGAAGAGGGACGAGCGCTCATGTTAATGCCTGTTTTGTTCCGCTTTTTAAAATTTTTTGTGCCGATAATACGAACTTTATGAACGCCCCTCGTATATATATATATATATATATATATATATATATATATATATATATATATATATATATATATATATATATATATATATATATATATATATATATATTATATTTAGCGTTGTCAGTCTTCTGAGCATGTCTTTGTGGTGTAGCGTGTGTGAGCCTGTGCGAACTGCAAGGGACCAGTGCCTTGTCAGGCTTCTTAGCCTTTAGCACTGGCCCTTGTTTCGGACCCTGTCCGAAAAAAAAAACTAATATGAATAAAGGAAAAAGAAACTTCGGTTGCAGTATAGTACACTTCCTTTGTTGCGCCGATGGTTTCTACGTGTCACGCAAAGACAACAAATCGTCCTCGGCTATCAAGAACAAGACATTTAAGTTCTTTGCTCACATTCGCTTGTCGGAACGTGGGAAACGACGAAGCTGCTGCATCGCATCCACAAAAGGCAGACCGCCACCAAGGAAAAACCTTGCCAAACTCAAAATCGCGAACGAAAGCGTAAGCGCATAATGTTCCAAGATGTCTGAGCGATTTCGCATATCTCCTATTTTATGACTGCTCTTTCCACGTGTGTAATGTCCTTTGCTTCATAGCGTTCCGGCCGTCGTTCTTCCCCGTTGGTACTATTTAATGTCCGTCCACCATTAATTTAAGCGAGTGATTTTTTAAATTATTTTTGTGTGTTTTAGGAAAAGGAGAAAACGAAAGGCGCGGTAATATCAAGTGACAGAACGGATTAGGACACCAGGTACGGCAACGGGTGAATACCCAACCATCTTTGACAGAACGGATATATATATATAATATTTTTTTCTCCTCTTAATTCATCTTTATATTTTCTTCTTTATTCTCGTTTCTAGGCCGTTCTTCATTTTCCCATTCATCTCATATATTATTATACTGGTTTAAATCAGTTTAGGGTTTCCACCAGCGGCTACATACAGCATTTGAAAGTAAGTATAAAGAACGCAATGGAGTTGTCAACCTAAATTAGGTTACATGACTTTTTATTATTATTATCCCACGGTAAAGCTCAATACAATTTTTAAATAAAAAATAAAATACAACAAAACCAAATAAAAATGCTTAAAAACATTAGAGGTTAAAGGAAATCGGTAATAAGCACAACCGCATGCATGAAAGCAGGTCCTCGATGACATCTATGATGCCCGTGTCCCACTGAGCGACAGACAGAAACAAACGACAGCGACAAGCCTCAAACCAGAGTCTTTCGCTTTTTGAGAGTCTTTGTAGAAAAAAGGAGGCTATGTTCAAACACGAACATCGTGCACGCGAGGGTATCTTTGGCAGGCTTGCAATTGATCGTGCTTACTTCACGAGCGCCGAACGACTAAACGCCTGCCAAAGGTACGATCGCGAGCATGCTGCATGGGTTTGAGGCTTGTCGCTGTCTTTTGTTTCTGTCTGTCGGTCTACTGGGACACGGGCATAACAAACGTTTTTTTTTAAACAAATATGTGAAGCAAAAAAACATTTTGTACACGTGAGTCAGTGCTTACAAAGCACCGCTAGTGTATAGACGCTTTACAGCAGCTGTGCATGGGCGCCGCCATAACCGACCTTCAGTTTTTGTTTCCTCTTATTTTTATCACTTGCCTCCGTCGTTACCTTGGCAAGGCAGGTTATTGCCATTTCAAATTCGACTGTGTCCTTCTCCCCAGCGTTTGCCTTTGTGGAGGCTCCCCAAAGCTCTCTTCAGTGGCTTGGTATCCCGGTAAGACAAGAGAAGGTCGGCAATGGCGGCTGTAATTTGGCGCGTGTGTAAAGCGTCTATAACAAATATTGCCACGCGCGTCGGCGAGTGACCGCGTGCGTGGCCGAGTGGTTACCGCGCTTGACTGTCGCGCGGAAAGTCTAGGTTCGATTTCAGTCAGTGGAATGTTCTTTTATTTATTCTTTCAACACTGCGTACTCGTGAGTTTGAGAACATTCTCGTCTGATCGAGTTCCGAATGTTCTAGTCGCCGAACCTTCTAGGCTGATTGTTCCAGAAGCCAACGCGCGTACATAAGGGGCTCCGCGAGGCGATCTGCGGTCAGTCTCGCTCCAGCGTTCGAATCTGCTGTTACGCGACCTCGACGCCGGCGACGCTTTCCTGTTATCTTCAGTTTCCTTTTATTTTTGGGCACAAGTTCGCCCCATTAAACGTTTCAGTTTCCCACAGTTATTCTTTGTTTCCTTGGCTGTTCCTTCGTGACATTTTGGTGGAGGTGCGGGTTAATTGCATTCTATGCCCGTGGACCGTACCCCTCCGAAAACACGCTGGCCAAGTGACGTGCTCAGCCCCGGGAGGCTACCCTTCGCAGAAGACCAAACGAAGACCCGGTCAAGTCGCCGTAACCAAGGCCTGCCCCCGGAACTTGGACCCCTGCCGCAAAAATCAAGGAAGCGGGCCGCGACGATGACTACCCCACCCGTCGTTATCCTGCCCGTCACGCCCCGCACTCCAACGCCCTTTCACGGTGAAGCTCACGAAGACGTAGAGGACTGGCTGCATCATTATGAACGTGTAGCCCGCCACAACGGATGGACGGATGAGCACCGCCTCCAGAACCACTACTTCGCGCTTGAGGGCACCGCGAGGCACTGGTTTGAGAACCACGAAGCCTCCTTTACTTAATGGGAGCCATGCGCCGCCGAAGTGAAGCAGACCTTCATCAACTACCACCGTCGGCAGCGAGCGGAGGACCTACTTCGAACAAGGGTGCAGGGCCCCAACAAAAGCGTGACAAGCTTTGTCGAAGATGTCCTGCGTCTAAGTGCCCGGGCCTATCCGGAGGCCACCGAGGAGAAGAAACTTTGCGCTCTCATGCATGGCGTGAAGGGTGAAATTTTCGGAGGATTGGTACGCAATCCCCCAACGATTGTGAATGGTTTTGTAACCGAAGCCACCAATATCGAGCGCGCCCTGACAGCCCGAGAAAGCCACTACCACCGAATCGCCGGCGCGCCTCTCCAACTATCGCTGCTTCCCTCCTAAATACCAGCGGTGTCGACAACCTTCGGGAGATCGTCCGTGAAGTCGTGTGGGAAGAACTCGGCAAGATACTCCCCGCTGCGGATCGCCCGTTCTCACTGTCGCTCGCCGAGGTCGTACGAGAGGAAGTTCACCGGGCCTTCCAACGTGAGGTTCCGATCAACACGACGACGCCAGAGGAACCGATTCTGAGCTACGCCGCCATGGCCCGACGACCGCTGCAAGCTAACCGCCAGGCCACGGCGCCACCCCGACGAGACCCTCCGATGCCGCAGTATCCTCGACGCCAGGAAGGACAAGTCCAGGACGTCCGCCCGGAAGACCCTCGCCGAGGAAGACCGACGTGTGGCGAACGGCCGACCGACGTCCCCTCTGCTACCTTTGCGGGGAAGCCGACCACATCTACCGCGGCTCCCCCTACCGTCGACTTAGGCTGCATAGCTTCCACCCAAGCGACCCACGCCCACGCTACGGTGAGCGACCACAGGAGATTGAAGAGTATCTTCGACGACCTCAGTCTCCTCCACCTGTACCTCGCCGCGGGTCCCGGTCGCCGTCGCCAGGACGTCCAGCCTCTCCGATGCACCGACCTCGTCGTGAGAGCCTGTCGCCCATTTCTCGTCCGGAAGACTAAGTGCGGCAACACCTGGAGGTGGCGTTGACGAAGAAGACCTATGTAAAGAGCCTCCAAGAACGCCGGAGCGCTCGCACTCTTCCGACGTCGCGTATCGCAACGACGGTCCTGCAACGGTGTCCAACAACCTAAACGCTGTTATCGACGGCCACGACGGATCAGCACTCTTGGACACCAGAGCAGACTACTCAGTCTTGAGTGGGAGGCTCTCGCCGCCTTAGAAAAGTGACGACGACGTGGGATGGGCCGCAGATACGAACCGCTGGAGGACACCTCATCACGCCTGTCGGAAGGTGCACTGCCCGTGTCGAAATTCACGGCGAAACGTGTCCTGTGAAATTCGTCGTAATACAAGACTGCTCCAGAGACGTTATTCTCGGTATGGACTTCTTGTGCGAATACGGCGCCGTCATCGACCTGGGAGCAAACAGATTAACGCTACAAAAACCTGCCCTACCGCCGGAGGAACCCAGAGCGACGACACCCGCGGTCCGAGGTCTCGCCGATCATGTAAACCTGCCGCCACGATCGTCCGTTTTTGTACCCGTCAGGACCGATGAAGCTTCTTGCGTCGAAGCTCTGCTTGAGGGCAGCGTCCAGTTTCTTTTAGGAAGAGGAATCGGCGTCGCAAGATGAGTAACAAATCTTCAGGACGGGTGTACCATGATCCTCGTGACAAACTTTCGACAAGAGCAGCAACACCTTACGAAAGGTATCGCCGTGGGTCACATCGAGGAACTCCAGAACTCCGCCGAAAACGCCGCGATTACTGAAGGGTCCCCTCCACCTGAGCAAGACAGCACGTCGCCAGCGGAGCTCGACATTGACCCTAAGCCTCCAGGCCCAAAACGACGGCAGCTGATTAACAACCTCACCGAATACCTCGACTGCTTTGCGACGTTCTCGAAGGTGCGCCAAACTGCCGTTGCGAAGCACCGAATCGTTACCAAGGACGACGCGCGCCCTGTGCATCGATAGCCGTACAAAGTCTCCGTTAAAGAAAGGGAGGTGATCCAGGAGCAAGTCAAAGAGATGCTGAACGACGACATAATCCAGCCCTCAAGCAGTCCTTGGGCCTCTCCAGTCATACTGGTTAAGAAGAAGGACGGAACGCTTAGGTTCTTCGTGGACTACCGGCAGCTGAACGCGGTTACGAAGAAAGACGTCTACCCACTCCCCCGCATCGACGACAGATTAGACCGGCTGTGCCACTCTCGATACTTCTCATCGATGGACCTGAAGAGCGGCTACTGGCAGATCAAAGTCGACGAACGGGACCGACAGAAGACAGCTTTCGTCACGCCGGATGGACTGTACAAGTTCAAGGTGATGCCCTTCGGACTATGCACGGCGCCAGCAACTTTCCAGCGTGTCATGGACACCGTACTTGCAGGACTGAAGTGGCAGAGCTGTCTCGTCTACATCGTTGACGTCGTAGTGTTTTCCGGCGACTTCGACGGGCACTTGCGACGACTCCGAGCTGTTCTTCAAGCCATACGGACCACCGGTTTCACCCTCAAGCCGTCAAAGTGTCGGTTCGCCTATGACAAACTGAAGTTTCTAGGTCACGTGGTTAGTAACGAAGGCGTTCGCCCCGACCCAGAGAAGACTGGAGCCGTCGCGTCATTTCCCGCTCCGACAGACACGAAGGCCGTGCGAAGATTCCTTGGACGTTGTGCCTACTATTGTCGCTTCGTTCGGGATTTCGCAAGGATTTCCGCACCGCTCACAAACCTCACGAAGGACGCCGAGAGGTTCGAATGGGCCGAGGAACAGCAGCAGGCGTTCGACGAGCTGAAGCGACGACTCCAGACGCCTCCTGTTCTTGGACATTTCGATCAGGATGCGGACACCGAGATTCACACTGATGCAAGTAACGCAGGACTTGGCGCGGTACTAGTTCAAGTACAAGAAGGCACTGAGCGAATCATCGCCTACGCAAGTCGGACATTGTCCAATGCGGAGAGAAATTACTCCACGACTGAGAAAGAATGCCTTGCGGTCGTTTGGGCAATCACGAAGTTTTGTCCGTACTTGTACAGAAGCCCGTTCCGCGTAGTCACGGACCACCACTCGCTCCGCTGGTTTGCAAACCTCAAGGACCCGTCAGAACGCCTCGCTAGTTGGAGCCTCCGGCTACAAGAGTTCAACATGACTGTGGTTTACAATTCAGGACGCAAGCACTGCGACGCTGACTGTCTGTCCAGGGCCCCTGTCGAAACACCGTCCGGCAGCAGCGACGACGATAACGACGTGTGCTTCCGAGGGGCAGTGAACGCCGACAACATGAAACGACGTCAACGAGACGATCCGGAGCTGCGCGCCTTAATCGAGCACCTGGAAGGGCGCGGGAGTACCGTCCCCCGTGTTTTCTCACGAGCCCGACCTTCGCATTTCGACAAGGTGTACTCTACAAAGAGAACTTCGGGGACAACAACTCGCCGTGGCTGCTGGTAATCCCGACCGACCTGAGCAGATCTTTCAAGCATGTCACGACGACTCGACGTCCGGACACCTTGGATACAGCCGGACACTATTCGCGAAAAGTATTGCTGGCCCAAGCTTCCCAAAACCGTCCACCTCTACACCCGATCCTGCCACGAGTGCCAGCGACGCAAGAAACCGCCGACGAAGCCGGCAGGTCTCCTGCAGCCAATTCCTCCGCCAACTGCACCGTTCCAGCAGACCGGATGGATCTACTTGGTCCTTTTCCGCCGTCGATCCTGGGAAACCGTTGGATAATCGTCGCCACAGATTATCTCACGCGGTACACAGAAACGAAAGCCCTTCCTTCTGGGACTGCGGTTGAAGTCGCCAAGTTTTTCCTCGAGTCCATTGTCCTCCGGCACGGCGCTCCCGTAGTTCTGATTACAGATCGCGGAGCATCGTTCATGGCACAGCTGACCCAAGAAGTTCTCCGGCTCAGTCACACCAGCCATCGTCGTACCACTGCTTACCACCCGGCTGACGGAGCGACTCAATACAATAACCGACATGATCTCTATGTACGTCGACGTAGAGCACAAGACGTGGGACGAGGTGTTTCCCTACGTCACGTTCGCCTACATTACGGCGGTTCAAGAGACCACTGGATTCACACCTTTCCAGCTGGTACATGGTCGGAAGGTAACGACCATGCTGGACGCGATGCTGCCACATGAGCCGGCTGACAATAAGAGTGACGACGCCCAGGTGATTGCTCAACGGGCCGAAGAAGTCCGCCAGCTCGCCCGACTCCTGATTCAAGACCAGCAACGCGTCGACGCCGGCCGTTACAACCTTTGTCGCAGGGACGTCCAGTTCCAGCCCGGAGATAGGGTGTGGGTGTGGACGCCCATCCGTCGCCGCGGCCTCGGAGAGAAACAGCTGAAACAGTACTTTGGACCCTACAAAGTGCTTCGTCGACTCGGGGATCTGAACTACGAGGTGATGCCCGACGGAGCACGGACTTCACGCCGCCCTCCACGACCGGAAGTCGTCCACGGCGTGCGCCTCAAGCCGTAGTACGATCGATAGGACTGTGAATTGTGTTTTGTAATACGCTCGATAGGATTGTGCTGCACAAGTCTACGTTGTTGGCAATTATTTTTTTGTTTTGCTGTTTTTGTTTTCCGGCGCGTCGCATCGAGACGACGCGCTTTTAAAGGGGGGACTAATGCCACGCGCGTCGGCGAGTGACCGCGTGCGTGGCCGAGTGGTTACCGCGCTTGACTGTCGCGCGGAAAGTCTAGCTTCGATTCCAGTCAGTGGAATGTTCTCTTCTTTATTCTTTCAACACTGCGTTCTCGTGAGTGTGAGAACATTCTCGTCTGATCGAGTTCCGAATGTTCTAGTCGTCGAACCTTCTAGGCTGATTGTTCGAGAAGCCAACGCGCGTACATAAGGGGCTCCGCGTGGCGATCTGCGGTCAGTCTCGCCCCAGCATTCGACTCTGCTGTTACGCCGACCTCGACGCCCGCGACGCTCTTCTGTTTTCTTCAGTTTCCTTTTATTTTTGGGCACAAGTTCGCCCCATTAAACGTTTCAGTTTCTCCCAGTTAATGTTTGTTTCCTTGGCTTTTCCTTCGTGACAATTTGTCCGCACTATAAAATAGGTTTTTTATAAAAAAAAAGAACAAATATATTGCTCTTAGGAAAATTTACGTGAGCTGCGACACGCTTTCGTAAGTTGAAGTGCTGAAACTTTCTTAAACAAAAAAGAAGAAAAAAAGAAGATATTAGATGCTAAGTTTTACGCAATCTCAGGCACGCAAAGTAAAAAGACCGTAAGGGCGTCTCTGTGCTTGATTTCATACCAGGTCAATAACGCATGCAGGAAAACAACAGACAAATCTCCCTTTCCATTTGTTTTTATGTGTGGAGGGGGGTCAGGCAAAACAATAACAATGTCTTTGAGAACCGGGGCTTAACGTGAGATGGTGCGTGGATACCAGTGTTGCGGAATGGGCACCTCCATTCCATTCCAATTTCATTCCGGGAATTAGAGATTTCCATAATTCAATTCCTTTCAACTCCTAGGAATGGGGACATTGGGTACATTCCCACTCCTGGAATGGCTGAATCGTTCCATTGCATTCCTCTAATTCCTAAACGTAAAAATTGGCACTTGACAGCTACATTGTGTTGCAGGGTTAGGCAGAAATACTCAAAAATGTATTTGGAAATACAAATACTGGGATACATAAAAATAGTATACTCCGTCTCACCCTACGATGGACTAGGGCCTGAAGGCTGGCGGGCGGAGCACTACTTCAGAAAGGCTTGCATCCGCATTGCGAAAGAGTGCGCGAGAGAAATTCCAATGCGCTGAGTGCGAAGGGCACTAATCTTACGCGAATGATTCTCTGATGTGATAGCGCGCTATTTTATGTTGGTGAAGTAAAGGTACAGGGTATTTAGTTTGATAAACATTCATGCCATATTTCGTGAACATGTCGACTGTTCGGAGAAGTTGGACGGAGAGCAGGCAACACTGACGCAAAGTCGGTTCGCCTTAGCCATAACAACCCAATCCAATCCAACTTTTGTGTACGTAAAACGTACCCGGACCCGCACCTCCCTTTCGCACGCGGTCCGTACATACACTCACGTGTCGAACACTCGATCCGATTCATCTTCATTTCTTAATGGCTACCGCTTCTGATCTCGGGGCTGATCTCGGGGTCTCTTCGTCACGTCGCTTCCAGACGGTATTTAATCCCTTCAGTAGTCTCCAGTAGTAGCGAGCAGACGAAGCCGCCGCAAGGGCTCCGTAAGCAGACGAAAAAGTCGCCTCGACATGACGCGTCTTGGCGCACTGATACGTACGACGAAGCAAATATACCACGTGGTTTCTAACCGGCTCGTGATTGGACCCGGCGACCTGTAGCATTGGGTTTTAGTCCATCGTAGGATGAGACGGAGTATAGCTAAAATACTGATACTCAAATATATCTGTAGGAATGTATCGCGATACGTATCGGAAATACATTTTAAAAAGAGGCAAAAAGTTTTTGGAAATACAGATACGGGAATGCATATTAGGGAGGGCAGAAATACAAATACTGATGGTACAATACATTTTTCAAATTTCTTTGAGACGCCAACTGAGATGAAGCTTGAAGTGTGAAGTGGAAGTTTTTTTTTTACCCCAAAATAACTATCCCGCAGGCTTGGCACTTCGCCTTGAAGGTAGTGGTTTCGGACGGAAAGGAGCCTTCAATGGGTTCAAAAAAACGTTCCATCAAGGATTGCCCGCGGTCCCTTCCCTGGCATCCTCTCTGACGAGTGATGCGAAAAGACTTCGACCTCTAAATGCATTCCATCATAACATCACCACTCTCCTGTTCAACACTGATCACATGACGTCACGGTGGAATGAACCAGTATTCTTGTAGATGTAGGTGTTGGCTTGAACATGAAACTTTACCCACGCTGTTGTATGGAAGGACAATACGTACTTTCGTTTTAGGTGACCTCGTTGAAGATCGTGCAGGCAGTTGCATTTGGAATTTTCGAGAATAGTGGACCACCTGAAGCATCCTGGAGCACATGTCTTATCTTCTGTTATGGTTGAAAAATCGATACGGTGGCATCACTGTTGTGACGGTCCTTCCTGCCGAACCTCCGCCTCCAGCGCATGAATGGCAGTCCTCAAGTTTCGCCTAGCATCATGAAAAACAGAGACCTAGTGGATTGCGACTTGAGATGGCCGGCACAGGTGCGAGCTGTCCGAGAAACAGCGTGCTCGAGACGAGTCGCACGTGTACGAAGTCTGGGTCGGCACAGCGAGGCCAAGTCTAGCCTCCTTCCTGGTTATCGGATCACCAGAGTAGCGGGTCACGTTCACGTCGACTGATGAGGTACCCTTGAGCAGTGCAATACTACAGGCACAGACGCATTCGGATATGTGTTGAACTTCACTGCGTCAGTCATCCTACTATTTCAAGTCAACCACCGCCAGACTGGTGTTGCAACGGACTGTGACTTAGCTACTCGGCCACAGGCCAAGCAACACTTCCTTTGATTTCCTGTTTCTCGAGGCTCTAACTAACTATACTCCGTTTCACCTTACGTCCGAGCGCAGCGGATGTTACGAGCCATCGGAGACAAACCAAGCCATGTAGAGTGTCACGTGACCTTGAAGAGGAGGCCCAGTGACGCCCTGAGATCGTATCACGGGCTACGTCCACAGAACGGGATTGGCTGGGATAGCTCGTAGCGTCCGCTGCATCCGGACGTAAGGTGAAACGGAGTATAGTAGCGGGCATTGGATGCCACTAAACAATGACTCATGAAATCCCTACCTCGGGACCTCCGGTAGAAGATGCTCCGACTCAACTCCTGGCACGCTACCTGTTTCAAGTCCCGACTACGCAACATTTCTCAGAAGAAAAAAAATAATTCGAAAAATCGGAAGGAACCTTGCTCAGCATAGTAACAATGCATCAACATCTCCTTGACCCTAATGGCCTCAGAAATAAGAAAAAAAATAAAAAGGGGGAAAAAAGGCGTTCGGACTGGTATTTTGTTTTTCGGAAAAAGGGGGGGGGGTATTTCTCAAGAAATGTAACAAAATACATTTCATCCTGACTGTATCGCGATAAAAAGAAACATTCCAGATGTATTTGATACAGGAATAGAGATACTGGTGAAAAAAATGTATTGCAATACAGGAATACAGATACCAAATGTATTGCTGACATACGATACTGCCCAACCCTGTTGTGTTGCCGGCATAAGCCGCTGAAAGCTGACATTATCAAACGCATAGACAATTGCAGAAAAAAATGCTAAATGCCTCCAAAAAGCACTGTTTTTACTAAGCTCACGGGGATTGCCTGGGGTGACTCGTAGCGTCCGCAGCGGTCCATCGCAAGGTGAGACAAGGTATGCAGAGACTAAAGTCAAAGAAAATGAGCGGGAATCCGCTAGCTTGCTTGTAACTCTAACCCGCGTGAATGTAAAACATCTAACACAGAAAACAAGCATCGGAACGAAGACCAAGTAAAAGGCGGACTTACACGTAAAAATGCAGTATAAAAAAGCAAGCGTCAGAGCAAAGCGCAAGAGGAGAAGAGAGAAGTGAATCTCGCTTTGTTTTATTGCCGAAGCAAACCCAGATTTCGCACTTCAAAGGAGTGCGCGCGAATGAACGTGGAAGGCAGCAGGGTTGGCCACCTGCTAAACAACGCTCCTCGAACTATAAAGAAAACAATAACTGATCATCTTTCTGCGGCGGCGAGCGAGTCAACGAGTTATCAGAGCTCTGCGAGTTATGAGTCGCCCTCTCGCTCCCAGATCTCAGTCTTTGCGCGCTAGTGCTTTCTGTATGCCGTCGCAAATACAAAAAAGTAAGACAAGAAGGACGATGAAGAGCCGTGCATGGCGGCTTCTTTTATTTTCCGCATCCTTCGTTTCTTTTGTTTGGTGCTTGGTGTCTTGTTTCGCTCTCGTGTAACACCAGTGAAGCCCGTCGCCAGCTCATCCGTGAAAGGCGCCACTGCCACCACTCCCCCCTCTGCTCTTTGCTTTGACGCGTGCTTTTTGTATTCATTTCATTTCTGAACTACTGACTCGCTGACTGGCTCGGTATTAGCGATGTGCGCGACCAAAAGCGTCACTGCGGTCAGCTTTCCACGATTGGCCAAACCATGGGCATATGAGCATTGTCAGATTGTCAAGTTTGACGGTGTAAGTTTCGGATTGCAATGGCTCCTAGCTTCCACTGTGCTTTTTAAACACACCACCGAACTCGTCGTCGCACCTGATGGTAAGTAGCCAGGATAACAACTGGTGACGTCACGGCGAGGCAAATCCCAGCCGTGACGTCACGGATGGAAACCATAAGAGGGCGCCACCAAAACATCTCGGCGCTAATAGCTAAAAAAAATATATATATATATATATATATATATATATATATATATATTTATATATATATATCGATCGAACGTCCTCGATATTTTATTTTTCTGGCTCGGGAATCCCCAAAACAATGAAGTTATTTTTTCTAGATCTATCCTCCATATTCACCAGTGCTTTTTGCTGAAGTTTTACAGTTTCTTGTAGTTCCTTTACCGTAGTAACCAAGTTACCAATGTTTTCTTCACTTTTTGTACCTTACCCAATTTGGTTTCTATTCCATGATTCTTTTGTTCATCCCATCAAAACTTACCAGGAGTTTTGTTTGGTTAGCTTTAATGTCTTTCACGTCATCGCTCATTTGCTTTTGGCTGTCAAGTAGTTCTTTCATCATTTGTTCGAGATCTGTGGGGCCGGGGTTCGTCTCCACATCCCCCAAAGCATTAGCAACATCCATTTTTGAAAATAGTACAAAATACAAGACACTTTGGGGCACAGCAGCAGGAATAGAAACATGTTGTCGCTTCAATAGCAGCTACTATAGTCTCTGCTACTAACCTGCTCGATGAGAAACAAGAGCGGAATTTCAGTCGACTTGCTCCCAGCGTGGCTGCTGTGCGCACTGAAGGACGGTGTTGCTGGATCCAGGTTTATGCCGCGGCTGAGGAATCCCATTGTGCCAAGCTCCCGATCTTGCCATTGGTTAAGTCGAACGGTAAGCCATGACGTGAATCCTTGCCTGTCGTGGCTCGTGACGAAGCTTGTTGAAGTCCCGGTGTTGGCTTCGCCTGAGATTGCTGACGAGCTCAAGCCAAATGCGTGCGTCAGCAATACCTGCTTGATGAGAAACAAGAGCGGCATTTCAGTCGACTTGCTCCGAGCGTGGCTGCTGTGAAACACCGAGGGACGGTGTTTCTAGATCCAGCTCTATGCCGCGGCTGAGGAGTCCCATGGTGCCAAATTATGTGTGTATGTGTGTATGTTTGTGTGGAGCAACTTTAAATTTGCAAAGGAAGCACGGACTATGCATCGCTTCCAAAGTGAATTGCCGCCACTCAACCTCTGAATATGCCTTCAACGTTACTTTGCCGCGAAAATCTGTTCGTGTCTGGCGATGTACCTTCTTTCGGGTTCTGTTAGCGGAAGACGTGAAGGTGCTTTTTTGTTACAATTGTTTCTGCGAAAGGCGCTCATAGCAGGCAAACCACTTGCTACGCTCGTGTTAGAACTCGACGATCGTTTACTAACAACGTAATGGCTCGTGTCGGGAAAGCCAAATTATACCTTGTTTTCGTATTCATGGTGACCACACTTGACCCCCAGGTGGTTTCGAATTAATGCAATCAAATATTCACTAAAATCGTAGAAGGCGAATCAAGATTTGGAAGCCGGTTCTCCAGTTCCCAGGGTTTTCAAATAATACACTCTGTTGTGGTGTCGGGCCAGATATACAATATTTGTTTGCCCTAAAATAAGAAAAAATGCTTCCAAAGTATTTAAGAAATACGCAAAAAAAATCAATTTCCTAATGAACGAATGACTTTGCAAAGACGTCGCTTGTGGGTTTGATGGAGAGTCAGGTCTGTCTTGCACTATGGGGAGGATACCTTCATGTAACGTTGAATAACGGCTTTGACTGAAATGCACATATTTATGTGGGAAAGTACAAAAGATATTCATGAACATCATCGTTTGTTTATATCACATGTTTACTTGAAAATTATTTTTAACATGACTTAATACAGCTTGTTCGACCGTTTCTTTAATGCGATGCACACACAATAAATAGTTAGGTATACTTATACACATCAAAACTAATTAGCTTGATTAGAAGACGTTTACCAAATATTCATCTATATTTTGGACTGTTTTTATTACCATGTTAAATATCTTCACAATTGGTACTCATGTGACAAATAATCTAGACAAAAATATTATACTTCAGAATTCTCCACCAGATGAAGCAGGGCAAGCGTCAGCTTTGAACGCCGTTATTTTTGTTTTTATATATTTGAAGCGCGGAGTGCAACTGGGTGCCGCCCACTCCATGAGGTCTGCAGTGTAGCGCCCCCGGCCACCACTCTTTCTTCGTGGTTCTGGCGAGTTCCTCTGGTCCGCGCCGCGCTTCTTCACTCTAAAAAAGCCCGTGTGTCTACTTTCCCGCGCAGCACTCGGACAGCCAATCACAGCAACTTACGCAGGCAGCTCAGCGAATGACCATGACGAAACCTATGTTTAGTTTAAAGAACGCAGTCTGAGTTGTGACATTAAGCAATGCAAAACGTCACGCTTGCATTGCTTAATGTCACAAGTCAGACTGCATTTTTGGTCTAAACATATGTTTCGGCATCGTCATTCGCTGAGCTGCCTCCGTAGGTTGCGGTGATTGGCTCTCCGAGTGTTGAGCAAGAATTTAGACGCACGGGCTTTTGTTTTGAGTTTTGCGCAGAGTCGGCTGAAGGGATGGGGTATCATGTGTAGAGAAATTCAAAGACAGCAGAGAAGCGCGGTCGTTCGCTTTTCCGGATTCCTTCGAAAACGTTGAGATTTCTTCAGTTTAGACTGCAGTCTGGACCCAAGACGACTCCCTCGTTTGTTAATCCACCTTCTTGCGCCTTAACTTGTACTCCATTCAGCCTTAAAGTGATCATGAAATGAATTTTCAGCTGGGATAAATTAGGGTTTTACTAATCGCATATCGTTTAGTGTGCGAAAATAAATGTAGTTCACGAGCGTATACGCTCGTGAACTAGGAAACGCAGGCTTTATGGTTGCTATAGAGAACATAAGGACTGCTTTTTGGTACGAAAATGTGGAAAGAGAGCGGGCTATTTCGTACCTTTTCTCCTTCGAGAGTTTCTCGCATTTTCACGGTGTTGCATCCGCGATGCCCAAATACGTCAGCCGAACCCAGCTCACACATTCGACATGAGCACTGCATAACTGGAACGTATGCGATCGTGAACAATCAATTCGTCGACGAATATTTGAATTTGAATTCGTGGCCAATGATTACCGTGACGTCACTTATCATCACTTGAGAATGATAATTAGTTGCATGGTGTACTTAAAAGGCACGGTGGAAGCTTGGAGTCATCGCCTTCGGTGCCCAAGCACGTGACAACCACGTGATTTCTCATTTTGTTTTTTAGTAGAGGATTATAGCTACGGAGGAAAAGTTGAAAAACCATTCCATGGTCCGTTTAAGCTGAGACTGCAGCCAAAGGCAAAAGCGGGAGCTAGCCCGCGCTCCTGCACTGTTAGCAAGTCCCGTGTATTTGGCGAATATTTGGGGTAAAAAACACGCTATTTACACAAACTACCATAAATGTACACGTTGAGTAACGGCTAACTCGTTCACAAATCATGCGAGGTTGTAAAAAACGTGTTTTGGTTCGGTCATACACCCACAACCGTGTAGCGGACCTCGAAAACACGCATCACCCCCGGCGACGACCGCAGCATTGCCAGCTATCGAAGCACCGGAATGCTTGGGGACACACTTGGAAAGGACCGCTGAGACGAATGCCGCGGAAAAAGACATGTCTCGGAGACAGATATGCACCAAAAGCAATTGCGCCATGTCTCAGGACGTTGGCGAAACCCGCGCTTACCGTGCTCGTTGCCATTTTCTGGTCGATGGCAATGCGGCTTCCCTCATGTCGCCCATGATTGTATTTGGTTTAGGGGTCTTGATAATAGTTTCTTACACACCACAAATAAAGTTATGGGTCTAATTATTCGTTTTAAACAGTTAACGTGGATATAAAAAGCGTGTCCTCGATCTGAACACGTGACATCGCAGTTGGTTTCGTTTTGGCTTCAACCTTCAACTGCAAGCGATCTGGCCACTGCGCAAGCGCAACGCCGATGTACGCTGGAACCTAGAGCCGGTTTGCTTTCGTTGTTTTTGTTTGACCGGAGAAAATCTGGCATCAACACATGGCGCCGCTATTGTTTTGGTTTGACAGGACGCGAGAAGCTTCGCATAGAGCTTCGCAGTTCGCGAGCACATAGCGAAGACATGACCGGAGAAGTGCCCCTGTGATGTTCCCGGAAGACGGAAAGTATCATTCGTAATCGTCGTGTGTGCTTTGAAAGCGAAGGGACTCACAGGGTCCACGAGTGCGCAATCACAAGCCAAGGTTCACGACAGCGCTGCGTTGACTTCGGCGATATCGTTCTGTTTGGGGCAACACGGCGATGCGAGAAAGTGCCGAAACGTTCGTGGTGTGTGGTGTGGTGCCCACGCTAACACGGACCTCAAATTGGTTCTTGTGGATTAGAGGTTCAACGGGTTCAGTCCCGTCGTCGTCAGCTGATCCGGTCCAGCTGGTCCGGGAGGACGTAGCGAGCGTTTTTAAAAGGAAATCTTCCTTCGTTCCGTTTCAAAATGTGGAAGATTCCCGACGCATACCGTGAGTAAAAAGCTCCGGGCGTTTTCAACAAAATTATGTCGTTTTAATTGAACAATTGGCTTCAGATTGTTGTCCTTAATCTGCCGTTTTTATGCTTCGTGTTGTTGGACTGCATTTGCACAGCGACGTGTTTGCACAGCGACGCACACCGCTCGAGTAGATGATTCGGTCCTGCAAACGACCGGTTATACAGAATTTCAGGGAAACTTAAGTCACCACCGACATTTTTTCTGTACATCTCGTGTGACTCGTGTGAGTTTGTTGCGCTCATCATGCGGTGTGAATAAAGTAGGGCAAGATTTCCTACCTGCCTACAGACGCATGAACTGAGACCAATTTTTACGTAGTTAACATAGTGCTTTTTCTTTACTTTGGGAAGAGGCGTTGGTGCATTTATTATGGTACAATCTTTGAGAGTTGAGAAATTGGGAAAGGGAGCAAGCTTTCCCGACTTTGTCTCTTTTCTCTCTGGCACTGCCCCTAGTTTCAAGTTTCAGTTTCAGTAGACATACCTAGTAGCAGGTACAAACTGCTCTAAAGCAGGTGAAAGACTGGGAAGTCAGGACGGTGCAGACTCCGTGTTTTGCGCTTTTCGCAATTGACTGGGTAAATGCTTTTGCGAGGTATGCGGAATAGCAAACGATTTTGTTATGCCCGTCTTTTGCGTCTGCAGCAAAACGAATAAGATGATCTACAAAGGCACAATCACAAGCCAAGATTTACGGTAACAGTGCGTTCGCTTCGGTGGTCCGTGTAGATGTATTATACCCTGCTTTCTGCAACACCGTGTCATGACGAAGAGCTGGAACGGTCACGGTTTGTGCTGGGCTACCGGTTGACAGAAACCCGCATCGCCCGCATCGGCACCGAGTGCACTTGGGCTGTTGATGCTCAAGCCTTTCATCCGCGGCTTGTCGCCAGCTGATCCTGCTGCTCGACGGTGAGGATGCGGCGAGAGTGACCTCTGAAGTAATTGTAAATCCTCGTTCATCCAGTTATCCGGTGTCAAAGTGTGGAAGATGTCCGACGTGTGCTGAGGGCGGGAACTACGAGCGGTTTGCCTTGCTTTTATAACCGAGACCAGAGCAGCGAGATAACTGCCTTACGTAGTCCAAAATGACGGAAGCAATAAGTTTCAACAGGTCGAGCACGTCACCACGGATGTAGGCGAGACGGTGCACACTGTTTAAACGCTTGCAGTATCCTCGAGTGCTACCAGAAAAATGACAACAGAGAAGGGGCTCGCGATTCAGCATAATGCAGTGCCACGGACCCGTGAATTTTCAATGTTCGGGGTAATGGCGGTGTAAAAAACAAAATAAAAAAACGCATCAGCGCCAAATTAGTGATCACGAATAACACCGGTCACAAACTCCCAAGCCCTACCGCTCCACTCGACACCGACACGACATACGACAACAAACTGCATCAAAACGCCCCAAAATTGAAGGCTTCTGCTCCCATACGCGTACTACAACTAGCGGAAAAGAAAGTGTTGGGCGGATGTCCTTCACAAATACTTATATAAAAAATGCTTTGCACAAGGATATTTTCCATTGATTATTGAATACATAATGATAAAATCCTAATAATTTGTTTTTCTATCTGATTTAAGCTAGTCGAACTGCTTATAACACTGGTCGAGCATGAAATTAACAAAAATTTTATCTTTTTCATGGCCGGTTTAAGATTTATTGTTTATACATCGTTGTTTTTCGCAACGGATTAGTTTTACAGATTTTGCCTCCATACTTTTTAAATGCAAGAAGTTCTTACATACGGCTGTCCATTGTGCCGTGTTTTGTGTCTTCTTCTATTAATCTGTGATGGTCAGCGACCAAAGAGCTCACCCGCACATGTCAAGCTTATATACGCCGCGGGGAAAAAAGGATGTTAGTAGGAAGTGTTGTGTTTGTGTATGTTTCGGTGCTGTGTCCTACGTGGTACTCGTGTTGTCTGTGATGTATGTAGGGTTGCTGTATACTTGTGATAGTTCTCAGCGTAGTAACAAACTCCTAATTGTTGTTTTTTTTCACTGGCTGTAAGAAATCTCACTAGGTGGCGCAAGTTACCGCCCTACTTCAAATAGTTTGCTCGAGCTGTTTATCCATGTAAGTTCAGTATTCGTTTTTTTGTCTAGCGGTTTCGTGTTCCGTCGTAGCTGCCGACGCCGCCGACCGCCGACGACGCACGTACGTACCTTTGCACGTAGCTACGTCCGCCGCTTGGAGACTGTTTACTCTGTATAAAAGACATCGAACGAGAACAAACGCGTCCTGTGTGCTTTCAATTCGGCTGAAAGGCGCGCGGCTCGCTGGGCTCGTCTCTCGCCTGTTCTCGGCTGCTGGCCGCCATGTTTCATAAAAATGGACCGTGTTTCTCGGAAAGTAGACACGGTGTAGCGTGTTAAGTTTACACGGCACCTCGTGCGTAGGCGAATAACACACATGGCTGCGTGTAAAACGAACACGTTTCGACGTGTCCGCTATGGGACAATGGTTTACACGTCTGGGTGTGTTATTTTTGCTAACAGTGTGTCTTTGAGACGTGCCATAGCCTCCTCTATACTCACAAAGCCAGGCAGTTCGACGACGAGCCATAGTTCCCGGTCGCAGATTTGGAGCGCGAGGATCTGGTAGCACTGATCATCAAAGACCCATTTCTCGGGGAACCTGGACGTCAGCGCACAGCTTTATTCGCGGCGAGGACCCGAAGCACACTTTCCGGTCCTCACATCTCGCCACGGTGTCTCGCGGCAGCGGCGAGAAGCTGCGCTTCGGCGTCTCGCCGCAGCGGGGCGCCAGTCACGTGGCTCTCCTCTCAACCGTTGTCTGTCGCTCCACCTTTTCCATTTCAGCGGCCGCTTCTCGTATCGATCTGTCAGGCTTCGTCAGTATGTAGGAGGCTATGGACGTGCATTTCTTGCCCGAGCGCTTGTTCTGTAGTAGAACGTTTTAAAGCAGCGACGTCGTGCACTCGTGATAGTGGCATTGGCTGCAGCCGCAGCTTAAAGGATATTCACACGAGGGATGCGTCTCGGGGAGGGATCACTGCAACCAGCGGGACTCCCTCCCTGACACAAGCATTCACACAAACGGTGGGGATCGGAGAGGGATGTCAGTGTTATCAGACGCATTTGGAGGCCACACTCTCAGAAACAAGGTTCGGTGCGCGCTGGCAAAAGTAAAAAAAAAATGGAGACGTATATGAAACGACGATACGCGAATATGGCAGCAGCGATGTTAGATGCAGAAGACGACAAATTGCTTCCTGCTTACGGAAGGGCACGGCTTCATAGTCAGTTGCACGCCGTGAGGGAGGCATTGGGCGCGTTAAGTTCGGGCTCTTTTAGTCCTTCCTCCACGCTCCAAGTTTCATTCTCCGTGCGCAGCAACTAAACGGAACGTAGCGTCCAAGAGCGCGACACACCGAAACTATCGACGAGCCGCGTGAGCCACTTCCGACCACACGGCTATGACGAACACGTCATCTCGTGGATCTCGTGGATACGGGTGGCAGAAGCCGAAATTATTTCGAAGATAAATTAATTAAAGCCTCTTGGGAGTGGCAGAGTGTAAATTTAAAAAAAAATAAAGACGGCAAGATAATGAAGGTTCTATGAATGTTTTAATATTCGTGAAAGGTTTGACGACTCGTTTCGAGTACATATGCAGAAATTTACCTTGACCGATCTCTTTATTGATCATGCATGCTCTTCAGGTTTAAATATAAGACATTCTTGAACCCGAATGTAAATGCAGATGTTCCATGTTTCGTCTTGCAGCGCTATATGGATCCCGTCGATTTGCTACGCCGATACCGGCACACCGCCATTCAAGGATAGCACGTCAATTCGTTTTGAGGTTAGTTGCATGAAAAAAACATTTTCCGCAACGCTAATTGATGCTTCGGCTTTACAATCGAAGTATGTTTACTCACTGGGGTTATGCTGAGATATCTAAAAAGATCAGCGGCTCGACTGTCTTCTCATAACGCCAATGTTTCTGTCGCTGAGTTATCGACACGCTACCGTTCGATAGAGCAATTCGTTTTCAAGCCAGATGCCCGAACAAACCGTCTCCGGAACGCTAATCGCTGTCTTGGATTTCAAATCAGTTCGATTTACGTGCTGGAGTAAGCACTACTCAACTGAAAAGGGGCAGCGGTCTGGGAGCGCCCTTCGTCTCGACAACCCTTTTTGTCAGCGCAGCCGTCTTGTTTGTGGACGTGACGTCACGGAGAGCGAGGAAGACACTCGCGAACAGTGAAATACTAGGTTCACGAAGAGCGTGCTCAAGTGTCAGTCTCCGGCGGCGCTCTTGCTCGTTTAGTGAAAGGAGCCTTAAACTTTTGCGCTCCGGAGCACGGACTTAACGCACCTATTGATGAATATCGAAGACACTTTCGGGTGCCTCGGACGACATGCGGAATAGCGGTAGACACAACAAGACAGGCGATCCCGATGCCACCACCGGCATCTCGCGGAGAAAAAATCTGCAAAGTTGCCAGACACACGAACAAACTACCGGCAATTACAAAGAGATCCCAGGGCGTAGCAAAAAGAGTTTGCCTCCCCCTCCCCGGAATGTCCACATCAGCGCGGCTCCGCGCAAAAGCGTGGCGTTGTTTTCACGAAATGCGCATCCCGAGGAGTAAGGAGAGGGATTTCTCTCCCGTATGAATGCCCCTTTCATGGTGAGCGGGGTAGAGTCAGTGCAACACTTGGTGGCGGTATCACTAAATATATTCTAGCCCGAATATCTGGACTCTTCGTGAGGGTATCCCAAACAAACTTACGTTCATTGCAGATTGCCTGGCCTGTCAAATTTAAAAAAAGTGCCTTTTCTTTCGTTCTTTTTACGACCTCAATATAATGGAAGTAAATAGTTCCCACTAGTTTGAAATAATTAAGAGGTCGTCTTGAATCTCTAGCGTCTCAACCTTATATGTATAGGGCTGTGTAATTGATGAATTAACCGACCCCTTTTATGATTAACGTTTTAATTGCGACAGTTTTAACCAATTAGTCGGCTGGTTTAGTTGATTGAAAAAATCGCAGAAAAAGAAAATAGCCGAACGTAATTGGGCGCAAGTGAGCTTGTGTTTACTAAACATTGTAAAGCAATCCGAGACGTTCACCTTCCCTTCTCTCGGTGTCAAAGGAAAAGGCCTGCCTTATAATATGAAGTTTATATTTCAGTGTAGGAGAAAGCACTGTCGTGTTGCCCGGTAAAGCACTTTAGCTTTTCATTTGGCTGCCAACAAAGGCAATTGTAATGTTAAACGAATCTGGAATATTCTACTTCTAAAATAATTTGCTTGAGTCTTTTTTTATTTTTTTATTGGTGCAGTGTCATGGTTGAATAGAGGCGGTATATTCGCCATTGTTGATAATGCAAAAATAAACAAAAGTGTGCATTTTTAGTTGTGTTGGTGGTTTTTTACGCCACCAAACAATCGATTTAAGGATAATGATTATCAGGGTAAAACTTTTTATCTACACGCAGCTTTAATATTACAGTCATCTCGTTCATAACTTTTCTCCCGTGTTATTTATTTATATTTATCGTGGGTTATGCTATCCTTGAGCAGTCGCAAGTTGCAGGCGCCAACCACTCCACTCTACCATTGTGACGACCACTGGTTTGGGCGGTGTTCCCTGCGGTGATCTTTTTTTATTATTATTTCTCTTACGGAGGAGAGGAATGGGCAGTGCCGGTGAATATCAGCAGAGGCAAATGAATTTGACGCCTGACAACTGGCCTCCTTCATGGAGTCCAAAGAATATGTATACCTAAATATAATATTTTAACCTAATCTAAAACATGTGGATAACATCAGGTAACGCCAAGCTGCAATACAAAAAAAAAAATCCCATCATACTCGACAGAATATTTTATTAAAACGAAGAAAGAATAAAACGCCAAACATTACACAATTTGTCATTAACGCAAACAAAATGAGACAATCAGGTGGCCTTCTGCTATCGAGTGAAGCCCTCGACAAAAACATAGAAAATGATCACACAGAGTGTACGCTGCTATTGACAGCGGCAACGGTTGTGTTGGTGACAGATGTCCATTAGGAGATTTGCTTTTACTTGATGCACTTTGGTATATTTGGCTTTGTTAGCCTTGCCTCAAAGGAGCGGTTAAACGATTTTTGTACTTTGCGCAAATACCGCTCAGAATGAATCTCACCCGTTTATAACCTCTGAAACACGCTTTAGTTTATTCTTCGCACAATATGGCAGTCACAGGAAAAATGAAAGGAAAACGAGAAGCGTTCACCCCCTCAACTCGCAGTCAGAAACAAGCGGCCACGTGATTTGAAGCCGATTATATGCCACCGACGTTCATCATATATGCCACGCGCTGGGGTCGGTGAACTTTCCGACATCGGAAGGGTTTGGCTGTTGTCGTCATGGCAGCGATTGGACACGAGCCACTAACCGAATGCTTGTCGAGCAATTGAGTATCACGAGCCAAAATCTAGTGCTCACGCAATGCTCGGGTCCAATCTATGAGCCGCATTTGAACACAGTCACTAAGGGGACCATTCCAAAAACTGCGACCTCCGACCTATGTCATCGTGTTCTGAGCAGATATTCAAAGACAATGTCTGCTTTTATCATTGAAATTACCACACAACTAGGTTTTTTGGTCAATGGCCTTGTGTGCCACGATACATGGGTCCCGATCGTGCCTGTAAGCCCCTGTAAAGTTAAAAATTTTCCAAATGAATATCTTTGCGCCGCCTTATTAAGGGTTTGTGCAACGATATTCAATTGAAATGTATACTCACATTCAACGCCACTGACCGAGAAACTCCTTCCTGAAGGTGCAATTTTAAGAAAAAGATTGAGTGTTTTCTTTCAAACTCTCCTTCACAAAACCTGATGAGACGGAGGTCGCAGAATTAGCATAGTCGCCGAGGGACAATATTTGAATGCGGCTCATAGTTTGGAGGCGCGCTTTGTATGTGCTCTTCATCTGGGCTTCTGATATTCAAAATACGTTTTACGCTTCATTTTGTTCTCAGCCACGTGGGTTTCGTATCCGGTAGGAGGACAAGAAACGAACTTGTCAACCTGGAATGAGCGAAAAAATAAAGGTGAGGCAAAGCAAGAATGTATGACAATCACACGATCTTCGTGATCCAGTTGCAGCGTTGTGGAGAGATCAAAGCATTGTTTTAACGCATACCAGAAGTTACGACATTTAAGATGGCGGCGCCTTCATACAAAATGTGTATAGCTCGTAAAGCACTCGCTGCCATGAGGGCAATGCTATACATTTTCCAAAATTCGGTCTTGCCACTTTGATCACTATCGTCATCTTTGGAACGGCACCTGTGCCGTACCAATGGTGGCCTTCTAGTAGCTGATGAAGGAAGACGTTGAAGCTTGTCCGAGGCTTATAATGCGAGGGATCGGGGGTTAGTACAATGCGAAGTAGGAATAGAACACAATAGCTATGTAAGCGTTCATTTCTAATTCAGATTCATTAAATCTGTGTGCGGCACACAATCGGTTAAAGCCTTTTGGTGTATATAATTTTATTGAGGCGTCTGTGTGTGTTGGAGCTTTGTTCTCACTGCAGGTTCTTCGTCACCAACGAACTGAAAGTGATCGAAAAATAACTGTACATTGAAAAATTCCTCGCCTGCCGGTGACTTGCGAAAGTGGCGGTGCCCGATAAAATGCCAGTTCATTACCGTCATTGGTATAGCAAAACCTAAACTGCTATACGAGCCACCAGATGGCACTACATTTCGGAAAGGGTCTATAGCCGAACCCTAATGCATGAAACTCAGCGCGTGTCCTGTGCTTTGCCAAGCCAAGTGCGTTGCTGTGGTAAACATCGGTTACATATAATCTGTTCTAGATCACGTGGCATATTGTTCTGGCTGAGTGTTGAGGGCGTGAACGCTGCTCGTTTTCGTTGTCCTTTTGTTTTTTTCGCAATTATACCACTGCGTGTGGGGAAGACCTCAAGGGCTTGATGCCGTCTGATGTCTTCGGCGCGGCCGCCAGCGGTGGTCGGCGCTAGCCACCGGCGCGCCAAAGATGCACCTCTCTAATGACCGCCGCTGTCACTCCCAGGCTCCGGGACTCCAGGTGCTGCTGCGCAAGTGCAACAAGCCAGGCGAGAGCGCGCGGAGCATTCTGGTCGGGCTAGCCTGGCGCAAAATAGAGCAAGACCTATTTCGCGCCGGCGCCACCGAAGCTCTCTCTCCGGCCGCCGCCGGTTGTAATGGCTACGCCGAGGTGCCCGACGGTAGAGTGCCGGCTCTTAGGCAAAGCGACGTAACCATTGTTTGCGTACGCGAGCGCTCGCGTTACGTCAGACTATATCAAACACTTTATATAGTTAGAGAGAGAAAGGATTGAGCGAGCGCCGCTCAGTGCCGCGCCGTTTCAAAGCTGTTTCTTTTTTTTTTTTTAATTAGCAAACAATTGCTTCAATTTTTTCTTCTTTTTGCCGGATTTGAGTTTTGAGCAACAAGAACATAATATGCTGGGTGCTTCATATTACTTCGAACAATTTTGTTTTAAGAAAAATGGGTTAGAGTTTTACGGGTGCCGTCTTCGTCGTATATTTGTCAGGATCAATGGACATTAATTAGTTGGTAAGGAAACCGTCACGGACAGAAAGCTTATAGCGCAAATCTGATCGTTAACTTTTTAATTAATGGTTTTGATGATTATTGAGGGTTTTATGGCGCAAAATGCAACTTAGGCCAAAGTTCGCCAAACTAGGTTATGTATTATATTATTTTAGTATGGCGGGACCTAGCAGATTGTGAGGTATTAGATATCGTGTAAAAGACCAGTGCTGGAAATAAAACAAAGTACACGATCAAATGAGATGAGCCTTTGATCTCCCAGTTTAATACCAGGGTGAAAGGCATGCGATATCTAAAACTCGTGAAGATGATGTCGTCGTTTTTCCTTGACACCAGAGCAAACCCCTATAATGTGTCGCATGGCAATACATCTCAGCAGTCTGCACAGCGCGGTGGATCTTTAAACGTTCCAATGCATGAAGCTAAGATGGCACTGGAGCTCTGTTACGACTGCCACGCCTGACCCTGATATGTTTACTCTTTTACAGCTCCCACTGCCTTCCCTTTTCTTCGGCTGCTTTTCGCCTTTAGACGCCGTCAACAATATACCGCGGAACGCTGTGCAAACATCTTATCTCCGCCACGTCATCCACAGGTGCCGTTTCTACCACCATCAGTCCTGTCAAGGCCTCTGCCATACCGCACTGTCACACATTCTGGAGCGGATGAATCGTCACCAGGCTGCGCTAGGACCAGGCTATACAACTATAACTTCTGTTGCGGGGACACCAGTGGGTACGGTAGCATTGTTACGACTAAAGTCCCTGGGTAAGTGCTTCCTACAAGTAGCAACATTCTTTGAAGCGCCGACTGCGTGACGGTGCAGGGTTTAGGAAACGCACAGCAGAGGTTTGAACTGAACGCCGCCATTTTGTTCGAGCAGAATGTGCTTTGTCATTTGTGTTGCTTATCTTTGTTTGTAAAAGAAGTATCAACGGTCTTTATTTACGACTGCCACGCCTGACCCTGCCATGTTTATTTTTTTTACATGTGTGTCAATGCGATTCCTTGCATTTTAATGAATATAACAACCTGTGTTCTGTAGTTCTACTATGCCCCAGGGTGCTATACTGTAGAACAAGTGCTTCAACTATTGTTGTTCATGCCTTGTTACTATACTATCGGGTGACGAGTCAAATCCAGACACCGATAAGGAACCTCAACTAGAGAACTTACTAATCCTTTCACAAATCTCGATGCTAATTAGTTCAAACATGAGAAAGGTCAGAAAGCAATCAAGTCCGCTATTAAATATCTCCTTGAAAAAAAAATCCACTCCAGAAAGCTGGTTCTGTGTCATGAACCAGAAAATTGTAGAGATTGAAACTGAGCTTCAATAACTTTCCGAGACAAATGCCGAAATGTGTAGCATCCGAAATTCGCTCGTGGAACAGGTCATAGTGACTGCATCATTGCTGTCTCGAGGTGACGATTTAGAAAACCGTTCCTGTCGTTGTAATTTTCTGTTTCGTGGCATTCCCATCGTACCTGCTGAATCATTGTCATCATCGGAACTAAAAGTGCTTAATTTCACAGAAGTGTGTTGATATTGCCGCTCACAGGACCGAACAAGCAACGCCCGGGCACGAAATTCTAGAAGATTGGCGTTTATTCTTACTCAGGGCGCAACTTCTAGCATTTCGCATTCGTTTCTTGTTCTCGAAAGTGCCTGTTCATTCTCACCCCGAACGCTATATGCTCGAACCTTCTAGGCAGACTTTTCGCAATGCTGACGCAGACTAGATAAGGAGCTGCCCGTGACCTTGTCGAGTCAGTCTCGCTCTCGCTTACCTTTACGCCGCCGAATCGCCGTCGGTTTTCTGCTCTCTTGACGCTCGTTCTTTAATGGACCTTTTCCGAGAAGCGTCCTGCGCACGCGCGAGCGCCCGATGCCAAGCGGCGGAAGTCGGCACGAAAAATCGAGGAAATTCGGAAGGAGGCTGTGGGATCAGCGGGTAGAAAAGGTATGTGCAGCATATATACAATTGTGTTACACAAAAAAAGAAAGTGGACGGAAAGAAAAACACGACGTTTGGGTTGACGCCACGGATGTCCCTCCTTAAAGTAGCTCCCATTATCGATTGGTAGCGCAGGTAGGTCACTTCCTCGATTTTTAGTTCGTGCAGCCACCGCCTGGTGCCGTCGGTGTGTGGAAAATGTCCATTTGTTAGGCACAAGTTCGCCCATTAAACCTTTTATTTTCAGTTCAATACTTATCGTCTCGTCGCATTTGTCCATGACAATATCACCTTTGCAAGTTCTGGTATTGAGCGAGCAATAGACAAGGTACGTTTCAAGAGCGAAAAAAATATCTATTGTAACTTTTTTTCTTCTCGCGAAACTAAAAAAAAAAAAAGACATTTACTCCAGTGTAGCTTTCGTCTCTAGGGAAGTTTGTTTTCAATATCTGAAGACTTCTATATGAAAATACCCATATTTGCGTGCCATAACCTCGTCCCTTTTGCCAAACAGCAATCATTGCCTTTTAAGCTTCGGCTAGGCAAGCTTCACATCGGCCTGAAGACATTCATATATGGTTGTCTATAAGAGGCAGTAAAAGAGCTCGGGAAATAGTGGGACTTGGGGGTGATCTAACTGATAAAACCGGATAGCAGAGCATGATTAGTGTCTGATATGCAAATACACGTAGCGTCTTGCCCAAGCGTGACGATTTGTCATCATTGATTTCTTCATGTAACGTTAATTTTGTTCTGCTGTCGGAAACATTGCTTCATTCTGATATTGATGATAGCGAAATAATTCCGGATTATTCACATTTTTATATTTATCGGTGTGGCAGAACGGACCGCAGAAGCGGCGGTGTTCTTATCGCCGTTAACACCGGTATTTTCATCCCGACGGTGTTAAATTCCAGTTCTCTACAGATTGTTTGGGTTTTCGTGAATAGCTGTATTGGATCGTTGTTGTTTTGGGCCTGTTACTGTCCTCAGGCGCTTTACCTGATTTGAGTAATCTTTTTCGTGATGACTTGTCCAAGCTGGCATTACATCACTCTGGTAAGCCTATTTTTCTTTTCGTTGATTTAAACCTACCAGTTATCGACTGGAAAGCATCAACCTCCACTTGTTTGAGCAACGCGAGTATTAAGAGCAATTTGATAGACTTTTGTTTATCTTTCAAACTAACACAGTTAGTGTCTGCTATGCCCAAGAACCGCCAGAAGGCGGTTCTCGTGCACAGCAGTAGACGTACAAGATGACAACAAAGACATACCTCTTCTACCGGAACAAGGTTTGCTTCCATATATTCAGGTAATAGTTACATATCTTCAGACACTCATCCCCGGTTATGGTGATACACTGCCGCAGTCTGAAAAATAAAGTAGACGCATGCTTTGTTGCTTACTTAGAAAAGGCAATACTGTCATACGTAGTTATGGAGTCGTGGCTCGCTGAGTCGTGGCTCGCTGACTCTATGCTTACCAGAGAAGTATTTACAAAAGGCTTTTTAGTCTATCGTAAAGATCGCAATGCGCAGGGCGGTGGGTTTTGCACTCTTAAAAAAAAGGGTACTGTAGTACCCTCCTTAAGGGGGTAACCGACTTGCACACAGGGCAACCCCTTTTGGAGGTATCGTTACCCCCTGCATCGAGGGTGCAAACTTACCCCCTGGGTTAGGGTGCAACATTGCCTCCTTTTGGAGGTAACCTTAGTTCCTTTTGGTGTTAAAAGTGCATCCTTTATGGGTCAGCCTTTACCTCCTTTGGGGGGGGGGGGAATTTCAACCCTTTTGAGAGGTAAGACGACGTAATTGAGGGAGCTGCTTTTACCTCCTTTTGGAGGGAACTATGATTCACTTTGGGGTTGAATGCACACGATGAGGAAAACAGCTCAGAAATCGCGAACTACGAAGAACAAACACGACAGAAAAGTGCTGTCCTGTCATGTTTGTTCTTCGTAGTCCGGGCTTTCCGAGCTGTTTTCCCCATCATGTATAACAGCAACCAACTGGCCCAGTTCACCACCTTATTACAGTTTAAATGCACACTTGATGGAATCAATTTGGAATCACATGACAATGTTTTATTGTGGCTGTCACAAACAAAATGGCATAAAAATCAATGGCATGACTAGACATCTTATAAAAGTTCTAAGATGAAACCACTAAGTGCAATAAAGGCATCTGGAACAACACTTTCGGGGCTCTAGTCGTAGCTAAAGATGAACTAGAGGCAGAATGCAACCAGGACTGCCTCAGCAGGCGACGCGGCTTCGAGATCTCCCTCCACTGCCACATAGCTGGGCGCCTCAGGATTAATTAGGCTTGAGCTGACAGCCACCGGGTAGATTGCACTGCCTGCCTGGAACCAAAAAAATGTGGAAATCATGTGATATGAAGTTGAAACATATCATCCCCAATTTGAAGAAACTGTGAAGAAATATTAGATTTTTCTAAGACGCATTTGGAGCATTTGATGGGCCACTGATTCCAGCATTATAAAGCATCCACCATACTTACCAGACGTGACCAGTTTAACTGTTGACTAACTACCACTGACTAAAATTATCACATGGCGGGTGGTAATCATAGATTAGTAAGCACTTTGTATTCACCGGTCATGTTTAAATTTGTCACCCCGATTTACTTAGGTGACTAACAAATCTTAGTCAAAGGGGTACAACTACTGTAGCAGGTTAGTATATACAAGTGCTGATTGTTGGGCGAGTTGGTATTGTACGTGAAAAAAACATGATTGCGCTTTAAGACAAGGACAGAGGAAGAACATACACCACAGAGCGCTACACCACATTAGCTACTCAGCACCACAGCAGATCCCTATGACCGCCAACCCTAACTGTCGAACTTCGGAAAATATGCAAATATTTTTGCCGAAGTGCTCTGCCAGATGAAAATTGAATTTGTTTTATTTAGACATGAGAAGAACAGCACACAAGGACGAGAACACATAAAAAGAACACACCGAAAAAGAAACACTCAAGCGCCTTGTGTGTCTTACTCTAATTTATTTACTTAAAGTATACCCTCAATTTTCTCTGGAAAATGAACGAACACCACACACACAAAGAAAATTAAAAAATCAAGAACCTCATTTCAATTGCCCAAATGCGAACAAGAACATCAAAATAATATATCTGACTACGCTTACCTGCAGTTGCGTCCAAGGTAGCAGGCATCCAGTACCCTCGACGAAATCACTCTACAACGTTGACGCAGTAGGAAATAAACATATTCAATCAACTTCAAATAATGCAAACTTAGCCACCTGACTCGCCTATTGCATGATCAGCTTTTAAAAATGCCTGCTCACACGCAGAAAAAAAAATGCCAAGACGATATACTTGCCAGTCCCTCTGCCGGCCATAACTTAATGACCTTATTCAGTAATATACTACTATTAATGTTTGCGAAGCGCACGAATAATTTCTAACTGCCGAATGTCGAACTTCGGCAAATATGTAAATATTCTTGCCGAAGTAATTTGCCAGATTAAAATTGAATGTATGTCTTATTTAGACATGAGAAGAACAGCACACAAGGACGAAAACACACACAAAAAAAACACCAAAAAAGACACACTCAAGCGCCTTGTGTGTCTTGCTCTAATTCATTTACTCGAAGTATACCCTCAATTTTCTCTCGGAAATGAACGAACAGCACACACACAAAATCAACATAAAAATCAAGAGCCCCATTTCAAGTGCACAAACTGGAACAAGAAAATCAAAATAAAATATCGGACTCCGCTTACCTGCAGTAAGCAGTGTTAAGAACTGTCACGAGATGAGTCCAAGGTAGCAGGCATCCAGTACCCTCGACGAAATCACCCTACAACGTTGCCGCAGGACGAAAGAAATATATTCAATCAACTTCAAATAATGCAAACTTGAGTTATATCTAACTCGCCTACTGAATGATCAGAGTTTTAGAAATGCCTGATCACACGCAAAGAAAATGCCAAGACAATATAATTGCTAGCCCGCTGCCTGTAACAACTTCATGACCTTATTCCGTAATATAATACTATCAATGTTTGCGAAGCGCACGAATAATTAGCTCAGACATTTATATTCGGTATTTCAAGGTAACGTGACATTTTACCAAACTATTTATTAAACCTCGTTAAATTAAAAATTAAAAAAAAAACGTTGATATTAAAAATCAGTGTTTAACACTGATTTTTACAAATATCACCGACGTTGAGAATAAATCGCGCCGGTTGGCCGGTGCCGCCAATGAATGCCTGATCGACTACTGCTCTGCGGGGAAAAAACAAAATAAAACAAAAAACAACCACCTTATGAGATTTTCAAATATTTGATCAGATCCTCAATTTAACGTCCGACGCGACACACCAACGGCCCCAAAAAGAGAAAACCTCCTACCCCCTCACGCCTTAAACGTAGGCGACACCCGATTCAAAAGGCGTCTTGCCGCCCGGTTCGCCGAACCGCCGCTCTCTCCCTTCGTCCACCCGCACACACATACACCGGGAAAAGCTGCTGGCTAAGCCACTGGTTAGCGTATGTCAACCTTCTAAATGTGCGCTAGTGCAAGCGACAGTCATTCCTGTTCTTGCTCTTTATGATATTCGATGGTCTAAACCGTGTCTGCGTTCGCGCCACACACTAATTTTATCGAACGCTCGACGCCTTCAAACGTGCCAACATGTCCGCCAACCCTTTTTCTAAGGAAGACGGGGGTCGCCTTCCCGGGCGGTCATAACCAACGCCAACTGCCGACCGCGCAGAACATGTCCTTACCTGCATACGGTGCACACGACTTGGATCTTCGACTGAAGTCAATGCAGCGCTCTCGGTGACCTCGTAAGAAGAGACTGAGCCGAACAGAACAATAAAGAACGTTCCTGCACCGGGACGCCTCCGTCGAACGTTCGAGAAGAAACACCGTTATGCCGTCATGACCGGGCGCGTCGGCGGGGAAGGCGCGGACGCTCCCGGTCGGCCGGGCAGGCGCTCTCCCACGCATGCGCGAATAATCACGTGTCATACGAGGAGACCAATTAGCGAACTCGTTTGCGCCTTCCCACAGCCAATCGCAGCGCCCAGGCTTTGGCAGTGCAAAACAGGTGCACCCTCTGGGAGGTAATACATGCCTCCTTGGTGCCCCTTCGCGGCGAACTTCACCTGGTAGCACCGCATTCTTCGTGTTTGCTGCGCCTGAGGAGGTAACAAGCGGAGCGCTTCACCCCTGGCCGGGAGGAGGGTGGTAAAGGCGGTCAGTTACCTCCTTTTGGTCCCCTTTTTTCTAAGAGTGTGTTGTATGGATAGACTCACGGAGGGCATGCTGTGAGCTTCTAGTTCCGCCTAATACTACTGAATTTGTTTGCTGGCGAGTTCATTTGTCCAAACGAGGCACCCTCGTATTGGGCACTTACTACCGTCCCCCAACAATTAATAACATCGATGAACTTGGTCAGTATACCACGCGCGTCGGCGAGCGAGCGCGTGCGTGGTCGAGTGGTTACCGCGCTTGACGTTCGTTCGGAGGCGAAGGGTTTGATTCCTGGGAGTTACGCGTCTTTTATTTATTCTTTCAGTTTAATGTTCCGGTAAATTCGAGAACCCAGTTGCTTGTTCGAGGCCAGAATGTACTAATCGCCGAACCTTCTCCGCCAATTGTTCCAGAAGCGAAAGCCTGTGCATGGGGCTCCGCGTAGCAAGCCGCAGTCAGTCTCGCCCCAGCGTTCGATCCTGCCGTTTCACCGCCATCGACGCCGGCGACACTAGCCTTTTTCTAGTTTGTTTTGGGTACAAGTTCGCCCCATTAAACGTTCAGTTTGTTCAGTTTTCGCCGCCTCACCATTTGTCATTCCTGACAATATATTGTCCACTTTTTTCTGATAGTCCTCTTATTGTGGGAGTGGGACTACCTATTCTTTTGACGACAGCTCCTGCTTGTATAAATCTTTTAGTGACCTCGTTATCCAACTTGCTCTAAACCAATTCGACAAACAAGAAGAAATTCGATTTTAGGCCTGTTATCGACCAGAAATTTCAGTATCATTTCAAATGTTTCTATACTTCTTCGTATAAACGAACACAGTGCAGTTGCATGTGAATTTGCAATAAATCCAATAAATAGGCTGTCAAAGCCTCCACGTAAGGTGATGCTGTATGGAGGGCGTGATTATGAGCGTATCGTCCTTGGAGCCTTCGGCATGTTTCTTTTACTTTTCAGAAATCAGTAAAGAATATGATGTTGAAAAATTATGGGAACCTTTTAAACCAAAAAGCAAGTTGCTTACGGCTTCTCGCATACAATCCAGGATTTGAATTAAAATGATAAACATAAACCATGGATAACTGTTCCAGTTCGAAAGCAAAAAAAACGTGAAAGCCGCGCTTGGAAAAAGTATAAAAAAGATCCGTCTGATACTTTGGGACGCACACTTGAAAAGTTAACAAATCTTAAAAAAAGGTGTCCCAGAAAGTAAACTAATATTCTTAAATCTTAAAAAAAAAGCTTCTGCTTATTTTTGGAAATTTGTTAAAGCAAACAAAAACGAGGATGCCCCCATTCCCGGTTTATTAAAGAGGAGGTGCAGCGATATTCAATTGGATTGTTTTTTACTTTACACGAGGCTTACTGGAACAAGTGGGACTCAAGGATACTGGCACGCAACGCCACTCCTTTGTTGCGCTGCAATTTCAAGGGAAAAAGCGAGCGTTTTCATTCAATATCTCCTTCGCAAAACTTGATGACGTAGCTGGGGGGTGGTAGTACTGTCCAGTGACGATATTTGAATGCGGCCCATAGATTAGACCCGAGGATTGCGAGGACACTCGATTTGGGCTCATGATAATCGATAGCTCGATAAGCATTCGAGTAGTGGCCCCTGTCCAATCGCTGCAATGACGACAATAGCCCAACCATAACAATGTCTGGAACTGAGCGCGTGTCCTCTGCCTTGCCAACCCCAGCGCGTGGCTATGATCAACATTGGCGGAACATAATTGGATCTAGATCACGGTGGCCGCTTGTTTTTGCTGCGAGTTGAGGAAATGAACGCTCGGGCTCCTTTTTTGTTTACTTTTTCCTTCGACTGTTATTGCGTGTGGTTAAAAACAAACGGGCGTTTCACAGGTCATTAACGTCAGGGATCCGTTCTAAGCGATATTTGCGCAAAGTACAAAAATCGTTTCATCGCTTCTTTACAGGGTGGCAATTTAGTTAACAGTGATATTGAAAAAGATGAAATTTTATACACATACGCTAAATCAGTTTTTTCACCACGCGCTCCTGGCAGTATTTCTTCTTTTTCTGATAGAATAGCAAGAACTGCTATGTGAGAAGTGATAATAGGAGTGGACGGGATACCTCGATACTTCAAAAGCGTATGAAGTAGACCAGCTTTCGCCAATAATTTTTCGCAACTGCAGAGAGAAAATTGCAAGGTACCTACATAAATTTTCGCTAAATCGCTACCCAAGTAGCACAACAAGTAGCACAACACACCGGGCTTGGGCATTGGCTGTCTCGGTCTGCCGGTATGGTGCCTTCCGGCCGGGACCGGCAACGCGCCACGGGGGAAATATAGCCGGTCCCAAATGCCAGAATCCGTTTTAGGGCCTCTATTGTGTTTAATATATATAAATGACCTCCCTAGCACTATTTCCTCTAAAATACGTCTTTTTGAAGATGACTGCGTCGTATATAACAAAGTAACAAGTGTTTAAGTTAACAACCAACTTCAAGGTGATCTAATTAAAATTAACAAATGGTGCAATGACTGGCTGATGTCGCTAAACAACTCTAAATGCAAACTAATTCGCTTCACTAGAAACAAATCTGTACTGTCCTACCAATACTACCTGGACTCCGATATAATTGAGGCTGTTACTGCGTATAAATATCTAGGTTTAAGACTAACACCAGACCTCTCCTGGAATAGTCACATTGAAGCCATCACTGCTGACTCATCAAGAACCCTTGGACTAATAAGACGCAGCCTGCGATCTGCACCTCCCATTGTCCGCGAGCTGGCGTACGACACGTACGTCAGACCTAAATTAGAATATGCCGCTATCATCTGGAGTCCCCATCAAATTTACCTAACTAACAACCTCGAAGCAGTTCAAAACAGGGCTGCCCGATTCATCTTGTCTACCTATGATCCTTCATTCAGTATTTTCGCCTTAAAAAGCCAACTAACCATGTCATATTTGCAGCTCCGCAGGAAAGTCTCTCAGCTCTGCCTTCTTCATAAAATCTTCTACCACATTCCAGACCTTAAAAATGAGTTGCTATCACCCCCCCCCCCCCCCCCCCCCCGAACATCATCACACCTTAACAACACACGTGCCATCGAACGTATTTTAGGCTCTACGAACGCATTTAATCGATAATTCCTTCCTCAAGCCATCAGCGACTGGAATGACCTCCCATCATCCATTGTCACCACTCTGGACCCGAATAATTTTCTATCTTGTATTAAAATTCATTTTTCTTGTTACTAGTTTTATGATTTGTATTTGCAGTCCTGAGTGTGTTAAGTGTATTAAGTTTTTTTTTTTTAGTTTCCTTTTGTGTTTTTTTATCTATTTGCGTTTTCTGTATTGTATACATCTTGAACCCCCCCCCCCCCTTATATAATGCCCTTCACGGGCTCTTAAGGTGTAAATAAATAAAAAAAATGAAATCAAATTAAATTCACCGGGGACCGGGCTGCCAGTGCCATATCCTGGCACGCCGACACGGGTGTCCCGTCTATTTCCCGGGACCCCGAAATGCTCCCAGGGACGCCGATGAGTTCCCGAAACCACACGAATTGTGGCATTTGAGACAGGCCATTTTCGCCCCGTGGGGCGTTGGGTTGGCATGCCAAGACCGGTGCTCTAATGAGTTCCCGACGCCGGTCGGATTCTGGCATTTTAGAATGGCCATTTTCACCTCGTGGGGAGTTAGCCTGGCACGCCGAGACCGGTGTCCCGAGAAGTTCCTGCCGAGATCGGTATGGCCTGTGCTACGTGAACATGCGCTACGTAAACTACCATGAGGTCGTTTATTGTTAATTGTTTGCTATCTACTGCTCGGTACATCACCAGATGAGACCAAAGCAGGCTGGATGAAAGCCGCTGTGTGTCTCCAGGAAGGGAAGTTTTTATCAGTCTTTTCGCTCATCCGATTCAGACACGTAACAGCTTAGCTTTTTCTCAACCAGATCGAAGGATGCAATTTGGAAGGCAAATCCCTAATTAGAGCGCCTGCAAAGAAAATTGTTGGGAAGACATAAACAAGTTTAGTAATAGGGCAAATCAATATCTTGTATGCCAGCGGCACGGATGGCACCGGTCACTTATTCTGCCAAAAAAAAAAAAAAAACTACGATAAAGGGATACTTGAAGTTCCTAATGGAGGGTCCCATTCAACAGTGCGACAGAAAGAAAACCCAATATATGCGGAGATTCTGGGTTTGGGTGAAATGTTCAAGCACACATTATATGAAATTACATGGTTCTTTCACATGAAAAAGAAAACAAAAAGCCCAAACAGTGATAGACCTGAGATATATCAGCAGCCCATATAAAGTAAAACTTTTCTAACTCATTCCTTATATCAAGTCCGTTAAATGAACCTTTTTCAAGTAGTGTCTGCGCATGCGCACGCCCTTCTCATGTAGCAGCGAGAGCTAGAATTACAACCAGTGCAAGAGTTCTGTTACCTCTCCTGCCCCCTTTTCAACTCACCTGTCGCTGCTTCAATCACAAAATTGTCATTCTTCTTACAGCAAAGCATGCAAAGTCAGGAAATATGGGTTAAATAATTCACACCTGTGTGAGCAGCGTACATTGTAAATGCAGAGAAAGATTGTACCAAATGAAAAAAAAAAAACTAATAACAACATTAAGCCTATGTCTAAAGGCCTTTTTGATGTATTGATGGAGCACATTCTATTTGTCAAGCTGTCTAATGGTATCATTTTGTCATTCTTTTAGCATGGTGTGTTGCAAGTTCAAATACACTTCGGAACTGAATACTTATTTTAATGTATTCTCTTTTTACTTTGTGACTGTTCAGAGTACAAATTCATAATTTAAACGCCTACTGTTTTAAACGAAATTATGAATTTATCTCTTGCGCACAACGATGACAACACTTTCGTCGTGTTACATTGCTGCTGTCTTGCTTCCTGATGGGTAAAACATTGATGCAATGAAAAGAAAGTGTTTGAGTCCTTTATAAATATTGTGCACCATTATCTCAAAACTGTAGCACTCGCTCTGTCTGGTTTTTTGGAGACATGCTATCAACCTGTTTAACTTGCATGTGTACTTGCATTTGCCTCTCATTCCTTCAGACAAACACTTAAAGGAAAACAAATCAAAAATGGGGTAGTACAGAATGTTTACCGTGGCTGGCGAGCTGCCCAGGAACCACAGAAGTTAACTGATCTGATAGTTAGTTGCTATAAGAAAACAATATGTGTTTTTCATTTATTCTGTTTTTTCATTCGTAAAACAATTGATAGGCCTGACGATATCATGCACTCAAGCCATCCACGTTTCTTTGGAAAGCAGAATGGCTAAAGTGATAGCCAATGAACGTTGTCGATTTGGCAGGAGGAACTGGGGTGCACAAGAAAATTTGGCATGTGAAAATACACTGGAAGATGTTATTGTACTCCGAAAATGTCACACAAAAGGGGAAAAATAGTTCCGTGGTATTTTTTAACAAGTAAACTTCCGGACCAAAAATATGGAAGAAACATTTGTTACATCACTTGACTGTGAAGAGGCACTTATGTGCCAGGCCCCAAACCCTTTACGAATCACTGTACTCCACTGAATGGAGTCTATGCACGCACCACTCAGTGTCGTGTTTAAGTGAAAAAAGGTTCATTTTCTTCATTAACCTTTGACCTTGAAATTAACACAATAAACAGACCAAATCTACACCGTCTAGCACCAAGATGCAGCCTCTGTAACACCACAGCTGCCCATGCACTCCGAAATTTACAGTGGGATGACAAAAGGGTAAGTGACCTTAAACTTGAGACTAGCAATTCGTGTAACAAAGGTACACATAAAAATGTATGTGAAGGAATCTGCTTCAATTTAGCAGGGAATGCCACAGCTCGTGGAATCACTGCCATGCATTTCAAGTCTCTTCTTTTGCAACAAGAAGTCCCTGATATCCACATCCTGCATTATCAGATACAGACTGCTACTCGTTAGTTTCACCGAGACCAAACAGCTGCAGGTCCAAGTCACCCTACAGCTCAACATTGTCTGCATATTAGGAAAAACAGACTCATGCAACTTTTGCCAAAAACAAAGTGTAATTGGGCTATTTGCCTTATGTTCATCCAGATGAAGCGCCTCAGAAAAACGGGGACAGGGATGACAAGACAGCAGAAAGCGCTACTTACGACTAAACGTGTTTACTCAAAACACAATTATTTATACACACGATCGCCCTCTCCGCATGAGAAGGCAAATGTCTTATCGGTAATGTGCACTGATGGTGCACTTACACAGCTTTCGTTTCAATTTTGAATAGCCCTATTCGGTTTGTTTCTTAAGTTTTCCAAATATTTACCGTATTAACGGTAATTGACGCACTATTCATTAACAAGGCCCTGCTTCCACTTTTCCACAAAGCACATATACAGCCAATCATCGTGTTGCGCATAAATAACATAGCGAATAACCAGATCGAGAACCCGATTTTCCATACAAATGTAATCTTCAACAGATGGTATCTTCGCGCGAACACGTTATCTCTGTCCTGTAAACCGCTAAATTGTCGTGCTGTCGATTGCGGTGATTGGAAATTTTCGTGCTCCGCGGTAAAGCGAACCCTCTGGTTTCTTCATAAACAGTGCGGCTATTACTCGAGTAAATACGGTAGTTCTCTGCAGATTTATGCGCACGGGCATCTGTTACAGTGAACAGCAAGATTGCCCGAAGGATAATTTCTGATTGATAAAGTTTGTACCGTGCCCTATCTTTAAGGCAACGCCCCGTCTGCCCCATGTACACCTTTCGTATGTTACTGGCATTTCGTAGACCACTAACGTGGCACAGTCGACGAACAACTTTGTAAAGTGTTTCTTTTCACGTGGCACTTTCACCCCTTTTTCGTTACTGATTTTTGTTTTTTGCACCGCCTTAATAGTCTGTGCAGAGCACAAAAAACAACAGGCACCTCAAAGTGTGCTGCAACGTTTTTGCATAGATTGTCGTACAGGCTACAGCCTAAGTGTTGCAGCACATCTTGAGGTGCCTGTGTTCAAAAAGCAATGACAAGAAGTGGTGAAAGCACCACGTGAAAACACCCGCTACAAAGTTTGTTGACTTTGCCATTTCAGTGGTCTACGAGATACTAATGACATGCAGAAAGGTGAAGAAGGGGCAGGCGGGGCATTAGCGATAGGGCTCGCGAACACGCTTATCATAATCAGCTGTACCCACTTGCTCATTTTTTGCTTGTGCGTGTCTTTTGGACTGCAGAGGGTAGATTGCATACGCAAACGTGCATGTAGAGTTTAAATAATTATTTTCAAACGCGTTTTTACGGGCTGGCAAATGCCGAGAAGTAAGTAATGCGTGTCGTAAATTTCTCGCTTTCAAGTTTTGAAACACACTCTGTTTCCCAGGAACCCAACCGTAGCTTTTGTAAAAATAATCGAATTTGATCCCTGGCTGAGTCCTCGGGTTATGAAGTCAAACACCCGAAAAGTAAAAGCACACTGGCATGTTACAGAGTTTACAGAAACATTCTGTCCATTTATTTTTAAACTTCAGGGCCAGTGGTAATTGTGTGGATATTTAGACGGCGTGTCGTTTGTCAGCCATTCAGGGGTAGACACGCATCTATGCTGTAGATGAGCAATTTAGCGAGTGCAGTACTACTGCTAGTCTAAGGTATGTAAACTGCGCCAAGCAGTATAGTTCGACACCCCCCAGGGTCGGCGGTAACTGAACGCGATCCGAATGGGATTTGAATTCCCGCCGTAGTGTGTGCGTGATCCCATTTGGGTACCACGTCCGCGCTACGTCAGAACGCTACACGTGTCCGTGATGCTCCCCAGTTTTTCGCGACCAGAAGAGTTTACATACCAGTACCTTCAATACTCCAGCGTCAAGGCATTTCTTAAAGTGACGCCGCATCTTTCTGTCAGTCTCAAGACAAATAGAGTTCGACGATATCGTCCACGATATAATTTAGTCTTGTAAGTTGGTCCAAGGGCATCAGGCAAAGCGTTGGCTTCTCTTCAGAAACGGGTGAAGTGTAGGGAAGGAGACGCCGATATGCCTGCATGTTCGACGATCGCGAATCATACGATGAGATGAACAGTAGAAAATGCGTGCCTGTCACGTCGAAACAGAAACTGAAAGCGAATCCAATTTATTGTGAGCTATTTAGCGTAATAACACAGAGCCGTTAGCTCCGCCCCACTAGCTTCCTCTTATTGCCAGAGGAAAGTGTGACGCCGAGCGTAGTCTTACGGTGTAATTAAAAACGCTCACCTTCTCCAATCAATGACCGCAAGAAAATTATTTCACTCGACCTTACCGAAACCGTCAGTCTACTTAAAGAAACGTGGTATAACATGAACCAAGAGAATCACTCGGCTCTACAGTTCCTTGCTAAAGAGGGGGGGGGGGGGGGGGGGGGGGGGGGGGGGTGGCGGGCGGATTTATGTAGCGGCCTTGCGAGCCAAGAGAAAAGGAAGGCTCGAGTGAAGACCGCGTCCAGCGAGGCACGAGCACAACTGGAATTACGGTACAAGCGAGCCCAGCTCCGAACTCGGACAGAAGCGCCGTCACGTTCGCTTCGTGTAAATAGTGCAGAAATTATTTGAAGGCTAGCCACCGCTTTAAAGACATTGGGATAATAATATTTTTGTTCCAGACGCATTCCGTTATGGCACACAGCATTTTCTCCAAATTTATTCTGGTCACCATGGTGGATACTGACCTCATCTCTCCGATTATTAAAATAAAATATATTGACTAAAAATAATATTTGCAGGCAACTGACCTAATTACCTGTTCAGAAGTTACTTGCACTGAGGGAACAAATGCGGTGACCTACACATTTGAATGAAGGAAATACGTTGTTTAGTTGCTCATTACTGTTTCCAAAAGGGGTAGTGTGATAATGTAGCAATCAAAGATACTGCAAGCCTTCCTAGGATATTACTAAAAAATTAAAATAAGGGAACGTTGTCTCTATATTCTCTATTAAACACCAAAACATTTACAGAAGAGTGTGTTTTAGTTTCTGTTAACAGGCCTTGTTGCCGTAAACTGATTCAATATGTCACCGAGCTCGCTTTGCATACATAACTTTATATGCCTAAATAAAGATTGACCTTTAAAAAATGTTGTACTGAAAATGCAATTTACCCCGTAAGGCGCACTCATAATGGCTTGTACGATAGCCGTTGAGGCACACAGTCATGCAATGTCAACGTTACAGTTATTACCGCCTAGATGTTTCGGTGACGCTCTCTCATAGTTTCCGTTCTCCACATCTCGACCAGACTTTTCCTCGCCGTGACGTGATGACTGTTAATTTGTTTTTACTATTTCTCATAATTTGCAAAGTATAAGTTTGATGATATGTGTAGAAATAAAAATGGAAGCTTGTCGTCATCGCATCCTTAGACCAACATCGTCACAGTTGACACGCTGACATTGCCCTGATTTCCGTCAATGAAATAATTAATCCAGAGGAAGACGTCACAGTGAGCGTTTTGCAAATCGCTATTTGCGACCAGAGCAACGCTTTCCTTCGCGCACGTCGCTAATACTGCTCTACTAATACTAATACTCATAATACTAATATGAGACTAATAGTGAACTAATAATACGAATGCTAATGCTAATACTAATACTAGAAATTATAATAATGATATTTTTATTAAGGACGTACGCTTCGTCAAACATTGGCCATAACTCAAATCTAACTTAACAAGGAGCAGCCCAAAATATTCTTCTTTATTATTTCGCTCGAACTTTCATACGGTCTGCATAGCTTAGTCGAGCGTCGGCTCAGGTACCTTCTTTTTAAGGCACTGGGTGGGACCGCGATGTTCCGTTATCGGCACTGGGCGTCAGCTCGGAATTCGCAGCATCCTCGCTGCACACACGTCACACTCCTTGTCCGCACAACATTACAACGCGCGAACGTGACGTCTCCATCGGCCAATCAGAGCTAAAAAACGGACAACGTGGCAAATCCACGCAACACCAGTGCACTGTGACGATACTTTGTCACGTGCTTCTGTCCAACACCTCTGATTGGGCTCACTGGGGGAGCAGCTTTCGCGGCTTGCCATGTAACCGAGACCCGGAGCAGAGATAAACTCGCCAGGTGTCGTGAGCCAAGGACGCGGTTCGCCCTTCCAGGGCACGGCCGATCGAAGATCTCTCCGCCCTTTCCCTCCAGGCCCAGCGAGGTCCCAGCCGGCGCCGGGAACGTGACGCTACGGCTACTCGGACGGAATTCCGGCTCCACCTCCGTTTCGCGCTGATGGCGCAGCTCGTATCACCACGACAGTTAAGGAAAGCGCGCATGGCCGTGTCAATAATTGATTGGTTTTCTTGGAAAACGATTAGTTCAAGTACATGCTACGTAGCTCGGTTCCGCGCTTCGAAAAACATTCTTATATACGGCTGTAGTGAATAATTTAGCGGCCCGTCCGCTGCTTATATGAAAGAAGAAATAAACTCGAAAGTAGACTACAATGTTTGGAAAGCATTGCAGCGAAAACCTCGCGTTCATCTAGATTCGGCGAAAATATTGACAAGAACATGACATAGGCAATAGTTGTTTTTTGTTCTCACTTCGATAAGTTATTGACGACCTCCGAAAGTAACCTCTTTTGTTGGTGTTCCCATAAGCAGTTCACGGACAGAATCAGTTCTTCTCAGGTTAATCTCATAATTTGTGTGTGTGTGCATAGTGCATACTCCTTTGTCCTTTTATTCTTTGTCATCACGTCCAATGCTGGCCTCGTTTTACATCCACTCTGACTGAAAATCATGTAGGCAAAAAACACGTGACCTGAGGTTTATTGACTATAATTAAAATACGTATGGTACGGGAACGCATTATTTGTAATTGCCGCCACTGGCGCATACTTGAATACACTGTTCCGTATTCCTTTCAGAATACATCCACACTAATTACGCAATCGGAAGTTGTCGAACTACAATTCTATCCGAAACTTTATGAAATAGATCCGATGCTAAGTCTAAATACTCATATAATAAATATATTTAAATTCAAACAATATGCACATAATATTTCGCATAATCGCAAGTAGTTCGTACATAGTTTCCCTGCACCGGGTTTATATAATGAATGTTGGAGAGAAACTGTGCCACTTGTCTGAAACAATAGTTAATAATTAAAATTACTGTAAATGCCCGATCCATCCCCATTTTTCATGGACATTAAGGCGTTGGCGCATGCACTAAAATTAAAAATACAACTGAGCAACAAAAACATTGCAACGGTGCCCATGAATATCTTAAATGAGGGTCATGAGCTATCAATAACTAGTAATTAAACTTTTGGACGCGTATATTGTGTACACGAATCTTGAATTTTTTTTTTTTTTTTTTTTGCATTGAATCATATGTGTTACATTCACAGAACAATAAATTTCTGTGTTTCTTGAGAAAAGATCGTAATGTTCCCCAGGGCTGTGATTGCCTGAAGTATCATATAATGCGAATAATTTATAAATTTGATATTCGATATTCCCTTGAAAACCTTTTATTCTAGAGAACGTCCCAGAAAGTTGGTCATGTTCCTAAAAAGTGTTATGTTACTAAGAGTATTTCAAGCAAATATTTAGTTCCGAAACACGTAGATTCCAAATGTAACTAGAATAAACAACGGACAATCGCCCTTCTACACTGATTTAACTGTGAATGTTACTTTTTTATATATTAAATAGACAGGTAGTTCTACAATATAGAATCACGTAGCTGATGGGTACAAAATAAATTATCCAAACGCTACCAAACAATGCAAACGTTTTCCATCCAGTTATAGCCCAAATTGAGGCTCTTTGTAAAGTGAGCTATAAACTCTGAATTCTTTAGCTTACTCTATGCGGGAATCTGATCACCTATTAACAAGACCATTTTTCGAGAAGGCCAACTCGTTTCCAATTTGCATGAAGGGTAACTTGTCGAAAGTGGCAGCCCGTTTAAAAGGAATAAGTCGAATTGGCCGAAAGAAGGTCAACTGTCTTACCTTTGTTGTCCAACCTTACTTTCCAAAATTTGCCCGCAGGTATATTGTATTACGAGGTGTGATTAAAAAGGTCGCGGACTGATTTCGTATCGTAAAAAAAAGGAGCACCGTGATGCACGCGCAGCAGTCGAAGGAAGTGATCTTCGTGTCTCGTTAAACCAAGGGACGTCGCTATGGGAACATTTGGAGCTGCGCTACACGAGTTTTTGTTACTACGTGGACAGACACAATGTCGATTTCACTTAGACTGCAATCCAGAGCAAGAGCGAACATCACATTCTGCGTCAAACTTGGCATATATAAAACAGAAACCTTTTTAAACGCTTCAGCGGTCTTGTGTCAAAAAGCAGTGAATTTTGCGAAGTGTTTTAAGCGGCGATCTCGCTTCAGAAACCGCAGAACATCGCTCGAAGATTTCGAAGTGCGGTAGGGTGACCTTATCCGACGTCTCCTTGACTTCAGTGACGTTTTACCATTCTCGAGGCGCGAGTGCCACTCAAAACGCTTCGTACAACGCACTGCTTTTTGACATGAGCCTTTTAAATAACTTCCGAGGTCTCTGTTTTAGATTTGCCGAATTTGACGTACAATTGATGCTCGCTTCCCCCTTGGTTTGCAGTCAATGGGGAGATCGACCTTATGCACGTGCATGTGGTCAAACAAGCTTGTGTAGCGCAGCTCCAAATGTTCACAGAGCGACGCCTTTTGGTATAACGAGAAACGAGGGTCCCTTCCTTCGACTGCTGCGAGCATCACTGTGCTACCTTCTTTTTTTACGCTACAAAATCAGTCCTGGAAATTTTTTATCACACTTTGTTCAATTTTTCGGAGCGTCTGGAAACCTCAAATATACACAAACCTGTAGTAAAGTTTACATTTGGGCTAGCTGGTAGTCTAACACATTGAGGTATTTAGCGCACAACGTGGAGGGAAGAAGAACAGGACAGAAAAGAGGCGCCAATCAAAACTATGTTTAGTGACAAGAAAAGGAAGAGGAAGAAAAAGAATCGAATGATCCGCCGCGGACTTGTGCATCTACCACCAGCCCCTTGAATGATAGTGGCTCCTTCATCCAGGCATGTGTGGGCCTTTCATCGCCTGTTGAAGGAATTCTCTTTTCTTGTTTGACAGCGTCATGGATTCTATACTAAAACAGTTCCTTTCCTCACAGAGGATGTGGAAGGCCTCCAGCACCTCGCGGGTCAATTTGTCTTTGTTCCTCCCCAAGATGTTGGTCTCACCAAACAATGGTTTGCACAAGCACTCCCTACAATGGACTGGAAGATTTCCGCCCACTGTGGCCTTCAAGGAGTAGTCATACTCCCGGAGTCGATCCTTGAGGCATCTACCCATGGAGAATGTATTTTACTCCTTACCACATGACCAGCTACTGACCTCGGTGATGAATTGTATAAAATTCAATGGAGAGCTCGCATTCCGAAGTTCCTGCGGGGTATCGATTGAGAGCTTTATGGAGGACTGCAGAAGTCAGGAGTATATATCGGTTCCTGCGTCGCCCCAGCTCTTTGTGACATCTACCTGGGAGCAGTGGACTGTGCCATAGAAAGTGCGCCTTGGAAGCAAAAAACGGAACAAGGTCGCCCGCTATGTTGACGCCTTCCTGGCAATTCTTGAAGATGGCGGACGTATAGACCTACCAGTAACAAATATTAAAGCGACCTTTGCTGAGTACGGTGGTAGCCTTAGGTTCACATTTGAGGTGCCCAAAGAAAAGGTATATTAGTTCCTGGAACTTTCGCTCCTCCTGGTTGACACCCATGTTTGATGGTCGTACTGCTCACAATCCAAGAAAGACTTTCTGGACTATGGCTCGGCCCACTCAAAAGTCATCAAGAGGGGCATAACTCTAACGTGTCTGGGCTCAGCACTAAAAAAGTCCTGTCTTCATACTATGGCAGCCAGATTCACTATGCAAGCTGAGAGGCTAAGAAAAGCCGGCTATTCGTCAGCCCTATTGGCTGATGTGGTCAACGCTCTGATGAAGAAAGCAAAAGGCTTCCAGACCAACGAGACCAGTGTTGAGAAAACAAGGCCAGAGGTAGTACCGTACCTGCACAGAATGTCCCATAATTTATAAAACGTCGCAAGCGGCTATGGAGTCAAAGTGTTTTTCTCAGCACCACAAAAAATGAGTCAGATTTGCCCTAGAGTAAATAATAATAATAATAATAATAATAATAATCTTTATTGGCTCAGGAGAGCCGTGGCACCGCGGAAAGGCGACAGCCCGTACCATGGAGGCCCGCGGTGTCACGTCTAGTGATGATGATTATGAGATGATATGTACAAGGGGAAGTCGACGACGTATAGATGCGCATGCTGAGGGTACCACAAAACACAAGTGCACCAAGAAGCATACACAGCAATTTCTTACATGCGCTCGGGGTGTCGTATATAAGATACCACTTTCCTGTGGCAAGAGTTACATAGGCCAAACGGGCAGATGCCTCAATGATCGACTCCGGGAGCATGATTACTCCTTGAAGACCACAGTGGGCGGAAACATTCCAGTCTATTGTAGGGAGTGCTTGTGCAGGCCATTATTCGGTGAGACCAACATCTTGGAATGGAACAAAGGCAAATTTACCCGCGAGGTGCTGGAGGCCTTCCACATCCTGTTCGAGGAAAGGAACTGTATTAGTGTAGAATCCGTAACGCTGTCAAACAAGTAAAGATAATTCCTTCAACAGACAATAAAGCGCCCACACCAGCCTGGATGAACGAGCCACTATCATTCACGGGGTTGGTGGTAGATGCACGAGTCCACGGTGGATCATTCTTTTTTTTTCTTCCTATTTTTTTTTCTTGTCTCTAAACATAGTTTTGAGTGGCGCTCTTTACTGTCCTGTTCTTCTTCCCTCTACTTTGTGCACTAAATACCTTAATATGATACACAAATCTGCATATGTGCTTTTAGCTAGTTCAACAACCACTCACGTGACAACCGGAGCTGACCCAGCATTACCACCATGTCAAAGCGGAACACCCCGAAGACGCACATCTCGGAACGAGTATGTCAGAGAAGCGCGTCTCAGGCGGATATTGCATTTGTCGTCACGTTTCAAGTATTTAGTTTCTTAATAATTGCATTACCTCTAAATTCTAATATATTAAAATAATAATATGAGCTAGTTGGTTCAAAATACTGATAATATAAAGGGTAAAGGGACAGACAAAACATGAAGTAGACACCAAAGCGCTAAATGAAAAGTGTAAAGATAAGAGAAAAGTGAGTGAAGTTACACGGAAGACAGAATGTACGAAACAGGGGCGGGGAAATGAAATGCCTATATTGATGGCCCAGGATAAATAAAAGCATATGTAAGAGTTAGCAGTATATAAGGTGTAATTATTAAATGCATTAAATATCACAAAAGCAAGAAAAACGTTTAAAACATTTTTTTAGCATGACTAGGAAGTATGAAAATTCAGATCTTCCACCAAGGGACGCGTCGAACAGAAAGATTTTTTGCGTTATGACGCAGGAGTGGCCAAAACAACGCCGCAAATTAGTCTCCTCCCTCGTATCTGAAGATGCGCTTAATTTCACAACATATTGAAGGGATGAAAAATATCCCGCGATCTCTAGGCGGAGCACCAGAACACGAGAGAGCGCGCGGAGGCAAGCGTTCGCGCCTCTCGCTGTGCGCTCAGTCTTTGGACTATGTAGCGCCGCAGCACCCGTGGACAATCATCGAGCAGCCTTATAGCGAGTTCATTTCACTGCACTCGTTCCCACGCGTACCAACTCGCACCGGGGAACGGTCTCGTTTCGGTCGGTACGTCAGGCGTGTATGCACTCGCTGTACCGAGAAAATCGAGCGTGCGCCAAGATGCAATCCCGTAATGCCTCGCTGAGGAAAGGAGCGAGCGCAGGCGACGGGAGTTCGTTGTGTCATTCGCAAAGTTGAACCGAAATAAAACGAAGATTTTCTGCTCGAAATCGCGTTCTGCGAGCAGCGGAATCAAACGCGAGTTTGAATCGCGAGCGTCTGATATTTCACGAAGGGAGGAATCGATAATCCGTTCTTTATTTGCATGTTTTAAGTTGTTCTGTTCCCGCACAGATGATGAAATCTACTGCGTAAAAAATGTCTCAAGAGAAACACATCAGCGGCCGCTCCATCCCACACCACCCGTGTGCCTTTGAAAAGTTGAACATTTGTCGCAAAAACTCCCCCAGCTGAAACCTGTGAAGCATCCAGTCAGTGTCCTTGAAAGCTAAACATGAATAGTTTACCCGATGTTTCGACAAAATTATCATGTCTATTTAACATTTACCCCCATCAGCTAATTTGACTGAGCGCTTGTAGATTAAAGCCTCATCGCTTGTCGTGGGGCTAGGCCAGGGGATCACAAGTGCCTGGATATGCATTATTTCCTTGGCGAGTTGATAAACCAGCAATATACCTGCAATCCCTGGATGACCTGGGACCCACGGAATGGTGACCGAGGATGGGTGAAGTGCGTGTAAAGCCGCATCAAGGTCTGCTAGGAGATCTGGGTGGATTTCACGCTACTGCAAGGCGCGACCGGCAGCTTGTGAGTTTATATAGATCGTATATTGATTGGGGAGGCTATTGGAGAAAATCTTGGATAGCATGTATGATGGGAACTAATTCTGGTGTGATGACATGGGGGGGGGGGGGGGGACTGGGGTGTGTCCATTCCGTACGCCGTAGGCTCCATGGCTTGTGTCTCGGAGACGGACGCATCAAAATAAACTATAATTTGTGTGTGAAAGGATAGTTTGGGATGGCTACCTTGCGCTCTCCTGCATCTGTCGTCTACCTCCGGGGACATGTGGAGAGGTACAGGGGTGTAGCTCAAATTTAAGGGTAAAGGTTGGGTAGGTATATATAAATGAAAATAATCCTGCCTGCTCCGGGATCCATCTACGCTGCGGTGTTTCAGAAAGGCGGGCTATTGGTCGATCTTGATGTAGGTGCAGAAGAGAGGTGAGGGAGAGAAATAGACCCATGCCGCAGAGTTTCTCGTTGGTGGGGGTATAGAAAGGCTTAGGGAGGCCTTGCATAGGGTGTACAATGCTGATGAAAGTTTGGTGAGTGGTGGTTGTGTAAGCGCAAAATGTGGTATGATATAAATTTTATTGAGAGGTAATGCATGAACTAGTTGGCTCACTTTTTTTTTTCATGGAAACATATGTGTTTCTTGACCACTCTGCGTGCACGGTAAGCAACCAAGTTGCGTTTGTTTATGTCTGAATTGACGTTGGCATGATTTGTCTTCTCCTGCACATATGTGCTTAAACGTTTGCATGAGGAGACTCTAGGGTTGAAGTTTTGGCCTATGAGTAGAGATATGTGATGATTAACAGAGCGCCGATCTTGGGTATGTGCAAGAAGAAGCAGTTCTGATTCGTCTTGAGATGGTTAAATGCATACTTGTGCGAGATCTTCACTCACGATGTTCAGTCCCTGCTGCATAGTTAACTCCATTTCTTCAGGTCACCCGTGTGTGCACCCGGGGGTGAGCTCGTCCTCGTAGATGTGCGACAGATGGCGGATTCGTTGGAGGCGACGGGACAGCTTGGCCATGCCGAGAATAAATAGGGTTGGGGAAAGCACCACCCCTTGTGTGGTGCCGCGTGCGAGCGTGATTGATGAGGACGTCTCATCAGCTATACAAACGCTGGCTGTGCGCTTTTTAAGAAAGTTGAGGATGTATATGTTTAGTCCGTGTCCGCAGCTTCTTTCTCTAACTTAGGGGTGTAAGCAGTCGTGGCCGAAGTAATCGAATGCTTCACGAACATCAACAGTGACAAGGGCGTACACTTGAGCTGAGGATGGCGATAAAAAGGTATGCTGAAGGAGGAGAAAGAGTTATTACGTGGATACGTTGGGGTGGAATCCGGTTTGTATATGTAAAAAAAACACGAAATGGCTTCCAGATAATCCTGGTAGCGGTTCAGGATCATCCGCTCCATCGTCTTTCCCGCGCAAGAGGTAAGGGAATTCGGCCGATTGTTTCTGAGTGAAGGTGCTTTGCCTGGTTTAGGTATTATGGCAATAATAGAGGATTTTCACTCTTGTGGTAATGTGCCCTCTGACCAGTGTGTATTAATGTGATCTAGAAGTTATTATTTCTACTCATCAGGAAGGTTGCGAAGTTGCGTATACGCAACACCATCCTCTCCAGGAGCTACTTTTTTGTTTCGTGTAAAGGCTCAGTCCAGTTCTGCTGGGTGAATTGTACGGTCTAAGCCGGAATTTTCAAGGTCTGTTTAGGGTGAAAAGTTCGACGCAAGCGGTGTTGGGATGTACGAATTCTATTGTGTCTGAGTCAGCTGCGTGGACTCCTGAAAAGTTAGATGCTTAGCTATTGTGGGTATAGGAGGTGGGTGGGGTCCAAGCAGGGATCGTAGCTAAAATCCATATAAATTTTTGGTGGAATGTTCCATTAATTTTTCACACACGTTATTTCAATTCGAGATACCTAAGACGTTACATTGCTTACTGAAGTTCGTGTTCAGGTTGTCTAATCATTCTCGAAGTTGGTGATTACAGGGTTTGGGATTGATGCATCTTAGGATACGTTTCCATCGTCACCAGAGGCGCATCATGTAAGGATCAGGTTATGTTAACGGGGTTGTTGTGTTTTCTGCTTTAGTGCATGTGCTTCAGCTCACTTTATTGAGAGGATCCAGGCCTCATATGAGTCTGACTGGCTCTCAGGGGAGGCCAAGATGGTACGAAAGGTGTACCAGTTGGTGTGCATGATACAAAGATTTCGGAGACATGTGGAAGTGGTAAGTGTTATGTAGAGGACACAATGATCGCTGTAGAATCTTTCCTGGGTGGGGGCTGAGAAGCCTTCAATTCGACCTTGGTGCAATGTGAGGTCTATAGAAGTGGATCGTTGCCGACGAGTGCCCTCTCTTGTCGGGATGTCGGGGTTGTCCAAAATGGTGAAGTGTTGCTGTGAAATGTAAGAATGTAAAATTCTTCCTGGCTGGAGAGTGGACTGATAACTTCAGATAACATTCGGTACATTAAAACCTCCGCCCAGGATGTCGTTGTATGTGGATTTCAACTCCGCAGCAAAGTGAAAGAAGGGGATGAATAAAAGACGTTCTTTAGGGGTGTTCTAAACGTTGAGAAAACAGATGGGTTTATGCTTGGAGGAGGGATAATAAGCACACGACACTAGATTATATGAGAGTTTCAAGGGGATGTCCAGCGGTTTGTACTGGAGACCTTGCCGGATGTATGCGGAGACTAGGGGAGCTTCATCAGTGTTGGCGTGTACGACTCGGTAGCATGGGACATTTACCGCGTGACGTGTTTCCTGGAGAAGCAAAATCTGGGGTTTAAAATCGAGGCTAAGAAGCCATTATTGAAGGGGAGTACGATTGGTCTTGATGCTCCAGCAATTCCATTGTATGACAAGGAATGCAGTATATTTGACCATTACGGTGCTGTGCTTAGGTTCGGGGTGTGAGGGGGTGGTTACGGAAGAAAGGCGCTTTGTTCTGTGGGTTCGGGGGACTGGGGTATTTTAAAGGACGCGACTTGTCCTCCATAGGCGTGGGGGCTGATGTGAGCGCGACTAAGGTCTTTTCTTAAGAAGCGACCGCCTTCGTGAGCTCATCAATGCGGGAAACAAGAGGGTCAGCTACGCTTAATATGTTGGACACCATGCTTTCTTGCTTAATTTTGCATTGGGTGAGTTGAGCGATCTGCTGCTCACATAGGGTCAATCGTTCCTTGATTAAGTATGTGCGAGAGACAGGCTCCGGTCTCTCGCGGATACCAGGGCAGACTTCCCCTGGCTCGAGCGGTGTTCGAAAAAAGGCTCTCGCACACTTCCTCTTGCAGTCATTGAACGCTAACCAACGCTTCCGAGAAAATGTTTTTTTTTTTTTTTTGGCGATACAAGAAGGCAATAATAAACTAACGAGTGAACAGATACAACGTGAGTACGTACCTAGGCAGCACACAGTATTATGCCGATATTAGCGTCAAATCGGAAAGTTTGTGCCGATATAATTTTGATCCAACCAAAATCTGTAAAGTACCGGATGGGTCGCGCCAACGTCAACCTGATATGCCGTAACCACTACAGTTTTTCGTTGAGTGTTGGGAGTGTCGTTTGTGAATCGGCTATGCTGGCCAGGTATTCGGGTTTTTTCCCAGCTCACAACCCAGGTTAAATAAAATATGAAAAAACTAAATTCGCTTAATTTTTGCCCGAGAAGGACAAACGAAGCAAGTAGGGGGAGCTTAGCTACGTAGTTTATCTCCCTTCGACCTCGCCATTTGTTAAGCCTCCCCACTTTTTTTGTGTCTTCGTGTGGCTGTGATGGGGCGCGATGGCTGCTTCAAGCAAATCAGACTGGTGGCGCGAAACACGCGACCGCTCTCCGTAGGACAAAAAACGCTTAGAAACGTTTTGTCACGTGACGCGCTCTGACACGCTGATGGGACTACTGCGGCCGTAGTCTTTGCTGTTTGCCAAGTAATGGATATGGGAAGGGGGCAACGTAGGTCCAGCTTCCGAAATGTTCTTTCAGTGTTGTGTTGCTTTCGTGCGTTGCAGACGCGGCTGTTGTTTTCCGCCGTAAACGGCCGGAATACGACCATGCCAATTTTTTAGTATTGACCGTTTTCTTTGTCGGATTTCGTAAAATTCTTGTTGTTTGTTTATTGGACGCGCTTAGACAAAAAACTGCTGATCGGCGACAGCGGGGCTTTCGATAAATGAAAGAGACCTTCTTCTTTCTAGACTTTGTGTTTCCGTTGCTCTGTTTCGCCCCAGTCGGATTATGCATCTATCAAGGATTATATCATTTCGCTGTTTATTTGTAAGATCACTACAAGCATGATTCTGATCGTAGTCCTGCTTCCGTCTCAACAAATGTTTAGCATATCGTTCCGATACCTTCAATATCCCTGATAACAATTCAATGTATGCGCAAAGGCGGCGGCGGAATGCCAGGTATCGTTTTCGGAGTCATCAGAACGGCATAATAGACTATCTCCATGGTCCTTCGTGTTTGATTTATGAATTGGGCTTGGTATAAAAATAATATATAAATCTGTTCAATAATTTGCTTTCCGTTTTACAGGTAAGTACCACTTTTGCAGATTTGTCGATAAGAAGATGTGTGTAATGGTGGTACAAACTTATCGGGAGATCAGAAACAAAATATTATTGTCCACGTTGCGGGCAAGGCGCGCCACATCTGCAATTAACGTGCCAGCCAATACTGCCGATATTTTCGATACAAAGCGAGCGCATAGGCGACGTCCGGCCATATATAATATATTGGTGGTTAACTGGCGCCAAAGGAACGACGGCCATACTGTGCCAAACAGATGTAATAATGCTGCTCAGAGTAATAGTCTTGGAATTCTGACTTTGAAATCACATCTGGAACATAGGAGGTTTTTGGTATTGGTAGAAGATAAAAGAGGGATAGGGAAGTAAAAATCGACGTAAAAAACACTTTTCTAGGTATCGAAAGAGACGATTCAAGGGAATGATGGGATCCTCACCCACTAAGAGTGCAGAATGGAAAGGAATATTGTAAGCGAAAAATTCAGGGAAGTAGGCACGTCGGTCCTGCTGGAGACCTGAACAGAGCCACAGAATATGAAGGACCGTTAGTGATTCGCTGCAGTGCTCCCAGACTGGAGCGTCCCCTCCACAAAGAAGACGCCCATGAAACTGCGTCCAACACTAAGTCAGCAGTGGAAAACCTCGTTAAAGTGATTCTCCTGGGATGCAGTCTCCCATAATCCTAAACCTGGTTTTACCACATGGAGCATCTTCGCACTTTTTTGGTCCCATTCAGACTGCCACGTTTGAAGGAGTGCTTTTTTACTGAGGGGTTTCACATCTTGGTAGGGTACGCCAGTAGAGGTCACTGTGAGATTTTTTGTGGAGGTAGCCAACTGGTCTGCTTTCTCATTGCCCAAAATTCTAACATGACAGGGGATCCAGCAAAACTTTATATCATGGCCACGAACTAAAAAACTATTGATTTTAAATCGCACTAATTGAACTAGCTTATTTTTTTGTATATTTTACTGAGCATAGAGTTAAAAAACACTCTGTGAAACAACGAGAATAGCTTTCATAGTTTTGCTTTTCATAATGTATTCAATAACCATCAAGACGCCATAGAGCTCTGCAGTGAAAATAATAGCCATGTTTTCGAGTCGTTGGGCCTTTTTGAATTTTTCATTGTAAACGGCAGTTCCAACGGAGGAAGTGTTCTTGGATTCATCAGTATAAAAGTGAACACAAGTTGCTCCATTTGTTTTGTAGCTCGACAAATTCTTGTTGAATATTAAGTGGGGAAACGCTATATATGCTGAACCATGTAAACGTCCAGTCACATAAAACTGGAACAAGCTCACAAGGTGCAATACGTAGAGACTTCTTAAGGAGTTCCTTCCTACGCAGGTCGAGTTCAAGTGATTCCTGATCACTGCCCGGATGAAACCTTAAAGGACTCACAGTCCTTGGCTTATTCTCGAAAAGACGGGCATACCTAAATCGCTACAAGGTTATAAAGGTTGGATAGTTGAGGTCAGACATAAAACAGGAAGCATAGCTAAGGCCTAAATACTACCGTCCCTTGGCAAGGGGCATCTGGTGAGATTCCACATACAAGCTAAGCACAGGAGACGTACGGAAAACACCCGTGGCGAGCCGGAAGCCAAGGTGGGGCACGGGGTCCAGCGTTTTCAGCGAAGATGGTCGCGCGGAGTTATAGACTATTGCACCATAGTCAAGACAGGACCACACTAGAGAGTGGTAGAAGCGTAACAAAACCTTTCTGTCTGGACCCAATGTTTTGTCAGACAAAGCTTTGAGAATGTTTAGTGATTTTAAGCACTTCTGTTTTAGTTGCTGTAAATGGGAGTTAAAATATAACTTTTTGTTAAAAAAAATGCCCAAGAACTTATGTTCAGCTTTAGCGGCTATAGGAGTTCGGTTTATTTCAAAGGCGGGGTCTAGCGATATCCCACGTCGGAGAGAAAAGGGTATGTGCACACAGGTTTGTCAGCTGAAAACCGGAATCCATTTTTATCTGCCCATTTTCTGAATTTATTTATTGCTAGCTGCAGCTAGCGCTCACAACTAGAAGAATTGCAAGAGGAAGAAGAGATATGCAGATCCTCGACATAGAGCGAAAATGCAGTGGAACGTGGTATCACTTTAGCAATCGTATTGATCTTGATGGCAAACAGAGTGACACTATAGGACGCCTCCCTGCGGGACCCCATTTTCTTGTACAAAGATATCGGACAAAGTGGTGCCTAAGCGAACCTGAAAAGTTCGTACCGTCAAGAAAGCTTTTATGCAACGGAGCTTGCTACCTCGTACTCCGTAGGCAAGAAGATCCCGAAGAATGCCATGCCTCCAAGTAGTGTCGTGCGCTTTCTCTAAATAAAAAAATGCAGAAACACAGTGCTGCCTGTTTACGAATGCTTCACGAATTAAGGTTTCACGACGTACCAGGTGATCCAAGGAGGACCGTCCCTGTCGAAAACCACACTGATTCCTATCCAAAATATTGTTAGTTTCAAGAAAATATATGTCGCCATGTTAATGAGTCTCTCATGCGTCTTACGCAGGCAACTTGTAAGTGCAATCGGACGGTAACTTGATGAATATGAGGGGTCCTTTCCCGGTTTCAGGAAGGGTATGACATGTGCATATTTCCATGCGTTGGGAAAGTAAAAGTCTTCCTAGAAAAGGTTAAATAATTTAAGCAAATGTCCAAACAATTCCACGGAGAGCCGTCGAAGCGTTTCAGAGTGGACAGAATCGGGCCGTGGAGAGGATTGTTTCTTGGTGTCAAGAGCCAGTTTTAGCTCACGAACCGTAGAAAGGTTTGTTGTAAGGTTGAGAATTTGCAACTGATAACTTCAGTCGCTGACATTCTGAATTCCTCTTAAACAGCTTAAAAGCCGCATTGTAGTTATCAGAGGAATACACACCCTGAAAATGCATGCCTATGGCATTTCCTATGTCCTTTAATGACGCAAGAGGGGAAGCGAAAAGAGGAGGAACAATGAAACCACATTAGTCACCCCTAATTTTACGGTAGCGGTCCCACACCTCTTTCGCAAAGGCAGCACTATTCAGGGAAGATACATATTTCTTCCAGGATGTACAGTGCTAATCACACTTTTCTATAACGCGCGAGCGTGCGGTTCTTTCTCCGGGGAGGGCTAGACTGGTGGCATTCGCGGAAACTAAGCTAGTCACGTGGCGCAACATAGAACGGCACGCTCGAGGGGTGTCCTGCCCACTCTATCAGCTTGATAAGCGATAAAAGTAAAGTACTTTATAATATATTTTTGTTTTCTGATGACGACATTGTTGATACGCCTTCATGCTTTAGTTTGTTTATTGTTCGAGCAATGATGTTTGTAAAAAGCGTGCGAGCAGCCTTCCGCGTTCGCCGCCAGCTGATAGAGTGTGCAGGACACCCCTCGAGCGTGCCGTTCCATGTTGCGCCACGTGACTAGCTTAGTTTCCGCGAATGCCACCAGTCTAGCACTCTCGGAGAAAGCCGCACGCTCGCGTGTAATTGACAAGTGAGATTAGCACTGTACGTTTTACCTGTTTTCGTGTTCACCAAGCCTTCGCCTTTCTTTTTCTAAAATTCATCAAGTTTTGGACAATTGGATACCTACGAAAGGTGTCCAATGCGTTTTCCTGGTTTCGCCTAGTTCTGCTGCATTACTGGGTCCACCACGGCATGCGCCGTGTTGGGAGGTTTGTGGATGTCTTGTGGATAGATTGAAGTGCCGCATTTATGATCTGCTCGATAACATATAAAGTAGCCTCCTCTGGCATCATACTCTCAAGCAGTAACGTGTCAAGTGTGGCCTCCATTCGAAACAGTACCCAATCAGCCTTTTCAATTTTCCATCGGAGAATTCGTTTTAAAATAGTGGGCAGTGGAATATGACTTTTAGAACGATGAGAAAGTGATCACTCCCAAGAGGATCATCTAAAACCTCCCATGAAAAACAAGGCAATAATGTAGCAGATGATATAGACAAGTCTATACATGTGAAAGTGTTATGGCGCGCACTATAAAATGCTGGTTGTTTATGTTTAAAATGCATAGGTGAAGATGAAAGTAAAAACTTTCAATGACTTTTCAACGATTGTCCAATCGAGCACATTCCCACAAGAGGTTGTGTGCATTAAAATCTCCCAAGATTAAAAAAGGCATCGGAAGCTGGTTCAGCAGGTTCTGCAAATCGTAAAAGTCAGTCGGAACATCTGGTGGAAGGTAAAGGGATACTAGAGTGATGAGACGATCTTCAAGAATGCGCACTGCAACAGCCTCCAGTGGTGAGCGAAAAGGAATTCCCGTGCACGCAATATCGACTGGCACGACAACAGTAACTACACCCGAAGAATGAGATGCTTTACGGTGTTTTCGAAAAACATGGTGATACGAAACACGTTGATATGAGTGCTATTGAGGTGAGTCTCTTGCAGAGTAACTGCCAGAGCTCGCAGCTCATCAAGGAAAAAGTGCACATCGTCAATGTTGTGCAGCAGTCCTCGGCAGTCCCATTGAATAAAACTGTAACTACTAGTAAACGACTTAATTCTTGCGGGGAACTAATTTTCGCGAATTTCGCGAATCGCCTAAAATTTGCGAAAAAATAGGTCCCGCGAACAATTCCGGTAAAAACTAAAAACATTGAAATCTATACTGAGATCTTACAGCGTCGCAAAAAGTAGAACCCGCGAATTATTCCCAAACTTCAGCTTTGACCTAAATCGCGAAATATTGAGCCCGCGAAAAATATTCAGTTTACAGTATTCATAATGCAAATGTTAAAAGGGGGTCCTATTCCTAATCGTCCTCAGGCTGCTTGGGCGGGGTTCCCCGTGGAATCGGCCTCTTCTGGGATGACTTCTTTAGTTTCGAGTCATCAGAATTAATCAAACGGATGGGAGAAGACTCGCTCATATCCATCCGCTCCCCTTCACGTCAAGCGGTGGAGGCAGCAGGGGTGACCTGCTGCTCCTTAGACGTGGACGGCTCCTCGAGAGGCTTCGGGGTGAGGGGCTCGCTCCTTCCACCTAGGAAGAGACCGAATAACCAGGGCAGGCATGTCGTTTGACAGCCTGTCCTTCTGGGTGGGAGGCGCACCAGTGCCACCTTCCTGGGGTAGAGCGCAGCGCCCCCCCCCCCCCCCCTCTAGATTCTTGGTAGGTGGTCGCTGAGCGACGGCCTCCAGGTTCCTAGACAGAACCTGGGAGGGTCGAGGCTCGGAAGGGTGTGCAAGCCCCCTACGCAGCGCCTCAAGGATACCCCCCCCCCCCCTTTGCCAAGAAGGCATAGCGCTTCTTAGCTTCGGAGGAAGGCAGGTTGTCCTTGTCTCTTAATAAAAGGATTTCTTTCTCCTGTTTTCATATGGGGCATGCGCGAGAGTAGGCGGGTTGCACACCATCGCAATTAGCACCCTCCACTTCACTCTTGCAGATGTCAGCAACGTGATCAGTGCTTCCACACTTTGCGCAGATGTTCTTGCTTCGGCAGTTCTGATAGCCATGGACGAACCGCTGGAACCGAAAACACCGCAGCGGATTCGGTACGTACGATCGGACACGGCAGTGGAGATATCCCGCCTTCAGGAATGCTGGGAGAGTGTTTCATTCGAACGTGAGAATAACATGCTTGCTGGGAGTTTCCACAGCATCTCGTTTGAAAATGATCCGCTTTACACCAATGACACCCGATGGTCAGAAGCCTTCGAGAATTTCCTCTTCACTAAAGCGTAGAAGGTCGTCCTCGGAGAAAAGCCCTCGAATGGTATTCAGTGTGCGGTGTGGAGCAGCTCCTACTTGGACATCTACGATGCGGGACAGTTTCTGGAGTGCCGTGCTTTGTTCTTCAGTGCTCCCTTCGACGGAGGAAATCACTGGAGTGCATCTTCTTTGCTTTGGAGGTATAACTAGGGTTCCGCGTTTTCGGTTTCTATTTTTTCGAAATTCGGCGTACTTTTTTGGGTGTTTATTTTAAAATTCAATTTTGTTTTTTTTGGGCGTATATTTGTTTTTCGGTGAATATAAAATAAACACCAACGGACATCGGATAAGCCCAAGCAGCACATAAACGTGAAGAAAACGTCGAAAAAACGTCGAAGACGTCTGTAACGTGACGTCGTACAACGTCGAAGGTCCGGACGTTACCTTCCTTCGACGTCGATAAAACCTTTAAATGTCCGCGAGAAAAGGTGCACAGGAGGTCGAGAAAACGTTCCCAATGACGTTTGTCACACGTCACATGCACGTCTCAGTGGGCCGTTGCGTCCTCCCTCGACGTTTATGATACGTGTTTTTACGACATCCGGACTACCAACGACGTTCATAAAACGTCGAGACACCATTTCAAATTACGTTACCTAGGCGTCGTAGGGAAGACGTTGTGTCCACCCCCCCCCCCCCCCCAACTAAAAAAAAGTCACTTTTTGAGTATTATTGCGAAGGCAAGTTGCTCTCAAGCAAGTACGAAGGAAGTAACTACGACACAGGTTTGGTACGAACTGTTTATTTTAGCATGGTCATACACGAGATGCAATACGGAGCGCCGCCAAAAGACGTCCCTGGATGTGCCAGCCAGAAGCATATAAAACAAACAAATTCACGTAAAGAAATGAACAAGGGACGATGTCACGCTGCGCGGAATGTTCCACCGCTTACCTTGTTCTGCTTCTGATTAATCCGCTGACGCGCGTGCTTTACCCACCCCATCGCACATAGCTTGTACTCTCGCTGCGTGCACGGGAATGGATTCAGAAGTAGGATCCCGTCCGCTGTGCGTTGTTTACTGGGATTGTCGGAGGCGTCTGAAGAGCCTTGATCGGAGACTGGACTTGACGCGCCATTATCTGCACTGCCCCTTCTTTTCTGGGGGGCGTCATTCATATCCTCACAGGCACGTTGATCCGAGCAGTAATACGATTCAACGTGTGAAGCGTCATGACCTTGAAAAAGGTCCACGAGCCGTGACTGAACAGTACGGCGTTTTGGGCGATCACCGACTTCTTCCTAGGGGCGACTTGAGCGACTCAGTCTGGACAGCATTATAGAGAAATCGAATCGCAGCACTTCCACTGTATGCAGACTCTTAAAAAATCACGGCGACAAGCAGCCTGCCTCGTAGACCCCGTAGACTGACTTTCGGGAAAAGGTGGACCGGGTTATTGGGCAGGAGATCGAACTATAGGGGGCGCTCTGACCCCTTTGTTGTCCCCATCCTCGGTGTTTACTCAACACAAGGCCTGCGCACATGCCCACAGGCCTTATGGGCATGTCAATATCATATTTTACAATAGAGCGCGGGGCACAGTTTAATGTAAAAAATACTAACAATCGACGAGTGCCGGATCTATCCTCAAAGAATGCGAGCTTGACCCACTTCGGCTTTTGTGCGGAGCTGGGACCGTGCATGCTGCATTGTTCATGCAGGCGGGAGTGGAAAAAAAATAGCCCCTCCTCCCCCTCACCGGAGAACGCGAACTCCAGCCGAACGCTGACGCCGCGTTCGGTTATGTCGGCCGAGCGCTGAATCATTGTATTTACGAAAAGACGGTCAGTGTGCAGGCGAGCTGGTGAATAGTATACATCTTAAAACCTGAGACTGTGGTTGGAAAGGTTGAAGGTATTTAGGAGAGGCAACAAGAAAAAGAAGAGGCAAGGTCTCAACAACAAGAAAAAGAAGAGGCAAGGTCTGTTGTTGTCCCCATCCGTGTAGTTCTAAAGTTAACCGCTTGGGGCGTCACGGTCGCCCCACCTCTCCAATACCCAGAGCTGTTCTCTCTGGGCCAACATAGAATTCAGTGAAATATCTTAGGAACGACTGAGAAAATACGTGCACCTGGAACTAACGCTTGTCGATTGTTCGTCGCCACTATCTTCTCCCACTTTTCTCTCTCGCCCTCTTCTTGCCGAGTTTCCCGATGCATCGCATGGGGCTCTATGGAGATGCCACTAGCATCTCTTCTGCCTGCCTTTCCCCCTCTCTCTCGCGCCGCGTTAGCGCCGGCCCTGTTTTTTTTTTTTTTTTTTGCCGACACGTAGGTGCGGGCTGGACTTGAACGCTTTTTCGACCGTCATCTGGGGCATTAAACGGTTGGCATCATGAGTGACAATCTACACAAACTGTTCACAGTATCTACCGGATTTCGTCATCGCCGGGCATTTATTTTTTGGAGTAGAGTTTAAAAATGCGCAAGTGTGCAGTGATATGGTGTGTGCCGGCGTGCGATTTTTGTTTGGGTACGTCATCAGTGCCAAAGAAAGCAAGATCTGTTTTGACAGTCACGTAACAAGAGCGCACCGATCTACCGAAAGCGCTCATGTGATGGAAGTTGGTGTTGTGGATGAACTGTGATGTTGATACGAATTTTGTGGTAGTGCGCAAGTGAGCATGGGTAACAAAACACGAAGAGAAATTGCCGAACCTTAAAACAATGCCAGGTGGTCGTGGAGCAGTATGGATGCTCCCTGGAAATGATGCATGCCTGAAATCACCTGGAGAGGAGGTAGTGTGGTGACGCGCCTGTGGCGCGTCCAGGACCTAAGGAAGACGACAACGCGCGTGTAAAAAACAAGAATGGCACAATTCGATCCGTTCTAGACGCCATGGGCTTCACTTCGCAAATCAGAACCGTAACAATATTTTAAACAAACCAAAAGTATAACAAGCACATGTAAAAGTAATGATATTCCCAACATGCCGTCATATTTTTTTCCTTCAGTGTACATTGAGTTTTGCTTAATCCTATGTGCAATTAATAGTATCTTGAAATAAATAAATTAATGTATAAATAAATATATTCCTGAAGCTCTCAAAAATTAGGTTTTGCCTGCGGCTCTTGAGCAGTGTCACATTGACCACAGCTGTGATTAAGCTTTTAACAGTGAACGCATACGTGATTTACGGCTGGAGATGGAGCTGGAAAAGCTAAAAAAAAACCACAAAACAAAGGTTGTGAAATGACATCGCCAGGGCGTCAATGACAGGACAAAAATGGAACGTAATTTAAATATGTCCTCAACGTTGAACAAAACGAGAGTGGTCGACGTTGCCAGCACGTCCTGTATGACGTTTACGACAGTTTGGTGTGAACGCGACGTCACTGAAACGTCACTGACGGGACAATAATGTAACGTCACTATGGACTTCATTTTAACGTCGAAGAAACGTGAGTGTTCGACGCTGCTAAAACGTCTTCTCTTGACGTCGTTGCGACGATGACGACGTAGAAGTTGAAACATGACGTCGCCAGCACGTCACGGACAGGACGATAATGGAACGTCATTTATTAGTTCACTTCAACGTCAAAGAAACATGAGCGTTGGACGTTGCCGGAACGTCGTGCCTCGACGTCGTGGGAACGTTGACGACGTTTGAGTTGAAATACAACGTCGTCACAACGTCCCTGATTGGACTATAATAGAACGTTATATAAGGACGTCACCTCAACGTCGAAAAAACGTGATCGAAGTCACGCGGGACGTCACGGACGTCAGGGACCTTTTCTCGATGTTTCCACGACGTTTTGTCCTGCTTGGGAGGTGATCCTTGTAGCTCTGATATTTGTGATCACTCAAAGAATAACAGCACGGATACATTGAAAAAGAAATGGACACTTTATTTGGCAAATGTTCAACTGTAAAAGAAACAAGGAAAAAACACAGAAGTACAAACAAGTCAGATATGAAGCCTGCACCCAAAAAACATGGAACTTCACATTCTGTACATCAGGATTACGTGATCTTAATATAGTACACACACATGTACTTTTCCAGGTTCTCCTCGTTGATCCGCACTCTTTCTTTCCTGTTCATATGACCCTGAACTTCGAGAATGCCCTCTCAACGCTAACTGGCAGGCTGAGGAGATGAAGCGCTGCCTGAGCCAAAATTGGCCATTCAGCCAATCGTGACCGCCAAAAGAGACGGTGCGACGTTTTGAAGCACAACACAACATGAAGAGTTTGCATCAAAACAGTCTTCCTCACAACGAGTTTGAAAACACTCTCATACATGGCGAAGTCATGGGGCATTTCGGACTTCACGTTCCGATCGATGATGCGCACATTAGACCAAAACGTCATGGTAGCATCCGTGTATCCCATACATTTGGACACGTTTCGATAGACACTGTCTTCCACTTTTTCGCAATAGCTCTGCGGTACGACTGGGAGGTCAAAGTGACCTTTTCCGGTTAAAACTGAAGTTTAGAAAATGGATTCCACGTACTTTTATCGGTTTTTATTGGTTTAAATAAAAAATGACGACCATAAAAACTGACCTTTTTCGGTCAAAACCGAATTTCCGAAAATGGATTCGGCGTACTTTTATCGGTTTTTATCAGTTTAAACCGAAAACTCCGAACCCTAGGTGTAACCAATCAAGTTCTTCAGTACTTTAGCTGCAGCAAAAGGAGACATCTTTCCCACGGTGCGCTGTTCATCTTCGGAATGAATAACAAAGAATCTTGTGAAGGGTTCAGGTCCAAAATCTGTTACTTTGGTTATTTCAGGATAGCGCCGCTTAGACGCTTGTCCTGAAGAGGATTTGGTATAGGACGGCATAGAAGGCAAAGAAAGTTCAGCATCCGTGGCGTACTGCCCACTAACAAGGAGACAGACAACACCTCATAACAGTCAGGGCTCGTCTGAGTGTGGTGCTCCGCCAGTACCACCAAGACGCTATAACCAAGTGGGGTTCAAAACGAGAGCATCGATTGCCACCCAAGGTTAGCCCTTGCCGCCAAAGGAGGTGAAAAGAAAGAACGAGGAATGAAAATAATGAAAAGAGAGAGAAAACAAGGCTGAAAGAAAGGAGTAGATAGTGGAAGAAAAGGCGACTCACTGAATCATCCTGGTAGTGCCAAGCAAGGACACCGTCTACGAGAAGCGGGAGCCAAAGTGGAGTGTTGCCTCACCCGGGGGGCCCCGAAGGGTCCAAGACTACCCCGGGCTTGACTCAACCACCGGTATTCCCTTTTCCTCGGACACGGGTACGCCACGCACAGCTAGATGTGGGTGGGTCTTCGCCACCTTTGGCTCAGGGTCCGTTGTGTTGCCACTCACCAAACACCTGCTTTGATGCATATTCGACATCTGGCCGATACCTGGCCGACTGTCCGACCTGGACAGTACCCGCACGATATCCCACCGATACTAGGCCGGTGGCGGAACGGCGGTACGCCAATACCTGCCGGATGTCGGTAAATGGTGCAAAACCGCAAATTCGGCCGATATTGGAGCCGGCATAGCCACGACACTGGCCAAGTTTCGCCGAGTTGCTTGGGTACCACTCAGGCCAATTTTATTCCCCATATCTTCTTTATGGGTACTGCCTTTATTGTTCAGAAGGCTATAGTCAAACAAGGTTGAATAATTTAGTTTGGTAAGTATTTCTGCCGACACAACTATACCACCGAATCGGCGCCATATGCACAACTCGGGAACTTCGTCAACTCCCACGGCAACCCAACAACTCGTGCGACTCGGTAAGATGTGACGCCGGCAAACGTCATTCACTCGGTGCGTTATGATTTGCTATGAAAGCGTGAAAACATTTTCTGAGTGGAAAAAATAATTGCGGGCCTGATTGCTCCCGCGGTCAAAGATTTCGTCGGCGTGAGGGGACTCCCCAATCCGGCGTCAATATCCCCGCGGATTCGCCTGCGGATCCGCAAGTGTGATCGAGCCAGTTAGCGATATCTAAACTACCACACGTTGTTTCGATTGGATGGATGGATGGCTGGATGGACGGATACTGCTGAACCGCTTTAATCGGGCGGCAGCTTTCGATACCTAGCCAAAGCTTCTACATCTACCAACTAACTGCTCTGTCATTAAATTCTGATTTAACCGAAAAGGGCAAAAAAGCTTTTGCCGCCGCTAAGCACAAGCATTCATCTACCGTTCTCAAGAACGAAAGGTTATATTCCGTGTGACGGTGACGCTTTTTCGCAACCGAGTGCGCACACTATTGCCCTACGAATTGAAAGAAACATCATAACAAACTTTATTTTTCACTTGACTTATGCCACCAGTGCGATAACTTGTGTTTTTAATCTCCGCTTTTCCAACATCTATTTTACAGCGGTATCTGTTAGTGCCCCTTCCCTGCGAAAAGACAGAATCATGTAAGATTTAGCTCGTGGAGCATCAAAACACGCAATACACATATCAACTAATGGAATTGCAATTTCGGACGCCGCGATATTTGACGCTCTCGTTTTGTGCTCCGAGTAATCCATCAAAATGTCCCGATTGGTGAGCCATCCACCAAACATATTGATTGCATCGTGACACAAAATGCTTCCAACCTAATATTAACACTAACATAATCGTCAGTGAGGCCATATTTCTGGATCAACGAACATCTTTATTTCCGCGATGGCGGCAGTGGTGACGCTAAGCCTCATCTGTCGCATCACTCTCCGAGCAATACTCAGACGCCGAAAACATCGACGCCGACTCTGACTCGGCGCCCCACCAATAATATATAGGAGGTTATAAACCCTTGGAGGAGGTAGGTTGCAATATTTCTGAAGCGTAGTCATAAAACATTTAAGCGATTGTTTGGCCAACGTGACCGTAAGATCTCTCCGACAATTGATGCGCGTGACATGTCATATGCGAGATGGACGGTTGATTGTACAGGGTGAAACAAGGAGACGGCAGGCTCTTTAAATCGACCGGAAAATTCGGTTTCTTAACCTATTGCGCTACGACTTTGTGCAGCGTTGCCCACTGATGGTGCATTTTCTTTTTTTTTGTAAAATTTGCAAAGAACGAACTTACCTGCGGAAAAAGTAAAGAAAGAAAAAGGCTTAGCTCCTATGGAAACTCAGCGACGCCACCGGTCTGCAAACAACACGGCGCCGTTTCGCACCGGAGACAAGAGATGGCGCAACGAACGCAGCCAACGAACGAGCATACGGGCGCCGAGAGCCGGCCTCTTTAGCAGACGAACTTTTCGACTCAAAAGCGGCGCGCGTTCCGCAGGCGGCGACAGTCGCAGAAACAAAAACAGGCGCGGTAACAACAAGGAACTGCAGTTCCTTGTCTGCTAAAATCGCCGGCTCTCGGCGTCGTCTGCTCGTTCGTTGGCGGCAGTTGGCGTCGCGACCGCTTGCGCCATCTCTTATCTTCCGTGCGAAACGGCGCCGTGTTGTTTGAAGACCGGTGGCGTCGCTGCGTTTCCATAGGAGCTAAGCCTTTTTCTTGCTTTACTTTTTCCTCAGGTAAGTTTGTTCTTTGCAAATTTTACAAAACAAATGCACCATCTGTGGGCAACCCTGCACAAAGTCGTAGCGCGATAGGTTAAGAAACCGAATTTTCCGGTCGATTTAAAGAGCCTGCCGTCTCCTTGTTTCACCCTGTAGAACGATTCCTCGCAAGGGTTGCGCGCGATCTGTGTGGCAGGTTTTATCAGATCGAAGTTTGGACGTAAAGCAAGCAAGAGAGCATGTGTTTGAGGCGGATCAAGACGCACCACTGAGCAGCTGGTACACGGGATGAACAGGGCAATCGCCGCAATCGCAATGGAAAAAACGAAATCCTGGCGTCGCAGGGACGCTAGTTTCGGCCGGCTATGGTATGGGCGCTTGGAGCGTGGTGGGCTGCCGTTATCGGACTGGCTTTTCTTCAGCGGGGGTTACCTTTGACCGCTAAGCCCTTTGCATATTACACACACATAGTTTAATGATAACAGAAATCGATCAACAATTCTCTTAGATTTCCGACGGTCGCCGAACTGGGGAAACGATTGATTTAGGCCGTTGGTCACGGCGGTGGCTGGACCCCATTGAAGGGGAGCGTGGAGTGCTCTGTGCACTTCCAATAGTCAATTAAACATCTCCCAAACTCGAGTCAAGTTCAGTTGGTTCAATTTGTCACGACCGCAATAAAAAATCCCAGTGGACGACCTGCATCATAGTGGACGACCTGCACAGAGGTCCCAACGAAAAAAAAAAGCTAAACGCTTTGTAGCGTGATATAACATGAGAGCGCAGCTATTATTTTCGGCGTCGAAGTCATCGTCGTAAAAATGCGTAAGTACTGGTCTAAACAGACGGGTCCCCATAGTTACGCAATCATGTGTGTATGTAATTTATTCTTGCTTTGGCTACAATAGTAATGAATGGCCAAGAGATAAAAATAATACTCCCCGCAGATGCACGGTACATTACCCAAAACACGCCAACAGGCAATCGTTACACCGCTGACGCTTCACGTTGATCACTGAGGTTGAGCTGCTATGCACAGACAGTAGTACACTACGAGTGGAGGTCTCCCAACTTCGCCAAGCAGTTGTGAACGAGACCATGGCGGGGGCTCCCAAAAACTCGTCATCCGACGCTCTGGAGTCAACGACGCAGTCCTATGTTTATGTCGCTCTGGGTGCCCGACCCAAGTCTCCGACTCAGCGACAACGTCGTGAGTTTCCCGTAAATACCACGGCTCATAGAATATCGTCATCATCTGCAGATCCAGGCAACGGGGACGCCGTGGACGCTGATGGATTCAAGAGTGTCACAAAGAAAAAACGACCCAGGCCTGCCGAGGGAGAGAACGCCGGCAGCAAGCTGAGCTCTGTGCCACGGCAACCCAGACGCCGAGGGCTCTTCGTCTCCCGGCTGGATCCTCAAACAAAATAAGCTGACATTACGGAATCCCTGGCAAGTGTTCTGAGAGGCAAGTCAGTGACGTGCACCAAGCTTGTAACGAAACACTATAGCTATGTCTCCTTTCATGTGGCTGTCGAGAACGATGACTTTGATGATATCAATGTACCGGACATTTGGCCAACCGGATGTCTTTTTCGCCCTTTTTTGGCATTCTTAGAGTCACGTCGGCGACAGTGGTTAATGTAAATGCTTAACCTTTTAACCTCCTACTATGAAATGCACGCTCTGCTACCAGAACGTTGGCGGTCTTAGAACGAAGTCCTCCGAGTTTATGTCGGAAATTGTGGGCAATCCATACGCCATTGTTTGCCTTACTGAAACTTAGCTAGAGGACAGTATCACTAGCTCTCAATATTTTCTTCCGTCATATAAAGTATTTCGGAAAGACCGTGATTATGCCATTACGGGACAGAGGTATGGAGGAGGTGTTTTAACCGCCGTAAGCGCATCACTGTGTGCATGTAGAAGATAGGCCAGTTTGCTCGAAGCGCTAACCGCGGCTAAAGTTAGCCGCAGTACCTAGGAGAGGGATTTGGAAATCACGTGACTGGCTTGGTAGGGATGCGAGGAAACATGGCGGTGCCTCGGTGAGTGAGCGCCGCTCGCTTTGGAAGTAATATGTCGTTGTAGATGCAATATCGGGCGCGTTAGTCAGCAACGAATGATGCAGGAGGCTTTCGCTTTGCCTTACCTCACTTAAATCGCAAAGCATGAGCAATGACATCGCCACATTTTTTAGATAGCCTTTCGATTCTGGCCATTCCTAAGCTTAAATGAACGCGAGAATCGTCGGCATGGCAATGTCTTTGGAAAGCGGATTGCCTTGACTCCATCGGCCGGGTATTAATAGCCCACAAAAGCAGTCAGCGTCCCAATATACCTTTTTCTAAATTACCCAAGCATCGAGGAGAACGCTGAAAGCGTAATTCAACGTTCCATGCGCGCTGGCTTTCCTCTTATAAAATATTCGAAGTAAATAATCATAATCAGGCTTTGACGAACGCGCGTGCAAGACAAAATTTGTTTTATACTTTTTACTTTAGAACAATTACTACTGCAGACGCCAGCAGGTGCAACGCGTGTAAACAAAGTAGCATGCATTTCGGTGCTTGGGAAATTAATAAAAAAGGTCTATTGGGATGCTGTCTGCTTATGTGCACTATCAATACCCGGCCGATTGAGTCAAGGCAATCCGCTTTCCAAAGACGTTGCCATGCCGACCATTCTCGCGTTCATTTAGGCTTAGGAATGGCCAGAATCGAAAGGCTATCTAAAAAATGCGGCGAGGTCATTGCTCATGCTTTGCGATTTAAGTGAGGTAAGGCAAAGCGAAAGCCTCCTGCACAATTCGTTGCTGACTAACGCGCCCGAAATTGCAGCTACAACGACATATTACTTCCAAAGCGAGCGGCGCTCACTCACCGAGGCACCGCCATGTTTCCTCGCATCCCTACCAAGCCAGTCACGTGATTTCCAAATCCCTCTCCTAGGTACTGCGGCTAACTTTAGCCGTGGTTAGCGCTTCGAGCAAACGGGCCCTGGAGACTTACCCGGAATGTGTATGAGTTGAGGTTACGCCCTGTGACGGGCTTAATTATCTAATAGGGAACTATTACTCTATTACTTTCCACTCTGACTCAGATGTTTTTGCACGTTATTTTCAATATTTAGAACAACAGCTTGATATGACGAAGTTCCGTGTTCAGATATATGGGGATTTTAATTTACCAGAAATTGACTGGCTGGCAGGTTGCAGGTGGCAGGGACTCATTGGCGAGCAAGGTCACCAGCCTGAAAGTATCGAGCCTGTTAGATTTTATTTATTTTAATGGATTTGTACAAAGCGATAGTATCCAGAATTCAGCGGAAAATATACTTGACCTCCCATACAAAAATGTCCTAAGGTCGGCTATAGAAAATTCTTTGTATGGTCAGCTTTAGCTATTTGGCCCAATTAGCTAAAGAATTTTCTATGGCTGTCTTTAGCATTTTTTATGGTCGACTTTATGGGCCTCTTTAGCTTTGTCTATGGCTCTATCGCTGTGAAGCCATAGCGGTCTTTAGCTTGTCTAATGGTTGGCGAGAGACTTCCCTATGGCTTTCCCTATGGCTCTCTTTAGCCAGCAAACTCTAAAAAAAATTTTTTTTTCCTTTTAAGTTTTTCCGACTTGTGAGCGCTACATGGTAGATATACTTGCATACATCTCTGAACACACAGAATACACAGAACACAAGCAGAACACTACCCCACACAACAGCGACAACGCAGCGCCACCGGGCTTTTCTATATATGCTATGTTCGCACTACCTGTATATATGGCAGTATAATTTTTGAATCCGACTTTGCCGGTGACCCCTTATTTGTCGCAAAAACACGGAGAGGTGGAGCAAATATTGTTCGTATTTAATACATTATTTGAATTGTCTCTTGGAATAGCCCCCATCTCTTAATCCAAAACCCTGAAAAAAGCAAATGTAGATCATTAGGCTAATTAACTAAAATGTATTAATTATCTTTTTAATAAGTTTGATGAATCACTTTGACAATGCAGTAATGACATGCAGTACACTGGTGCTGAAGATTGCAATCAAGCTATTGCTTGATTGCAGTGTTCGGCGTGAGTGTAATTTATTTTCACATTTGGGGGTAATAATTCATTTTAATTCTTGCACAAGTATTTCAATAGATTTTTCAAACAAACAATATTACCGGGTTTCATGACTCGTTGCAACAGCAGAGAACTTATCTTGGGTCATGGTTTGTCACCGGCATTACAGAAATTCAGTATTGATTTAATTTTCTAACGTGGAGTGTTTTTACTAAAAAGTAAGCGCCGGTAGTAATTTTCTGTAGACGTGGAAAGAAAATTTATTGGTTCTTAGTCTTTAGACTCGGGGCCATAAATGTTCCTATAGACGCATAAAGACAATGCATTGGTTTCCAGTCTCTTAACTCGGGGCCAAAGAATTTTCTATAGGCAAGTAACGAACATTTATTGGTTCGCTGTCTTTAGACATGGGGCCATATAATTTCCTATAGGCATCTAAAGAAATTTTGGTTGTTCCCAGTGTTTAGACTCAGGGCCATAATATTTTCTATAGACGGTTAAAGACAATTTATTGGCTCCCAGTATTTAGACTTGTGGCCATAGAAGTTTCTATAGGCAGGTAAAGAAAATTTATTGGTTCCCAGTCTTTAGTCACAGGGCCATATATTTTTCTATAGCTGGCTGTAGCTGTCTTTATGGATCTCTATGGCCAACCATCGAGGGCCATAGGGGGTGATAGCTTGCCATATAATTTTCCATAGACGACCATAGACCATTTTTGTATGGGCTTGTTTTAGTTTCCTCGCCAATTGTTTGTATCTTGCCAATCGTGGACCCCTTAACACGTGTTGATCATTTCCATCCAACTTTTGTTGTGTCCTTTCTCTTTCCGCTGCGTCAACGAGGCTCTTGCAGCCAGGGATATGTTTTGTACAGTAAGGGAGATTACCTTAATATGTACAAGCACTTGCAGAGCTATGACTGGCAACTGATCTCGAATGATAATTGCGCGGATTCGGCTGCTGAGGCTCTTACAACAGTAGTTTCGAGCACCATAGGTAAATTCGTGCCTAAGCGTTTTTCGCGGGCAAACAAGTACCCGTCATGGTTTTCAAGAGAGCTCAGGCGTTGCTTACGACGTAAGCTTCATTATCATCGTCTTTTTAAAAATCTTGACTGAATAAGTGGTACGCCAAGTTTAGTGAGTGTCGTGCTTTAGCAAAAGAGCTTTTTAAACAAGACGAAAGTATGCATATGGCTGTACTTGAGACCGATATTCACACAAAGCCAAAAAACTTTTGTAAGTATGTACCGTCAAAACAGAAGCGAAATCATAATGTGGTCCCCATAAGAGATGATTCTGGTCACACATGTGATCAAAGTGAAACTGCCAACAAGTTTGTAGTGCGCTTTAAATCCTGCGTTTTGTCTGCGGCAGTCACTGACGGCAGCATGACGTGCCAAGACAGATTAGATTTTCTTTCTTTTACCCCATTTGACGAACTTGAAATTAAGGAAAGCTTTTTTTAAAATTAAGCCTAAGCTGTCTTGTGGTACAGATGGCATTCCCAGTTTTATTGTGAAAGGGTGTGTAGAGCTTCTGTCTCCTGTCTTATTAAATATATTTAATTTATCACTTCGTTCAGGCATATTTCCGTCTATCTGGAAAAGCGCCGTAGTTGTTCCGATTCATAAATCAGGCGATCGTAGTAATGTAAACAACTACCCTCCCGTTTCATTATTGTGTAGTTTTTCCAAGGTTTTTGAGATGGTAATACACAAACGTCTGTACAGTTACTTCAGCCTAAAAATAAACCCCGAGCAACACGGATTTTTGAATGGCAAGTCGGTTCAAGCTAATCTGTGCTCTTTTTTAGATTATACTGTTCCATTTGTTCGTGACCATGGACAAGTCGATGCAATATATTTTGATATGACGAAGGCCTTCGATAAGGTTGATCACAATATTCTTCTTACTAAACTTGATAGTTTGTGTCCAACGTACTGCCATTGGTTTAAAAGTTATCTCTCATGTCGTGAAAATTATGTTCGTGTGTCAGGGCTCATGTCTCATAAATTTTTGTCGCCTTCTGGAGTGCCCCAAGGCACTCCAGAAGGCGACCTTGGTCCACTTTTATTCTTGATTTTCATGAGCGACATCTCTCATCGCTTGAAAAACTCTGAAGTATTACTATTTGCCGACGACATCAAACTGTTTCGCTGTATTCGTTCTTACTCAGAGTGCAAACCTCTTGAGGATGACGCGTTGGCAATTTCAAGATGGTGCTCTATGAACCATCTTTTGCTTAAAGAGCAAAAGACAAAAATAATGTCCCTATCTTGAAAGCGAGATTCACTTGTGTTCCCTTACACAATAGACAACAGTGTCATCTCCGGAGTGTCCGTCATTCGTGATCTTGGAATTTTTGTTGATTCATCTTTAAATTTTAATAATCATGTTTCAGCCATATGTAATGCCTCTCTTAGGAATCTTGGGGTGATATCTCGTTTTACGAGGCAATTTTTTTTCCTGATTGTCTCGTGCGTTTGTTTTGCCGCTTAGTGCGTAGAAAGCTGGAGTTTTCTTCAATTCGCCTTTTGCGTTGCGCTGTGGCGCCATCTCAAGGGCGCGACGAGAAACAATATGGTTGGCCTCGAAGTGCAGACGGCGCACGCGCAGTCGGATCTTGCAAAAGGCAAATTGTTTGGAATTGTATCAACTACACTGCGTCATGCTCTATTGAGCGTGTTCGAAGACGCTTCATAGGCATAATCTATGACAGGCATTTCGGGCGCAAGTGTTACTAATGACACTAGGGTTGCGCACCTTGCTTGATAGAAGGCGTTTACATGATTTTATGTTTTTCCATAAGGTTGTGAACGAAAGTGTTGATTCATCGCTTTTGTTAATTAAGTACTGTTTGTTTTCATGTTCCCTTGCGGTCTACTCGGTTTCAGAGCCCGTTCCACCCCCGGACTTTATATGATACGTCTCCCTTAACAAGAATGCAGCTGGAATTTAACAAACTTGACCAATCTGCTATAGACATTTTTAGTGACGTGACTACGTTTCGACGCACACTGAAGTCGATCATTTGTGTATAATATTGAATCTATGTGGCTGTCTGCATTTCATTTCGAGTGACGAACTGTGTACCACTATTTAGGATTTTCAGGATGGTAGAAATCTGTAGAAAACAGAATGCATTTACCTTATATTTGAGGGTGCATAACAAAGTGCAGCAGGCGTAGAATCGGTCGGCTGGGCGCGGACCACAGTTTCTGGCTAGAATGACTGATAAATAAAACCCACCCGCACCAAGCTCCTGCTACCCGCAAACATCAACAACTCAACAACGCGACAGTCACGTGCTGTTGTCACGTTGGCCCGATCAGTAAGGAGGGTAAGGAAGAAAATGAGAAAGAGCCGAGGCGACAGGGAGCATGCCTTGTGGAGTCTAAACGGCTGACGTCTTGCCCGCTAGTACCCCCCTAATCTCATTGGATAATATCCATCCAGGTACTGATCACGGAAGGATAACAAACGGCAAAAACAGAACACCGCGCCTCGAAGCATGACCGCAGCATAAACTCCACACCACCACACCACGTACCGTGGTACGAGTTCCACGCACCCTCCGCTTGGAACACATCAAACCGTATGCACTCCTATCCGACTTCATTTCAGCTGCTGCACTTCCACCCGGAGCATGTCAGAATTTTACAATGCGCACTCGCTTGATACAAAGTGTCATCCTTCTGAAAACCGCATATATAAACACAGCATAATGACTCACCCAAGTCGGCGGCATCAAGATTAATAATCAGCTCCACCGAACCGCGCCCTATCTTACAGCACCGCTTAGCTCATGCAAGGACTTTATACATAGTGTCAAAGCGTGACTCTCCTGCGAGTAATTAATAACGGCACTGAAAAGCTGTCAAGCCACCATCATCACCGAATGAACGATGGGGGCCATTGAATTAGTAATCATAAGCTTCGAAGGCACCACAGTTTCCTACACGATCCTCTTTTGAAGAGCAGCAGGCAGGTACCACGCTCATTAGCCAAAACCCATAAAATGCAAACACTGAAGAGCCTACTAGCCCCGCGCCCTCAATTGCCCCGAGGGACCGACATTCTGGCGATGCCCCACATTCGTCACTCCTCTACAACAACAGTTAGACACGCCCCCCCCCTCCCCCCAGTTCATGCACCCCTTGGTGCCACTATTCCGGCTGTGCACACCACACATTTGATCCAGCATGCGAAGTCCAAGAAAAAATGGACAAAACAACATCGAGGCAGCCTACGACCAGCGACTCCATCTCCGGAATACCCTGCCGAGAGTCACACCATGGTCGTCATCGTCCCCCGTGCAAGACTCTCATAGGGCATGGCGCAGAACCGACGCGCACAGCACAGCTCACAATGACACACACAAACCAAGAGGTGCCCTTACCTCATGAACACACCGAGCAACCACGGTAAAACATGCGAAGCCAAACATTGACGCCCGAGCAAATACAAAACCTCACCCTTAAGGAAGAATGGGGACACAGATCTCAGTCACCTAAACCACCGACACACCAACCAAGCCAGCATACCAGCACAATGGCGACCTCTCCGACCGGCCACCCTACCGCATCCAGCCAGATATCTTACAACATAGGCTTCAGCTTTGCCGCTGGCGACGCTACCACCAGCAGACCTCCCGAAAACAGGCTCACCGTCGACTCTACCAGGTACTCCCCCTCTACCCACTACTATCCGTCCCCCCTTTCAAACACAAATTACTCCCTCCTCCCCATCCATATGGTTCCCCATTATCCGGAACGCATTGACCAGAAACTTACATTAAATCATGCTCTGATATCCGCGGCGGGTGCCAATAAATTTGTACGGCGCTGTCTGTTTGCGCTTAGTAATGTGGTCGGAGTCAATAAAGTTTTCCGCAAGTGTGAACCAGCCCTAAGAGCGATTTCAAATGCATTTTTGGTGTGTTTGTGTGTACTGGCGGACGGGAATCTGTGCATGCGTTGTATGTGTGCGTGCGTTTATCTGCCTGTGGGTGCGTGCGTGCGTATAGGGGCGCGCGTGTTGGTGTCTGTATACGTGCGTGCGTGTATGCGTGAGCGCACGCATGCATGTGTGCGTGTGCGCGTGTGATTGTTGTGTGCACGCGTGTTGGGTTGTGTGAGCGCGTGTATGTGTGCGTGCGTGCGTGCGCGCGTGTATTTGTGCTTTTGATTTCGCTGGCCCTTGTAATAAAAGGGTGATAAAAAGAAATGTATCTGCCGGACCTTAATCTTTCCATATACATTAAACCACAAAGACGCTGATTCATATGTATATGGCGAAATATTGCATATGTTGTGCGGTGCACACCAAAACGCAGTAAACTGGTTTGATGTGCACATCAAGATACACCATCTGGTGTGGTGTGCGCACGGTAACACAAATGTGGTCTGACTTGCACATCAGAACACATATCAGGGGTGATGTGCACATCACACAGAACTGGGCTGGTGTGCACATGATGATACACTAGTCTGGTGTGCACACCAAAATACATTAACCTGCTCTGATATGCACATCAGTAGAGCTCTGCGCGGATAACAGTTTAATCATCCGCATCCGATCCGCATTCGCAGAATTCGTATCCGCATCTGAACCGCATCCGCAAAATTCGGAACCGCATTTGACCGTCAATCTGCGCATTCATTTTACATAATAAAATCAAGCGTGAATAAAAATAAAAATGAAAAAACACACATCTGGATGGCATTCTATAAGCCGTCAGCTTACCTTTGTACAAATTAGTCTTCGTGTCAAAATAAGGTGAAAGTCATTTTATTGTATTCTGTTTGTTCGTACTCATAAAATAAGCGATCATCCTTCCAGAGACACTTAGCATCATATGGAAAGAAGATCGCAGTTATGAGATCGTCTATAGAGCCCGTGACTCACTCTGTCCAGAAGATGCGCTCAAAAGGAACATAATTTTAAGATTTATTTTTCTTTTTGCATTGTAAAGCCCAATTCATGCAGACGCATATTTTTATAAACATGAACATTAACAGAGGACAGACTAACAACATTTTGTCAGTTTATATCGGCCAAACAATAAAAAGTGGGAAAGTAAAGGCGCTCCCTCAGAGCGGCCAAGACATCGTCGCGAGTAAACCACTGGAGAAATATCACACGATTCAATATTGGTAACACCTCCTATCGGTTTTAGTTTTGAACACTAACCCTCAACAACTGCATGCTCGGACCATATACTTCAAAACCACTCAGTACCAATTGCCGAGAAGAATAAAACGCACACACAGGCAACGTTTCACTTGTCGAGGTTGCTGTGTAGAATAATCAGAACATCCTCAAAATGGACGGATTCAGACTAGTTTGCTTTTCTTAAATTAATTTCCGGTAATGAGAAGTCTCTCTCCGTCGGCGCACTTGATGCTGGGATGGCATGCACGAACTGCGCAACACAAATGAGGTGCGAAAAGTTCTGTTTGTGCGAGTACCACCACTCCAGAGGACCCAACTCAATCTCCTCGATCTACTTGCAGGCGAAGAAGCCATTTTCAGACATCTTCAAATTTTTTTGTGGCTTGTACGTTTTGCGTATTGTGTTTTCTTAGCCCAAACGACGTTTCCGCGCTTTCCCTGCAAAACAAAAATCACGCTTTCCTTGGACGACTGATGCTTCTATATTCTTCCCTTTTTATACGGACAGCATTTTTGGCGCGATAGAACGTTCTCGAGCGATCTTTGGGGAGAATCAAATCTTTATTAACGTAAAGGACAATTTTCTCCCCCATTGCACCATTTATCTAAAACAATAGTTTGCTCCCACATTACATTCGATTATGTACTCGTTAGTATCCCTCACTTATACACTATACACTGTGCGTTCCCAAACGTTTGTGTTCTGTCTTGGCAAAAATGTAGATCTGGACCCGCTGATATCCGTATCCGATCCGCATCGGCGGCCCCTGACATCCGCAGCTGATCCGTAATCCGCCAGATGGGATTCATTTTTATCGGCATCCGCGGGTAGTCTGCGGATATGCAGGGCTCTACTCATTAGGATGCAATAGGCTGGTGTGGTGCGTTATACCAAAACGCACGAAGTCGGCCTGATGGGCACACCATGTACAGAATGATCCGGTGTGGCTTGGACTCCAAAACACACTAAGGTGTTTGATGTAAACACAAGGGCACATTAGGAAAGTGTGGTGTTTACTCCCAGAAACACCAGAGCACGCCAAGCCGGTCTGGTAGATTTGTTGACTTAGAAGCTGATGTAACGAAACTCTAACAAAAGAACGCAATCAACTTTCTTAATGGCAAGGGTACACTTCCACCACAACAGGTACCATGGTTTACACCAAATGTAAAACATATGGTAACTTAATACTATCACTATCCTTTAGCCATGAAAAAAATATCAGCTATTTGTACCCCGAGATAAGGATTTGTGACTACAACCTTTATTAACAGGGACTCACAAAGGTGCAGATTTCAATAATTGTTAGAGCATTCGTATTCGTTCGCCGTTCCGTGTCTGTGGTCAAACACTACATTAGTATACGCTCACAGTTTTGACAACGTTTTGCGAGTCTTTAATTTTTACTTGGAGTCCACAAATATGACCTGACCCGAGTGCATAGAGCGGCTGTCTTAACGCGAACAAGCGATTGCTTTTCTTTTTTTATGAAGGAATGCAAGAAAACTTGTTAGTGGAGCGGAAGCGCTTTCAGGAAAACGCCTGAAAGTAAATTGCAAGAAATGAGAAGTTCTCTGTGAATCCATAGTACAGTCTACAGTACAGTCTCAGCGATATCTGGGACACGTCATGGCGATGTCGTTGGGTACGGGTGTCGCATTCACATACTATGGGGTCTTGACGGCGCAGTCTCTTTTATTTATTGATTTATTTAAAATACCCTCAGAGCCATCGGAATTACAAAGTTGAGGGGAGGGGGGGGGGGGGGGTTAGTACACTTTTATAATCAGTCGGAACGGTATAGATTATTGAATATACTTTTAAATAGATGATCAATGACAATATGGCTAACGGTGCGGGAAGGTGGTTAAAGTCCACACAAGTTTTCGGGATGAACGAAACTTGATATGTATAAGTGTCGCATTTTGGAAAGCCTACCTAATACATATGATCCATGTGTGATGAAATAGAAAACGGATGATTGAGCAGTTCATCGTGAAGTAATGATTAGTATGGTATATCTTAGGAAAGAAAAACAAGCGAGCTATTTTTTCGCGTAAAGCAAAGTTAGGCAATGATAGAGTGGCTTTCATAGAGGTTGCGCTGACGATTCGATGATAGTTAAGAATATAGCGACCAGAGCGATTTTGCACTGGGTCTTGAGCATTGATTGGTTCAAAGGATCAAGGTCCCAAATAGCAGAAGCATATTGTAATTTAGAGCGAGCAGGTGTTTCATACAGAGTTAGTTTCAGAGATGATGGAGCAAGAATAAAATTTCGTTTCAGATGACCCACCATGCGGTTCGCGTTATTCATTACGCAATCAACATATATCTACCGGGAGATATCTCCAGATATATGAACACCCAAGCATTTACATGAAGACACAGAAAGTAAGCAGACGTCGTGAAGAATATAAGGGGGAGGAATATTAGACTTACGCTATACTCTCATGGCTTTGCTTTTAATCGTGTTAGATTCCTACCGCCATAGGTTTATTTATTTAATTATTTATTTATTCAATATACCTCAAAGCGCCCTTTCGGGCATTGTATGAGGGGGGAGTACACGTTTTTGAAAAAAATATTAAAACAATAAATATCGTACATTTCGTACAGTCGTATTTCGTACAGGTCACACGACTTAGAGGCTAAGTATATTTTCTTGTAAAGTTTAAATATTCAGGTGCTGGTAAGTTGTAACCTCCTGTTAAATGCCACAATCATCGGTGAGTAAACTAATGGAAGAAGAAATAGAACGTGGCAAATCATTTATATATATTAGAAGATATAATGGATTTAACACAGAACCTTGTGGGACGCCAGAGTCAGCGGAAACAACTGGAGATGTCTTATTTTTAGCGGCAAAGAACTGATATCGGTTAGTGAGAAAAGAAGTTATCCAGAAAAACAAAAGTTGCCTCAATATTAATACCTAAGTTATAGCAGCAGCAGCTTGTGAAAAACTTTATCGAATTCTTTAGAAAGGTCCGAAAACATAGTCTCCCACCATATTGTCGACATAGTGTCCCAGTCTACCTGGGACACTATGTTGAGAGCTAATTGTAAATCATGAGTAAATGAGAAAAGTTGAGTTTCAAAAGAGAAGGATTTTCATAAGCCGTGCTGAGCAGTACTGAAGAAGGAGTTAGACTTCAAAAAAAAAAATTAACTTCGTTTCCACGATCACGCACCTCAGTACTCTGCCTGCGATGAATGGCGAGACCGTTCAGCGTCACCGCCAGCGCATTTTTTAGCGTCTCACGACAAGCGCGACTCTAACACGCGGCGACGCCATGATGCACCTGTCAATATGCCTTTTGTGTAGTACTCTCGTTCAGCTTCAGCGCGTTTCCCGCTCGGGTCGGCTCCAAAATTGATGACCTAATGCGCAGGCTTTGTTTTCTAGGTGATTTCGGATGGATGCATACGGCTGTTCCCGTTCAATTCCGCAGCGGCTTCCGCCACCTAGACGAAGTTTATAATTTCAACAATTAAATTTAGAATGTATGAAGAATAAAAACGTTTTCTTTTTTTATTGGGACGTGACAGCAATTGTGGCCATGTAGCGGGAGCTGCACGAAATCCATACGCACGAGTGTGCTTTTCAATTCCCGATAAAGGCGATTGGGAAGGGTGCGGCGTAGCTCTTTGGTAACTCGCCCGTTTCACGCGTGGCAGACCCAGGATCGAATCCTGAGAACATCACGGTGGCGGGAGATTTTTTTCGAGCACTTGGCAATATCGACGACCGACGCTCCACGTCCTACGATAACAGAAGCCATTTCCAGTAGAGGGAAGATCCGAAGTAAGACGTAAGCAGCCAAACCAACCCTTCTGGCTGCAAAAAAGCTCAATGAGATCGGCAATTTCCCATCGTTCGATCGCCGGCGGCATTTTGCGACTGATGCCTCTCCACTGCCGTTGATTGGTGTGAGTTTCATCGCCAGGGAGCACGGTGCGATGGCGGCCGATCACTAACGGCTACGAAAAGAGCAGCTCGGTGCTGTCTGGCCGAGGCTGGGTGCCGACATAAGGTTCGCTTAGGCTTCTTTGTTCTTCAGGCTGGTACCACTAAGTATAACGTTAAGAACGTTTCAAACCGACATTCCGCATGTGTACGATGCCCCAGTACTATCGCGAATGTATGTATTCATGAGATCTGTGAGAGCTCGCTCTGTCGATATGCACTTCAAATACTTCCGATGTTTAAAAAAGGGTCAATACTCTTGCAAATGAACTGACAGATATAACTAAAAATCAGACCTTCGTTAATAGAAAACTCCATAACTCATCAAGCAAAACGATCGCACAGACACTGACATGGCTTCATTGGGTAGAGTAAAGGAAGAAATGCAAAATGTAAAAGATGCCACTTCTGAACTTCCTATACAACTCGACCACCTCTCTGCACTCGAGGATTATTTGGGAATAAAGTGTCCACGTTCCAATCACATTTCTATGGGATTGTGGACAAGCGACTAAGACATAGTTTCAAGCACAGCGTAATATATTACAAATTTCGAAACGCAACTTGGAATCTAGCATTCCGAAACAGACATAGAGCGCCCACAGCCTCTGATGCTACATATCTAACGAACCAAGGCCAAACACTGTAAATGTTTTCTCATTTAATACTAAACACCTTAATCTCGAATATAAGCTCAAAGTAACTACAATTGAAATGAGTGAGGATTTCGCGACAACTCTGCGTTACGAAAGAAAACAGCGTTTGGAATCGGGAAATTTCAGATGAGAAATTTAAAGTAAACTTCAAGAGGCTTATTATCGGTGATCAAATGCTTTTCAATGACCATGCAGAAAAACATATAAAGTTAAATTACGGACCCCCCGAAATCAGTCTCGTCCACGTCAGCCCTCATCGCCAGTGTGCGATCTTGATGTTGTTCGTTTAAATTGCCGCAGAATAAAAAATAGGATTGACGACTTTGATTTTCTTAACGAATCGGCAAAACCCAGCTTGTCGCAAACGCCAAGTTTTTCCACCGGATTTCTCGGTCAATCGCAACAATAGAAACAAGCATGGTGGAGGAGCGTTTATTCTTTTTTTCGTCACAGTATACAAAGTATTGGTATTGGTTCCCCCAATCACAGCCGAGCTGCATTAGGATGGTGCAAAATAGCACTTCAAAACGGTGCACTTTTGACGGGTTTCTTTCTTTTTAAACCACCAGGCTCTAGCAATTAGCCTCTGTTGAATTTATCATCAACGCCCTTATTTGTTTGCCTCGTATATTTGATGCTAGGTGGTGCGCAGTTGCATTGCGGTCTTCCTCAAACATCTAACGTATCTTATTTATTCCACGTTGATTCTTTTTTTTTTTTGTATCAGGTTGCAGTCTTCATCAACATGGCCAAGATTCCGGGACAAAGCGGCCTAGTTCAAGGTTTTGACACCACGTGGCGTATCAACCTTTAAGAGGGGGGGGGGGGGGTGCAACGATTTTCGTACTTCGGTGAAACATTTGTGGAAGTTGCCCTCTGACACTTCTAATATAAAGAACAGAAAACCGACTTCTCCTGCGTGTCCTAGTTGTATAAAACAAAATATAAATATTGGCATTTCCGGCACTCCTCAACTCACTCCCAGTCTTTAGGGTCACACCTGGTCCCCCTCCTAGTGACGTAATTCGGGGTGCCGTGTGGCTTTCCGTGTGCTCTCTCGGAGGACGCTTACTCTCCCTCTCTCTGCTGACATTAGCGGGCGTTATGCTGCAGATTAGACCCGAGCGAGGACACGTAAGCTTTTCGCCGTAGTTCCTTCGGCTGCCACTCGCGGCTGCAGGTGGGGGAAAAGCTCGACTTTTGTTTGCAGCGGAATCGTGACATTTTTAAATGAAGGAGATTCTTTCTGTATCCTCCGGGACACGATAAACAATGTAAGAATGACGAGATGCAAATTATTTTAATTTTAAAATCGTTGCACCCCTCAGCGAGATATGAAAGCGCGGGCAACGGGTTGACCTTTGCTACGTATCTTTCCGGCCTCCCATTCTTTTAGTTTTAGACCGGCTGCCGCCGTGTGTGGGGAAATGCTGCATCATATGTCACAGACGTATAAGTGGCAGGGTTACCAGGTTTGGCTATTAATAGCCAAATTTGGCTACTGTGTACTGTATTCGACGTCCATATTTGGTTGTTTGCTCTGTGGCCATTTTTTGGTTATTTCAACACCCAACGCAGCAACGTTTTTGCTTGGTTTTGAGTAGATGTACAAGACGCACTTCAGCATGGACATAAATCGAGTCCACCTTTTCCGGATTCCCTCTTCCAGGGAATTCCTCTTTGAGGACGCGTGGGCGTGACGCCACATGCCACTAGCTCCGGTGAGCTACTGTGACCTAGATTCAGCTCGGAAGACATCGATTTTCTATTCATTGTGGCATATATTATTCTCCCAAGTTTTTTCTTCTTCCTACACGCGTCTCTTGTGTCCCCGAGTTTCCCACCATCCTCCTACAGGAAGCACTTCCTCCGACAAAAAAGGCCACTAAAGGCAACTCAATCCATCGAGCAGAATTGGATGTCGTCCGATAACGCGTGCTGCACCGGATATAACAAAGGAGGCTTTTCCGCGCTACATGGAAGTTTTTTTAAAGCACAATGAACAATAACAAAAGACGAGGGATTTAGAACAATGAACAATCCGAACAAGGTCAAGTACGAAGTGCAGGAGCAGCCTTGTTTCTGTTGCTATCCGGCCGATCGCTTGCCATCAGGCTCCTGACACTGTCCATGTTGAATACCGTCGTGGAGAGTATTCAGTCAAGCGTTCTTCACAAAGTCAGACCTAAGGAAGAGGATGTCCCTTTTAACTCTTCAAAACATCATCTAGGTAAGGTTTGCGTTCCTTGGAAAGAACGAATGCTGTAAGGGCATCAACCCTGTGGGAAAATGCTTTTTTCCCGTTTTAACATAGAAATCATGTATGAGGCGAGTCAGCCGAACACGAGCGAGTGTCCCATAACTTTGTGACCGTAAACACACGTGTGGAAAAATGTTGTTCTTTCTTGTGTTTGAAATAAAGTATTTTCAATACATATGAAGATGTAGATCTTGCAAGCAGCTGCTAGTGCCTTCGGCTTGAGCTCGTACATTCGAGCGCACGATTGTTTGTGGCTCTGCAGATATCTTAAAGGTTTACTATAACGACATTTCGGCGCTTATTTCTTGGTCTATTTGTGTTCAAGGGAGCAGTATCACATCAGACTATAGCCTCCTCTATACACACAACGCCTGGCAGTTCGACGACACAGCCATAGAGTGCCCGCTCGCAGATGTGAAGCGCGAGGATCTGGTAGCACAGAACATCAGAGAGCCACTTCTCGGGAATCTGGACGTCAGTGAACAGCTTTGGCAGCGGCGACGACTCGAAACACACTTGTTCACTCGGGAGAAGTGTGTATCGGCGTCTCGCCGCAGCGGGGCGCTAGTCACGTGGCTCTCCTCTCATCCGTTGTCTGCCGCTCCACCTTTTTTATTTTGGCGGCCGCTTCTCATGGTGATTCGCCAGGCTTTGTCAGTATATATGAGGCTGTGATCAGACACACCAATCTGTTGTTGAAAAAGACACAAAAAGGAACTTTAAAACGAATTATACGACTAGCAAGAGCACATGATGAATGTCGCTAATGCCTCGTTTGTAATGCCCGTCTAGGAACCTTGACGGGCAGTGACGACGTCGCTATTGCCCCTCTACAAGATTATAGAAGATTACACGTCACTCAAAATTCGTACAAAAGTATCTTTGGTGTTGGTTGCAATGGCCTGATCTCTGGCGTGCTTCGGCCGTTTCGGTTGCTGGAACGGCTAGGACATCCTCTCAACGTCAGCCTAGCCGCAGCTTTGCTCGTCGCGAGTCAATCTACGTCACGATTACGGCGGATGTCACGTGATCTCCGCTGGCTGCTCTCCGAGCACTTGCCTGAGTGGGCCGTTTATAACGAAAAATACAGCAATCAGGCTCAAAATACCAATTAACGTGCGATTGTCATTTACGGATATTGTGGATGATATTCGCCCTATTTCTCAACACGACGGGTATATTTCAAACTTTGCCCAAATATCCCTTTAAGTATGGCTACGTTTGGTCTATATAAATCTCGACTTTGGCTACTTTTGGGTTACACCTTTCTGCATTTGACGATTTAAACTAGAACCCTCCTGGCAACCCTAATAAACGGGGAGCTGGAGGGGGCGAGTAGTTCCCTGATCGCGTACAGCTATGGGCTGTCTGCAAGGCTTCCTGTTTCTATCATCTGCACCAAGCTACATTGTTTACGCTGAAAGTGTAGAAGTCCCAGGTTTGTTTTATTAACGTGCTTCGGCCATATATGGTTTTGATATTCTGCGATGATAATTTTACGCTGCTTTATTTGTTCCTTCTGTATATTAATTAAATATGACATAAACCCCAAGACTGTAGGTAAAACGACACAGACATTGAAAGGTATTTTTTTCGAGAACTTTATTGTTTGTGTCCTCTTTTTCGTGCAGTATCGTGGTTTCAGTCATGTTTAGCTGAAACCAGCTCGTTTGGGTCCACTTCAAATGTTAATGTTATGTAAACTGCGTATGCGTCGTTCAATCCGCTCGATTTCGCGGTAAGCTTGTTCATTCGTGCAAAGTCTCATTATAATGCTAGCAGTTTTAAGAAATAAATAATTAAATAAATATACGAACACCTTGAAAACTTGGTATTATGAGCTGCATGCACTGATTACACAGCCAGCAATCCCAAGACTTTCAAGAATGCGCTAAAGTCAATTAGTTTCTATCTTATAATAAGCAAATTTAAAATTATAGGAACAAATCTTGGATATAATCAAAAATGTCTAGTCGAGGTAGTTCCTTCCAGAAAACAAGCGAAGTAAAAATATTGCACCGTTCTTGTCCACTTTATATGAACGCGAAAAAAACAGCCGCGTGACGACCTACGCTGCAGTAGGGCCTTACCGGGTAGCAGAGCGCAATCAAAAATAAATTTTCGCTACAACTTAACAAAAAAAAAAAAAACTGTTCGGGTCCGAATTTTACGCCAGATATTATTTTCTTTACATTGTCACGTTGCCATCCTCGTTACGGAGTACATATGTATTTCGAAAGCCTTTTTTTTTTAATATTGGGCAATCAAACAAAGAAGGTTGTTATGACGCTCAGCGAATCTTAGAATTGATGTTGAGGGCGTGCCTGTCATTACATATCTGCATGTTAATTCTAGCGGTGCTGTAGCGCAGACAAGACTAGGTCAGGGAAAAAAATCGTAATGTTTCTTTAGCTCCGATATGTACCATGCAAGCCAACAAGCCTTATTTTCGATTCCCCATACAACTAGCTATGATTCGCACTTGAGACGCGGTTAGAGAGTAACACGTCGCAGGCTCACTGCAGGGTTCAACGCACTTTTTTTTTTTTTTACGTGAACCTCGCTTTGTCTCATCAGGAGGGTCTAGAAATGTGTGATGCCGGAAAGTGAAACAGACGATTAACTCGATTCTGAATGGCTGAGCAAGGTGATGATGTCACAGCCCTATTTTGAAAACCGCCACCATTTTGAGTGGGAGAAAAATAAGCCATCACAGCAAAAATTGCGTTTGCGCCAGGCGGGAATCGAACCCAGACCATTCCAAATATATGAAAATGAATAATACGAGTGTTTTTCCGTCGACGTGAGATCCCTGCGGGCACTCGCTACGCGTCCTGAAGATAACAAATTGACTTTGTCATACGTTTTAACGGGAAACGTTCTTTGACAAGGTGTTCAGCCTTTCGTAAAGCCCAGATTAAAGCTTGGCCGCGAGGCTTGAAACTCCTTGGTTCACGGATGGGAGAGAAGGAGTGAGGTTGTCGACGCTGATTGGTTGACGGGGAGGTCATGTGACCAGAGGGGTACGGAGGAGTAAGGTAGGCGAGGAGGAGCTCGACAACCTGTGCCCCTGTGGGCACTGAGGCAGAGGAACTTGAGAGTATGGAAAGCTCTGGAGTATGAAAAGCTTCTTGACACGAAGTCATGTGACGTCGTTTTCCACGCTAAATTTGGCGGGGAAACTGAATTGGTGTTGAGGTCACGTGACGTCAATTTCTCCACTAAATGTAGCGGGCTAAATTTCCCCCTATGTTTACAGGGGATATGGACGTCACGTGACCTCAACACCAATAGAGTTTCCCCTCTAAATTTAGCGGGAACCTGTGATGTCCCATAATGCAACGCGGGCGGTTACGCCGACGGTGACGCCGCAAAACTCAGATACGGCGCCTAACAGCTGCGCTCTAAAATTTGAAGAATTCTTGGCGGGATTCGAACCCAGGGTCCTTCAGTTGCGAGCCAGAAACGCTACTAACCCATGTTCGCTTTCTTTTTTTTTCTAGAGCGCAGTTTTTAGGCGTCCGTTTCCGGCTTGGGCCGCATCGCCGTCGGAGTCGGCGTCGCCGTCGGCGTAATTGCGCGCGTTGCATTATGGGACGTTTCCCCGCTAAATTTAGCGGGGAAATTTTTTCAATAGATTTAGCTGAAGGATTTTTGTTAAATTTAGCGGGGAAATTTACGTCACGTGATTGAACACCAATTCAAATTTCCCGCTAAATTTAGCGGGGAAAATGACGTCAGGACTTTGTGTCACGTAACCCGCGAACAAATTCAGCGGCAGAAGGAGAGGAGGAGAGAGGAAAGAGGGGAGGTGGAGGGAGGAGGAGGAGCAGGAGAGGATACGGGGGAGGAGGAGGGAGACACCCTCCCCTTCGTACCCTCCACTCCTCCTCGTCAAGAACTGCGCTCTAGTTTCTCATTACAGAGATTTGTAAACGTCTTTTATTTTTTTCTTCATTGCCTGCTTAGACACATTCTTACAAGAGGAGCAAAAGAGAGAGGCTAAAACTTGTCAGCCTCAAAAGGGTAGTCGTGGCTCGCTAAAATCTTTTAAAATGGCCAAATCGTCAAACAGTGGTAACCAATCCGAGGTGAAGCCAGGGTGCGGTAAACCTCCCTTATATACACAATGTTTTCAATAAACCTTTCACTCACAGTGCGAAATTTCACATCTGCGTGCGGTATACTCATTCTTGTCTTCCACATACTGTGGTGGCTCAAAAGCATATTCATGTCATAAGGCACTTTATTTTCTTTATCTAAACAGATACCGAATCCCGGGAGTGTTGACTGGAAAATCTTTCTTGAGGGTGCGCTGGATTATGTCCCAATTGAACACAGCGTCCCAACATTCAATAAACACATGCTCTACTGTTTCTGTTTTTTTTTTTCACAATAAACAGTTTGTGTACCAAAGAACAAATAAACCTTTGTCTTCTAGCCAGATTTATAGTGGAAGGACTCCGCATTCTAATTGAAAGAAAACAGTTTTAACACTCCGCTTTACCGACATTTTTTTAAACACTCTTGAGCACGTCTAGCCCACTGCCTTCACCGTATAAAGACCGATACAGAGGTGTAGGCAACAAAATATCGACTAAATATTTATACAATATTTCTCCGTGAGACCGTAGACAAATATTCTAAAGAAAATCTATCCTTCAACTAATGGTACGACAACAAAGCTTCTTTCATATAACCAGGAATACCCGCGCTCATCGCAACGCCCGATGACACGGAAAATTCAGGCAGAAAACTTTTCAAGCGAACTTGAATTACAGTAAGTAAAAGTAAGTCATTTTGATCACGAAGAGCCATAAACCTAGAAACAGTTTGTCATATAAACAGATGGGACAATCCTAGTAATCAACTTTGCACGGAACAAAATAAATTAGTGTGAACACAACGTTCCCAGTACGAGTTCCAAATGAACACAGCAAAAACTCTGTGCAGCTTCTGCACATTCATTGGCGACATACGCAGCACTTGTAAGACATACGAAACCTTTGATATCAAAAAGAGATTACACACCGTGGAACGCGCGAATAAGGACGGATTCCTCCCCCTCCACTCTTGCGCCTTTGTTCTGACATTCTAGGTCTCTTCATTCTTGTAAATAGTGCTGCCTAGAAAATGTTCTAATGGCATAGCTAAATGCTTGGTGGCTAGATTTTCCCAGTTAACAATAAAAAAACATCTGGCTTACAAGCCCAGTCTTTATGCCAGAACCATATGGCTTTATTGCAATTAACGGCGCTCCCTGCTTTTAGACAGGAAGAAAAGGCAACGTGGACCACCTCGGGAACACTCTTTTGATCAGCACAAAAAACCGCCAAATCGTCTGCATAGGACTGCATTATTACTTTACTGGAATTTAATCTAAAAGCACGTATGTTACCCTGTCGAAGAAGTTTGAAACAATAGGGTTCTAGAAAAATGGAAAAAAGGAAAGGCGAAAGAGGACAACCTCGTCTGACAGAGGAACGTATCTCAATGCATTGAGTAACGCTCTTATTGACGACTAAACATGCAGTGCAACTTTGAGTAGCCATCTTCACACTATTTAAAATAATAGACCCTACGTTGACGTGTTTCAGAATACGAAAAAGAACCTGGTGCGAAACACGGCCAAACGCCTTCTCGAGGTCTAGTTGCAGCATTCAACATTCAACAACGCATCTAGTCACATATATATTTGTACAGATTGTACGTCCTTTTATGCCGCACGTCTATTGCGGTCCTACGAACACTTTAATAACTCCTTGTAGTTGTTTTCCCAATATCTTTATGTAAATTTTATAATCCACCTTCGTTAAGGGTATCGGTTTGTAAGATTTCATGGCTAAAAGTTGCACTGAATCATCCCACTTCGGGATAAGCACGGTGTGCGTTTTTAAAAAGGATAGTTGCAACAGTTGTTTATTATAAGCCTCGGTCAGCATCTCATACAGCGCAGGAAATACGTTACCCTTAAAAGATTTATAGAACTTGGCACCAAGGCTGTCGGGTCCTGGCGTCTTGCTATTGCTTAACTCGTCGATGCCTGCCTCGACTTCCCGGGCAGAGATAGGCACTTCTAGACTTTCGCACACCTGCTGTTCTAACTGGGGCATCAAAAACAAAAATTCCGCTTCAAAACCGTCATCTACTGGTGTAATACGCCCCAGCAGACTACGACAGTGCTCCACAAAATACTTTTCAATGTTTGCTTTGTCTTGCGTCATCGTGGTTCCATAACAGACTTTTTTGATTTCATTACAATGAGCTACCTTTTTCCGTCGTTGAGTGCGCGCTTTGGCGGAGCTTTGCCCATCCATAACTTATCACTTCGCACCCTTGCTATCGGCTCCCCCCCCCCCCCTATATTTCTCAGTCGCAATTATTTCTAGTTGGTTTTTACACTCTCTTATTTCAAGCGCGAATTCACCACGATCCAAGCTTTCTAGGGACAAACAAAACCTTTAACTCACGCCGTACTAATTTTCTTTTTCTTTTTTTGATAATTTAGTATGCTACTTCTTTCAATTGCAGCCATTTTAACTTCTTCAAAAAGATCCCACCGCACCCCCTATTCGCGTCTCCAGGTCGACGCTCGCCCTCCCGCGGCGGAAACGGGAAGCACTCTAGTGAGGGTCCCCCGATTCCTGCTCAGCGGGCACGGCAGAACTGCTCGCGATCATGGCTCGCGAAATGTCATTTCCGAATGCAAACAGCACTCTTCACTGTCCCAACGTAGTGCTGCAACCGGTATGGGATTGTACCTTACTGGAGAGTTTTAGTATTGCGTATAGAAGCAGACGAAAGCGCTGTGCGTTTGCGTTAGAGTTGCGTGTCCCATGTTGTGCGTGCGCCTCATCGCCATGCGCCATCCAAGACCGCAATTTTGGGCTCCTCGCACGCGCAGTGTGGAACACACGAAGCTAACGCAAACACACAGCGCTTGCGTTCGCTCGTATACGCAATACTAAAACTCGCTACTGTTTCACCGGCTTCCAACGCCAACAAAACGTGCTGCGGTGACCAGACGTGAAAGCAGGTAGGCGTTCCTTTGAACTGGAAAGGCTAAAATCGGCAAAACAACGGCGCGCAAAAATGAAAGTAACTAAATGTTACGAAGATATTGGTATTAAAAAACTGTTTTTTATTTATGTTTTTTTTTACTTTTGGGCATTTGGTCTGGAAGGATATTGGCGGCGACTTTGGACGTTTTGCCGATTGTCAAAAGTCGCGACTTTGATAGCAAAATATACTTTACCCACAATTAATGTAATTTTACATAGATTTCTCACATTAGCTAGCATGTTTTCATTTATTTTAGACTATTTTACCTTATTACTTGGTAATTGAAAATTCTGCAATTGGCACCAGGGATAATTAGCACACTTTTGATTGTCATATTTGTTCGCGCGTTTGAAATTAGATCATAAGCAACAAATTATATTAGAGCTGGAAAAATTACGTATTAAAATATCTTAATTTTAATATTATTATTAATAATACAAATAGCGGCAATGTATGCCCCCAATTAACGCCAAGATCACGAAAATATGCCATTTAACCACAATAGTCTTTCCAGAAAGGCATAATTTTGTTTTCTTTTTAGCATATGAAAAACTCTTACATCGTTATCAAGATAGACATACGTTCAAACACCGGATGTAATATAATGTCCTATGCGTCACGCGTTGCTATAAAAACACACATATACACATTTCAGCTGTCTGACTCGGATTCTGTTTTTGGGTAGCTGCAGTGAGAACACCTTTTATTAATTTATACGTTTTGTGGACATATTGTAAAAATTGGAATTATTCTCTTATTTTTGTGCTGGGAATAATGTTAAACCAATAATCATCTAAATACCCAAAAAACATTAAAGCGACCGCAGTTCATTATTTCCCATGACAATTATCTGAGCGAGAAAAGGCAGCGAGAACGCACAAATATCAGCACTGATTTTATCAACAACTACAACAACTACAAACATCACCCTGGATCGAACATGTATGTCACAAAATAAAGTTTCCGCGAACAACTTCTCTGACTAAATAATTACGATATGAGACATATCTTATGAAAGAATCCGAAATTAAAACCTATATCGAGAAATTAAATACAAAATATCGGTTAGTTTCGGTTTCGCTCCAGAATTAAAACGTGCGTCCTTGCGTAAATAGTACGCTAAACACCGTTCTTGTTTTCAGGGTAAAGAGGTGACCTGCGCTCATAACACCCAAGCTTCTTCGTATTACCAGAAATAATTTGTGTCGCTCAGTGAAGCCAACACACTAGACAGGCTCAACAGCGGCACGCATCTCCGACCCTCACTATAACCGCCATTTTGGAAAATGAGTAGCGCCCCCTATAGTTAGTTGGAGTCGCGAATAATGTGCGCTCGTTCCCGCACAAAGTTTGAAAACGTTTGCTCGCATATGCCCTGAAATTCTAACCCTGAACAAGACTGCATGCTGTAAAGTTTCCAAAGCACCCAATCCACCGAGGAAATTTTACCTTATTCCCGGGAGTAAACAAGACCAAAGTATGGTCACTGAGCGACACATGCTTAACCGCTACAAAGAGGCAAAATATCAAGCGAGATATACGCCCTATTCAGCCTCGCATGAATCCGGCCTTGGAAATGCGTGAACTGAACATTTGCCAGACTCACGCAGGCCGCAGTGTCTTGCAAGAAATACTCTGAAACGAGACCAGTCAAACAAAAAGAACTTGAATCTCGAATGGAAGCATGATTCGCTCCATCTTCTGGCCTACAAACACAGTTAAAATCCCCAAGACAAATAATGACTCGATTGCAATTAAAAAACGTGCCGACATATAAAAAAAAAAAAAAAAAAACTTCGTTCACCTTCGCGATTTGGCGTGTACACACAAATAACATGCCAAGCAACGTTAGAAAGGGAAAAGTCACACAATACGATACGAAGGGAGGCGCAGAGAATGCACGGCTGTTCCTACAACCCCGATCGACCGGCGAATAACGTAAAAATACTTCTGAAAAGGCCGCACCATACGATCAGTCTGCTCGTGGCTTTTCATTTTCGTTTCTTGAACGGCAATAATGTCAAGCTCGTTCTCAGAAAACAACAGGCTCAGCTGGCACTGCCCACGCCTGGCTGTTAGAGCACGGACATTAATCGTGGCCATGCGTAAGGCCGCCTGGAAATTTATTGCCATTCCAGGGAGAGAAAGACGGTATAGTGTTTACCTCGGGTTCCCAGGGTCTGACCGTCCGACACACAAACTCCGATGCCCGTAAAGGGCCCAGGCACGCCAGTTCAGGGGGTGGCTTCGCATCCTTTCGGTCGTCTGCAAAAACGCTCGAGTTGATATGAAGCCGTCTCCTCCTGAGGGGCGCCACCCTTGAAGGTGGCTCTTCCTGGCTTGTCGCGTCGGGGTCCGCGCGCACGTCCTCTTTCGTGCGTTTCGTGGCCGGGCCGACTGCCGAGGCGTCCAGGACTTCCATGAGCGCGTCGCGTGCCGTTTCAGGGATGGTGCCGTCGCACGCGGCAGCTGTCTCGTCACCAAGTTTCGGCGCCTCGACGGCAGCAAAGTCCGGAAGCTCAACCTGGCGTGCCTTCCCAGTACCCAGTGCCACGTTGTCCGCGGTAAGAGCCGCGTCGCCCTCGGGTGGAACCGTTGCGCTTGGCGTTGGCGCAACCCTGACGTCCGGACCCAAGATGACCTCGTCGGCATCAGCTTCGTTTATGAAAAGCTAAGATTTCTCCTCGCCTCCCACGGGCGATGCGGCGACCGCGTAGGACCTTACGCACTGGGTGCCGTCGGGTTCACATGCTTCCCGTAACAACTTAGAACGTCCCGGCACCTTAAAAGCTCAAAGCAACGAGGAGCTGCAGCATCGGTGAGGGCGGCAGGCCTTGAGTACTCGCGCTTCTGGCAAACAGCAGAGTGCTCGCTACGGTCGCCTTCGTGAAGCGGTACCGCACAAAAAACTTCCCGGTCACTGAAGTGTTCCAGCGGGTTCAGGCGTTCCCTGAAACACCGTCTTTTCAGATGTCTCGATTGGCTGCCACCTGTGTCGTCGTAGAGTATCTCTTCTGAGCTTAGAACAAAATGCACGAACTCCGCGAACAACTCGTCGGCCACCATGACGCTCCAAACTCAAGTCGAGGAGCGCCTGAAGGAAGCGCCGGATCTACCTTGGAATTCTCAAGGAAGGAGTCGAGTATTTCCTCGAGTCGAGGTGCGTTTGGAGGGGAGATGGGTTTATGAAGTGCAAAACCGGCCGCGAGTGGCGTTTCGAGTCGAGTTCGACTCGAAGTGCGAGTCGAGGCCCGTTTATGAATTTCGCTGTATGTCTCCACAGAGCAAAATTACATGTTCCGATATAGTTAACCATTTAAAAAAAATCACTAAAAAATAACGTTCACGTCAAAATGCTCCCTCAAGTCACAGGACAACAAATACCCAGCTACAGAATCGGCAGCGTCCGTAACTACTCAACTGATAATTGTGGCTTCGTGCGAAATGCGCACCAGCCCGAAAAGTCCGCGGGTATTAGTCTCCAGAGTGCAAAATTACATGTTCCAATACGATTACTCATTAAAACAAATATTCAAGCCGTCAAAATGTTCTCTCAGATCACAGGACAACACATACACAGTTAGAGACTAGGCAGCATCTGTAACTTCTCAACTGATAATTGTGGCTTTCTGCGAAATGGGCACCTGCCCGAAAAGTTTGCGGGTTTTAGCCTCCAGAGTGAAACATTACATGTTCCGACACGAGGAAGCATTTTCAAGAAATCATGAAGAAATAGAGTTTATTCAAGACATCGAAATGCTCTCTCGAATCATAGGACAACACATTGCCAGCTACAGAATATATAGCATTTGTAACTTATCAACTAATAATGATTGTGACTTCCTGTGAAATGCGCACATTGCCCCAAAAGTCTTCGGGTCTCAGACTCCAGAACGCAAAAGCACATGTTCTGACACGAGGAACACTTTTCAAAACATTACAGAACAAAGAATTTCCAAGACATCAAAATACTCTCTCGGATCAAAGGACAACACATACCAGGCTACAGAATGGGGAGCATCTGTAACTCCTCAACTGATAATATTGGCTTCCTGTGGACTGCGCACCTGCCCGAAAAGTCTGCGGCTCCTAGCCTCCAGAGCGTAAAATTACATGTTCCGACATGAGGAACCTTTTTTTAAAAAAATCACAGCAAAAAGAATATTCAAGACATTGAAATCCTCTCGCGGATGACAGAACACATACTGTACGCAACCTGCGTATCTAAAGTGTTAGACAAGGTAGCCCAAATGCCAAATCGTCCACAGTCCTTTCCGCCGCGAGGGGGCCAAGTGCAATTGGCCACGCGAGCGGCGGTCCGCCCCTGATTAAAGGCCGTCGCAGGGGATACGCGGTGCCTCTTCGGATCGCGGCGCGGGTGTTGACGGTGAATAAATTACTGCGTGTTGTTGAACCAGTGCGTCGTGTCATTCTCCGAGACGGATAGCAGCAAGGGAATTCCACACTGGCGCCCACACGTGAAATTCTGCTCATCTGGAAGGATGGCCGCGAACTGGTTTCGTTTTTGCTTTTTACGTAGTCATATTTACGTTTCTAAATTTGCCCAAGTTTGCGGGGCGTTTTTTTTTTTTTTTTTCACTTGCGCGAATTGCAATTGCTTTCGGAACCTCCAACTATTATGGAATGTAGCCTACAGAGGACGCCGGTAAAAAACGTGAGTGATGACGATTTGGCACTCGGCACACTCGCGGATAACGCAGCCAGCGACAAAACAAAACAGACGCTGAGCCTGTAGTGTCAGAGGGGGCTTCTAGGCGCATCATCAGAGGGGGCTTCTAGGAGAAATAAGGATGCCCATGTCCATGCTTCTCCAGTTACATTGGGAGCAGATGAAGCGCTCAAACACCGCACTTGCCTGAAATCCGTCCCCTTGAAGTAATTACGGCTCTCGCTTAGTGTTCCGGGTTTTTCGAGGTACGCAGATAGGGAGTTAGGGGCGATGTTCGTCTCGGAGCTGCGGGGCCACCAAGCTGCGTCGGGAATTCACGATGAAACTGTGCTCACTCGCTTTTTGACGGTCGCTCAGAAACCGACGACGACGACAACACCGATGCCGACGTCGACACCGACGCCGACGCCAGATTTCTTGCGACACGAGCTCCTAAACACTATCGCGTTAAAAGGTGGAGCGCTTTAAAGAACAAGAATAAAAACACATTGCAGTTGAACGTTTTGCCATTGCGAAAACCTACAATGACACAGTGGATGGAGCTGACCTGGAAGACTAACTCATCGAATATTACATAGACCTACACGTTTTTTCAAGTGGTATATGAAGCTGTTCGTGCATTTCCTGAACTTGATCGCAGGCAATTCATGGCTTGTCCACCGGCGACACCACGTACAACAGCATCAACTCCAGAAGGAGATGACTTTGTTCAAATTTGTCTCGGATACGTGAGATGCCCTTCAACGATCAAGAAAGGTAGATGCGAGAAAGAGGGGAAAGCCACTCTACAGTCTTTGTAAGCCTGCCAAAAAAGGCGGTTGACCAGCAAATCTCCGACCATCGCTCGACACAAGGTACGACCAACTAGGGCACTGGCCAGTGTCCAAAGAAGATAAAGAGCGCCACAAAACCTGTGTCTCCTCCTATACAAACTGGAGCTACGCAAAGTGTGACACAGACTGTGACGTAGTACAATTACTCTACTCAAACTACTGTAGTTTAACTATTTTTCCGAGTAACTTGGTAACTTTCAGTTACAACTTTATTTGAGTAATTAGTAGTTTAATTTAACTACGTTTTTAAGGGAACATCTACTCAAATTACTAACTACTTTACAAATATAGTGCAAATTTTGCTCATCACAAAAGTTTGAACGCAGAAATATATAAGACGCCGGCAGATGAAGTGGCATCTCCGAACCAGGGGCCCCCTCACATTCCATTCCCACGCACTTATCCTCGGCAGCCGTAGAAACGGCATCACAGGCGTCCTTGGGCCAAGGTGGCGACGAGCAACCAAAACAAAAATCCGGCGCGCACGAACGCAGGAAGAGATGCTTAACAAGCCTTGGTCGGGTATTGAGCTAATACGGTAATGCACGCAGGCGCCGCGCCTCCAGCTGCAAACGTGAAGAACGGGGACACTCCGAGGGTTGTTGTTGTTTTCATGTTGCCTGCCTCTAGTGAGTTCGGACTCAAGTGGTTTGGGGATTCCACGGGAGGCGCCACTGGAATGACCTGGCAGCTGGGCGCCTGTTTCCATGATCGTCTTGCAAAACCGGACTCCCCCACGCACAAACGCAGACGCGGATAATCCGTTCATGGGAGCACGTTCCCACTTCCATCTGCAAGTGTACAAGTGACGATGCTTGTTCACGTAATCCTTCGTGTCCTTCCGACCTTCCACACCAGGGAGACCTTCTCTTTGTTGAAAACGATTTACTTGTCAGGCGTGTCAGGCGCGTCAGGATACCGTAGTCGCCGGCGAGGATTGCGAGTCACCCTCGGGAGCTCCTTTTGTTGGACCCGGCGTTAGCGGCGAAGTTTACTTCGTTTCATATATTGTTAAACCAAAACATTTCTTTTCAGTAGCGTAGCACTAGCACTGCAACGAGACGCGCAGTCGGCCGGATAATCTCATCGTTGTTGCGCGAGACTTGAACACTTGACGGTCTGGTGCACTCACTCGGCGTACTCTCCGAACGTCGTGGGAATAAAGAGGGACCAGTCATAACAATCTCAACTTGCCGAAGAAAAATAAAAAAGGAGGAGAGTTTGTTATAAAAGACCCTCTAGCCGAGGCAAACCTCACATGTTTTGTCATGGACATCGAAGATGCCGACACTCTCTTACCCGACCCTGCACAGCTTGTTTCTCTAATTCAACGCTACCGTTCCATCCAGCGCGTCAGTAAAACGTCTTTTTAGCTTGGGTGGGAACGTCTTAAGTAGGAAAAGGGGAAACTGTCCGATAAGAACTTTGAAAATCAATTGCTTGTGCGAGCGAATAAATTATTTCGGTGAAAACGCAAGTCATAAAACGACTGCATGTATTTTAGGCTCGGAGGGTTTTTCACGGATAAAAACTGCTGTTCAATTTTGTACCACCAAAATATAAACAGTAACTTCGGAAGTAACTTCAAAAGTAACTCGCTACTTTTTTACAGTAGATAGTAGTTTACTCAATTGCTATTACAGATGCGTACTGTGCTTCAATTACTTTTAGCGTTAATACTCAGTAACTTAACTACATTTTGTTGAGTAATTTGTACATGTCTGGTCTGACATCAGGCTCTGCCTCAGCAACTAAAAGAGATGCTTCATCAAGTACCACACCAAATAGGCAACATTGCTTGCAGCAGGTGTACGCGCCAATATATTTATCAACCTCCATTAAAGTATTACGCAATATTTTCGTTTCTTTTTATTTTCAATTGTTAGTGAATTGAAGTATCTGTTTATTCCTGGGAAATACAAATTTGATTTAATTTTAACTAGCGCCAATGATTCCTCGGGAAGCCGCAGTGCTGAAAAACCAAAATAACGTGAAAAGACTGCATCATTGTTTTTCAATTGATTTTTAATAGCTCTTGTAGAAAGGAGTGCACAAAATAGAATTTTTAAAAAGGGTTGAAAGTATAGACCTGTTTCTCAGAGGCGCCGCCATTTTGAATTGTCGTCACTTCCAGTATGGGCAAAAACATTGTTTTGCCGTCGCCACACCAATAGAATACATTTAGGATATAAGCGTAACCGTTACCCATTTTCGTTTTGCCTCCCCTCTCTTTTTTTACTATTAACAGGTTGAAATGTTTTATTATTTTTTCGTCGCCCATACCGGATATGCCCATCTGGTGGCTGGGAACGAGAGTATATGAGAAAAGGTCTATACACCTCACAGTTCTCTGTGCGACGAACGGCGAGACGCTTCAGTGTCGCCATCAGAGCTTCTTTCAGCCTCACAACAAGCGCGACGCTATAGCAGGCGGCGACGCCAAGAACCCGTTTGCCTCTTTCCACCGTACTCTCCTCACGCTTTAGTGTGTTTTCCGCTTGGGACTGCTCAGGGATAAACCAACGATGACGTAATGAGCAGAACGTGCCTTCTACAGCGTGGGTGAGATGGATTGAACGCATTTTATACTGACCGCATAACTTCTTTTCTTAACTTAACGCGCTAGGATTTACTACAGATGTGCTCGTGGCTGGTGCATCCATCAATTGAGAGTATGAAGGAATGAAAGCTCCGGAGTTAAATGAAACAAAATGAAAACTGGTTTTGTATATAAAAAAAAAAAAATTATCACTAAGCCTTTTATTACAAAATCACCAGAAAATCATTGTGGGCTATTCTATCATTTACTACGGTCGCAAAACGTGTGAAATAGAAAGAAAAAAAGATCGAGGTACACTTAAGCACTTCTTATGAGTTGGGAATGCGAAAGCATGTACACCCGTGAGCGATATGAAGGTGAACAGCCCTTTTCTGGTTTTTGACGCTTCTGCAAGTTTTGGAATAAGCTCTGTTCCAGAAGAGGGCTAGAACGCAAAGTTTAGACCCCCACGCCACGTACCATTTGAGACGTTGAGAGTTAATATAGCTTTAGGGAGCTGTAAAACAGGCAAGAAACCAGGTAAGGTGTTCACCTTCATATTTCCGGCGGGTGTACATTACTCTTGCTCTACGCGTGTTGGCGCACTGACTGGCGCTGACTTACACGGAGCACCATGAGGTAGCCGGTCACTGAAACTGACGCGCAGCGTCAATTTCAACAACCGGCCACCCTATAGCGCTGCGTGTCCGGCGACTGGAAGCCTGGTCGACACGCGCTAGCCAATGGGATCGCAGCGGTGTAAAAGGTGCCGCTGGCTGTGGACGCGCGCTAGCCAATGGGATCGAAGCGGTGTAAAAAAGCCGTTTGGCGTGGTTTCAAAGCTGATGACGTCTGCTCGCTCAATGAGACAGTTAATGCTTTCGCATTAATAGATGAATTGGCTTACCTATTCTTCACTTCATTTGACCCAAATAAGCGCCACGGCAACTCCTAATATTGTTTAGTGTACATGCAAAGTATAGAATAAACATAGCTTTTGATTTTTCTTGATTTACTCAGAGGAGCCAGTCTTTCCTTAACGTTTAGCGAAAGCTACCACCGAATTCTGGCGCCTCGGTTCTAAATTCTAGCGCGACAAGACAAGAAACCGATTTATGGCGGTCAGTTTGTAGTGCGTTCCATTCATTTCACCCCCGCTGTGGTATTGGATCGATGGACACGACTGAACCCTCTTAAAGGACACGTGCAAAGGCAAAAGACATATTTTTAAACAGCCTAGATGAAAAAATAATGTTATAAAATGAATTTACAACAAAGAAAGAAAATATTTAGAGCTATATTTACGGCGCAAAACGAATTTGTAGTTGGCGCCCGCGAGAGCCGAGGCCGGTCACGTGGTAGACCTATGCGCTGCCGCGCTGCGTCACCGCCGCCGCAAAGTCACGCTGCCGCCGCACGTGCGCCGCCGCTTCAACGTGTTTCTCCACGCCGCCGTCGCCGCCGCCGCACAAGTTCGTCTGCTTCGCGGCGCCGCCGCCGTCTTCTGACCGGCGCACAGGTCTATTACATTAGCTTGCGCTTTTTCAGGAGCTTCCTTTGGGCTCTAAAAGTTACTTGTTATTCTTTGTTTTTTGTTGCACTTCAAACGAAGATGATTAAGTAACTTTTCGAGACCATACGAAGCTTCCGAAAGATTGCCAGTACCACGTGACAAATAAGGGCTAGTCACGTGATAAATATGGGCCACTTTTCCGCGGCGCCCGCGGGCGCCAACTGCAAATTCGTATAGCGCCGTGAATATAGCTGTAAAAGTTTGATTTTTCGTTGGAAATTCGTTTTATGACTTCCTTTTCCCAAACCGGCTGTTTAAAAAAAAGTTTTTTTCCTTTGCATGTGTCCTTTAATCGGGTGGCACATTACGCTCCCAGCAGAAGCTTTTATGTTTAACAATTAACTCCGATTAAATTTGGAATTAATTAAGGATGACGAAGAAGTTTCTATCGCGACGTCAAAGCGGCCATGGCCATCTAGCTGACACTACACGAGGCTCATACGGGCGTGTTTGTTTCCCAAATACCGTATATCAAACGGATTATCAAAGCTGTGGTGGCATAGCTTTATGGCGACGCGCCCGCTTCACACGCAGCGGACTCAGGATCGAGTCCCAAGACCGGAAGGAATACCGCAAGAGACGTTCTGCGTCCTATTACGTAGACTACAACGTCAAAAATTACAACGACAAGGACAACGTACTACGTCATTTCCAGTGGTGGGAAGAGCCCATAGCATCTCTCGCTGCAAAATGTTGCGCTGTCTGCACACGAAGCAAACGGCGGACTGCTAGCAGGGACACGCAAAAGTCTACAGAGCGGAAAGGCGGTTTGCCTTCGTATGGTGAAACTGTCTGAAATTTGGGTTCGTGCTACGTCCTCAAGACTGGCCTGGCCTCGGGGTGCTCATACTCTGTCAAAGCTAGTTGTGCGAGCACACGCGAATGAGACGCAATAAAAAGCCACGTGCTCTTGCAGCAGGGGCGCCATATTTGAGGACGCTATTTAGAGCGCATGCTCAGAACAGGTTCACATTATTAGGCTGATAAGAACGGCAATCTTGAAGGTGTGGAATGCACGTTGCAAAATAACTGTGAAAGCTCGCCATCAGCCCGCGCTCAGCACCTTTCCGTGGCTGTGTTGTCAGTGTCATGGGCGCACGTGCGCTTGTACAACTTGATCACCATTCAAAGTTGTGCACGCGCAGTCGTCACTTCCTTTGGAATTCCACAGAGTGTTGTCCGCGAGTATTAGCGGCGAGATGTTTCGGTGGCGCCCTTGTTCGGTTACCTTTCGTGACGTCATTACCTTGTGAAAAACAAGTTCGATGGTGTTTGTAATGGGCATGGTGAAAGCCTGAAATCATAGCGCTCTCAAAGCAACACTGCCAACACCGTCAAAATTGAAGTTCTTACATTCCTCTCATTTCCGTCGATGAGACATCCTTTGCTGACGTCATAGTCAGCATTCGGCCAATTGTGATAGGCCGACCACAGCGACGCTTTCGATCGCTCACGTCGCCAATAGCCTTTACAGTAAAGCAGAACTTATGTTCCATCTCGAATGCGGGCTTTGAACCTTTGATGACACTTTGTAGCATAAGCACTCAAAAGGCGGTGGAAGGCGCGCAGTCGCAGCCGTTGAAAAATCGCTGATCCTCGCACAGGCGAAAAGCGCGCAGTTGCAGCTTAAATTAACTACGAAACATGAACTAGCTCGTGCCCATCTGCTTCTAAAGATGACGAGTATTACGCTGCTGGAATTAATTTGTAGGATTTATTACAACTCGCGAGACACGATTGCATAAGCACTGCCCGCGCGATAGTTCGAGTCATTGGGATTTCGGATAAACTTACGGCGCAGCTTCTTTTATGTTTACGCCACAAGTCTCCGAAAACAATAATGTTGTACAGAACGTCTTACCAAACTTGTTTTATAAGTTAGTGCAGATATGTCGACGCTTGAGCATGCGGTTCGCACAAGTGGAGACGTCAAAGCAGACTTTTTAATCAGCTCTCGATATTTCAAAATATTGAAAGGCATTAAAAACACCAAAATCTCGGTTATTTTGTATTTTTTTACGAACTTATCATATATTGTAACAAATCATCAAAGGTATCCAAGAAAATTATAGTACTGTTGCATTTTTTTAAATTTTAACCCACTGTTAGCCGTGAGAACAAAGCAGGTTAGAAAGCATCTAAAAAAGCCACACAGATTTTGACTATTTGTATCATCCGTGTTTAGACAGTTTCATTGATCGGCACACGCAAAAAAATGTTTCAATATATCAAGGCCATTAGTAAACAGTGGTTTAGTGCGCACGGTAAATTACCAATTTACGATAGCGAAAGAGGCACATGGAAGACAGACAACCTTATTGAATATGGTATCTTGCTTATCAAATCAAATGTAAATGATTACCCAAGAGAGATCGAGGCGAAAAACGCTGATAAACTTGATTGGAAATGGTATCCAGTTTATAAAAAGGAAGGCCAATGACTCTTCAATGTAGTCCAACATTGAAAAGTCATTGAAACCTGGCATCCAATTTGTCAAGTGGGCTGCCAATGACTGCGCAATATTGGATGACATTGGCAGCTAATTGGACCTCCATTGGACATATAATCCAACTTATCCAATGAGGAGCGAATATTTCAAAATATTGGAAGCCATTAACACTCCATTGGAATAAGTATATAATTTTTCTGATGAGGTAACAATGACTGCCCAATATAGGACAACATTAGAAACCCATAGGCACTTCAATGGAAGTGGTATCTGTTTAATCCAAAGGGTGCCAATGTCTGCCCAGTATTGAACAACCTGAGGACTGACATCTTTTATAACTTTATTGCACGTTCTTTGGCCACCTCTGTACAAAATCTTAGCGGTGCAGCCTTCTATGGTTGTTCGAAGCAAAAATCTTAGCTTCAAACAGCCATCGATTCCTTTGCTTCACGTTGTAAAATACGTGGTAGTGTATAGACTTGGCAGGCCCGTGTGAAGCACGAGGTGTAGGTCGCGACAGGTGTAGGTCGCGACAGGTGTCGACACGGGCGCATCGCTAGCACCGCGCTATAGACCTTTCCAATGTTTACAAAATCACAGTCCAGCGTGCGATCTTCACAGCCCAGCACGTGCGTGTTCGTCGCTTCGGAAAGCGAGCAAAGCACGCGCCATACGCACGAACGCTCAAAATGGCACCGGCTACAAGCTCGTTTTTGGAAAGGTCTATACTCTGCTCACCCTTAAGCTGAGACTACAGCAAAAGCTACAAACGCGAGCTAGATCGAGCTACTGGCTTTGTTACGTGCATTTCTAGCGCGTGTGCTCGTTCTGCTGAAGAACGCTTCAAAACAGCGACATCGAGCTCTCGTGATTGTGGCATTGGCTACAGTTTCAGCTTAAAGGTGAGCGGAGTATACACCATTCCAATATTTACAGGTCCCCAGCACAGCGTGCGATCTCCTCAGCCCAGCACGCGCATGTTCTACGCTCCGAAAAGCGAGAAGATCAAGCACCACACGCACGAACGCTTGAAAATGAACCCTCTAGGATGCCTTTTTTGCAAAAGTTTCGCGCGCGTACGCCGCAATAGGCGCATTGCGAACGATTTCGAATGCCTGATGCAATCTCATTTAAACTTGGCGCGCTGCAGCGACTTTCTACTAACGTGACGACGGCAGAGCCGCGATTGTTGTCTACACATGCAGCCTCACGAGGGCCCATTGCCGAGCCGCACAGGTACAAATATTGTTCCGTATTCTAGTAGACTCCAGGGGACCGGGATGTCACCGCCGAAACTCCGCCCGAAAACATCGACGGACAACGTTTGGTGACAATATTAATAATAATGCCTTTATTTTCTATCCAAGCGATGTGGGAGGTTGACAAAAAAAAAAAAAAAGGCTGAAGAGATCACCTTGACGAGCTCCCTCCTCCCCTGAACTTATACATTGTAGAATACAAGAACCCTTTGCTTTTCTCCTTTGGCACTCCCTGTACCACAGAGAAACCTTCACTCATTCGCAGGGAGCTAAGCGCACCATGAAGATTACTGGCACCCCAATACAGCACAGATAAAATTTCAGGCAAGAAAAGAGACACGGTAACGAAAGGAAAATGTAGCTGAAAATAATTGTCGATCAAACAAGATAAATTATCTCGCTCGTTTTGCTCGTTTGATCATCAGTGTTTATGCTTTATTGGTAGAATAAGTAATCATGCACTTACAAGTCGCACTGAAAAAAAGCGCATCCTTCTGCCAGAGGTAAAATTTATTAAAATTAAAGACACCTTGAATAACAGTCATAGCATCTCCATATTCTCTTATTAAGCAGCTACAAATAAAACATTGAGAGCGTGTAAATATACAAATCAATTTTAAATTGTTTGATGGTTAGTCTTTTAATGTAGACTGACTTGAGGAACACCGAATGTAGGTTATAATCAGGTTTGTAAAAGTTACTTCCAAAAATGTACCTATGATGCAGTTACAGTTACTAATACGAAAAGGTACCTAGGTACAGGTAGAGTTACTTCAAATATACTTTAATTATTTTCCCCAAATTTGTCAAAATACATTGGACGCAAAGCTCTTTATACTCAGGATATACACAACAACGAGTTCGATTAATGTGCTTTAATGGTATCATTGCGATGTCCACGTCGGAGTTGAGTCCTCACGTGCATTATCCCCACACTTCAATTGGTTCAACGAGGCCACAGCCTCCACTGTTTACCATGTCATGCCGAAATCGCCGAAACTCGCTTGTTGACGTTCTAGCCCTCAAAGCCGATGTTGACGGGTTCAAAAAACGTCGACCACATGAAGAAACGTATGAGTCGAGTGCATATGCACCTAAACTTCGTGACGACGAGCAAAACAACTTCTGGCTTCCTCGTTTTTTTTTTTTCGTTTTTTTTTTTGTTAGTTGAAAGAAATAAGTTTTTTGTTTGTTTTTTCGGAACTTGTTCAGTTTTGACAGCTTCAAAATTTGAGTCCGATTTATTGAGTGGAAACTGTATTATTTACGCGATTTTACATTGCTTTACGATTGTAATTATAATTTATTTTCGATTATACGTTATATTGTAGAGATGGCAGAAGAATGCCACCACCAGGACAAGATACAGGCCAAGAAACTGCGCACATCTTTCAAGTTATCTCCTTCCTTGTATTCCTGTCAGAGGTACTTCACACACGCAATGAAGTTGATTTCGGTTTGAGATGAATGAAGCAGGACACTATTTTCCCCAAACGGAGTTCCGAAGCGATTGGATACATTGGTGTCGCTAGAACGGCATTGCTAATCCACCGTTAGCTCAAATGAACTCCGCTATTCGCTAAATTGTCGTTCGATGAAACATCATGGGAGCGGCTTCGTTCGGTAAAACGTCGTTCGATCAACTCAGTGTCTCTAATGTCGTACCCAACTCAACGTTAATCACGGCACATGGTAGTGTGTTAATACTTCAAGATTTATAGTTTCTAGCATTTTGTCGAAGTGAATAGAAAAGTACCCGTACAAAGTATCTTCACTTGCTTGCAAGTTACTGTAAAATGTATCTAAGATTCAGATTCAGATACCGAGAAATGAAACTACCTAGGTTTGTACCTCAGGTACAACAAAAGTACCTAGATACCGATTTCCAGTTACTTATACCTAGGTACTTAACAAACCCTCGTTGTAATGTAAGTTCAGTTGAGGAATACCGAAAGAATGATAAGACACATGTGGTACGAGGGATGTCGTACACTTTCTTTTATTATGTTGTGTAATTACAGGTTATTGATATCTAAAACTTGATATTCTCAATAAAGAAATGGTGACACGGTTGAAACAGTTAATTTCTAACGCAGTATATTAAACGCCTAGAGGCTTTTTTACTTTAATCTCATGTTTGACAAACGCTTCGACGTCCCTAGTAATCTCGGCTATGTAAAATTATGAAATGCGCGTTCTACTCAGATACAGCATTCCACATCTTCAGTTCTGAGTTTGAGCAAATTTGTGGAATTTACGAGTAACGATGGGTTAAAAAAAGCTTACGGCATCCAAATAACAATAATTTTCTTTCTAAATCAGAAAGAGGCTCATTCTGTCCTCATTCTCTACATCTCAAATTTGAAAACAAAATATGAAATTAAATATATGGCACATCAGCACAAAATAGTCTTTGTCAACGGCACCCAGGCATCCAACGCGCAATGCACAGACAAATGGCGGCGCCAGTCCAACAGACAGCCGGAATATCGGTTACAGATCTCCCGGGGATAGCCTTGGGGTGCTCAGTTCCTGTTCGGTCGGACCACCACCGTCAGTTTTTGGACACCCCATCGCCTCACCCAGACTATGATAGCCCGGTCGCGCAACCAGCGACCTCTGTAGCCTTCCGGCTTGTCTGGAGCTGTAGGACACCGTTCTCAATGCCCCGCTAAAACCATTACCATAGTGGTTATTATTGCGCAGGCCGAAACCACTATAGTAGTGATCTTGGCGTACGCCGACTACGCTATCATAGCTTTCTCCGTGTACCTCAAACTCACAATCATCACATCAAATCTTCTATCTATCGTCCCAACCATCAGCGTCGGTCAAGCGTTTACTGTACCGAAATGCTGCCTGCCGGGGGAGGGGGGGGGGGAGGTCCAGAATTTATTTGAGCCGCAACTATTGCGAGGAGGAACAGGTTAGAAGATCAAAGCCGCCGCTAAAACGATTCCAGCGGATCGCATAATGAGGGATGGGGAATATCCCGTGCATTTTGGGCGCTACCATTATGAATGTTATGTTGTGAAGCGGTGTCTTCCCGGATTCCACTTTGCTGGCGTTTATCTCTTGTCAGCGTTTCATGCGCTCTGGTAAGTATAGTTATACACAACAATTAAATTAAAGCGTGTGATACTGTAACAATGACTTACAATCAAGCAAATATGTGCTTTTTAGGCGTATACCTTAATGTTGATGTTACACGACGGTATCGTTTTGGTTTCGTTTTGGTTGCAAATGGGTTTTTAACCTCCTAGGTCATGTCCGACTATTTCATCGCCGAAAAAAAAGGACTTGCCAGACTCAGAACGTGTAGTTTTGCCTAAATTGTAGGATTTAAGTCTAATTTGAACGTTTCAACGTCAACGTCGTTTGTGAGGCATTTTAACAATACTAAATTAAGTGAGGTGTTGCGTGGTCAGTGTGAGTAATAAAGTAAAGTGACTAAAATGTATTTTTAAATGAAGAAAACGGTATTTGACGTCTTGATTTATTTTTGGGCTAAATGCGATTATTAAAAAGCATGCAAATAAGAGCGGCGTCAGGGAGGCCAGATCATCATATTCAAAGTGGCACCGGCCAAAAATGCGCGGGGTGTCTCTCGTTCCGCGAATTTCTGAGATCGTTTAAGCGGCAGCTGCCACTCAACACATCCCTTCTCACGATATCTGCTGCCCATCTTCTTTCAAGGCGCCTTCGCCTACACACCGATACAGCAAGTTCGTGGCTGATGCAGTGGTTGTCAACAATAGAAAAATTAGCTGGGAGAGTAAATTCGGCGGGATTACTGTAAATTTAGGTACGCGGAAAATAGATACGCTAATAGCTACTACTTATGTGCTAACCATCACAGTAGTGTTAGCGATCAGGAGATTGAAATCAGAAAACAAGTCAAAAGCTCGTAGGTGGCTTCGCCCATAGTGAGGAGGAACGGAGGCGAACATTCCATTGGACAACGCCGAGCGAGACACAGCACCGCTCTAGAACCGCAACCTTTATATAATCTTCCATTCCTGTAACCCTCGAAGTTTTAAATAAATAAACAGTTTAATCCAACCGCATCGTAATTGGTTCACCCCAAACGCTAACAGTAGTAGCTCCGTCGTACGGAAAAAAACAGTATCAAATTTGTAGAGGTTTTTTCGTCCGACACCAGCAAAGTGTCCCACAGCCACTAAAACTGGCCAACCACCTGGGTCTCTCGCAACTATTCGTATTTGCTCCGGGGTTGCTTAGCGAGCCCACGGGAGGCTGGGCCCGGCCAGGTTTACCTTAGTCAAGGCCTGGACGGGAGCGTGTGGCACCCCGGTCTACAGGAAGCCTTGGACTTGCTCCTGATTTGCGCGAGGATGGCCGCTCTTGTGAACCTTTGGAGTACACATCATTCCACCTTTACCCTCTCTGCAACTCGCTCCGCTATTCCTTCTCAGCAAGGCCCGCAACTGGATGAGTCGTGCCCTATTTCTGTACTAAACACGTTTGCAGTGAAGCTTCACATCATAATCCAAACCCTGAGACCTTAAGAAAGTTTAGAGTTTGTGTCGTCTTCTCCGATATTTTATTTCTCCTTGCCTCAGGGATTAGATTATTATGTTTCCTAACCAGCTCGCCTGCATACTTTTGCGCTATACACTTTCCAGGCGCTGTTATTAAGGGGAAGCTGGTCTTGGAGGCTAGACTTTATCTAGATATTTCAATAACGTAATTGGGTATGTGTGCCTATTCTGTCTCTGTTCAAATATGCCGTAAGTTATGAAAAACCTTAAATATTCCTTGCGATAAAATAAAAACACTAAAGCCTAAGTAATTCACATCTTACGTATCACCCAGGCCCCTTTGAAAAAGAGAGCCTTTCTTGGGCGGTGCGGAATCGATAGCAATTCGTCATGCATTATAAAGCTGTTTATATTTTCGCAGAAATACATTATAACAAAAGTTGCATAATTAGGAGTAGTAAAAGTTAATTATGAACCGTAATCAGGTTACATTATTGTTGATAAAATTTGTTTGGACCCAATTAGCCATAAACATGGCTATACTGCGTAGTTCAGCCAATTCTGCATTCAAGGCTATCGAAATTATACAAATCATAAAAAAACCACGAGCACCTGCGTATAAGGCTAGGCATGTTGACAAAACAAAACAAAAACAAAGCTGAGAAATTGGAGTTGAACATTTAAGACTGACTTCAGAGAAAATTATTCGGAGAATCGTGTGCAATAATTATAATCTAGGTAATATGTAGTTCTTCCTGAAAAGGTGGAGGTAAAATGGTAGAAATCTAATCACACGAACAAAAAAAAACTACAGGGAATAAGTAAAGATTGACAAAAATGTTTCACAAATTGCCTCCTGAGTTTATGGCGGACTTTAAACAGCGGGAATCATTCAAGATATGGAGTAAATTTGTTTGTACCTGGAAATTATCTTTAGTTCCTTTGACACTGGAAATTGCCTTCACATGTCTTAGGGGCTCTAATTATGAGCCGTTCATGCATTGGGCTGGTTGGAGAGCTTGAATTTGCTTTGAGAAAACACTGACTGTTCCCTATGTTTAGTGTCTTGATATACGAAGCAGGCATAAAAAGGTAGCCCGCATTTGCGAAATGTCTTAATTGGTTGCTCTCCTTCCATGGTAGTATGCTGCATCTGCTTTAGAAGCTGATGGGTAGTACCACCATCAAAATCATATTGGACTGGGAATGCATTTACCTTGTTTGATGGCAGTATCCGGTTGACTTAATGCTGGCTCCAACTGGCATTTTGTTTTGCATTCACATAATGATGCCAAAATGTCATTTTGTTTAGTTTTGCAAACACTGACTCAGCTGGAACATAAACTGAAGCCAGAACAGATTTTTTTTTGTATGTAAAGGAAGATGCTCAGTCTTTGCCAGAATAGTTACATTCGCACACAATCAGTTCTATCAGGGAACTTCCTTGCATGATATCTCTACAAGATTGCATGACATCAAAAGAACTGCGGGAGGTTGACTTGCACTACACTTGGCATTTCTGGAACATAATGACCATTGTGCTTAAGGGCGCACCAGTTGCAATAGGCGATTCTTAAAGCATTGTGCAAACTGTTTTGTCCCTGCAAACCACTTATTCTAACTAAACCTTATTGGCATTGCATGCGTAATAAAACGTCTTCGTGGGTTTCATAGCCACGGCAATAAAAATTTCATCCTACCATCGATAATCTGGCACTCCGCGGTGAAAGATAGATAAATCTCGCTCCGGATCTCCAACATGTTTTGCGTTTGCTCAGCCGGAGAATAAGATACGATGACAACAGAAACTGCGTGACCGGGACTGAAGAAGCAATCTGTGTAACCTGACCGACATCAGCGGTGGTAATCCAGGCAAAAGTTCTAACGAGTCTGGCACTGCCGAGGTTTTCCGATGGAGCACTTTCGGCAGCATCTCCGCTTACAACATCGCCACGCTTTCCTTCCGAACCCTGGCCGCACGTTCTTGATTAGCCGAGCGTCCCCCATCACTTAGACTGCTCAAAACGAAGCTTGCACGTGAGTCAAAACAACAAATCTAACGCAAAACTCACAAACGGTAACCAAAGCACCACACTCCCGACCGCGGAAATAAAAAAAGCAAGCGAGCCGAAACAGAGAAGGCGCTCTTCGACGACGGGAGAACCGAGAGGAGGGTAGGAGCAATATTGGATAAGGGCGCGTCTTAACCTATGGCAGGAGAGCACGGCACGACGCTGTCATTACCAGAGTGGTACGTAATCCGTTACAAGTAAGGAAATTACTTGTAGTCCCACACGTTTATCAGCAATTTTATAATTGAATAATAACAGATTTGCTAGAGTAGTTGTAAAGTAATTTCCTTGCATATTTACGTAACGGCTTCGTGAGGAATTATTACATTTATTCACCCCCCTCCCTCCCCCTTTCCACGAGAGAAAAATATGTGTTCATTTTGGTCAAATCGACCTCATTCGCGCTGCCACGCGCATTGGCCAATGGAAAATGAAGCTTGAAACTCTGCAGTTCCATGAAGCCATTTCTTTACAATGCCAAGCCCCTGAAACATTTCCTTTCCTCAGTCCCTGAAAACAAGAAAGGGTGGGGTGGGGGAGTGGGGGGTGCAAGCTATATATATTTTTATATCCCTTTGTTCTTGTTGTGCTTTCTTTGCGTTTGAAGACGGGTAGAGGACGACACCAAGTGATTGTGCGCCTAGTCGGTAACCTCGAGGCAGTAGGTGCAAAGACAAGAATTAACAATGTCCCTTTCAATGTATAGCGACTACCATTTTCATAATGACATATCAGAAGAGGCCGCTCCGTCTACCCTAAAATTCACAAATAGCGATGTGATAACAAGTCAAGTCGTTATAGCTAAAAGTACCCTCGTTCGCTGCTGCACAAATACATTATGACTCTTCTTGTCCCCTCTTGAAAAACAGGATGCTTTCTTGTGGTTGTTGTTGTTGTTGTTTGCTTCGTTTCACTCTATTCGACTAAGGGTTAAAATCTATTTACTTTTTTGAAGTCGAAGCTCCATGGCTGGCTCACTTCATTTGTGGAGTCCGGCCTGGTTATCTGCATCTTAGTCGCTCTTTTTGTGCGTCAGTTTTTATTGAGCACATCGGAAATGGTAACGATATTTTAGAGCGAAGCTGTATATGACTCGTTGGTCGGATTTCTTCGTGACGGCAACCTCACGAAAAAAAAAAATAAACCTTCAGCTATTGAAGCGAAAATTGCATACATTCTTGGAAATCATGCATACAACTTAGAGCGCAGCATTTGTTTTAATAAAGATCAAGCACAAAACAAGCATCCGAACCGCATAATTGATGATAAGGCGCTTCTGATAACATTGCAAAGCACGTAGCGCTCACTGCATATGTTTCCCGCTAACAATTACTGTTGCGCAAGCTGCCATCGCCGCGGCAGCTTGCGGCGTGGGTAGTGACGTTCAATAGACTTTCATATATAAAAAGTTTTGGTACAGTGCATTTACTTTTCTTTCGTCAGTCATTTGGCGTAGTGCAGTGGGCAATCGTTGCAGGTGATACCACAGCTTCGCCGGCCAACCACCTTCAGCACCTGGATTCGAGCCCTGACTTTCTTTCTCTCCTGTTTTATCCCTGCAGGACACATCTCATCTGAAAACATTTTTACTAATAAAATGATAGCTGACTTAGACTTTCCGGGGTTGAGGAGGGAGTGAAACGCGCGACAACATCTGTCTGAAACAACTGGATGGGGTAAACTATTGACTGCACGTGCACTGTGCATTTATGAACGGCATCACTAATGGTACGTGCGTCAAACGTGCATTTACATCACCTTGTTTCACCGACGTTCCATTTAGTTGTTTTAGGAGTGTCCAGGTGTTTTTATGTCTTTAATATATGTATATCCGAAACGTTTTAATCTCTTATTCTACAAAGTGTCAACTGAGACTCGGTTTTTCTTTAATAAAGAATTGTCATGTGTATCTACTCCTTCTTAGTAACTTCGTTTTCTACCTTCCGGCAATTGTTGCCGGCATAGTTAGATGTACATAAATCAATACTGATTCCAGGATTGGCCATTTTTATGACGACTTGTACAGCTTCGCTATTCCGAAAGTGTCAGGCACCGCTGCAACGACGAAGCTTTGCTCTTTCTTCATTGCAAAGAGCACTTCCATCGCTTGGCTGGAGAAGCACAATGCAGTGCATCAAGCCTTCGTGAGGAATAACATGGTACTCCCATCCAGTGCTTCAGTTGAAAGGGAGTTCAGCGCAGCAGTCGACATCTTCACAAAGAAATGAGACAAGATGTCTAACGAGACTTTCGAAAACCAGTGGCTGCACAAAATACTCAACGTCAATCATTCGGACTGGTGGCAACAATAAACATTTGAATAACCCTCTTCGCTTTGTTGCTTACTTGAGGACAGTAATTTTGTAGGTAACGCAACAAAAGCAACGAATTACCTTTTGGAGTAACTGTCGATAATTTGTATTGGAAGTTAATTACAATTGTAATTAACTACAATTTAATTTTGAGTAATTAAAATGTAATTTTTTCATTGTTTTAGTACAGTCTACAAGTCTGGTCATCACGTATGCGCGACGTGTGCGCGCCAGTCAATGAAGATCGGCTCTCGGAGTCTCACAAAACAATGGAATGCAGGCGTTCCCGCTCCTTGAGGTAATTGTGAATGAAATAGAGCCGTGTGGAAGGAAATCCGCTTTCCGTCAAGAACGAAAATGAAGCGATCGAGAGAGCTTTTGCGGAACTACGCGGATGTAAATATAGATCCTCTCTTGCTTTGATTGGGATCATTTAGCCCTGCGAGGTTATCGTAATTAACACTTTGTTTATACTTAGACGTCGAATTTGGAATGGAAACTTTACAGCCAAGTAGTATAGACTATATTCAACCCAAAAATACGTATATTGAAACACCAAAATTATCGAATTTACGAACGTTTGATGAGACCGATGAAAGTTCCACTGTCTGAAAATGCCCAGCTGCGTTCATTGAGCCCCCTCTATCCCGTCATGAGCACGTGCTTCTGAAGCGAGTAGTCGTTGTCCAGAATTGTCAGTAACCATCTGGGTCAAGGCAACAGTCTGGTATATGCTCCCGTCACTACCCCAATATGGGTGTCAGGTTGACGTTTAGGCGACTCTTTCACCAACTAGTCATACTGCACTGTATGTAGTACCGGTTGGAGTCTGGCAGTTTGGCCCGGTCATTGTAGCCCCGCAGTGCGTCTCACTCGTCGAGCCGGTAGGCCCACCGACAGTCCAAGAATGCACCGATCTTCTACCCAGTGAGATTTCATTTCATTTAATTTATTACGTCTCTCAGGGCCCGAAGACATTACAGAGAGGAGGGGGGCACAGTAAATGGAACGAAGCAAATAACAAGGAAAACGCAAAAACTGCACAAAATAACTTCTGAACATCATTTAAGAGGTTAGTAATGGCACAGTACATGAAATAAAACAAATATCAATGAAAAGGCAAACAATTCACAAACTTACTACTAAACATCATGTAACAGGTTAGTCGGCAATCGCAAATTTACCGGAGGCAATGATTGTGACAATGGCTGCGGGAAGGTGATTCCAGTCAATCGAGGTTTAAGGCAAAAACGAGGCATTAAAGGTAAATGTGCTGCAATGAGGGATCCCAACTTTTAATTTATGATCGCTGCGTGATGATATGTAAAATGGTTCAGAAAATAGTGCTTGGCGGAGAGTAGAATTAGAGTCATAAATCTTATGGAACCAGCATAGACGAGATATCTTTCGACGAAGAGAAAGAGTGGGCAAGGATAGAGATGCTTACATTAAAGTGGTGCTAGCTGTGCGATGAGAGTTAGAAAGTATAAAACGGGCGGAGAGGTTTTGAATGGATTCTACGGCAGATGCAAGGGTTATACCAGGGTTCCAGATTGAGGCGGCATATTCAAGTTTAGGGCGAATTAAGGTTTTATAAAGGAGAAGCTTTAATGAAAGAGGGACAAGAAAAACGTTTCTTTTGATGTGTCCTAATAATTGATTAGCGTTTTTCGTGACATAGTCAACATGAATATTCCAGGACAGATCATTTGAAATGTGAACACCGAGGTATTTGCAGGAGGACACAGGAAGGAGGGTAGAGTTATTGATGGAGTAGGAAGGGCAAATGTTAATTTAAGGAGAGCCACACATATATTTACATTTAGAGATATTAAGTTCCATAAGCCAGTTGTTGCACCATTGGGTTACATTGTTATTATCGGTTGGAAGAGCAGAGATGTCAGAGCCGTTAAGGATTTCTTTGTAAATAACACAGTCGTCAGCAAAAAGGCTAATAGAAGAGGAGACACGGGTATGGAGATCATTAATATATATGAGAAATAGTAGTAGACCGAGTACAGAATGTTGTGGGACACCGGAGTCGACAGGCGAGTATGGAGAATTAGTTCCGTTGGCATGGACAAACTGTAGACGGTTAGTCAGAAAGGCGTCTATCCAAGCGAAAACGTATGGGCGCATTTTCATGCTACTAAGTTTATGGAGAAGAAGGGCGTGAGGAACTTTGTCAAAAGGTTTGGAAAAATCAAGTAATATCCAGTCAGTTCTGGAACCCTGGTCAAGTGTGACATGGAGATTATGAGTAAAGGTAAGAAGTTGGGTTTCGCATGAGTAAAACTTCGGAAAACCATGTTGTGATGTGTTAAGGAAAGAGTTTGAAAATAGAAAGTTTCCAAGTTGAGAGTAAATAACGTGTTCAAGGATTTTGCATGGTATACTCGTTATAGAGATGGTACGGTAGTTAGATGGATTTCATTTATTTCCACCTCTATGGACAGGAACTACCTGCCCCACCCTCCAATCTAATGGCAAGACACCATGTTGTGATGTGTTAAGGAAAGTGTTTGAATTCAGAAAGTTTGCAAGTTGAGAGTAAATAACGTGTTCAAGGATTTTGCATGGTATACTCGTTATGGAGATGGTATGGTAGTTAGATGGATTTCATTTATCGCCACCTCTATGTACTGGAACCACCTTCCCCACCCTCCAATCTAATGGCAAGACACCATGCTGTGCTGTGTTAAGGAAAGAGTTTGAACCCAGAAAGTTTGCAAGTTGAGAGTAAATAACGTGTTCAAAGATTTTGCATGGTATACCCGTTATGGAGATGGTACGGTAGTTAGATGGATTTCATTTATCGCCACCTCTATGTACAGGAACCACCTTCCCCACCCTCCAATCTAATGGCAAGACACCATGTTTTGATGTGTTAAGGAAAGAGTTTGAATCCAGAAAGTTTGCAAGTTGAGAGTAATTAACGTGTTCAAGGATTTTGCATGGTATACTCGTTATTGAGATGGTACGGTAGTTAGATGGATTTCATTGATCGCCACCTCTATGTACAGGAACCACCTTCCCCACCCTCCAATCTAACGGCAAGACACCATGTTGTGATGTGTTAAGGAAAGAGTTTGAATCCAGAACGTTTGCAAGTTGAGAGTAAATAACGTATTGAAGGATTTTGCATGGTATACTCGTTATGGAGATGGTACGGTAGTTAGATGGATTTCATTTATCGACACCTCTATGTACAGGAACCACCTTCCCCACCCTCTAATCTAATGGAAAGACACCATGTTGTGATGTGTTAAGGAAAGAGTTTGAATCCAGAAAGCTTGCAAGTTGAGAGTAAATAACGTGTTCACGGATTTTGCATGGTATACTCGTTATGGAGATGGTACGGTAGTTAAATGGATTTCATTTATCGCCACCTCTATGTACGGGAACCACCTTCCCCACCCTCCAATCTAATGGCAAGACACCATGTTGAAGTGAGTGAAAAAAAATCTTGGACAGGATAATGCTGGAATACATTTTAGTGCTTTTCAAACATTTTGGGTTAATATTATCAGTACTGTTAAAGGCGGGGTTTAAGCCGCACGTCCGGAGGCTTCCTGGCTCGTGACGACGACCATTCCCCGAAGTGAAGAACCCAGGGGTCCAGTGGAGGTGGGAGAATTGGTAACGTAACGAACGGTTAAATTACATGGTTGCGATACAGTCGTCAAATCCAAGAGAACAACGGAGCAGCCCCACGCTCCGCCTTATATAGGGTCCGTTTTCTCCCTCACTCTCCGCCAGGGCAGCAGGTGCGAGTAGCAAACCACCGCCAAGTGCGTTGCAGCAAAGACCGCCGCGTCGTAGCCAGAAGTGCGTCGTAGCCATGGTTCTCCGCATTTAGGTCATGCCTCTCTCCCCTTCCGGAGCGCACGAACCCACACGCACACACACACACGTCCCGTTGGCGTCACGGACGCGTTGAGACTCGTTTTGGGCAGGCTCCGACAGGTGGGCGACAGTCCTGAACAGATCGTGACTCGTTTCCGCAGCGTTGAAACTCGGAAGAAGGTTGCCGAAGGTTCCATTCTTAACAGTACCTACCACAGAAGACAATTTTAGGTTATCAATAATCTTAGCAATTCCTTCACTACCTACAACAACCAGACACAAAGGCAAAAAATCACAGACGGTAAATTCAGGGAAACAAGAACTGACTGGAATAGAGAAAGATTTAGTAAACACTTAATTTAAAACGAAAGAACACTGATGGTTGGATAATTCATATCCGTCAGCATTCCTAAGCGTTTTATTGGAAGAGAAAGAGGGATTAATAACCTTCCAAAATTGACGCGGGTTATTTAACAACAAGGAGGGTAACGTACTGTTAAAATAATGGGAGTTTGCATCTAGAAGTACTTTTTTATACACACCAGCTGCAGTACGGTACGCCGACCATCGCTGTTCGTTGTCCGATAGCTTTTCAGCACGAAATATTATGTTTTTCTTGTTTGCTATTCTTTAAAAAAAAACAAAAAACGTTATACCAAGACGATTAAGGAGAGGATGAAATAGTGTGAAGCGGCACGTGCGCTTTCACGAGGTACGCAACTTGTTATTTAAATAAACATCATTTATTCTCAACTGAACGCTCATCAAAACAATCCAAGTAAGAATCAAGAAAAAGGCAACGGTTTCTATTAATGGAATTAAAATCAGCTCGTGCACAATCAGAAATTCGCTTGATTTTTTTTTTTACCTAAAGCATGTGGGTAAATCTAAGAAAAAATGCAATAAGGAATGATCACTAAGACCTGGCAAATGAGTTAACGAAGAGATGAGCTCAGGCGATGTTGTTAAGATGAGGTCTAAAACGGAACAGGTCGAAGCAGCAATACGCGTAGGTTGGGTAACTATTTGTGAGAGATTAAAATCAATACACAAGTTCACGAATTCCCTGCACTCAGACGAGAAGGAACTAAGATGAGTAGAAACATCTGACCAAACTGTGGAAGGATAATTAAAATCGCCCAAAAGATTGACTGGAGCGTTTGGAAAGCGAAATATGACTGTGTTGATTGCATCGTGAAGTTTAGAAACAAAAGTGTCACTTGTAGGGGTAGGGCGATAACACGCGCTTAACATAAATTTCTTGTTTTGTTTTAAGTTGAGACGAACCCACACTTGCTCCAATTCAGATATCACGTTGATATGAAACGACTATATGCCTTCCGATACCGCAATTAATACGACGCCCCCACTTCTTTCAGCCCTGTCATGACGGTATATATGAAAAATATTTCTGACAATTTAAAATCTCGCTGTTACGTATTTTGCCGGATAACCAGGTCTCAGTAAGAACAACAACGTCAGCATTAGAAGAATCAATAATAAAAGATAAGTCATCGTTCTTGTTCATGACGCTTCTAATGTGAGAAAAAATAACAGGAACACTATTAGTAGACGTGATAACAACACAGCTTCCACCCCTCGCTTCATGTTATTGCGGAGTTTGATCAGGATTAGAGGCATTATGTGGAGGAAAATTAAAGTGTGGTAGAGAAGTTGAGCTCCGGTATCATGTTCAAATGAAGTGTGCTCTGGCTCCCGGGAGTTCAATTCAATAACAGAGTCACGGGCAGGTACATAGACATATCATTTGTTTACAGTGAGTAACTTGTCAAACCGCAGTTTAAAAGGTTGTAAACCCTGTCCTCGCAAACTGGAGCCGTTTACACCGTGCGAGACGCACCGAGGGGATAAAAGCTTCACTTACTGAGAAGTTGGTGCCCTTGAATTTATGGGCATTTGAAAGCACCGCCTCTTTATCGTTGTAAGAAGCCATTTTAAAAATAATTGGGCGACACCGTTGCTGATTGAACTGGCCAAGGCGATGAGCTCTTTCGGTACATGACGCGGGAAGTTGTAAACCTAATCTTTCGAGGCATACATCAAGGACCGCTCTCTCTCAGTATCGCGGAAGCCAAAGAAAAGAAGGCTAGACCGGCGCGCCCGGCTCGCAGCGTCATCACAGCGTGTTCTGAGCTGAGATATCTCGGTGGCGGCAGACTCCATCAAGTGAGCAGAACTGACGCTGCTATTTACGCCGGTTGATTTTCTAGCGGAAAGGTCATTTTCTAACTGGTTGACCCGGATTGTGAGCCGCATTTAGTGATTTTTTTGGTGCCACTTTGTTTTTTCAAGTCTCTAACTTCCTGAAAGATGATATTTTGGCCCGCCTGAAGTGTCGTTACAATATCAAGAACATTATTTTGTAGAGCCTCTTGCTATTTGGTCATTGGCCCAGGGTTAGACTCAATATCCCCACCGAGGAGTAAGAGCACCCTGAATCTAACACTGTCGACATATGTAGAAATAAATGCACAGGCAACCTTGTACAGGTCTATACATTCGAGATACAACTCAAAGCATGCCTTGGGGCCCGGCAGCACAAAACAACACAAGTCACTGCCTTTGAATTCAAGATATTCAAGTTTACCAACCTGAAACAAGACGACGAAAAACTTGGGCATCTTCATATAGCAGTTGCTGCCAGGCCCACTGACAAAGTTGACGGAAGCAGGCGCTTTTCTTCTCAGTGGCGCTCAGGTGGCGATGATGGTAAAAGTAGATAGACTGATTCATAACGGCACCGTAGGAAACGGCGCCACAGTGGACACGTTTTTTGGCACAACCCACAATGTGTAGGCAAATGGCGGAAAGAGGATGTAATGTTGCAGCCGATGCTACTGTTCCCGGCGCCGGTTGGCATAGGCAAATGACAGGACCAGGAAAGTGAGCAGCAGCTGAAACGAGAGGACGAAAAACTTAGGCATCTTGATGGAGCAGTTGCTGCCAGGCCCAGCCTATGTAGATTGCTACTTAGGTAAGTGTTGGTGCAAGACTTGTCGGGTTTCTTCTTCTGCAGTTGATTTCCCGAATGATAGTTGATAAGGCGACGAATGATTGAAGTAAACTGAAAGTTTAATGGGGCGAACTTTTCCCCAAAACCAAATATAAGAAGTCTAGCAGCGCAGAGCAGATGGCCGTGTAACAGCAGGATCGAGCGCTGGGGAAAGACTGTCTCCGGCTCGCCACGCGGTGCCCCTTATGTAAACGCATGGGCTTCTGGAATAATCGGCGTGGAAGATTCGGTGTGTAGAACGTTCGAAACTCGAACAAGCAACAGGGTCCTCAAATTTACCAGAACGCGACATTTACAGAAAAGGTACTTCCGCTCACAGGAATCGAACCTCGGCCCTTTGCGTGGGAACCAAGAACGATAACCATTCGGCAACGGACGCACTTGCTCTTTGGCGCGTATGGAACTATTCGTTAATTGAAAGAAGTATTCGTGTGTTTGTTTTTATTGAAGAGCATTTTTACTGCAGTTGACCATTTTTGGTTTTTTGTGGGTCGTCTGATTTCAGATCTTTTAGGTAACAAAACTAACTTCCCGGCCAACATCACAGCTGCGAAGATTTATCTTTCCATTATTCTCCGCTCTTTTCACTTATGCCATGCGCGCATTACTGAAATATGTGATCTACATTACATTCCTGCCTAGTAAACAGGGACACATCCGACACTATTTCCTATATAGCAAGATATTCATCTAAATAGCATTTATTACGATAACATGACTGACATTTACTCTTTAATACATGATCGAAAGTATTTATCATGCGCATTAATTATTTTAGTTCTTAGCAAAAGAATCCTCAGATAGTATTATTTCCAAGTTCTGAATATTTTGAAGCCTAAAAGAATGAGAGTCTCCCGTCAAATATATCTTTATATTAAATTTCAAATTTTTACAATGATGGATCACTAAAAAAAAGTATCAAAAGCATGCAACTGCCATTTGAGCGTCCGAAGCTCATTATTAACACTCGTAGCGTACTTAGAGTTATCAAAGCTTTGTTATAGATATATTCTTGATTATAATGACACAGAGACGTGCAATACATTTCACAAGGAGCAAAACCCAGCCAGCAATGCAATTCGGAATTAATTATTTATTCCTTCAGTAGTAGCCACATCTCTGGCTACAACATCCTTTTTCTCGAGAAAAAAAAATACAATTAAAGCAGAAAATTTGTATATCGTTACTGTGAGATTCACCTTCCTTGTACCGCATCAAAGCAGCGAGTTGGCTGAGGCAGGTTTCCGTCAGTGGTCGCTACCTAGTTGCCTTCGTGGAGGTCGTCTCTTGTCGACACTACTTCAAAGATCTGAGCTTTTTTTCATTGTCTTCGGGAAACATTACCTTCTGGGGTAAGAAGGTGATGTATGTCGTCGGTGCGGAATTTCGCACAAACATTTCAGGGGACCATGTGCGCTGTTGGCTGTTGTAGACTGACTGGGGAGCCCGTTTCAATGGCTGGTAGCGTCCGTGAGTTCCTATCGAATATAGACTTCTGTTTTTTTTTATTTTGTATTTGCCTGGGTGTGCTGGGTGCAACAAGTTCAACATTTCTGGTCTAATGACTTCCGGTATAATTAGCTTGTTGGACCGTAGTACATGGCCGTCTTCCTGGAGTATCTCCTTCCGATAAGAACGGAAGTGTCTTGCAAGTTGAGGTACTTCGCTCTTTTCGTCCGGCTATGCTGTCCGAGTATATTCTTGCAGCAACTACATCTTTGCGATCATTGTAGTAGAGTCTCTTATTTCTTCTAGGCGGTCTTTTGAAACTCATCAAAAGTCTAGTGCGTTCACTTGAAAGCTGTCTTCTTTCATGATGTCTTCTGCAGAAATCGGTGAAAGTGCATCGGCTTAAAGCCGATCTTTTCTGGGTAGCAATTCAAGTGCCAAATACAATCTTTGGAAAGCCGTCTTCATTCGTTGCAGTCTTAATGGACACTGATGCAATGGAATCATAAAACTAGCTTGTAACGGCGTGTGAACACATTTTACAGTTACGCTTGTTTAGCCAAATATACAGGGTGTTTAATTTTAATTCGAACATTTTTTTTTAAAAGACATCTATGAATAGTTCAGTCCCACAGTTTGCACAGTGAGCTATGTGGCCAAGAGGACATAACACAGGGACCTATTCCACAGAATAAATGGGATAAAAACGGAAATCTCCTCAATAAATTTTAATTATTTAAGATATACATACAATAAACAATTTGTAAATAGACATACAATGAACAATTTTTAACATCTAACAATACTGACTCTCATTCTTCACCAGTTGGTTCAGGCGTATCTCAAGGGTCGCTTACTTTTTTCACATTTACATAAACCACCTGTCAACCAAATTAGACGAATCTGTAATTTATCTTGAAATTATCAGGGTTCGGACGTGTCTCTTCTACAATCAGAAAAATTGTGTTTACAAGTGGATCGATGAAAAACACGCCTTAATCCACTTTTATGAACCTGTGGTGTTAGGTAAAATGGGGGGGGGGGGGGTGTAAGGAAGTTTCCTCCATTTTTATTGAGATGACCCTTCTGAGACGGTGACGCTGGAGATGGTTGTTTATCTGGGTGTAAACTCCACCGTTATGTTTTCCGCTTCAAGTCTTGAAGCCGGGTGCTGACAGGGGGAGCTGCCGGGGCCTGGAGGAAGTCGAGCAGCGACTGCCATAGCTCCAAAGCTGCCGCTGAGGTGGGGAGGAGGGGGGGGGGGGGGGGGGGTCCCGGACAGGACCACAAGGGGAAGTGAGGTGGGTCTGATGCCTCGATGAAGTTGCCGATGGCTGGAGCCCGGGGCTCGGAGTACTGCGTACATTCTCAAAGCAGCTGCTCCAGGTCCACCCAAACGTGCCACAGACCGCACATGCCGTAGGTAGGAGCCGTTGTTCCTTGGGTGCTGCTGTTGCTTCCGTTGCCATTACCGCTGTTGTGATGGAAGCGTTGAAACAAGTAGGGGTCAGCAAGGTTTCCGGTTTGGATTTGCCGGAGGCAGTGTTTTTTCGGCGGGTAAACAATCGAAAAGAAGAGAGAGAATGAGGAGTGGATTTTCTGTGACAGAGAGGGTAGCCTGCTATTATGTTTAGTTCGGTTGATATCTACTGCAGGATCTGTGACAGGGGGTTAGTCCCGATGTCTTCGGGTTTGAAATTCAAATTTTTGGCGAAATTGCACAGTGGATAAATGCGCTCGTGCAAGACGATGACCCTTCTCGTTACCAGGTGCACCATTATGCCCAGGAGCCGTGTATTATGATGTCCTGTCCCAACATTCGAAGTTCATGAACGTAGAGAGGGAGCTGGCTGATGGCAATGGACGTCTGCCCTGCATTGGCACAGGCTCTGAGTGCTGCCCGCGAATTCGAAAAGACGTGATGTTGCACAAACTGGCCGGAATGACACGTCGCGTTTTCATGGCTGGCGTAATCAAGGATGGCAATGGTCTCTTTCTGCCTGCGCGCAGTGGATGGAACTCTCTATCACGTGGAACATACTGCCCTGTTGGTCATCATTGGCGTTGCACTATACCCTAACGAAGCCTGAATTGTCCGGAGGGCATGCCGCGTTCTTGTAGATTATGCGGTGGTCACCATTGGTTATGATGGATTTTACTCACTTGGAGTGGTTCTTCACGCGTGGCTTACGCCATGCGGTTAGCTCCGAGTTCATCTGTTTCGGTAGCGGCTTGGGTTCTTGGTGTATTCCCAGAACGAACAGCGCCGTGACAGTAGTGGTAGTTTGTTTACGACGTGACCTAACTTGGCTAGTGTATAGCTGCCTGCCGTTATACTCACAACTGGCGTTTTAATAGAAACAAAGTAAGAGAAGAAAGAAGTAATGTAAGCTATAGGAAGACAAAAATACGAAATAGAAGAAAGAAATATAAAGAAACGGGAAAATCATAGCAAATGTAGAGATAAATGTATATGTAGAGATAAGTGAACAAAAAATAGCATTAACGACATTGATAAAGATATACAACTCTTAAATTATTTGCCTGCCTGCCGAGATGGAACGTCGGCGGGCATTTTATTATTTTTATTATTATTATTTATTTATTCTCTGCAGCGCCGGAGCATTACAGCAGAGGAGTGGGTTACATGATTCACATATATCATTATAAATTGGAAAGTAACATAACAGCACACATCAGCAATTTGCAACAACATCAATAAACATGATTCACACCAGCACACAATAGCAATATTTCGAAAAAACCAATGATGTACTTAACACAGAAACCTACATTGCATTAATAAGGCTAATAAAAGAGTCACTGTTAGCTGATACAATATCAGACGGCAGTTCATTCCATTCCGATATAGTTCTCGGAAAAAAAGAAAACATCATATAGTTAGTTCGACATTTATTTCGCGTATTTTTTTTACGTGGTCCCTCCTACTCGATATATAGTGTTGGGTGTTCTTTCGAATTTATAGAAGTTCATCACAGTCACTGAAGTTGCTGCAGCTTCTGAGCATGTCTAGGCGGGTGTAGCGTGGCAGACCCGTTACTATCAGTCGTGATTTGTGGTTACGTCGTTCTAGCTTTCCCATTTGTGTACAACTGATTGGATGGCGGTTGAGGCCATACATTACTCTGGGGACGACGAAATACTGAGCATATTGCCGCACTTCACGTTCTAGTCTCACCGGGTACAATTTGACACCCGCCGTAGTACATGGAGTATCGGGTCGATTGTCCTGAGGGTGCGATTAAACCAGGTTGAACAGTGACGACAATATCACCGATGCTTGGGGGGCCCCGTCTCTGTTGGGATGCGTGGTGCCGATTGCCTGTCCTATATGCACTTGACAAGCTCTGTCTTCAAGAAAGGCTGCAATGAAGTTGAACCAATGAGTCGGGCCAGTGGGTATCTATTCATGATGAAAAATAGCGCACAAAGCACAAGGCAAGAAAGAAAGACGCATAGAAAACATAAGCGCTGTCTGGGAACTGATATTTATGAGAGGAAGAAGAAAACGGCGCTCATTCATAAAGAGAAAACGACGAAGCACAATACATTCACACTCATTGAATATTTACAAAAATAGTTAAAAACTAAGAAGAAGAAAAAACTTGGGGGACACTTGAGCTTCTCCTTTAAGAGTGGAACGCGATAGCGTTATCGGGCTCCATTCGCAAGATCTTCTCATATAAACCCGCGCTTGGTCCCAATCCGTGCTAGAATGTGTGCGTGGTCAGTCGGTAGTGTCAAGTGTCACGTGACATCAGATGACGTCACGTGCGACGTCATGTAATATGACGCCATACGTCACACGTGGCTGTGACGTCATAACCTCATGAACCCGCTAAATTTAGCTAAATGTTTTCCGCTAAACTTGGTGAGAAAACTTTCTGCTAAATAAGGCGAGAAAATGTTCTGCCAAAAATTTGCGGGAAATCGTTCCGCTAAAATTGGCGTGAACGTTTTACGCTAAATTTAGTGGGTCGATAGGGTCTAGACGTCGCAGCAACGTGTTACATCACACGTGGCTGCGCGCGTTGCATTATGGGACTTTTTGTCCCACCGACGCCGGACTTTCTGCGACACAAACTCCTAAACGCTATCACGATAAAAAAAAAAAAAAAACTATAAGGGCATGCACATATAGGGCAGTTCACAGGTTCAGGTAACACTAAGTCATTAAAAGCACAGACTAGAAAGAGAACTTCCTTCTCATACAGCGTTACCGATGGCTTGCTATACTCGGCGACAACGTTTCTTGGCAATGCAGTGAAGAGGAGGAGAGCCCGCGCACAGCTTTATTGAGCGCTCAAAATCGGAGAGGGTACGCGTGCCTGTACCCTCCACTTCATTGCCAAGAAAATTTGTCACCGAGTATAACACAACACTTCACAATACAATAGATGAACCACTTGGAACTTTCCGTTTCAGAGTTTCAGTTTCAGTTTCACAACTTCTGGTGCACTTGGAACGTGCAGTTTCAGAGTCGAAAGAGAGGAAGGCGGAAAATTGTCAACGAAAAACTCCGATCCAGTTTTTTTTTATTTACTTTTATTGCGTAAGTTGGCCTAGCCTTCCAGTGTGCCTGTTTTGTAAAATTACAATCGCAACATGGCCCATGAAACGAATAAATAAAAAGTAACGAATTTTAGTTAATGACTCACCAGAATGTGGCGGTTGTTTGCCCTCTGAATGTTCGTCAAGCTCAACAAATTTATAGTGAAGACGGCATTCACGAAACAGAACAGGCGCTTTCTCTTGATATGGCAGTGTATTTTTTTAATATGGTTTGGTGTTTTTTTACTGTTTTTCTTATGTTGGCTATGATGGTAACAAAATAAATTAATAAACAAATATATGGTTTCTATTATAAACTTGTTTATTATAATCGAAAGGGCCTAAATTAGTCAATTTTAGAAGACTTAAAGCACATACAAAATAGCGGGAAAACCAGTTACCACTAGTGCATCAGGCGCAAGCAAGGGATGGGAAAACGCGGATTATTAGATTATCATCCCCGTTTTCCCAATGCTAGCTTTCCGGCTGCTGCACAAGTGATAACCTTGGTGCACCCCCGCGCTTCTTAAGTGCGTCAAGTATTTTTTTTAATTAAATTATTTTGGGATCTTCGATTACGCACAAGTTTTTAATTGGAATCATAAGATTATTTTCACTAATTAAAAAGCTAATACAAAGTTATTTAATTATATCGCTAGGATAATGCCCCTATTTTATGTTCCGCTGGCCATATAACACGCGTACAGAAACAGAATTATTGCAGTTTATGTGAATTTCATTTAAAACTATTTCGAATTAAAATCACACGCCGTGTATAATGGTGAAACTTGGTGCATTCATGAACAATATCGAAAATCTCTTGCTCGATCTGTTTATATTAAATCTTTGTTGCTGTCAGAGAACTTCACAAATGTGCCAGTGGTCTTCTTTCTTGAGTGACAACAGCCTCTACGCCTTACTGGCTTGCGTCGACTGACAGCGGTATGGGCACTCCGTAAGTGTAGTGAGCGAGGACAGGCGTCTTTGTCAAAGCGTCTCGCAGGTCTACGATGCTCTTCTGCTGCTGTTCTGACCATACCCATTCAATTTCGTTCTTGATCAGCTCCCATGGTGGCGCCACTCTCTCGGAAAATCTTGGTATCAAGTTCGATAGGTATGTGATAAATTCAAGGAGGGTTCGAAGTTTCTTGTGGTCCTTTGACGCTTTCACCTCTACCAGTGTATCTCACAGTTTATGTTAATCAACCGCAATGCCATTTCTATAAGAAATTATTCAAGGTAGCGGACTTCTGTACCTTTTTTATATTTTTTTCCAATAAAATTGCAAATTGATATCTCGGCAACATCGAAGCAAATGTGGAAACATTTTATCATGGTATTGCTTTGTCTTACCACACACTAATATATTATCCATCATAACTGCTCTTCCGGTAAGTCTATAAAGACTAGAAAATCGTTCACGACACGCTGACACACTTTAGGGGCTGTGCTTATTACGAATGGAATTCGTCTGAACGTGTACTTTGCGTACAGGTTGGTGCACAACTTAGAACTCTTTTCGTCAAGTTCTATATGCCAAAATCTTGAGGATGCGTCAAGCATTGAAAGCACGTTTGCTCTCGCGATTCGCACTGAGATGTCATTCATTGCGGTCGTTGGGTAATGTTTTCTGTTTAGAGCTTGTCTCAAGACTGCTGGATCTATGCAGCTGCGCACTTGGTCTTTATTTCAGACAACTACAATAAAACTTTGCCATTCTGTCGGCTCTTTGACTTTCGTGAGAAGTCTTTAGTTTTACATTTCTTCAAGCTTACACGACGTTTTATATGAGAACCACCGGCACCTTTCCTGCCGGGCGTACATCGCCTTGTTAATCGGGCTCCACCTACATTTGTTACACAAATCTTTTGATTTTTCCAAGCCCGTGAAAAATATGTGCGTATGACCCAGCTGGGTCGCACAATTTTGTAGCGGTTCCTAGGTTTTTGTCGTTACGTTTCTCGGGCAGTGGAGCAAGACGCTTGATTATTCCGAGCCCCTCACGCAGTTCCCCACACAACGTTACGGGCACATTTTATTTGATCACAAAGAACTTTTCTTGAGTCATTGTGGTTTTCATTTCCACCATCAAATTTTACTCTTCCTCGTGCTTTTGTTTTCTGACAGAAATACAAACGACGCACTTTTGCACTTTCTTGTTGGATACCAACCTTTGTAGTCTCTCATGAATTACAAAGCAATTAGGTCAAATGTCAGTTTTGCAACCTAGTTTGTCTTTCTTTATTTTTTGCTGCCTCGCTCCAATCGTCTGTTTTTTTATATTATCAACTCTTAAGGGACACAGCAGATAATCTTCATTATTGTCATCACAACGTTCGCGCTGTAATTGTTCGACTTATGGGTCGTGATGTGTTCCTCTCCATTAACGTCGCTGCTTCATGTTATGAGTCTGTAGCACATTGGTGCAGCATTTCGCGAAACTGTTTAGCTCGCCACAGCTAAGGCATTGCTTTCGTGCTACCGGCAGGCAAGTGCTCGAGTGGTGGATGAAGTTGCACTCGGGCACTTAACTTGGAGCGCTCATCTTTTTGTCATTTTCGTTTGACTGTGCCTGCGTTCTTTCTTTTGTCCGGCACATCTCCAGAATCTTCACGAAGCTAAGGTCATTGTTGATCAGCTTTAGTTGTAGCTGTCTGTCTCTATTCCCGAGTTTTATTCGGCTTCTAAGCATGCACTGTTCAACGTCGCTATATTCGCAGTTACGCACGACAGCCCTCAGCTCCGTCAGCCACTCCTCAAATTTCTCAGCTGCTCACCTGCACTGTAAAAAAACGACGTGAAAAATACGTGCATTTACGCCATCAAACGATACGTTGCAGCCTCGTTTTTTGAGAAGATGAGTTTTCATCGCCATCTTGCGCGCGCGCCAGCTCGCGAGCTGCGCGCAGAGAGCCTGCGCCGTAGCCGCGCATGCGTAGTGAAACGCGAGCCCGTGGCGGGCCTCGTCGCGCGACCGACGGATGGACGCAACCAACTGAAGGGACGCAGCCAACACAGCGCCCTGTCTGGTGCCTTGTTGACAGTTCTTCGCGCTCTTTGCTCGTCGGCTACAAGCGAAACCACCACGCTTGCAATCGCTTCGAAACGTACGTATACACGACTTTATTACCTGCAGCGTTGAGGAGTTTGGTATACACAGATCAAAGTAAACATCGAAGGACAGAAAGCATACATCAAGTTTTGAAATCGCAGCTTATTTAAAAACTTCTAGGTGTGCTCTGATACAGGCGTCATTTCGACTTGGTTTACTCCAACGTAACGACAGTCGGTGTTCACAATCGCGTAGCTTCGCTATCTGTTATCTCATGTGTGAAATGAGGTTCACGTAGAAACCAGACCGCCACGTCTCTTTCGGATATTAAGCCTCCAGCCCCCTGGATTCCGGCGTGTCTGGCCGCCGCAACCGTTTGACGCATTGGATGCGCCGGCTCGTTCGAAGAGGCGATGTTTGAAGCTCAAGAGTCGCCTAAGTGTTACCGGAGCTTCTTTTTACGACAGTCGCATTCGACGCTCGGCTTTGCGTTCGTAGTTTTTTCCTCCTGGGACCCGAGTAGACCATGAGTGCCGACCACTGATCTATGGTGCCGACAGGCGCCGAACGAAGTTGAGAAACGCTAGCGAGTGCGTCAGATTTTCGTGACGCGGCCCAACTGCCCTGCTATCGGCTGCGCAAAGCGAATGGTGTGAAGAAAACGGCACGCGTTTTTCTATCGTCCCGTCGGCCATGTTTCACCTCAGTCAACGCAGAGTGAATCTCGGCTGTACGTCGGTTGACTCCCGATTACTGTTCCTAGATTGTAGATTGTCCCACTACAACGGAGCGAATTTGGTGTTATCTTATTCTGATGATCGTTACATCTTGGTTTTTTTAATCTAGGATGCACACCTATAGACGACCTTCTACACGTTGCACTCCTTGTCGACATGTCGCTGGTGCTTGAGACAAACAAATTGGAAAGCACTGCTTGCTCATATTTGGGTGCACATATTTTATGTTCAACATCAGGTGTCCGAAGGAGGCACCCTGGAGTTTGTTCAGAGGTACCTCAACATACTATATTAGAGTGCCATATTGTGTGTTGTAGTTTGATTCAAAACCAAATGGTATTTTATTTGTAATATGCCTTTTAACTGTTCACTAAAATTAAGGTTGCAATGAAACATTGGCCACGAGAGATGACTCGGCCAACGTAGCCGAAACATTCCTCGCATAATTTTCTCTATGGGTCGTTTTGTATGTTGACACATTTTCTCATGAAAAGTGAGTGTTATGTACATGTGTTTCTCCTACTTTTCGTACAGGTACTTTTTTTAGATAAACCCAGGCAAAGGCAGCAAGACAGTCTTCAGGGGCCACACCAAAGTTAACGGCATTCCTGCTCAAGTCCAGAGTCTTGCCAACAAACTTCACTGAACCTAATGGTACATTCCCTTTCCTTAACTTTTCCCTCTGAAATGTGTGTGTGTGTGTGTGTGTGTGTGTGTGTGTGGTGTGCGTGTGCGTGTGCGTGTGTGTGTGTGTGTGTGTGTGTGTTGTGTGTGTGTGTGTGTGAGTGTGTGTGTTTGTTAAAAGGGTAGTACAACGTTTAAACACCCGAACATTCCTAAGTGGTCCCTGTACCAGACAATATAGTGTCTTAGGCCCGCTTCAGGCGGGGCAATTTCGCCCAGCAACTTGATGTCGCAACACTGGTCGCCCATGTTCACACGCAGCAACCAACTGCTGCAATTTGCCATCATCGTTAAATTTTATTTTTCATCTACTCTTTAGACGCATGATTATGCGTTCTAAACGTGTTTTTATACATTTAAATGTCGTTGAGAATACTAATGCATCTTTCTGAAACGGTTGATTTCCAAAAATGATCAATTTCAAACCAGAACCAAGTCTTTAGTTGTCATCATCACCGGCACAGAGTATCAAGTGAAAATTATCAAGTGAAAATATCTTGTCCGTGACTGGCCTTCTGCAGCTTCAAACGTCTTTGAATTGCACCGAGTTGCTCACTTGTTTTGAGCCGGACGTGATTTCAGCAATTCGTGTCAAGCTAGGGAAAGCTGGGGAACAACCCGCCAGCAGCCTCAAAATTGCTGAGAAAGTTGCCCCGTCTGAAACGGGCCTTAGAGAACTGGATTCAAGGACCGTGGAGCTCTGGGTTAAAGCCCACCTGGAGACAATTTTTTTTGTGCCATTTGTAATACATAGATATATACTTTTTTTTAATTTTAACGTGTAGACACGTAATTTTCACACTAATTCACATTTAGAAGCGCTTTTATTCACACTCTGTGGCTCCCTTGTGAAACAGCTTCTCGCTGAGCTATTGCAAGCTCTGCAAAGGGAGGGACATCTTTCCGCCCTTTGCAGGCTGTAAACCTGTGGCTTACACAGCTCCAGCGGGTCGCACCTCACTCGCTGGCTCCATCACGAAGCATGTGTGCTGCATGAGTCATGCCACATCGTAAGGCCATACACAATCGGGTCGCAGCACCTGGGACCATTCGTCACTGCACTCGGCTACGGTATCGTGGCATGGTCGGGGCATGAAGCAGGGGTGCAACTTGGAAATGCTGATCTTTGTTACATTTGAAACACATTTTTTGTTACTTGTGTGTTGAGTTATCAGCATTTTAAGGGTGAAGAAGCAAGCAGCGGCGACAGCAAGGAAAAAATAATTTAAACCGCTCACACCGAGAACCTATTACGAGTGCTAGGAAGCCACAGAGTATAGTTGAAACGCCTCTAAAGGTGAATTCGCGTATAAATTATGTGCTTGTGCCTCAAAAATAGAAAAACAAGTTAAATTTAATAAATAAGGGACAAAACATACATCAGGAGGACTTAAACCAGAACAAAACAGTCTGTAAGTTTGAAATTTGACACCTCGAACCACTCAACCACCACCCCGATCTTATTTCCAGGTTGTTTATCGAGGCATATGAATCTCTTTCTCAGCTGCCGGCTGCAAGAGGGATTGCATTATTTTCATTTACTTGACTATTTCTACCAAATCTGACAAGGCACCAAGAATAGAACCTCATTTGTTGGCCGAGGCACTGTGCTTGCACCAAGGCGAAATAGCCTGGCTTGCTAGGCTTATATTTTGTTTCGTTACCTGTACAGGATTATGTTGCCGCTCATCAAAAAAAAAACACAAAAAAACGTGACTAATTCTGACTTTTTTCTGGTGTGCAGGTATCCCTGGCAGTAAACTCTGCTAAATGAGACAAAATATATATATCTTGTTTTTTTTAGCAAAGATGCATTTTTTTATCATAATGAGCCACACTATTAGACAGGGGTGAAACAGAACGAGCCTCTCCACCTGGGTCTGTTTTCATCTCTCGCAGACACTATTTCCTGCTTTTTGTGGTTTGTATCAGACTTTTGTGTCTCTGTCCGGCCAAAGCGATTAAGACTGGGTTCTTTCGGATATCTGCAGCAATTCTCGGCAGCAATATCTGCCAATCAGGAACACGAGTTTGTTCTCGGTCACCAAGAGCAAGTATTTTCAAGGTGAGCTATTGCCCGCCTATATGAGTTTTGTGTTCCATTCCTCTTGGATGCCATTTCCTATGTGTAGTGGTCTTGCATTAGTCTCGTTGTTTCTCTTCTGCAAAAAACACCCGAGTTCGAATAAGACCGGGTTATTTCTGATACATGCATGTCTTGGGGCAAGCACCAGCCAATCAAGGCCAGAAGTTTGCACTTTGCCACTCATGGCAAGTGCTTTCAAGGTGAGTGATTGATGCCTATCTGGGTTGTGTGTTTCACTTCTCACAGACACTATCTGCTGTCTTTATAGTGGTCTTGTGTCTGGCTTTTGCGTGTCTGTCCGGCCAAAGCATCTGCAGGGTGTTAGCGACCGGGAAAATCGGGAATTGTCAGGGAAATTTTAATTTCCGAAATAATCAGAGAATCGTCAGCGATATTGTCAAAAAGGGAGCCCAGTCAGGGAAAATGAACCGGAAACGCCATCGACTGCTCTGAGCAAAGGCCTGAAGACTTCGGGGCAGAAAAATAGGCAATAAATTCTTCTTAGAGTGGAGTTCGAGCTCTGCTCAGTGCTCACTCGATGTAGAGTGTGCTACCCGATGCAAAGGAAACAGCCGACAAATCCAGTGAAAACATTACATTACATTGGAATGGATTGGATTGGGAGTGCGACACTAGGCTATATCCAGTTAAAGCTACTAGATTTAGTAACAAATGGGAAAGCCACAGACCCCAATCCAATCCAAACCTTAAGCCGAAGTATCCGAAAGTGTGCAACTGGCGGCCATGCTGTCATTCGGTCATTGACTTGTGTGGTTGAGCGTCGTGTTTTCATCATGTTTCCTATGGCCTCTTCACTAACGATGTCGGCGGCAAGAAAGTACTCGTTTAATCCGCACTGGACGAACCCGAATATTTCGGAATGTGCAAGTTGCATTAAGCCCGTACTAAATGATCTTCTCAATGCTCAATGCCTCGTGTTGTAATGGTCTTATATACTTAACCACCTCTAGAGTGGTCAGGGAATTTCACCTTAAATTGTCAGGGAAAAAGTGGAAAAGTCAGGGAATTAAAAAGAAATTTTCTAGACACCCTGATTTGTATTAGACTAAAACTGGGTTCTTTCGGATATGTGCAGGTATTCTTGGTAGCAAGTGGCTGCCAATCAGGAACACGAGTTTGTTCTCGTCCACCAAAAGCAATTATTTTCAAGGTGAGCTATTGCCCGCCTATAGGAGTTTTGTGTTCCATTCTTTCTGGATGTCATTTCCTATGTGTAGGGGTCTTGCATTAGTCTTGTTGTCTCTCCTGCAAAAAACCCGAGTTCGACTAAGACCGGGCTCTTCCTGACAGATGCAGGTTTTCGTGGCAAGCACGAGCCAATCAAGGCCAGAAGTTTGCTCTTTGCCACTCATGGCAAGTGTTTTTAAGGTGAGTGATTGATGCCTATCTGGGTTATGTGTTTTATTCCTCACATACACTTTATTTCTTGTCTTTAAAGTGGTCTTGTGTCAGGCTTTTGTGTCTCTGTTCGGCCAAAGCATCTGTATTAGACTAAGACTGGGTTCTTTCGGATATGTGCAGGTTTTCTTGGCAGCCAGTGGCTGCCAATCAGGAACACGAGTTTGTTCTCGGCCACCAAGAGCAAGTATTTACAAGGCAAGCTATTACACGCCTATACGAGTTTTGTGTTCCATTCCTCTTGGATGCCATTTCCTATGTGTGGTGGTCTTGCATTAGTATTTTGTTCTCTCTCTTATGCAAAAACACCCGAGTTCAATTAATACCCAATTCACACGGCAGCATAAAAGTATCTTCGGCACAGGTACCTATAGTAAAGGGAGCTGGAGATCGTAGTCACACGGCGCATAAAGGTCCCTTTCGCTAAGGGAGGTTCTGTGTTAAACAGAGCTTGCCAAGCTCCCTTTACAGCTACAGGGAGTAGCATCGGACCCACAAACTCAAAATAAAAATCTCAAATAAAGAAATATATCTGGTTTAATGCATTATAACAAAATGAATTTATATAGGTGGTAAATTATGAAATGATTGTGAACATAAATGTGATGAAATAATACCGTAACGAGGAACGCATTCTCCAGCTAGCCGTAGCAGTGGCGGCACGTGGAAAGCCATGTATGCAACGAACCCGAACGCGATGCACCACTGTGAGCTCTTTTTCAAGGTTGTAGACAAGTCGTCCGACTCTCCCGCCCAGACCTTTTATCCTTGTCGTCGTCCATCCCTTTTGATGGCGTGACTGGCGTAACCGTGAGACTCCGACGTGGTTCGGTTCTGCCAAGCACTATTTAGCTACTTCAGTGAGAACTTTGCAGAAATATGGAGCAGCTAAACAGAAAAGGGTCGCCCACCTCGGAATCGAAACTCGTAAATTCCGATGATTTAGAGCCAGTGTGGCCAGACGGATTGGACGTTTTAGAGCAAGACTAATTTAGGTGCGCCCTTAGACTTAGAGAAAAAAGAATAAAGTGCCGCAAAAGCAAACACAAATAATAATAAGGTTTTAAATGTGATATTTCACACACGATAATCAAAAACTGCGCTTCAAACCGATTTCGAGGAATAATATTTTATGACAAGCTCCTTTCGCGGTTTATCAGGAATGCAATCGACATCAACTCAAAGTGCTCTGTTTATTTATTGTGTGATTCAAAACGCCGTTTACAATAGGTACCTTCAGGTAAGGGACCTAAGCTAAAGGTACCTTTACGCTGTCGTGTGAATTGGGTATAAGACTGGGTTCTTTCTGATACATGCAGGTCTTGGCAGCAAGTACCAGCCAATCAAGGGCAGAAGTTTGCTCTTGGTCACTCATGGCAAGTGTTTTAAGGTGAGTGATTGATGCCTATCTGGAGTTTGTGTTTCATTCCCCACAGACACTCTATTTCCTGTTTTATAGTGGTCTTGTATCAGGCCTTTGTGTGCCTGTCCGGCCAAAGCATCTGTGTTAGACTAAGACCAAGTGAATCGTAGCCACCTCAAGGGCGAAGTCAGACTAAGATCGGGCTTCTGATCTGCACAGGTACCTACAACAGAAGCCTGCCGTTGAACAAGGGGCAGTTTGCATTTCCGGCCAAAGTGGTGTTCTTTGGACAAGGTGAGCTAGTCTCTTGGTGAACCCTGCATGCTCCTTATTTAAGAGGGAAAGTCACTAAGTAAAAAACTTATATGAAATATCTTATATAAGTAGTGATTAGTTTTCAAATACGTCGACTGGTGCAACGCAATGATATTCATAATATTCACTGTGCAGTGACTGTATAACAGACGCGCACATGCGCAGCTCAATTTACAACTGGCGATTGTGCTGAGCGTGGACAAGTTTTTTTGTTTTGTTAATCGTCCAAGGCACGGTGTTTTACTGAAGGTGAGCTATGGTCCCGTTACAAGGGGTCCGTGTTTTATTTGTCACAGACATTATTTGCCGCATCAGGTTTTGTCTTGCTCCTTTTCTCGAATATCAACTAAAACTGCATTTTCCCTGATAAGCGCAGGTTTCCCCAGACGAAAGCGTAGGCTGGGGCTCGGACAAGCTGTTTTTTTTTTTTTTAACCGGCCCAGGCACATTGCTTCATTGAAAGTGAGCTATGGTCTCCTACCAGCCTTACTCGTCACAGACATTATTCGCGGTATTATATCTTTCTTCTCTTCTGAAATGTCAATAGGTTTTCAACTAAATCTGCATTTTCCCTGGCAATTACAGGTTTTCTGCACGTAAAGCGTAAGATGCAGCGTAGACAAGTTTTTTGTTTTGTTAATCGCCCAAGGCCCAAGGCACGGTGTTTTACTGGAGGTGAGCTATGGTCCCTTTTAAAGTGGTATGTGTCTTTTTTGTAACGGACATTACTTGCTGTATCAGATATTTCATGCCTCTCTCCTGCAATGTCAATTGGTTTTCAACTAAAACCGCATTTTCTGTGATAAGCGCAGGTCTCCTCAGAGGAAAGCACTAGGCGCCGAAATGTGCTGCCCTTCCCCTATGGTCCAGATCAGGTCCTTTCATCTAGGTGAGCTGGTCTCTCTTTGCAGATCGAGCAGGATTATTTGTATTGTGTATATGTCAGGCCTACCTTGTTTTGTATCGTTTTGACAGCCTTGTGCTTAGCTTATGACTACATACATCTTTCTTTTGCATGTGCAGGGAGCAATGAGATAGCCCTACACCTCGAAAGAAGCACCCATGAAGGAATTTCAGATATAATAAAGAGCTACTATAATTTCGCTCGTTTTTTTTTTTTTTTTTTTTTTTGTTTACAACGAGCTTGAAGGAAACGGCTACAGAGCACTAAGCAAAAATAAACTACAAACATCCGGCCAAACCAATTTGGCGTTTTCGCTGCTGTCTCAATACTGAACCCTTTCTCAAGGGTGTTGATGTTGTGAGAATTTGCTGCCGATATGACACTTTAATATGTTCCGGCCAGCTTGAGCTGCACTGTCGAAAGCCTCCAGGTCGCTATGGTCTGTTGCAACTCAAGAACAGCAGGAGCAAGTCCCTAACACAGAGCCGTCCACCCTTTCAACATTAGCAGAGCGGAGGCTGGAGAGCAGGAGAGTGGGGAGGAGAAAACCAATCATGGCGCAGTGGTGGTTTCCTTCTCTCCACTTACCTACTATTCTTGGCTTGCATCGGATTTTAGCAGCTGACAGCTGTGTCTGCAGGTGCGTCCCGTGAGAAACACTGTAGCTAGCTGCTGTATTGCTGCGCCCTATTTCAATTATCTTAAAGTTTCTGTGCCAATTATTTTCTCCTCAATTTAGGCAAAGAAGCAGAGCTGCTCCAAAGTGCATGAATTCACTATTTCATTGCATTGCAATCCCCATATTATATAGCTCATATTTTCAGGTGCATCAAGGATGCTGAAGTTATATTTCCGAATATCATTGCTCAGAAACTTAAGAAAGTGAAAAATGTTGAACAGCAGAACATGAGCTACTTCAGCGCCTCAGCTAAAAAGAAATGTAAAAACAAATATTTCGTAAAAAAACGATGAAACGCTTGGCAGCTCTATTAAGAGGGGTTGCCCATTAGAATAATGTGCCCCCATATTGTGAAAATATGTCAAAAAAGACGTCAATGCAACGGTACCCATTTTACCAAAGTACAAGGTCGCTCGTTAAAATGATGTGCGTGCATAATTTTAATGGGCATCCTTATACTTTAGAAAAATGAGTTCCGTCGCATTAACGACTTTTTTCACATATTTGCAGAATATGGGGGCACGTTATTTTAATGGGCATCCCCTCTCAATAAAGCTGCCTAGCATTTTCTCGTTTTTTCTACGAAAGATGTTTTACAGTGTGCTTTGTTTTTTCCAAAGGAAAATATACAGTATGTAAGGTTTATAGCTGAGTTCATGTCGGTTGCTAACATTCCTTTCTAAATATCGATCTTTTCCTAGTCGGTTTCCTTTTCGAACGTGAATGTGCAATACATTTTCTTATTTGCTTCCCCGATTCATACAAAAGCTGTTGCTGCCTGTACGTCGCTCCACTAGTCTTTCAGCTGCGTTGCCACCAATGGAAACAGGATGTATTTCATGATCCAGTTCTTCAATGCAGTACAGAGTTTGCTTGTACCGTCTACCGGTTTGGGCGGCGGGTGCGGGCTGGCCATGGTGGTTGCGCTTCGCTTTTTCTGCGTTCTTCGCGGTCTTCTCCCGCTTCCCCAAATATCTCCAGGCCAATTCTCCAACGTTTTGTTGCTGCCCTTTACCGCTGCTAAAAACTGCAGCTATATTTGCTGGCACCATGTATGCAGCAACACAGCCATCAATGCCATTCGGAAAAGATTTTATTCCAGTTTGCCCCCCTACTTGCCGTCTTCCTTTAGTCTTATCCATGAGTCGCTGGCTACGAAAAAAAAAAAAAAACTCGGAAAGAAAAAGAAGGCTAGATATTTTCTCTAAATAAAATAAACGACGCCGGAATATTTCACACACTAATGGAGACAAATAGGTCTCGTGCCGATGGCTATACTCCGTTGACTCCTTAGATGACAGTGTGGCGAAAGCTCGTTGGACCAGCCATCTATCAACACCTGATCGCTCTCGCGCCCAATCCTATGTGCAGAGAAATAAGTCAGCTGGTAAAAGGGAGTCGATCGGTTGGCCCGGAGAACGCGTAGCTTCCCTGGTACTGACAGCTTAGGAATAAATATAGCTTGACGCATTTCGCTTGCGACGAACAAGATGGAGATAAATGGTTCTCTGTTTGAACGCTCGCGTGTCCTAAATTGTATTTGGTCGTCTCTTATAGAAGTCGATGAAGATTTATTGCCCAGTCTGATCACATTGGACACTGTCTTGCTCGAAGTACAGGTTTTCGGAGCAACCTGCATCGCACAAGTGACTTGTCGCTCAAAATTTTCACGGGCTTCGTCTAATTTGAAAGGAAACAATGAACAATTGGAAAAGTACAGCAGCGAAAACAATTAGTGTCTTAGGAGTGCGTGGTGGAACATGGCGAAGACTGCTCGTAAGAAAGGGCGCCGATATTGCAAATATTCCTTTCCCGCTTATGTCAAATAATAATGCCAAATAATTATGTCTATGTCAGAGCTGGCTAATTTATTTTCATTTTGTAATTAAAATATTATACTAATTACTTTGCCTAACATTAGTGGAATCCAAATAATTTACATTAAAATTACCACGCTATTTATCAATTAATTCCAGTTACAAATTGCTTCAGAAAAATATTCAAACTACATTTGAATTACGTTTACATATTGGAAACCTTTGTCAACTTAGATCCTGCATTTACCTCATCGTGGCTTAAACGTTATATCCTGACTAGTAAGGATAATGCTGAGTTTGCTCCTTGTCTCCAGGAGTAACACCCGCTCCAACCCTATAGAGTCGACCTCTGCTAAACCCTACTTGATTCTATCATACCTTTACACAGTCAACAACATCCCCTGGATATTGTGTCAACCTTTGCATCCTGAACCCATGCCTAGTTTCTAACTTTTGATCACAAAGATGGCAATCACAAAACGCATGGCAACAGCCCACTCAAGAAAGAGCTTCATGTCGGTTTCGGACACAAAGTTTCGGTCTCTGCAGCATTTAGCTGCTTAGAGTGTGTGTGTGTGTGTGTGCACGTGTGCGTGCGTACGTGTGCGTGCGTCCGCGCGTGTGCGCACGCATGTGCGTGCGTGTGTGTGTTTGCGCGTTGTGTGTGCGCGCGCGCGTGCGGGCATATGTGTGTGTGCGTGTGCTTACGCGTGCGCGTGCGCATTCATGTGCGTGTGCGTGCGTGCGAGCATACGTGTGTACATGGGTGGTTGTGCTCGTGAGTGTGTATCCGTGTAAGTGTGTGTGTGTGCGAGCGTGCGTGTTTGTGTATGCGGGTGCGTGTGCGAGTACGTGTACGTGTTTGCGCGTGCGTGCGTCTGCATGTGTGGGTGTATGTATGCGCGTGAGGGTGCATGTATGTGTTTGTATGCATGCATGTGTGTGTGAGCTGTGTGTGTCTTTGAGTGTGTGTGCGTATGTGTGTGCGTGCACGCGTCCGCGTGCGTGTGTGTGTCTGAGTGTGTGCTCGCGATCTACATACTGAACGCTTGCAACCATTTTAAATTTTGTTGTCTTCAAAATGCGCCGCTCCATTACCAGAAAGGACCTAAAGTTGTTTTGTTCGTTTTTGTACAATTCGCTTCGTACAGTCTTCTCGGAACTGCATTATTTTCTTAAAATGATTTGCTCTGTACATTTGCAGATGCACAAAACATGCCTAAAGCCAGAAAGTAAGTAAATAATTTATTTAAAATTACCACGTCATAGTAATCAATTACATTACATAAGTTCAAAAGTTATAAGTTACGTTACTTAATTATGCCAAAGTAATCTTCGACGGAGGTAGCCAACGCTCATTCATTAAAAAGAGCTAGCACAGTGTCTCGAATTGAGGGACCTTCGGACAACAAGGATCGCTCTGAACACGTTCGCCAATAGTAATACAAAATTTACAGAGCACAATTTCGTTGTGGAGGTCAAGCTCAGAAGCCAATTTAAGAACACCGAAATAAAGTTTGAGGCTATTACCATCCCAGTCATCTGTCAGGACGTCTCTACACCAACAACGCACACCGCATTTGTCTGACAGCTTCGGCAGGACAAAAATAACCTGGCGGACGATGTCATCTTTCAAGGTATAGATTTAGTTTCTGGAATAAGTCTGCAGGTCGGTTCTGACCAATTTAGGAAGTTCTGCACAGGAGAGGCAATGAATTGCAGAGACGTAGATGGTTTGGTGGCGATCAATATGAAACTGGGCTGGACGCTGCAAGGTTCTTCAGCACAAATCGGAAAGGTTCTAGAAGATTCCTGTCTTACGATATGTGTTCTAGAAGCGAAGAAAACTGACGCCAAGGTAGAAGATACGCTGAAGGTCCTCTGGGAGCTAGACAAAATGGGTATTGCCTAACGCGAATTGGGCGACACGGATGCAGAAACCATCAGTCGCCACGCCGATGCGGGGAAAATTTAACGGCGAACAAACCGCCCCCATGACGATTTCGATGATCTCGGGGCTTGCCAGGTTGAAATTCAGGTTTTAGAAACCTGCAGCACAAAATTTAGTTCCGTTCTCCAATCCGAAACCTTCGTGCCGTCGCTGTGGGCGACTGCCGGTAGCACCGTGGGGAATCCCTCTTCAACTTGTGCGTGCGCCGAACAGGACAGCAGCAGCGCCTAAATCTAGAACGGACAGAAGTGGGTTCAGTAATCCAGTCATGCCGGTGCCGCCAAGCCCACTCTAGATTTTTCTCTGAGTAATTGATTATGAGCGTTCCGAAGTAGTAGCTGGAGATAATTGATATAAACTGAGGCAATACCTCTTTTCGTCTTACTAACTCATCAGTGGACAAGCACCTCTCCAAAAGGTCATTCGCGTAAAGATACGGCCGGCCACAAGTTCCCCTGTAACGCCATCACATGTACAGCCGAAAGCAATGCTCTCCTATGACGAAGTATTATCGAATGCAGTGGACTTTCGACCTCGCGCAGCAGACCCCAATCTGTTTATACCCGAGTTATCTCTTCTCGGCTCATCTTTCCAACAGTCTAATGTTTGGCGAGGACTTTACAACGGTGCTACCTGCTGTCAGTGGAAACCTCCCCGAAAGAGTTTACGGTAGTCCTTCGCACACCTACAGGTAAATCCTCAGTCACGCGATTGCATCCAGCTGTTGCACCTGGAACTCCCTGCTTCGCTCTGTCGCGGACTGTTTAAACATTTGTGGAGGACGGAAAAGCGTTTCTGTGATTTCAGATAAAGTTCAGATAACTGGCAACCATGATTTTAAGCCACAATATGGCGAAGTGTCGTTACTCTTAAGCGTAGCTTATTTAGTGGCACTAATGCTGAGGGCAAGGTGCCGGTGGATCAGCCCCTACCATAGAGGAAAATGAAGATTCTGATCCTCGTTTGTAAATAACCAACTTTGAAGAAAACGAAGGTACCACACCTGGTTTGAAAACTAACCGCCGTAAAAAACGAAGATACTGCCCTATATCACCGCAAAAGAAAAGAAAGAAGCTGCCTCTCTTTTAAATAGCCCCCCCCCCCCCCCCCCCCCCCTGAAGAAGGTGCTGAGCCGGCACCGAAACGTTGAGACCCTACGATCGTTTAGGGATTGGTTGGCGTTTGCCCTTCATTTATAACGTTTAACCCAACCGGGCAGACGTCTGTCGAAATGTTCACCTTCAAATTTTTGTAATTACAATGCAGTAATTTTATTGCTGTTACCTCTGGTGTATTTGTATTTCAACCGTGCTTAATCTAGTTAAAACGATTGCAGCTCCTTTAAATGAAGCGTGGAACAAAGACAATGAAAAAACTTTGATGACGAAGAGCTTAAAATATAAACATTCTTGCTAAAGCAAGCACTACATAATAACGTTTGAATGACTCCTGATGGTTTACATCCCAGGATCCCCGTTCGTATCTTCCCAAGAATCATCCGTAAATCTGTAGATCATTGTCCCCTACAAAATTCGATAGAAACTGATAACTAAAATTATGCGTGTTAACACCCCGATCTCGCCCCTTCCCAATAGAGTGTGTCAGACTGTTACAAATAAAACAAAGCAGAACAATATTTGAACTTCATTTGACCTCGAACGTTTCTGAAAGTAAGAATGACACATTTTGTGTTTGGCGGTTGCACATCACATTATATATGTACCGGGTGTTCATTTTTAATTCGAACAGATTTATTACAAAAAATCCGTAAAATATGCATTAGTACGGTTTGTTCAAGTGAGTTATACGGCTAGGGGGACATTATGTGGGTGGCTAGTCCTTGCGAGAAGTTGGCTAATTACTTAAAATTCGTTAAGTAACTTTTAAATTAATGAAAATAGACATATGGTTCCAATTAGAAATTTGCTCAGTTTCGTCGAAAACCCCTAAATCAGTCATTTTCAGAAACACTTTGAGCGCGTGAGAAGCGCAGTAGTGAACTGAAGTTACCGCTCGTGGAGCAGGTACAAAGCTAGAGGTTGCGATAAGGCGCCCGTGCGATTTTTCCGTCTCTTATCTAGAGCCCCAGCCTTGTACGTGCTCCATGAGTGGTAACTTTAGTGCACTACACAACGCTTCTCACGCGCTCAAAGTCTTTCTGAAAATGACTGAATTAGGGGTTTTCGATGACGTTGAGCAAGTTTCTAATTGGAACCATATGTCTATTGTAATTAATTAAAAAGTTAATTAACAAATTTTAATTAATTAGCCAACTTCTCGCAAGGATTACTCACCCACATAATGTCCCCCTAGTCGTATAACTCACTTGAACAAATCGTACTAGTGCATCTTTTACGGATTTTTTGTAATAAATCTGTTTGAATTAAAAATGAACACCCGGTATATACAGGGTGTTTTTTTTTTTTTTAAGCTTAACAGATTTGTTTGAAAAAAAAAACGTGAAAGTTACTTTTTATGCCTCTTGTGGATGTGAGTTATACGGCCAGGGGGACAGATTATAGGGGGACAATCGTAATGATCAGTCGGCTAATTAATTAAAATTCGTTAATTAACTTTTTAATTAATGAAAATAGACATATGGTTCCAATTAGAAACTTTCTCAGCGTCATCGAAAACCCCTAAATCAGTTATTTTCAGAAAGACTTTGAGCGCGTGAGAAGCGTAGTAGTGCACTAAAGTTTCCACTCGTGGAGCAGGTACAAGGCTGGGGCTAGATAAGAGACGGAAAAATCGCGCGGGTGCCTTATCGCAACCTCTAGCTTTGTACCTGCTTCACGAGCGGTAACTTCAGTTCACTACTACGCTTCTCACGCGCTCAAAGTCTTTCAGAGAATGACTGATTTAGGGGTTTTCGACGACGCTGAGCAAATTTCTGATTGGAACCATATGTCTATTTTCATTAATTAAAAAGTTAATTACCGAATTTTAAGTAATTAGCCGACTGATCTTTACGATTAGCCCCCTATAATCTGTCCCCCGGGCCGTATAACTAACCTCCACAAGCGGCATAAGTGTAACTTTCACGGCTTTTTTTAAACAAATCTGTTAAGCTTAAAAAAAAAACACCCTGTATATATATAGTGTGTGTTTCACAAAAGGTGGACAAATTCGATATTGCAAAAGCTACGCGTCGCAACAAAAAAAGGCTTGTGTCGTTTTGATCCTGGGCCAGGGGCCCATTCAGGAAAATTATTAAAGTCCGGGATAATTATGTTGTTAATTATTTTTGCGTAATTAACTTTTTTAATGGTGTGTTTAAGGGCATGGTTTCAATTAGAAAATTGCTCAGCATCGTCGAAAAACACTAAATCAACAAATTGCAGAACGATAGAAGGCACGCGAAGCATTTTACGGCTTTCTGAAAAACCGCACAAATTCGACGGATTTTTAAGTTTCGGTTTGCTATCGGAGCGCATCTCCGCCCCGACGGTACCGCACCCCGTGGAGAGATAGTGCAACCAGCCTCTGCTGCGTCGCGCGATGACAGCGCAGCAGAGGTTGGTTGCACTATCTCTCCACGGGGCGCGGTACCGTCGGGACGGAGATGCGCTCCGATAGCAAACCGAAACTTAAAAATCCGTCGAATTTGTGCGGTTTTTCAGAAAGCCGTAAAATGCTTTGCGTGCTTTCTATCGTTCTGCAATTTGTTGATTTAGTGTTTTTCGACGATGCTGAGCAATTTTCTAATTGAAACCATGCCCTTAAACACAATATTAAAAAAGTTAATTACGCAAAAATAATTAACAACTTAATTATCCCGAACTTTAATAATTTTCCTAAATGGGCCCCTGGCCCAGGGCTAAAACGACACAAGCCTTTTTTCGTTGCGATGAGTAGTTTTCGCAGGAGTGATTTGCCCTGAGTTCTCTCAAACACCCTGCATATTTATATATATGTCACAGATCCGTACTTTCGAAGTCGCTATGCTAAGTATATATATATTCTTTCCAATTAAAACAAATATATTGACTCTACTAAAACCTCTAAAAATCATTTGCGTAGCCAGAACTGGAATAGTATATCTGGACTCGAAATCTTGTCTGCCTTATTAGTTGCTTGGCGGTTGAGCGAATTTAATATTTTGAGGATAGAAAATGACGTAACTGAAACCAAAGTCGAGAATTAGGAATCAAACGAAGTCCGCCCTTTGGTATATCAAATATTTAATCTTTATCACAAACTATATGCTCAATATTATTGCTCATATTATGAACAATGGCGCGACCTGGTGCTAAATCGTAATGCGCGCCAAACAGGACACCAAGCATGCCCACGTGAGCCGACCCGGCTTGCAAGGTTTGGCGACTGAGCGGAAAAAATGGCGCAGAAGTTTTCAAAAGGACACCGTAGAAATCGGGCAACCCTCAAGTGTCCTCGCCGTATCTCCTTCCCGTGCTTTTGCCAACATCCATGGAAGACCAGGAATAAACTTCGACACAACTTGGTGGAGGTGCTGTAAGATCCCGCCTTTTCTGCTTCTACATTAGAGAATGGAGTTCCGCAACGACACTCAGACGCCACCGACAGATGACTTGAGAATGCCGTGCGCAAGCAACCGACCAGCCAACAGTCGATGGTCAGATTGCACCAGGCATTTCAATACCATGGGCCTCTCCGACATCCGTCATTCCGCCAACGGGATCCACAAGTATGCACCGGGCCTTGACGACGCGGAAATTGACGAGTGGATGCATGTCTTCAACCCTGTCAGCATTCACAACAGATGGAACAGTTCAACTAAACTAGCCAACATTATTTTTACGGACGTTGTAAAGACATGATTCCTGAATCACAAACGGGAATGCCATTCATGGGACTTACTTGTCATGCAAAATAAGCCTTTGGGATAGCGGATAATCGTCGTGCCATCTTTGAGCGGGGAGCGAATTGTCGCGTTCAGCAGCATTGTGAAACGTAGGTGTCGTACATAGAAAACGTCCTGACTCTGCCGAAAGGCAAACGTACAGATGACTGAAGGCGAAAGTGTACGTGACCTCCTTAAACAAACGTTCGAATAACCTTTCGAGATTTTCTTGAAACAGCCCCCTAACGATGTCAACTCTGTTGTAGATAGCTGTAAACACCTTAGAGAAGCTCGCTAGCAGCGCGTTCCATAATCCAACTTCCTTCGGGACCTGCTGTGGTAGTGTGTCGGGGGACGGCGCCTCATTTCCCTACAAAAAAGAATATGCGAACGCTCATCGACGACGATTATTTATTTATTTAAAAATAATGTCGCTCCCTTACGTGACCAGCATAGGAGTTGGATATCTTAGTAGAACACAATAAAGTGAAACTACAGCCCAACAATCAGTCGTCAAACATACACAAACCCAGTTCACGCTACCCTGTACCAGGACAAACACAATGCATACATAAATTATTTGCAATGTCCACAATAAAATGCAACAAACCCAATCCGTGAAAATATCAAATGTTGAATAAGAGATGCGAACTTCTCCCGGCTACATGCACCTACAGTGCTTTCCGGTAACTGGTTCCACTCACGCGCAGTCTGCAAGAAAAATTAATATCTCAAACAAACCTATTCAAACCTTCGTTCAATCACGTGCCTTCCGTGCTTATTCCTCGTTATTCGCGTCTTATCTTCACTGATATATCGATTCGTATCGACCAGTAGCAAATTGTTTGTCATATTGTAAAAATGAGTTAGCCTTTTCTGTTTCCTGCGAAGTTCGAGCAACGTTAAATTGGCTTCGCCGTAAAGTGGGGACAGAGATTCCTGTCTTCGCTACTGCGGGTTAACAAAACGCAATGCCGGTCGCTGAACACTTTCTAGTTTTAACTGCAACTTTTTTACACGCGTATTTTAAGATGGGGGGCACTAACATCTTGTATGCAATCAGCTTTGTTTCCTGTGACGCAAGTTTGAGCGTACGCCGGATGAACCTTACTCTTTTGTTGGCTTTACCAACAACATTCTCTATGTGCTTCGTCCATTTAAAATCTAAAGTTCTATTTACTCCAAGGTAGTTATAATCCATGACATTCGTTAACGTAACCCCCTGAAGTGTATAGCTGAACCCCAAAGGCTGTCTCTAGTTAGTAATAATCATTCATGCGATTTTTTGCGTGCTTAGGTACATTTGCCATGATGCACATCAATGAGTTATTTTAGACAAATATTCACTTAACCTAATTTAGTTTGCAACAGATTGGACTTCAGTGTAAATTATACAATCATCTGCGAATAATCTGGCTTGAATGGGCGAATCAATTATGAGATCATTAATGTACAGTCTCCCGCAATATGAAAGACCCACTGGGAGCGCATGGCCGAGACGGTGGCTGGCGGGGGCGCTGCGGGCGCTCCGGGCGATTCTATTCTACCCCGAGGGGAGGACTCGCTCAGGGCTCAGCTAAAGCGTAACACCCACTTATCGCTTATTTGTCTCGGTTTCGCGGCGGAGAGCAGTTCGTCAGCGTCATGCCACGGATATATGTCCTACTATACTTCGTTTCAGCTTCGGTCCGAGCGCAGCCGATGTAATGAGCAGAAGGGTCAATCAAGCAGCGAAGAGGCACAACGTCATGGCGTGCTCTCTGCAGTTGATAGGACCAGCGGGTATTCGCCGTCTTTCTGTGCGTGCTCCTACGCCGGCTAGTCCTTTCAAGCGCAGAGAGCCCGCCATGACGTTGCGCTTTTTGCGCTGTTTGATTGGCCCTTCGGCTGATAACATCGGCCGCGCTCGGACGGAAGTTGAAACGAAGTATAACGCCGCAAAGCGATTATTCTGACTTTATTAAAGCGCCAGATCCGTGCCATTCTTCAAACCAATGAGTGCACTCTTCGACGAATTTTATCTTTTAAATATAGGACTGAGGTATAACTTTCATATTTGTTTATTTGGCAGTGCATCTTCTCACATTTTACACCAGAAACAACTGATAAGAAACAGTGTTATGACTGGCTTCTTCTGAGCTTTCGTGGCTCTATCTCTGGCTATGACGCCGATAAAGCACGCTCTTCTGCCAAATCGATACCAAAAACCGTTACACGTGTTCAGGCCAGAGTGTCGTCCCCTCGAAGCGGAATGAAATCGCCTAAAGCGCGCGCAGTGCCCCCGCCCGCCGCCGTCTCGGCCACGCGCTCTCAGTGGGTCTTTCATATTGCAGGAGACTGAACATCAAAACAACAACGGCCTAAGCACCGAGCCCTGTGGCACTCCCGACTCAACGTGACTTTTTTCAAACATGTTTGATCAATACCTACAAACTGCATACGATAGGTAAAAAATGCCTTGATCCAATTAACGCCGTTATTATCTCCCATGACCGATCTCTATTTAATTAGTAGTTATTTATGACTGACCTTCTCCAATGCTTTCTTGAAGCTCCAAAATATGATATATACTTGTCCCTTATTATCAACCACTTCACAAAGATAGTGCACTGTTTCTACAAGCTGGGTCACTGCATGTCGATAAACCCTCCCGAAACCAATGTTGGTAGTCACTGAAAAGCCTTCTAGAAGAAAGAAGTTGTCGGACATGTTTGGAAACTTTTGGTCTAAACTTTTGCAGGGTGTTGATGTTAAGGAAATGGGTTTATAGCAGGGTGTCGAACCGAACCCAAACCCGAATCGAAAACCGGACCAAAACCGTAATTTTCGACCGAACCGGTACAAAACCGAAACCGCAAACGAACGCTTCTTTTTGAACCTGAACCGGAGCGAAACCATGATCTGATATGGCGGTTACCGGTTCAACGAGAGCGGTTCAGGGCCAATTGTGTCAATATTGGTCTTAGTGGGGAACGTTGCGGGCGTATTTCTTTCATATATTGCCGAGACTGACCCTACATACTGTCAGATATTTTCACATTTCGTTTTTATTGCATACATAATAAAAAAATACATCATCATCAAAAGCAGAGACACAAAGACACCGCGTGATCAGCGGGCTCGCTCAGTTCCCGCCTCTACTTAGGCATCTGGAGAGCTTCAACTTTACTTTGTTTATTGAATTGACCCTGGCGGCGCTGTAGCAGTGGTGGCGATTTCAAAGAACCTTTTGGCCGCTTGGCTACGAAATGTCCAAGTGTGGGAGCGGATTGCCCCACTCTAAGCACGGAGGCCTACGCGTCTGCGAATGTTTGACCTCAAGATGGACCGCACTTGCAGTCAATAAGCCATTTAGCCAATCGAGCACCGAGAACGCATCAAGTAACCTTCCACTTGAGTGCAGGGACACGCTGAAGGAAGGTGGGACAAATAACGCGCTGCATCGGCAGTATAGTTTGTAGTGTCGCTTGTGGTCCATTTCAATGAAAAAAAAAAATTTTTTTCTTCAACGTGTTTGTAGTGTTACTTTACAAGAAAAGAAAGAAAAACATGGGTCGTCCGAGACAACGTTACTCGGCGATGTTTCGCCGACGCGCCGCGCGTTGGAAGCAGACTAGTGCTTGTTACTTGAAAAATGTAATGGATGACAGTTACAAACTACCGCAACTCAATTGTAATGAATTATCGTTACTAATTACTCTCGCTGAAAGGAAACGGATTACTTTACTCGTTACTTTACAGATTACTAAGAACCACAAGCTTGAACAACCAGAACTCTATCAGCTAGCCAAGGTTGCTCTGGCAGCGCCAACTTCGCAAGTCAGAGTAGAGCGAACCTTCTCAGGTCAAGTTTGTGCTTTCACCGCTTCGGGCCAACTTGAACGAGTCGACGATAGACAACATCATGTTCATCCGCGCGAACAGAAAGGCGCCATGATGATACATAGCTCTATGAAACGTCATGAGATGTAAACGCTCTAGTCGGGTTTGATCAAATATTACCACTTTCGCTGTGGAATAAAATAGTTCCAAATAAATATAATGATTACCATACACCCCGATTTTGCATAATATATTTTTTTTTTATTTATTTATTTTGTTTAAACACTTTAAGCACCCCGGGTGATATTTTATAGAAGATGGGTTACTATGAAAACAGGTAACCAACTGGCGAAAGCGCGCAAACAAACGGACGCAGAAAAGGAATGGACAAGACTAGCACTGGACTTCATTGAACGTTTAATGAAAATAAAACACAAAGGAAAACAAACAACTCACCAGACCGTCACTGCATCAACACGTCCTCAAAAAGGCTGACGCATTGGACTCCTTCCTTTTCGGTTTCCAGCAGTTCGCGTGCAGTTTTGTTAGCCCTTCTCTCCAAAACCGTGATGCTCTCAAATTTCCGCACACGCAAGCAAGTGACGCAGTGTAAAGGAAGGTGGCCTCCCGAGGTTGACCGCAGCGACAGTGCGTGCTCACGTGTTCCCGGTCATTGACATGACGGCCAGTCTGGCCGATGTATACACGACCACAGATTAACGGGATTCGATAAACTAGCCGTACCGTTTTCTGTGTTTTACTGCACATTTGTTTCCTCTCGTTCCCCTGTCAGCCACTCTGGGGCATAGCTGAGACATCTTACTGGGCGCCGAAACAGGTAACATGTCTAAAAAACACGCGTGTGAAGAGCAACAAAAAAACATATAGAGAACAAGCAATCCAGCTGGAGACCTTTTTACTGTTTACAATATCACAGCCCAGCGAGCGATCTTCGCAGCCCAACACGAGCGTGTTCGTCGATACGGAAAGCGAGCAAAGCACGCGCTATACGCACGAACACTGAAGATGGCACCAGCCACAAGCTATTTTTTGGAAATTACGCCCTGTTCTGGCAGAGTTTGAAATACTGCACAGCTGCGTGTGCAAAAGACACCATAAAAATGGAAAGTCGATTCCTCATATATAGGTCACTTAAGAACAGTATTATTCAGGTAATAGCCTTGCCACATTATCCTTTGCGCACGTCACTGTGCAGGGTTTTTAGATCTGCCTGAAGAGGGAGTAATTTCGGGATGTGTCAATTGCAAGTATCTCGTGCTCAGAAAAGGCTACAGGAAATGTTCGGTCTATACTCAAAGTTCGAGTTAGGAACCGGTTCGAATCGGTTCGTGCTTAATACAACCGGTAACCGGAGTGATATTTAGTGCGCTACCTTAAACCGCAACTGAACCGGAACGAAATGCAATGCTACTCAACCCAAACCCGAAACAAAACGAAATAGTGACCGGTTCGACACCCTGGTTTAAAGTTGGAAACAGTTGTGGTTTCGCCACCTTTCGGTACAGTAATTATTTTACTCATCATCCCGTCGTCTGGAAGGGTTCCCGTTGACAGTGGTTTTCTAAAATAGTCAAAACGTATTCGGACATTTATTCTACGTACCTCTTCAGAAAGACATTTGGGATTCCATCTGGGTCTATCGACTAAGAAGTTTTTAAGATTCAGTAATAAAGCTAGAATTCTTTCCTTCGAAAGTGTTCAGTCATTCATGTGTGAGCAGTCCCTAGGTAAACAAACTGCACTGGCTCCTTTAAAAGTGCTCCGTATTCTCCCCCTTGGCCATAATGATAATTTCATATTATATTGTAACCAGGTTGGCAGACCTCACAATCTTGTATTTCGGGGTGGAGCCACGTTTCTTTGACCACAACGGCATCCGGTTCGTGTTCAGTTACAAGATGCTCCACTCCACACTTTTATTAACGAGGCTCTGTGCATTTATACTGAGCAACTTAAAATTATTGGGCAGTGTATGTCACTTTTGCGTCGGAGTAGGAACTTTAGTTGAACCTCTGGTCGTTTGTTCATGCGCCAGACATCGTTGACCTATGGCGACGTTTCAGATGTCGGTAGCTCCTTCAATATTTAACTTATCAAAGACAAGTGCCACTTTTTGTCCACGTTTCCTGTTGTCGTATGCGCTCAGCCATAGGTTTCTTTTCTCTTCTAGCCTCGTTGGAAAAGTCCTGATTGACAAAGATATTGTTTCATTTCAGTTTTTTAGTGATGCGCAGCATCACGTTTTTTCGTTGAAGTTTGAAAGCCGCAGAATAACTGGTCTAGACCTACCTGAAGAAGGTCTTCCGCTTCTGGGGACAGGTTTCATACTTGTGACTGTAACGTGTAATATGTCTCGGAAACTCTTACCGAGCACTTCCTCTCTCAGTTTTTCTTCTGTTTCGTTTTCTGTCTCTTTAACACCTTTTATAACTAGACTGTTGCTCCGACTACGATTTTTTTAAAACCCCAACTTTCTATTTAATAACACACCTATGCACTGATGTTGGCCTGATATTTCTCTCTCTGACTCTGAAACCCTTTTTGTGATCTGCGAAATTACAGACCCAGATCTTTCAACATTGTCTACTTTTCGCTTAAGCTCAGTGATGTCCGTCTTTATCCCTTTTAGTTCAAAAAGAATCTGTTCGAGTACGACTGTATCGGGGCTCGGATTAATTTCAATGTCGCCACCTCTTAATATTAGATGTTCTATAACATCAAAACAATCACCAACAATGACACAAAGGGCTTGTGGGCTCGGCAGAACTATTAACTTAGGACAATCGTTCCTAACAGTAGCATGAGAACGGTTTTCACCAACCTGAATGTAGAACAGAACTGGGTTCAGTAATCCAGTCATTCTGGTGCCACCAAGCTCACCGCCGATGTTGCAAATGGAAGATGAAGAAGACGAGCGTGAACGAGAGCGCGGATCTTTGTGAACGAGATGGAGCCGAAGAATAAAATAGTAGATCATCCTAACCAAATCGTCTATCTTTCTGCCTCTGTTTTCATTAATTTCGTAATATTTGGTGCCGAAACCCGGGACGCGTCTGCATCACGAGGCCGTCAGCTACACGTCAGAGGAAGTCCAACTCTACAGCTGCGACGGACTTCGACAAATCATTGACAGAAGCAGACCACTGGGCAAAGAACAGAAACTGAACGTCAGAAGGACACTGCAATGCCTCGGAACTACTGATTGGCAATGGAGAGGCTGAAAGCTAGGCGCTCGGCTCGATGGACATAGAACACCAGGGCCCCTATGTTGCACGTTTTGGACTCCCACGGCGACTATGGAGAAGGAAGTGACGTCAACAACGCAGCAAACGCAGATTGAATGTTGATTTTCTGTTCTTCTGTCAACATCCAATCTGCGTTTGCTGTGTCGTTGACGTCACTTCCTTCTCCATAGTCGCCGTGGGAGTCCAAAACGTGCAACATAGGGCTTCAGGATTATAAACGACGGACATCGAGTACTACAGGATTCTAGCCGGACATTGCTAAAGTCCGGTTGATCAACGAAAGGCTCACTACCAACAACGCAGAGCTTTTGCAAATTGACGGTGAGCTAAAGCCACTCATTCCGGTAGAGCAGTTGGAACAGGAGTGTTTCGCTACTGCTGAATATCAGGACAATGCAGTCACGATGCTCAGCGAACTTGCAAAGCAAAATTGAAGCCCAAGAACCTCGGAGAATAGAAAATTCAGTGAGAAATATGGCAGCGCAGGCCGTCCTGCAAGACAACTCAGCCAGTCACGAACCAAAGCTCCCAAAGCTTGAACTGTTCACTTTTGAGGGAGAGCTAAGCAACTGGATAGCATTCTGGGAGCTGTTTGATGGTGCAATTCACAAGAATTTAATATTGACAACCACAAATAAGTCTCACTACCTTCGTCGGTTCCTTACTGGAGATGCGGCAGCAGCAATAGCCGGCCTACCAACGCCGGCAACATGCTATGCTGATGCAATCACCATTTTACAGCAGCGGTTTGGAGACCAGAGACGAATAGAAAGACAGCATCTGAATTCTCTTAGGAGTCTACCGCAAGTTGCGTCGGCGGCGACGTTAAAAGCCTGAGAAACCCGTATGACACCACCCAGCTCAATATTCGATGCCTCAACTCTCTGAGGGTACCCACGTCAAGTTTCTCAGCCAAACTGTGTGACATCCTTGTCAGGGCGTTACCCTACGAGATTACAGTTGAATATCACAGACAACTCGGGAACGTGACTTTCGGTAACTCTTCAGATCTAGACCAAGAGAACGGCTCTACATCTTCAACTTCAAGGTCACCAACTATTTTGTCGGATTCAGTTTTAGAGCTGAATGGAATGCTTCGCTTTTGGCGCGTGCAAGTGGAAAGCAGAGAAAGAAGCGGGCTCGAGTACTCAAGAACCAAGAATGAGACAAATATGAACTCGCTTCTATCTGCATCCGCTCTGCACTGCACCACCAATGTCAATTCGGGTGAGTGGTAATTTTATCATTTCAAGGAGCACGACACACCATCTTTTGAATGCAAGAAACACCTAGCTGAAAAAACGAACCTGCTGTCATTGGACTTAAGGTGTTTTCGATGCACACTAAAAAGTCACCGGGCAAAAAAAAATGCCAAAGAAAGCTGAGATGTGCGATATGCGGAAGTATAGGCACGCAACCACAATGCGCGATACTGCGTTCGTCAAACAGAAAAAGGAAGGTTCATCCAAATGAAGCGAGACAATTTGTGTTTCTGCATTCTGAGCGGCCACATGCTCCGACAGAAAGAAAAGTGGTGGAATATACCTAGAAATGTTAAAGGAATGGGCAGTTACTAACGAAGGTACCAGCTCTGCCAAAGTAATCTTCGACGGAGGTAGCCAACGCTCATTCATTAAAAAGAGCTAGCACAGTGTCTTGAATTGAGGGACCTTCGGACAACAAGGATTGCTCTGAACACGTTTGCCAATTGTAATACGAAAGTTACAGAGCACAATTTCGTTGTGGAGGTCAAGCTCAGAAGCCAATTTAAGAACACTGAAATAAAGTTTGAGGCTATTACCATCCCAGTCGTCTGTCAGGACGTCTCTACATCAACAACGCACACCGCTTTTGTGTGACAGCTTCGGCAGGACAAAAAGAACCTAGCGGACGATGTCATCTTTCAAGGTATAGAATTAGTTTCTGGAATAAGTCTGCAGGTCGGGTCTGACCAATTTTGGAAGTTCTGCACAGTAGATGCAATGAATTGCAAAGACGCAGATGGTTTGGTGGCGATCAATATGAAACTGGGCTGGACGCTGCAAGGTTCTTCAGCACAATTCGGAAAGCTTCTAGAAGATTCCTGTCTTACGATATGTGTTCTAGAAGCGAAGACAACTGACGCCAAGGTAGAAGATACGCTGAAGGTCCTCTGGGAGCTAGACAAAATGGGTATTGCCTAACGCGAATTGGGCGACACGGATGCAGAAACCATCAGTCGCCACGCCGATGCGGGGAAAGTTTAACGGCGAAAAAACCGCCCCTATGACGATGTCGATGAACTCGGGGCTTGCCAGGTCGAAATTCAGGTTTCAGAAACCTGCAGCCAAAATTGAGTCCCGTTCTCCAATCCAAAACCTTCACGCCGTTGCTGTGGGCGACAGCCGGTAGCACCGTGGGGAATCCCTCTCCACTTGTGCTTGCGCCGAAGAGGACAGCAGCAGTGCCTTAATGTAGGACAGAAATAGGTTCAGTAATCCAGTAATGCCGGTGCCGCCAAGCCCACTGCCGATGCGGGAAAAGTTCAACGGCGAAGAATCCGCCCCCCATGACGATGTCGATGATTTTGGGGCTTGCACCTCAAAATTCATGTTTCCGAAATGGGCAGCACAAAACTGAGTTCCGTTCTCCAATCCGAAACCTTCGTGCCGTCGCTGTGGGCGACTGTCGGTAGCACCGTGGGGAATCCCTTTTCAACTCGTGCGTGCGCCGAACAGGACAGCAGCAGCGCCTAAATCTAGAGTGGACAGAAGTGGGTTCAGTAATCCAGTCATGCCGGTGCCGCCAAGCCCACTCTAGATTTTTCTCTGAGTAATTAATTATGAGCATTCCGAAGTAGTAGTTGGAGATAAATTATATAAGCTGAGGCAATACCTCTTTTCGTCTTTCGAATTCATCGGTGGACAAGCACCTCCCCAAAAGGTCATTCGCGTAAAGATACGGTCGGCCACAAGTTCCCCTGTAACGCCATCACATGTACAGCCGAAAGCAAGGCTCTCCTATGACGAAGTATTATCGAATGCTGTGGACTCTCGACCTCGCGCAGTTGACCCCAATCTGTTTATTCCCGATGTATATATTCTCGGCTCATCTTTCCAACAGTCTCAACAGAGTGTTTGGCGAGGACTTTACAACGGTGCTACCTGCTGTCAGTGGAAACCTCCCCAAAAGAGTTTACGGTAGTCCTTCGCACACCTACAGGTAAATCCTCAGTCACGCGATTGCATCCAGCTGTTGCACCTGGAACTCCCTGCCGCGCCCGCCGCCGGCACAGAGTTTATGAGAAAACACAATTTTCGTCCATGAAGCCGGATTGGAACCTGCGACCTAGGGATGATAGCAAGCGTTTTCTTGGCAGTACGCACAGTAGTGACTAGACTATTGACGGGACAAACTTCAGTTAAAAACATTTGCTTACGCGTCGGCGTCTGGCGATCCTAGAGTGTGCACTAGACGCTATGGAGCATTACGAAAGGCAACGAGCGCGAGCTGAACGCCGCATATTCGAAAGAGACGGAGTAGTCGTCATTTTGTTAGTGCCGGCGCATGCGCACGACCATCAGAGCAGATGATCTTCCACGCCGATGGCTACAACGCTCGTAGATCTATCAGGTAACAAAGCTCCATAGAAAAGAGGCGTTCAAAAACGCTTCTTATCTCTTGCCTGCGCGCCAGCAGGTACGGGCAGATAGTTCCTTACGCCACCAGCGTCAACGCCTCCACGCGAGAAGAAGGACCGCTTTCGGAAGGCTCTTTTTTTTTTTTTGCGCCGACTTGTGCGCAAACTTTATGATTACGATAAAAAAAAAAGTCCAAATAATGCATTTCCACCGCAAGTAATGTGCATCCAACCTTACACCGGTTCTGCCGCTTCTGTCCACGGGGCGGGCTGATAATGTAGGAAGTGCAACCGAGCGCACGCGCCACGAAAATGCGCTAGGCGTTCTAGAAAGCTTGTCAACCGACTTTGATCTAGTTAAATTGGCAAACTAAACCTCGTAAAGCCAGTAGCAGTTGCGCAGAACGTGCATTCCAGTTGCGGGGTTTCCGATTAGGATTTTCGTAAATGTAGTTGCGGAAGCCCAAGGATCTTACACTCTAAAAAAAGGGTGTAATCTTACACCCATTTGCCCCATATATGCACCCCAAGACTTAAGTTCGACGTACAGAGCACTGCCTTCGAACTGACAGCCCCAACCTTTCCGAGGGGCTTGATAAGGTGCGATATAACTCATTTACCTGCTAGCAGAAAAAAGACACTGAGGTTTCCCTGTAGGACCAAAAAAATTCCGATTATTATTATTTTTTTGTATTCAGTAACACGTACACTTGCTATCTTAATAAGTTGTACCACTCGGCTATCAGGCCGTTCAAGAAAGTTGGTACCTTCGGTTAGACGGCAGTACGCTGTACGTCGAACTGAGGTCTTGGGTGTATTATATGGGACAAGGGTTGTAAGTACAAGACCACCTATTATTGGGAGTGCACATCGTCGCGAATGCGTAAATTACATTCGGCGTTGAAAGTTGACAGCAGCATGGCTTAATAACGGAGTGTTCAATCCGTAATAATCTTGCTCAACAAGCGTCATAGGATACACGAAAGGTCACAAAGGCACATTTATATAGACCCAGGTATCTATAGTTTTGTTTTAAAGCGTGTTATAATACGCGATTAGGGAAAACATGTGTGGATCCGCCAATTGTATGTCAAGTAGATAATGTTTACAATCTAACTAGTAGAGAAGGGGCCAAAAACCGGACTTCCCTATTGAAAAACCTAATGTGTATGAGAATTGGTTTGTGTCTAATAAACACACATGAATCATACAAGATATATAATAACATATAAGAACCATATAAGAACTATATGAGAATTATAAAAGATATATAAGAACATATAAGAACCGTATAAGACACTTGTAAGAAGTTTCTTATAAGTTTTTTTTTACACGTCTTATATGTTCTTATATATATTATATAGTTCTCATATGGTTATTATATGTTCTTGTATATATTGTATAACTCATATGTGATTATTGGACACGAGACATTTTGCACACAAATGGCTTTTTGACTAGGGTTTGCTTGATCGGAAATACATTTAATACGCGGACGTGTGCTGTGAACTAAAAGTCTGCGAGAAAGAACCTTTATAAAGCTGCGAGTGTGGTAATACGAGGCTTACCGCATTCTCGTTCCGACAAGGCCTGTGCCATACTCCTCGTCCCGATAAAGAGTATGGCACAATGTCGCACGACGCCGTCATGCCCAGTATTAACGATGAGGACAGTGTAGATAGCCCCGTAACAGACACTGTTAAAGTTGCACGTTGTGGAGTCCCGAAAGTAGCGAGTGGGTAAGGGGATGGTGAACCGTACGTTTCAGTATCTATAATAGGCGGCGCACTATCTTTCCATGAGTCAGCAGCCGCCGGTGTGCGCGAGCACACGCAACGAAATTGACGTCATCATATCCCCCATTCGAGCTTATTAAGCGTGAATGGGGGATATTGCCGCGCGCGGAGCTTGCCAAGTAGGCAGCGCACGCGTGGCCTAACGGTTATAGCGCCTGCCTCCCACGCGAAAAGCCAGGGTTCGATTCCTGGCCGCGGGGACACCTTTTTGTTGACATCTAATGTAATGTTCTAGTAAATTCGAGAACCGTGCTGCTTGTTCCGAGTTTAGAAAGTTCTACACGCCGAACCTTCGACGCCGATTATTCCAGAAGCCTACGCGTGTACATAAGGGGCTTCGCGTGGCGAGCCAAGTCAGTTTCGCCTCAGCGTTCGATCCCGCTGCTTCGCCGCCTTCGACGCCCGCGACGCTCTGTTTTTATCTTTCTTCTTTCTCTTTTTTTTATTTTTGGGCACAAGTTCGCCCCGTTAAACGTTCAGTTCACTCAGTCACTCGCCGCTTCCTCACTTGTCATTCGTGACAATATGATGACGTCAATTTCGTTGCGTGTGCTCGCGCACACCAGGGGCTGCTGACTCATGAAAAGATAGTGCGCCGCTTATTATAGACACTCAAATGTTCGGTTCACCATCTCTTTAAGGGAATTTTCTCTTCCGTTTCTTTTGGGGCTTCATATTTCAACAATCAATTGTTGAAAAATGAATAGGCTGTTTTAAACAATCAATTGTTGAAAACAGCCTATTCATATTTTTACCGTTACAATTGGCTATTACTGATTGGAAAATCTTCCCGGAACTTACTGTGAGCATCCCAGAATCAAATAACTTCAAAAAAACGTCCTCTCATGTATGCTTTTTTTTTTTCATTTTTCGTCCGACTACAGCCGAGGCTTCGCGGGGCCTGGGACCAACCGAAAGCCATCATTAGTTACCATGAACATACATGTCCAACGAACAGATTGTAGCCAAAGCCTGAGGGATGATACAAAACATTGAAAATGACTCCCCTAAGCAGCACAAAGGAGTCCGTAAAAGAAAAGTTTAACAATGACTTGTTTTTGCGTATACATTTCACGGTATTTTATTTGTGTGATGCTAAAAGGTAACTATTAGGAAAAGACAGAATTTACTTTTGTTTAGGTTTTCGTAATGCTTACAATGACAATGCAATTAGATTGGTCATTTAGTAAAGAAGCGGATATCTGCTGGCTAGACTAGTTTTTCAGAGCACCCGTGCTCGAGCGGTCCCTTTTCAGCACGTTCTTTCCCACGTAGTGTACGGTGAAATTTTGGATCCGCAAATAGCGGAGTCTAATGCACCGAAAATTTCGTCTCCAAGTCGCGTCTAGGCGGTCTATGCTAAAGGCTCGCTCGTGGGTCAGACGCGGTGAATTGTGTCGAATGCGTATTGTCTTAGCCTCTTGGTTACTCCATCTCTGCCCGCTGCCGCCAAGATCAAAGGACGCCGACCGTCGCATCTAGTTCTGAAGATACTCTCCCTGCTCGGGAGCGTAACTTCCCATTCGACCTTTGTTCCTTTCTTGCGCGCCAAGGAACCGCGATCGTGCGGGGCAGACGCGCTTTTCCGAACTAGAAGACTGGGTGACTGCATAAATATTTGGGGGATGAAGAAGTGCAAATCTAGGCGACATAACAAATGTACGTGGATTGCAAGGCAAATCATGTCTGTTTCCGATAGCTTGGAGCTTTTGTGTGTTACTTTCATCTAAAAATTAGTGGATACAGGTCGATGGAACTTACTCGTCAGCACTTCCACAAGCTTTCGGTGATGTCCACGAACTGAAGCTATGAGCACTCTGCGCTGCAGTATAATTGGGACGACAGCGTTCTGCACCACCTCGTTGAGGGGTTGCTTACAAGTCTTCTTCTCGTTAGAACGATTTCAATATACAGGGTGTCCCCAAAAAACAATTTACACTCTTTTTTTTCACCGCAAAAGCAAATTATGAATTGCTGAAAGCTTATTTTCCGCCAAAATGTAGCGCTAGATATCCGGACCAGATGCCAAGTTTCTGCACTAACCGTTATCTTATTCAGAGGTTATAGATGACATTCCGAAATTTTTATTGGGAAAATGTCAGCCGAGCAGTGTCTCGAATACATGGACATATATGGCACCAGATAACGCAAAAGGGAGAAAAATGGGCCCATTTTTCTATTGGAAACTGCATGAAATCACCTAAAACTTTTAGATAAGATAACGGTTAGTGCCGAGATTTCGGCATCCGGTCCGGACCTCTAGCGCTACATTTGAACGGATAATAAGTGTTCGGAGGTAAATAGTTTATTCGTTCAATTGAATGTACACTGTGACTTCTTTTTTTTTTTTTTGGGGGGGGGGGGGAGGATTCTTTGTACTTCTTCAAGGAGTAGAGCAGGATCATAAACTGTCTAGAGGGGTACGTAAGTCCCCCACTATCCTGGTATTTCATCATTGCATCTGATGGTGCCGAGGAATCGGGTATACTAAACAAACTCTGGTATTTCTCGCAAGAATTGCTCTCTAAGAGCCGTTTCGAGGTAGCAGCCAACTATTTCAAGTGCTGCGGCGTCCGGTGTCGGAGGCGCGGGCTTGCTTTGATCGAGGTTGTCAGACATTGTTCTGGTGGCATCTTTCAAAATTCGTCAGCTACCTTCTGTGAAGTACTCTTCTGTCACCGCAGCGTTGATGAACAGCAGTCGCGGCAACCACTGTTGCTCCGACATCAGAGAAACGTTCATCCCTACTGTAATAACACGTTTGACATTCGCATGGATTCATACCGGTGCCCGTGCAGCCCTTCCGACTACAGGCTCGAACCTTCGTATAACGGTATAACGAACCGCTCATGCAGCCCCACCGCCTGTTCAAACTGTTCACAGGTTTAACCCTAGCGGTATACGGACCTTTCACACCGCACTCTGGCCTAAGAAGACGGCACAGTCAACCGGGCAATCCTTATAGCGCAGCTCGCATATGTCTGTCGCTTCGGAAAGCGAGCAAAGCACGCACCGCATACGTACACGTTCTTACAATGGCACCGGCCAGAAGCCCTTCTCTGCCTACAACGTTGACTCGTGCACAATTGCGCGCTAATCATTATAGATTCGCGTCTGAAAACTGAATTTCTTAGAGAAATGACTACGAACGAAATTCACTCTGAAAAACAAAATCATTACAACACAGTACCTCGTACCCGTTGGCACCAAACTCCATGCGACGGAGAAGCGGCGAACGCCGGCAAGGCCGGTACACGCGACAGAGCCGCAACTTAAAACGCAGACAACCAGCGTGCACAATCACCGCACAACACAATCAACGAATGCAGTGTTCACTAAATACATTCGAATGGTTCGGACGTTGTTTCAACTTCGGAGTCGGTCGAAAATCAGATCCAGTTCTACGTCAAAAACCAAACTGAATTTGACGTTCGTGTGTAGCCACCACCATATCGTGTGGCCTTGATGCGCGCGATCCCACTTTCTGTGTGCGTGTGTGTGCGTGTGTGCGTGTGTTTCGCGGGCTGGACTCCATCACCCCTAAGCTGAGAGTGTAGAGGAAGCTAAAAATCTCGATGAACCAATCCCATGTCTATTTTTAATCACGGGATCACGCTCTCTCCCGTAACCACGCGCAGAGAGCGGTGCAGGTGATGACTGGTACGGCCGGCGGGTTGCTCCCCAGGCACTGTCAGCTTCGGAATGCGCAGTGTCCTCCTCCCTCAAAGACGCCGAGTCCTCTTCGCTCACAAAGGAGAGATTTGGAAAGGTTAGTGACGGCGTGGGGAAAACGGGAGGAAAACTGTTCTCTCAATACCTTCTCTCGCCCTTTCCGAAGCAGTTCCGAGGCCGTCGGCGCGACCCTTCCCTGCACACTTCTCTCTCTCGAATTCTTTCGTTTGTCTCTGCTGGTATTTGCTATCCGGGTTTCCAAAAACCAATGTAGTAGAGATTGCTTAGACATGATAACTCTACAGCAAGAGGACGAAAGGAGACTGACAGACACGAAGCTCCGAAATCAGCTCGGAGCCCAATGTCAAAATTAAAAAAAAAGAGACAATGATAAATCAAATGCGGAAAAAAGGGGCTAGACTCTAAAATTAAGACAAACATCCGGCTAGACTTTCAATCAACACTACCCAGGCGGCACTCCATTGTTGGACCCCCGTTGGCCCGATGTTGGCAAAAACTGGTTCCAATATTGGTCTGACGTTGGCATTTTCGAAAACGCCACCCAATCCAATGGTGGTCCAACATTGGTGCCAATGTTGGACCACTGGTTTGCCAACGTTCTAGCCCACGTTGGACCAACGTGGTTTGCGCTTCTTTTATCCAATATTGGCATAGAGGTTTCACCGTTGGCTGAACCAACATTGGCATCCAGCGCCTTACACGCTGGCTCTTCCAACATTGGCCTAAATATTGGCTATTCCAATATTGGCATCCAGTCTAATACACTGGCTATTTTTTGCATCCATTGTCTATGACATTATTGGATGCCATTTTTCAGTGCGTTTTCCAACCAATGTCACAAAAACAGTGCAGAGAACCAAGCAAGTCCCTTGCCCTTTTTCCTCAAGCACTGTTTTCTTTCTGATACTAAAATCTAATAAATGCAGCAATTTTACCATATTTGGACACTATAAATCATAAAAGCATGCAAATGAATCGTTCATAACGTTTGACAGTTCATAATATATTTAAATCGAATAAAAATATTTAAAAAAATTGTGCAACCAGGGGGGCCTAGGCAGACTCGGCGGCAGGCTCGGTAGTGGACAGGTCAGAGGGCTGGGCGAAGAGCTGGGCAAAGGGCACGGCAAAGGGATTCCACGCAGGGGCCTGGCCACAGGATTCTGAAAGAGACAGATGCGGGGGTTTGGATTCAGGTGAAGGGTTTCAGAGGCTCTCAGTTCTCTCTTACGCTTGTTAATAATGAATATCAAACTAAAACATAGCTCCATTATTATTCGCCGCCCTTTAATTAACTATTCGATTAATCGGCTCAGTTGCTCTGCAAGTATAAAATCTCGGAAAGGCCTACCGACGTTTTTGTGTTTACTTTTCCATATTATAAACTTCCTATTCCAGTGAATTATTTTTCGTTATTTTGTGTGTAAAAAAACTTAGTACTGCCTTCTAAAATAAATAGATGCGCAGGTAAGACACCGGGGCCGGCTTGCTGGAATCAGTGTCTCAGCTTATACTGGGTGAAGGAAAGCACTGTAAAGGCTGGGACGCGCGAGCGTCTTGAGTCGAGGTTTGAGTCCCGTTCAGCTCGTACGCTGGCTTTGACAGTGCTTTCTTTACCCCAATCTCAGCTGAGACGCCGTTTTAGAAAGACGGCCCAGGCGTTTACTATTGTTTTGTTCGTCCGACTTGTCCTTACTCAGAGCTCAATCGATCTAGATTGAAATATTTATAGTGGTTTAAAAAAATCAATGAAATAGTACGAAGGTTATTTAATAAATTGCGTAACTCTACTCTTGCAACATCATGGCGTCCCTCAACCTTTCATCTAGCTTTAAGAAGTCTTAAGAATTACAATCTCGCCATTTAGGTTAACACCAATATTTCTACGTTGATTTAAAAAGAAAAAAAAAGTTCTTAAGATTTACGGTATTTGCGGCACGGAAATATGTAGTTATTAATGTACCCATATTGCCTCCATAATATTCACAATTTATAAATGCAACCGCTGGCCTCCCTCTTTAGCTCACCAGTGTCAAACGCACTACTAAATTAACAGTTGAATAAATACCCCGGCATACGTAACAACATGACAGTTGAACAGAACTTGATGCTTTGAATCAATCAAGAGTTTAAAATAAATCGCGCACATAAAATAGCTTGTCGTGTAAAGACAATTACACTCGCAGAGTGCGGTGACATAACTGACACTCCACTCGCACCCATTAAGCCGAACCTTGGCAAATAAGGACTACACAACGCTCTGTGGTATTCGGCTTGGAAATACCGGGAGGACTTCTTACGACAGCACACATCTACCGCCAAGAAGACAGCCATATTTTAACACACAAAAAAAAAGTAAATAAAAATGACTTCGAACACAAAAATAACCAATCAGAACGTCTCTCACGGTCTATTAGAATAAAAAGTACTTGCAAATAGCGCTGTACAGGGCCTTGCGGGCCGATCGCTCTGGATTACACGTTGAACTCGTCGCAGATTCCTGGCACAGAGTTCTACACGGTTCAAACTCATCGGATAGGGACAAAACGTACATTGCGTAGCAAGAATACCTATCCCCAATGGTCAGGAGGACCTCTCCTCGTCACTCACATGGAAGAGAAGGCGGTCCGTCGTGTCTTCGCTCCGTCGAAGCTAGTGGTCAGATGTATGCCCACAACAAAGGAAGATCACCGGTGTGTAGGCGCTGCCGAAAGAATATTCATGGTCTTGGCAATCCGCATGTTGAAGATCGCACTTGGCACTAAGACGAAATGCGCTGCTGGTGATCGGAACTCTCGAACAAGATTTACCACATTTACCACAGAAGCGAAATCTACAGCAGGCCTGCGGGCCGCATCACACGCGAAACTAGGTCCGGTCTTCGCAGGCATTCCGGGTTTGTCAACGGCTAATGCGTCATCCGACAAACCATGTGATAACGCTTCTACCGCGCCTTCAGCTTAGGGAGAGGGAGAAAAAGAGAGAAGGAGTAGAAAGAAAGCAGCCCAGAACGGGGGGTGCGCTTACAAAGGCTAATCTTCAGGCCCATCTCAACAATGAACCCAACCAGGGGATTTGTCACTTGTACCCAAGGTTGATAGTGCAGTGGAGGATATGCGTGGCCTTGGACTTTTAGTCCGGTTCCGTGCTCTGCCTTATCACCAGCTTCGAGACTGTAGTCACGTGACCCTAACCGGAGACACGATTGGCCTAAAACACGCATAGCGTCTACCCTGCTGCCTATACTGATTGAACAGGAGAGCTCTTTGAAGGCCAGCTTTAGAATTTCTAAAGCGGCTGTCCAGCCCAAAAGTGATTCTAAACGGGGCAAGTTTGAAGACACTATGTTTTACGTCGTATAACTCACATTAAAATTTAGAATGAAGAAATAAGCGGGACTATATTTTGCGCACGATGTCCACAAATAAATAAATAAATATACCTATGTATATTTTTTATCAATAAATTTAAAATTAGTTGTACACTGTTAGGTTCGCGTTTTTAAACTTCAAATTTTTTTTACGAAAGAGTTACACATAAAATACACCACGGACAGCACATCGTCCGACTTTCAACGCACGATGAAACGCCGACGCTCGCTGACAGAAGGTTGCGATGCTGCGCGAACAATTTCGGAAAGATTCTGCGTAGGATACGCCGGGCGCAACGGCTTCGCGACCGTTCGAAGAGCAAAGGATTCACGACGAAATAGTAGCGTCTTCCAACTTCAGTGAGCTAACGGGGCTCGAGAGTACCACGCTCACATTTCCGCAGAGCGAGCGCGGCCGGCCAGATGGAGGCGCAGAATGCTCTCGCGTCGCGATTGCTACGTCGTTGCTCTGCCTACACTGATGACATGTGCACTGGCAGTCTAAGCAGCCCTCCCGAGACTTCATTCGAGTCCAATAGACAACTTTCTAGCGCGATAGACTCTCGTAAAAGTGAGAGTAGAAGTCGCTTCGGTTGGCGGCGTAAGCGGCGGCTTTATGTTTGTTGACACCTGCGTCGACAATGACAAATATGGACAGAAACATAAAATATAAAAAATAAAGCACGCAGAAAGAAATACAAACATGGCAGGGGCACGGGCAAAGTAGGAGACGTTAACGCTACGGAATGCATATAGATACAAAATACACTGGAAAAGACAAAAATAATTAAATCTAAAAAAACGGAATTAAGTTTTCAACGCCGAGGTAAGGCAATGCGAAGGGAGAGCAGCAGGCAAAAAAACTGCCATAGTCCTATAGGCAGCTAAGGACGTATTTGTGATCGCGGTTATAAAGCACCGGTGACGTACGCCACATGAAGTTGGCTAAATAAAATTCTCGCCCCGAGCGAGCGCGTCAATGACTCTTTTTTTACTTTCCTGCCTCTGCAATGCAAAACGAGGGTCGCGGGTTTATAGCCAAGGCGACACAAATACCGATAAGCCATTGGCTATGGCAGTGCAATATTGACCAGCCTATACCATGACATCACCAATATTGGAACACTCTTGGCTTTGACAGTTTAATATTAACCAGCTTAAGCCAGCGTATATTCAATATCGGAAAGCCATTGGCTCTGACAGTCCAATATTGTACAGGTTATGCCGGCGTATATCCAATATTGGAAAGCTATTGGCCTTGACAGTCCAATATTGGACAGCTTGTGCCGGCGTATAGCAAATATCAGAAAGCCACTGGCTCAGAGAGTCCAATATTGGACAGCTTATGCCAGCGTGTATCCAATATTGGAAAGCTATTGGCTTTGACAGTCCAATGTTGACCAGCCTGTGCCAACGTATCACCAATATTGGAAAACCACTGGCTTTGATAGTCCATTATTGTCCAATGTGATTCCAATATTGGGAAACATATGGCTCGTTGGGCCACTGTTGGGCCATTCTTTGCCACATCAAATCCAATGTTGGCCCAATGCGGTGTGCTGCCAGGGTAACGTTGTCGTCTGCTATCATTGCCTTGGCGCCGTGTAGGAGGCATTAAGGCTCTTATCGCGGCACCAGTAGTGCCGTAAAGTCATAGAGCCGTCATTGTATAACCACATTTCAGAATAGTGTCTTGTTCGAGTCAATCGCAAAGAAGTTCTTCACCTGACACGAGGTGCGGTCCACAAGCACGTAGTTAGGGAACGAAGCTTTTCTGTCGAGATCATAGAGATCATCTATTAAGTTAAATTCCGTTCGCGCACATCGTAGTTCCTTTGTTATTTTGTTTTGATACTGCTTGAAAATGTTCAAATCATCGGGTGTTTGAGTATTTAAAAATTTATTATACAAGTTATTTCTTATTTTCATTTCCTTCCGTAATTCTGGCGTGATCCATGGCTTACGAATTTTTCCAGTTAGCCTACGCACTTTTACAGGGAAGTGAGTACAATATAAATGTTTAAAACTGCTCAAAAAGGTATTATAAATCTCGTTTGGCTCTTTTAAATTGCTTATAGCTCCCATTTGTATGCAAGATTGCATCACAAAACGCATTAAGGGCTGTCTCTGTAATTGATTGGTAAAGTATTTTGTATGAATTGTTTACTGCTGGCCCATTTTTTTTTCAAAGTAAAAAAACACAGTAAGATGGTCACTAATGCAACACGATATAGCTCCCGCTTCAGAATTTGATTGCATACAGTTTGTAATGATCAGATCAAGGACGGATAGACAATCCGCTGTGACCCTTGTTGTTACGTTCATCACATTAACGAAACCATTTGACAATATAAGTGTGTCAAAATATCTGGCTGACGGGATATATTACCCAAATCTATATTAAAATCCCGCCTTGCAATTAAGAGTTTTTCATTTTTGGCCACAAAAGCAAGAAATTGATCGTAGAATTAAACAAAAATTTAAAACGTCTTTATTTGGTGGTTGATAGCAAACAGAAAGCACTGTCTGGCCCGAACACAGCGAAATTACTTTATAATCAGGAGTAACTGCACTGTAACAATAGAGCAACGTGAACTCAGTACTATTCCCAGGCAGCACACAGTATTGGGCCAACATTGGATTTGATGTGGCAAAGAATGGCCCAACAATGGCCCAACTGAGCCGTATGTTTCCCAATATTGGAATCACATTGGACAATAATGGACTATCAAAGCCAATGGTTTTCCAATATTGATGATACGTTGGCATAGGCTGGTCAACATTGGACTGTCAAAGCCAATAGCTTTCCAATATTGGATATACGCCGGCATAATTTGTCCAATATTGGACTGTCGGAGCCACTGGCTTTCTGATATTGGCTATACGCCAGCATACGCTGTCCAATATTGGACTATCAAAGCCAATACCTTTCCAATATTAGATATACGCCGGCATAACCTGTACAATATTGGACTCTCAGAGCCAATGGCTTTCCGATATTGAATATACGCTGGCTTAAGCTGGTTAATATTAAACTGTCAAAGCCAAGAGTTTTCCAATATTGGTGATGTCATGGTATAGGCTGGTCAATATTGCACTGCCATAGCCAATGGCTTATCAATATTTGTGTCGCCTAGGCTATAGACCCGCGACCCTCTTTTTTGCATTGCAGAGGTAGGAAAGTGGAAAAGAGGCATTCACGCGCTCGCTCGGGGTGAGAATTTTATTTAGCCAACTTCACGGGGCGTACGTCGCCGGTGCTTTAGAACCGCGATCACAAATACGTCCTTAGCTGCCTCTAGGACTATTGCAGTTTTTTTGCCGGCTGCTCTCCCTTTACATTGCCTTACCTCGGCGTTGACAACTTAATTCCGATTTTTAGATTTTATTATTTTTTGTCTTTTCCAGTGTATTTTGTATGTATATGCATTCTGTAGCGTTAACGTCTTCTACTTTGTCCGTGCCCATGCCATGTTTGTATTTCTTTCTGCGTGCTCTATTTTTTTATATTTAATGTTTCAGTGCATATTTGTCATTGTCGACGCAGGTGTCAACAAACATAAAGCCGCCGCTTACGCCGCCAACCGAAGCGACTTCTACTCTCAGTTTTACGAGAGTCTATCGCGCTATAAAGTCGCCTATTGGACTCGAATGAAGTCTCGAGAGGGCTGCTTCGACTGCCAGTGCACATGTCATCAGTGTAGGCAGAGCAACGACGTAACAATCGCGGCGCGAGAGAATACAGCGCCTCTATCTGGCCGGCCGCTCTCGCTCTGCAGAAATGTGAGCGTGGGACTCGCGAGCCCCGTTAGCTTACTGAAGTTGAAAGACCCTACTTTGTCGTCGCGAATCCTTTGCCTTTCGAACGGTCGCGAAGCCGTTGCGCCCGGCGTACCCTACGCAGCATCTTTCCGAAATTGTTCGCGCAGCATCGCAACCTTGTGTCAGCGAGCGTCGGCGATTCATCGCACATTAATAACTACATATTTCCGTGCCACAAACACCGTGAACCTTAAAAACGTTTTTTTTTTTTTTTTTTTTTTCAAAACAACGTAGAAATATTGGTGTGAACATAAACGGCAAGATTATAACTCTTAAGACTTCTTAAAGCTAGATGAAAGGTTGAGGAACGCCGTGATGTTGCAAGAGTAGAGCTAAGCAATTTATGAAATAACCTTCGTACTATTTGACTCATTTTTTAAACCACTATAAATATTTTAATCTAGATCGATCGAGCTCTGAGTAAGGACAAGTCGGACGAAGAAAACAATAGTAAACGCCTGGGCCGTCTTTCTAGAAACAGCGTCTCAGCTGAGATGGGGGGAAAGAAAGCACTGTCAAAGCCAGCGTACGAGCTCAACGGGACTCAAACCTCGACTCAAGGCACTCGTGCGTCCCAGCCTTTACAGTGCTTTCTTTCACCCAGTCTCAGCTGAGACACTGATTCCAGCAAGCCGGTCCCGGCGTCTTACCTGCGGATCTATTTATTTTAGAAGGCAGTACTAAGTTTTTTACATGCAAAATAATGAAAAATAATTCACTGGAAAAGAAAGTTTATAATATGGAAAAGTAAACGTAAAAACGTCGGTAGGCCTTTCCGCGATTTTATACTTGAAGAGCAACTGAACCGATTAATCGAATAGTTAATTAAAGGGTGGCGAATAATAATGAAGCTATGTTTTATTTTGATATTCATTTTTCACAAGCGTAAGAGGAAACTCAGAGCCTCTGAAACCCTTCACCTGAATCCAAACCCCCGCTTCTGTCTCTTTCAGAATCCTGTGGCCAGGCCCCTGCGTGGAATCCCTTTGCCCAGCCCTCTGCCCTGTCCACTACCGAGCCTGCCGCCGAGTCTGGCTAGGCCCCCCTGGTTGCACAATTTTTTAAATCGTTTTATTCGATTTAAATAAATTATGAACTGTCAAAGGTTATGAACAATTTATTTGCATGCTTTAATGATTTCTAAAGTGTCCAAATATGGTAAAATTGCTGCATTTATAAGATTTTTGAAAGAAAACAGTGCTTGAAGAAAAAGGCCAAGGGACTTGCTTGGTTCTCTGCACTGTTTTTGTGACACTTGTTAGAACACTGGCTGAAAAATGGCATCCAAATAATGGCATAGAAAATGAATGCAAAAATAGCCAGTGTATTAGACTGGATGCCAATATTGGAATAGCCAATATTTAAGCCAATGTTGGAAGAGCCAGTGTGTAAGGCGCTGGATGCCAATGTTGGTTCAGCCAACGGTGAAACCTCTATGCCAATATTGGATGAAAAAAGCGAAAACCACGTTGGTCCAACGTGGGCTAGAACGTTGGCAAACCAGTGGTCCTACATTTTGGACCACTGGGTGGCGTTTTCGAAAATGCCGACGTCAGACCAATATTGGAACCATTTTTTGCCAACATTTGGCCTACGGGGGTCCAACAATGTTCTGCTGCCTGGGTTGTAAAGTAGCAACGCCACCCTGCCACCTCGGCTGCTGGTTCTGATTAAATAATAGGTTCTATAGTTTCGCAATCTAAAAACCTCAAAGTCACTTCTGCTCCAAGTCTCGGTTAGCATAATAACGGAAAACTGAAACAAAACTTCAGTAAAAAACTCTTCTAAACACAAAAACATTTTTTCTCACCGACCTAGTGTTTAAATGTATACATTTCAATGAAAGGGGTGAAAATCGAGATACAACCCCATTCACATCATTCGGCAAATAATAACGGTGTTGGTTCATTTATAAGTTTCCCCTCGAACATCAGTACAATTAATCCATTTAATCTGATCAATGTCATAGTTGGTTCTTATTTGAATAGGACGTGCTCCTTCAGTTTTCCGAACTAGAAATGTTCCATTTGTGCACGACGTAAAGGCATAGCTTTTATCCTTAGGTCGATCTTTCGCCGCCCGAAGAAGCTCTCTATTGTAGCGGGTTAAGTCTTTCTGAATGGAAATCCGCTGGGCACTGTTCTTAAGTTTCTTTTTGCGCTTCAGCCACGCGTCCCTGTTCTGTTGTTTCATAAAATGAACGATTATTCTAGGCACGAGTCCTTGTTTCGCGGGCAACCTATGAGCAGATACAACGTCAGACTCCGTTAGATGAGGGAGCTCAAGTTTATCGGCCACCTCATTTAGTATGAAAAGCAGGTTCTCACCCTGCCTTAGAGTAATCCCGTGGACTTCCAAATTGACCCGTCTGCTTCGAACCTCAAGCTCATTCACCGCCTGTTGGAGATGATCCCTTATCGCTCTGTTCGTTTCAACCTTTTGCTCCAATTCTTTCACTTTCTTGTTTAGTTCTTTAATTTCAGTCGCTTGGTGTTTCATTTGTTTTTCAAATTCATCGAACCTATTTGACATGTGCTGTACGGACTGTTTCATGCGGTCTACTTTTACGTTTAGACTGGTAGACTGTTAAGCTTCTTGTTGATAGACGCAAAAATAAATTTTATATCTAGCTCACTCTGACTGTCCTCGCTGCCACTAGCGCGGGATGCACTGCTCCTGCATTGTGGACACCGCCACGATTTCTTTGCGGCTTCATTTTTTTCCGGAAAAAAACTTCTTAGCAACTCCGGCACATTTGCCGAAATGGTAGGTGTGTGTACATTCGGTACACTCTACCGCACCCTCCTCTTCTTCCTCGGGAACAGCCAACTTACCATAGCTTATAGGATCTTAAAAATATTACTTGAGAGGGCCCAATAAAAGGCATGTACTTAGTTCCAATTCTGCCCAAAACGACAGGGACAGAGAAGAGGAACACATGTTCCTCTTATCTGCCCCTGTCCTTTTGTGCGCAACTGGAACTATGTTTGATCTATACCAACTCGCTCAACTATCTACATTACTAAGAAACATGTCTCGTGCTTCCAGCAACAGCGTGAAATTTCAAAGTAATCCGCTTGATTTTCCAAAAAAAACAGTTGTAGTCTTAGAAGGCTCGCAAGAGGGCTTGCCAGCGTCGCTGTTCAAAGTATAGGTGTTGGTTTGGGCCAGTTGGTTTATAGCTCATGAAAACAGCGCCGAGATAACACAACAACCAAGGTAAGAGGGACAACACAGGGACCGCGCTTTGTTCCTTGCGTTACTTCGGCGCTTTCTTCCCTAGTTGCTGTTAATATTATATTTTTTGTGATTACCATCTGGGATTCTTAGTCTTCTCATCAGCTCCCCGCCTTTAAATCTTAATGCGTGTTCAAGTGTTCAGCTGCATCACTAGACATATATTTTTTTTAATTTTCACAGCGGTGCATTACCACGCCATGACCCACGCAAACGGACCTTTGCTCAAGCTTGACGAAGTCTTCCAAAACTGTTGGCCTCTTTTAAACACTTTTAATTTCTTTTTAACTGCCCGTTAACTCTAACAACGTTAACTATCTTAGTATTTTTTTTATCTACAAATTAATTTGTAAATTTTCTTTGTTAACTATATCAGTAAAATTTAGAAAGTTTTGGAGCACGTCGGAAGCAGACTTGGGAAGTAATCTGTTACAAGTAACGGGTTACTTGTAATCCGTTACTTTTTCGAGTAATTTCGTAATTACCACGTTACTTTTATGTGGAAGAAATTTGTAATTTAATCTCCTTACAAAATATTGGTAACGGTTTACTTTAATTACTTGTTACTATTTAAAAGATATGAGCATATTACAGAAATTGGAGCAATTCGAGCAGAACCAGGGGTTTCCCCAGGAATTAAACTTAGGGGGGGGGGGGGGGGGACGGGGGGGTCTAATTTTTAGGGCGGGGGGAGTTAGGGGGGGGGGCATTAAGAATATAGGAGTCGTTGCGAATTAAGGGGGTGCCTTTAGAAAAAAAGGGGGGCGGTGTACACCCCCGTAGGGGGGTAAAGGGATATCACTAAGCAGAACATTCTGCAGCATAAAGAGAGCAAGTTCAACAAAATAGAAAACATCAAGAAGGGTAGAATAGCCGCAAAGAAAACACGATTTTTTGTATGACCGGTCACTAGAACCACTAGAAAAATGGGCAAAGCATGTACAAATATAAGTAGGGGTCCGCGTTTTCGGTTTCTATTTTTCAAAATTCGGCGTACTTTTTTCGGTGTTTATTTTAAAATTCAATTTTCATTTTTTTTGGCGTATACTTACGCCCACCAAAGTTTATGGGCTTTTTTCGGTGAATATAAAATAAACACCATCGGACACCGGATCAGATTATCCTTGTACCTCTGATATTTCTGATCACTCAAAGAATAATGGCACAGGGACATTGAAAAAGAAATTTGGGACACTTTATTTGGCAAATGTGTTCAACTGTAAAAGAAACAAGAAAAAAAAAAACAGAAGTACAAACAAGTCAGATATGAAGCCTATGCCCAAAATAATGGAACTTCACTTTCTGTATATCAGGATTACCGTGATCTTATTATAGTACACACACACACATGTACTTTCCCAGGTTCTCCTTGTTGATCCGCACTCTTTCTTTCCTGTTAATACGACACTGAGCTTCGAGAATGCCCTCTTAACGCTAACACTGAACACTGGCAGGCTGAGGAGATGAAGCGCTGCCTGAGCCAAAATCGGCCAATCAGCCAATTGTGACTGCCAAAAGAGACACGGTGCGACGTTTTGAAGCACAACACAACATGCAGAGCTTGCATCAAGTCAGCCTTCCTTACAACGAGTTTGTAAACACGCTTGTAGATGGCGAAGTCATGGGGCATTTCGGACTTCACGTTCCTATCGATGATGCGCACATTAAACCAAAACGTCGTGATGGCACATGTGTATCCCATACATTCGGACACGTTTCGATAGACACTGTCGTTCCACTTTTTCGCCACGGCTCTGCGGTACGACTGGAAGGTCAAAGTGACCTTTTCCGGTTAAAACTGAATTTTAGAAAATGAATTCGACGTACTTTTATCGGTTTTTATCGGTTTAAATCAAAAATGCCGAACCTAAAACTAGGGGTGTGCGAATATTCGAAATTTCGAATACGAATCGAATATTTCCTTATTCGAAACGTATTCGATTCGAAAATGGCATATTCGGAAGTTCCCGAATATTCGACCGAAGCCGAATATTCGGAAAAAAACGGCGAATATTCGCACAAACTGCGAATATTCGAGCAAGTAAAGAATAATCTGCCTGCCACTCATTCCCCTATGAATATGTTTATTCAGAGAAAAGTGTAGGATGAGTGCGTTATCGGTCTGCTCCGTTTCTATCTGTCTGATGGCAGCAAGACAGGATCAGTTTCGGTTTCTTTTTCGCCAAGCCCTTTGTTGTGTGGCACTTATATAGGAATATGTGATGTAATTGTGCATTCTATAAATTGGTACAATAAAAGAAACCTCGATAGTGAAATATAAATATAAAATAAACCTCGACAGTGTTATCTAATATTAATCTTTGAAAAGTAAAAAAAAAAGAAAAAAACTAGGGGCGAGCAGAACATTGCATCGCCATTGACAACAACTCCTGCCACTCCCGCGCAGTCAAAACTAGGGATGTCGCGAACCGGCCCAGGTTCGAATTCCACCAAGTTCGACTTTTTTGAACCTTCAACGGATGTTCGACAAAGGTTCGACTGAAGTTCGACATCTGTGCGCATACGCGAAAATTAAAAAAAGACTAGTTGACTTCACCTGGAGGAGGAAAAGTGCAATATTTTGTTGGGTTTATTGGCATCACTGGTTCACATTAATAACGAATGAAAGAGTTAAAAGCGCATGTTTTCGCTTTTATGTAGTGTAAACATTGGTAACCATTTTATGGAATATAAAAGAACGTACTCTCTAAATTATTTGTTTCCCAAAATTCGAAATATTCGTGTAGCAGCCGGGCAACACTGTCCGTAAGTTGAACTTTTTCGAACTTCAGTGAAATTTCGCAGGTTTCCCGTGTGAAAGGGTCTTTCTACTGGCGGAAATGTTGTTACTGCGCGTAGGGAGCACTTACTTTCTGAACACGTTGTGCAGTTAATTGTCCTGCACGATAATTTGTAATTAGTGCATTACTAGAAGTGTCTTTAGCCGGCTGCAGCCCAGTAAAATGCAGTTGCATTGATTTATTTCAGAAAGGCAATAAATCCTGTTGTTACCTCTTCTTTCGCAATTTTTTATTACTAGACACATATTCGATATTCGATTCGATATTCGAAGCCCGTTTTTTGTCTTATTCGTATTCGATTCGTATTCGAAAATTTCAATATTCGCACACCCCTACTAAAAACTGACCTTTTTCGGTTAAAACCGAATTTCCGAAAATGAGTTCGGCGTATTTTTATTGGTTTTTATCGATTCAAACAGAAAACTCCGAACACTAAATACAAGAAAGACAAAGATCAAGTAAAACAACGCCGAGTAGGCTCTCCGTCGCCTTCCATCGGGTTTTTCTTTCTTCTCCCGGGCAGGAGAAAGCTCTTAGTGTTTATTTGTTTTTGTCTTTTACACCGTTTCAGCCTTTCAAATTATTCGACGTCTCCCGCCTTCTGCACAGGCATCAAACGCGGGTCCGCACCCCCTCGAATCGCGGGTTCGCAACTCGAGTAACAGACGATGTAGCCTCGCGCGAGAGCGTTGAATTCTCTTTGTCTTTGATGTACGCTACTTTATTCTTGCACGCTCTTGAGGCACGACTGAAAAGCGCCGGGAGCGAGGCTAAGACCATCGTCTTCGAGGCTACGGACGATACTTCTTTTGGTTTCTTGTCTGGGCATGGTGATCAAGTTTACCCCTCACTTTACAGTGCACTGTCAACATAAAGGAGGAGGGGGTTAGGCCATCTAAGGATGAGTGCTGACAGAAAGAGAGATAGAACGCGTAAAAGGTGAGGCCTTTGGTCCGCTCGGCCTGACGTGATGTGCGGCTAGTAGGGCAACGGTCACAACCGGCATGCTCCGGGGAACGTAGTCCAATATGGGCGAGGCGGTGTGGTGTCCAAGCGCAGCCGGTCGCGATGAGACGAAGTAGGACCTCGGCCGCCCGCGGATATCCCTGTGGAATTGGGACCGCGCACTGAGGTAACCGGGTGGACAGGCGCCACCTGGCCTCGGTGCGGGGGTGCGGTGGTGGTGAGGTATCAGTGTTTGTGTCCGAGCCGGAGGTTGAATCATCCACCAAAAGGCGTAGCAGCGGCTGACCGGCCGAGGGGTAAGAGAAGGACGCCCTTGCCAGCCGGTGTGCCGCTTCGTTGCCCTGGATACCCACCTGGGCCGGAACCCAGACAATCTCGATCTTTACAGTAGGTCCCAGAATCAACTCGAGCCCCGCCACGGCCGCGCGGATGTAGGAAACTGTTGGAGATCGGGGGGAGGCCGATGAATGGCATGCGCTGACAGCTTCCGTCGAGTCGAAATGCAAGAGAATTTCTGAGGGCGTGAGCCCTTCAGTGGCGGTGTCACGGAGCGCCAGTTCCACTCCCAGGAGAAGCATCCGGAGCTCAGCCTCAAGGGAGTCAAGCCCTGGCGGGAGCCGAATACTGGAGGCTGAACCTAAGGTCAGGCAGCAGGCAGCGGCCGCAGTTGAGCCGGATTCTGGGTCCGTAGCCGCATCACAGTAGTATCGACGCACTTGAGGTCCATCGGCGTTAGCAGCGCGTTCGTGTGCTGCGGCTTGGAATCTATGGCGACTGGGATGGCCGCCTACTGCGCGGGACGCTGTTGGCTTGCAGGGGCCCAGGGTCGGCAGGCTTTACGGTGGCGGGGGTGTGGTGGGTGTGGGAACCCCTTCAACGGGCCGCAGGCCGAGCAGCCTGAGAATGAAGCGGCCGGTCTGGACCTTGGGAGGCGGAAGTGCTGCCCGAGTCGTGCCTCGTAGCAGGTCGATAATGGTTGGGACCGGACATTTCATCGAACGGCTTTTCGTCGAACGCCGTTTCATCGGAGCCGTTTCATCGAATGCCGTTTCATCGAACGCCGTTTCATCGAACACCGTTTTATCGAAGCCGTTTCATCGAACGCCGTTTTATCGAACGCCGTTTTATCGAACGCCGTTTTATCGAACGCCGTCTTATCGAACGCCAGGGTGGCATTCCCGCTTCCTGAAGCTGGTCGGAGGTACCTATCCCGGGTTTTGGAAGTTTTTTACTTGCATCGCCGCACAACATCAACTGACGGAAGACAAGCTGGAGGCGATACTGAGTTCCCAAGAGCCTCCCCGCCAGAAGAAGGCCATAGCGGCAAGAAATGAGAAGGTGAGCCTTTTTTATGAGAACCGACGGAGCACGGCTGTGGGGGACTTTTTGAGAGCAATTAGCCCCGTGCGCGACCGAAAGCGTCGCTGTGGTCGGCCTTCCACGATTGGCCGAACGCTGACTATGACGTCGGAAAGGGGATTTTCATCGACGGAAATAAGAGGAATGAAAGAACTTTAAATTTGACGGAGTTGGCAGTGTTCCTTTGAGAGCGCAATGATTTCAAGCTTCCACCATGCTAATAACAAACACCATCGAACTTGTTGTTTGCAAGGTAATGACGTCACAAAGGGGAACCACAGGAGGGCGCCACCAAAACTTCTCGCCGCTAATTGCTCATCATTTGAAACGGTGAATGGCTGTCGCACGAACACATGAACCCCCGAAAGTTTTCAAATAAAATTTGAAGTGACGCACTTATTTTTGACTTCATTGAGTTTTAGAACTAAAGAAACATTGTTTCGTTGTAGTTTCATAAATAGCACCTCAGCTTTAGCTACTGCAAGCTTCGGGAAATAAAAAAGTATCAATAGAAAGACATGAGAGGCTAGGAGGCTCACTTGGCTAAAGTTGTTGCGCCTGCGCAAAACCTAAGTCGCCTTCTGGCCTCCATGAGTTGGAGTGCGCTCTTACCGGGAGTGCGACTTTTTAATTTTATTTTTTGTTAGAATACTCTCAAGGCCCATCGGGTGATACAGAGGGGGTGAACAGATAAGCACAATATGCGAAACAAACATAAAAATCGGTACAAATATCCTCATGGGTTACTTGCATTACAATAAATTGTAACAGCTACAAGTTCGGACATTTAAAAACCTGACGATGAAATGGGTGAATGACACGAAAATGCACTCGATCCGTGCATAAAGGAGCATATTTCACACTTTTTATATAAAAACATTCGATGAAACGGCCATCAGCGATTCGATGGAACGGCTTTCGATGAAACGGCGTTCGATGAAACGTTCATTTTTTCGATGAAACGGCGTTCGACGAAACGGCGTTCGATGAAATGTCCGGGAAGCAATAATGATGTGGAGGACTGCATGAGCTTGTAGCGTGTCAATCGACGTAAAGTTCGGAAGGCAAGTCAAGAAGAAGAGCAGATCTCGAGATTGAAGGTTTTAGGAACCGATCTCGTCGGGGCTGGTTATTCTAATTGGAGTATTTTCAAATAATGTATTCAATACTCATGTAGCCTCAACGCTACAAATTGTTTATTTAAAAACACGAAGAGGTCAGTCTGCATTTAGAGCTGATTTGCTTCTTCGAAAAAACAACACTAGTAGGTTAATCTATGCCAAAGAAGAGGCAGCAATTTTTCCACGTCTGCGATATGTACGAAAAAATTAATTTTGATAAAGAAGCCTCTGAACTCCAAGAAAAATATATATTTTTTTTTGCTATCACTCTCTAAATCTCTGAAATTTCCATAAAACCCGTGTAGTTAAGAAAAACAGTAAAACAAAGGTTGTGTACCACACAAATTTAGGTGCACGCCTAATTAGGTTATAGGGTGCACTATCTTACAGTAAATTACAGACATCAAAATACGCCATCTTAAATCCAGATAGAAAATAAAAAAAATGATTTTATTAGATTTTTTTTAGTCAACTTAAAGTTGAATGTTAGCTAGAATTATTTCTTTGTTTGCTCTCAAAGAATAAAGAACTGCATTACACGTGTTAAATTTGCAAATCTTCGTTTTGTTGCGTTTTAATTGAACGACAAAATCTCCATTTTATGCAGAAACGGCTTTACTGAGAGCCAGAAAAAGAAATCTGGGCATCGGGGCCAGGAACTTTCGAAATAACCAAAAGTTCAATCCACCTCGTCTGTTCAGCATATAAAAAAAAAAAATTAAAAAGTACTTTTTGTTATTGCTGAGAAATTATTTTTTTTTTCAAAGACCAGGCTTTCCGACCAAGCATCCAAGCCCCCGCCTCGTAGGCGACGCACGCTGGCGTTCACCAACGAGGCGTTAAAGGTGCGAACGCCCCCGCAAGGTCTTCAACGATCTCCTGAAAACGTTTTATTCACTTTATGTGGACGTTATCCTGACCTCCCTGCATCTTTATCCTCTTTACTTTATGTATGATACTGGCGCCTTAATTTTACTCTGCGTCTTCACAGGTAACTGCCGACGAACGCAGGCCTGCATCATCTGCTTCTCGAGCTAGGGAAGGCGTACTGCGCGTCGGCCTGATCTGTCATATGTCGAGATATAAAAACAATTAGGACCGTAGATCTCTTCACCGATGTATCTTGATATTAAATGTATTTTGACAGAACATGTGCTACCAAAATCGGTGTAATGATAGAAAAAGCATTCCACTCTTTGCGGTGTACTCCTCACACCCCCGAGGTCACGTGTACATGCGCAGTACTTGTAGGCTCCGAAATACTCGGAAGGCCAACAGAACATGCTTGGAAGTGCGTTTGATAACAGGTGGGAGTTATACGGGTGCCGTCTTCGCCATCTAAGTGTCAGGCTCGGCGGGCATTAGATGAGGTAATAACCGTCATGGTAAGTCGGTTTAATAAAAAATTGTTGAGTAACTTTTTAATGAATGGTTTCATGGCAGATGCTGCATTTCAAGTATTGACGCCAACTACTATTAGAGGCTTGACTAATTTTCAAATTTTGGAAAAAGGTAATAGTTTCTTAGATATTCCACCGATTAGTTTTCGCGTTTTTACTCCAGATTTTAATATAGCACGCAAAAAGATTGCCACAAGCTCTGCCAACAATGACGCTTAGAAAAGTGACGTTGTTCTTTCCACGACGCCGTCTCTATCTCGGCAGCGCGTTTGTAGTGAATGCGCCAACCAACTGCAATACATCTTAGTTATATCCAAATACATTTACGTTCTATGCCGAAGCTACATCCCTGTTATATTTTGCATCGGTGAAGAGCTACCCGGTCTGAATATTGTTTTTGCATCGGGACATAATACAGACCAGGTCGACCCGCAGTGTGCATTTTCGAACTCGGGAAGCGGACGATGAAAGCCGGCGATCGACGGTAGTTACCTGTGCAGCAGAGCGAAATTAAGACGCCAGCATCATCACGTAAGGTAAAGAGGATATGGATACGGGGATGTCAGAATAACGTCCACTTCAACTGAATAACCGGTGTTTTCAGGAGCGTTGGCGAACGTCGACTTGCGTCGCCTACGACGCGGGCGCCTGAATGCATGGTTGGAGAGGCTCAGCTTTAAAAAATAATTCTCCGGCAACAACAAAAAGTTTTTTTTTTTTTTTTAAATGTTGAAGAAGTGATGTGGATTGAACTTCTGGCTTTCCTGAAAGTTGTGGGCCCCGACGCCCACATTGCTTTTGCTGGCTCTCAATGAAGCAATTTGTGTGTAAAATGATTTTTTTTTTCATCTAAATAAAACGCAACAACACGATGCTTTTGCTTCGTTTTGTTGCGTGCAAGTAACGTGTTAGTTCTATGATAACAAACTTAAAAAAGTATTGTAACTAACACTCAACTCCATGTTGACAAAAAAAAAAGCAATCCCATAAAAATCTCCTCTTTTTGGAGCTTCTATTTGGGCTACAAAGGCGTCTTTCAATGTTTGTATTTTACTATAAGATAAGGCATGTTATTAAGTAATTAGCCGCTCTCCTAAATGTGTGTGGTACGCAACCGTTTTTTCACGGTGTTTATTTTTTAAATACACGGGTTTGATGCAAATTGCAAAATTTAAAAGCAAGATATCAGCAAAACTAAAATTTATTTTTCACAAAACAAAATCGGTTTTATAGGGTTCAGAGGCATCTTTATCGAAACAATTTTTTTCGTTCATATCCCAGACGAAACAATTGCCGCGTCGCCTTTGACATGGAATGGCCCTAGCGCCTGTAGCTAAGTGAGCTAATTTGAATTAGATTGATATTGCGGTGGCCGGCACCCCAGAAAAAGTATAGCTTCGTTGGAATTACCTGCACCTGCTTCACCGGTGCAGAAAAGTAATGTACACACAACACAATAACATAACGGAAGTACACTGCTCTACACTTTTCTCTACCGGTGCAGGACGCGCACGTAAATCGAACGAAGCTAGCGCCAACCACAACCTTCTGTATACTTACGACACGTCACCTGGAGCGCGCCTACAGGGAGCGCTATTCCCTGACGATGCAGATATAGTTTCGAACGCGTCTCACTAGATAGCGCCATAACTCAATTGTTCAACGTGATTCATGGCGTGCTAGAAATGCTAGGGGCACTAATCATGTACGCACCCTGCGCGGTCGCAAATTGTTCATAAACGGTTTTCTCTCGCCCCCTTAATTAACACCTTTAGCTGAGTTTGAGACTTTGTCCTGTTGTCACATTTTTGTTTTATTCTCTCCCTCGAGAACGCAGCTCATGCTGAACCACGAGCAGAACTAAGAGGGCCTAGATTGAAGACAGGGTTCCTCTGAAACCTATGGGGAGCGTTCTCAATATAATGGCGGACACCTCCTGCGGCGAGCAGTCGCAAATGCGCATGCGCTGCGTACTCACGTGACGTGGAGGAACGCAAGAGGAAAGGCGAAGACGTTTGCAGACGAGTAACGTTTTTGTCAGCTCCTCGGAGCTCGTATTGGAAATGCGGACCATAAACCTCGTGACCCTGACCGACCAGTAGAAAACTCTCTGTAAAACAGGCTCTCTAGCAGATGTGTGTATATATATGTATGCATCTACGCGCTCTGTAGTAACGAGCGTCTATAAAATAGACACGCCAAAAGAAACAAGATAGCAAATAACAAGACAAACATGAAAGGGTTACGGAAACGGAGTATAGTCACTAATTGAATCTCACAGGTGGACCGCACACCAAGCCTCGACCCTTCGCTTCGTGCAGATCCCAAATTCGTTGCCCTCTGTAAATCCAAGAGCTTCCTCGATGCGAGTACCGACGTCTGCTGCAGGATCCAGTGCTGGACACTCAAGCAGCAAATGTAGTGCCGTTTCGTCCGCATCACCACGTGCCCTTCGTAGCGCGTCTGTTACGTTGCTGTCATACCTACTCCTGCACTGACGGGTACGCAAGGCACCACTGCGGGCGTCGGCGAAGGGTCGGCTGCCCAAAGTGTTTCCACACCAGAGGATAGAGGCAATGTCGGTCTTTTAAGACTCGTAGTTGCGCAAACTTAAATGTTCTTGCGTCTCTGCACTCCACCGGTCAAACTAGACAGTTTTTTATCTGCCCTCTAACCTTGGCAACCCAGTCTTTCTTTGCAGACCGCTCGTCGGTCATTGAGACGGCAACGTACAGGGTGTCCTCCCAAAATATTGACAGGGTTTGTTTTCACCGTAAAAATAAACAACACTTCGCCGGACGCACATTCTCCACCCTAAAGTAGCGCGTTAGGTCTTAACAAGATAAAGTCGTTTGATAAACAAACCTAAACACATCGAGGGGCTTTAGATCCGGAGGCCAAAGTTTCAGCACTAACCGTTATCTTATTTAGAAGTTATAAGTGATATTCTGAAAATGTTAGTGGGAAAATGTCGGCCGACGAAGCTCCCGAATACTTCAAGCTCCATTGCGCCAGAAACGAAAGAAGGGCAAAAATGAGCCCCATTTTCCTATCTAAATTTTCAAAAAATCACTTATAACCTTTGAATAAGTTGTCGGCTCGTGCTGAAACTTTGGCATCTGGCTCGGACCTCAAGCACTACGTTTGGGCGGACAATGAGCTTTCGTTGATGCGTAGTTTATTTTTTTCGGTGAAAAAAACCCTGCAAATATATTGGGAGACACCCTGTACATCGTCCCAAGTCGAATAATTCGCTGCCTCCACGTTCTGTTTACGCTTTTTAGATGAAGGTAAACGAGAATCCTCCCCACCCAACAGTCTCCGCTCATTTGACAAAGTCTGGCACAGTATTTAGGTTTGCTGCTGGCCTCACGTGCCTCGAAAGAGTTCCGCCCGATATCTCCTTGAGCACGTTGATCGGCAGCCCTGCCGTGACATCCTAGTACTTGATGTCCGATTTTTTTGTCGTCTTTCAATGTATTCCCGGATCTCGTTGGGCGGACACGTAACACTATTGACAAAAAATCAATCCTGGTACCGCAAATGCTTTCCAAAGTTCCAGGGTTATTACTTACCGGTCGCAGCTCCAATGGCTTTTTCAACGCAGCATGTTCGGCTTTCTTACTTCTGATGCCTTGAGATATTTTCTGGTGTCCTGCTAGATAACCTTCTAAACAAGTCACTGTAACTCCAAGGCATCTGTATCGGGTACTAAGGGGAAGCACATTATCCTGGATAGTAGGGGATTCGAGGCCCTCGTCCAGCCCTGAGAACTGCACCACGGCTGACTTGCTGGCATTGAAATACAGTCAATGACAAATAATAAATGTCTGCAATAAAACGAGACCCTAGTGAAAAAGCCATTTGTATGAGAAATTGTTTGTGTCCAATAAACACGTAATAATCATAAAATATATATAAGAACATATAAGAACAATATACGAACTATATATGAGATATAAGAGCATAAAAAACGATATAAGACACTTAAAAGACACTTCTCGCAAGTTTCGTATCTGGTTCTTATATGTCCTGTATGATTCATATGTGTTTATTAGACACACACATTTCTTATATAAATGAGATTTTTCAATAGGGGAATTATAAAAAATTATACAAAAAACGACAAAGATAAAATTATGAATTATGAAATGTAAAGCATTGTAGGCGTTTTGATAACAGGTTGAATCACGCTGTATTAGCGCGCGTGAGAAGAAGCTGTCAGATGCTTACATAACGTTCCAATGTTTACAAAATCACATCCTAGCATGCTGTCTTTTCAGACGCACAGGTGTGTTCGTCGCTTCAGAAGGTGAGAAAAGCGCCTGCCGTACACACGAACACTAAAAACTGCACCGGCCAGAAGCCTTTTGTTTACATTGGCCCGTTGTCCTGAATGAACTTTGACGTGATAAAAGGGTCTTGAAAATAACTTTACTAGGCAGGCGAGGTAGTTGTTTTTCAACACTCTATGACCCGAGACGAAGAAGGAAAAGGACAAACACTTCGTCTCGAGTTGTCAGAGAAATAAAAACAGCGGAAAAGTGAACATAAGTAGAGGACTCAGACACACACGGTGCTTTGTTTGCCTGTGTCTCCTACTTGTCCTCTCGTTCATTTTTGCGCTGTTTTATTTCTCTCATCCTGCACCGACTCGCCCTTCTTCACACCTTACTACAGTTTCAACTTGTGTTTGTCGTCCTTGTTTTGCCTCCGTCTCCTCTTTTATTAAAATCGAACTCCTTTTTGTGAATATATCAAGAAAAAAAAATAATTGAGGCACTTTTTTTAGGATCACTAACCCAGTACTCTGGCAAAACTTTATTCGTAAAAATCGACGTTTCATTTGTGTTTAATTTCCATTCTTGCCTCAAAATGTTTAGTTGTTTCAAATAAATCCAAATTAAGAAATATTTCTACCGGCAAGGGGATTCCGTAGTTTTTTGTTTTTCTTTTTAATTTATCCAAACACTTCGTAACCCTACCCCTCGGCAACAAAAGCAAACAATTTGTGTCCATCACAGAACTCAATATAGACAACTTTCTGAACCAATCCCTTCAGTATTCTTTTCTTTCATTTTTCTTTTTTTGACACTTGGTTCAACGCGACGTTTTCCTGATCTAACATTGTCCGCCGCTTCGAAGGAACACAGAGGCGGTTCATTTCGTTTCTCTTTAAAGCCTCTTCGTGCTTTTTTTTTTTTTTTTGGATCGGGAATCCGAATTTTATGATAAAAGCCAAGCGTTTATCACGGCAGCTATTTAAGTACTGCTTCGCTCGTACATAGGTCGAAAATCTATTTCTATCTGGCCCAAAAATACTCCACTGCGTTCAGCACACCGCCTCAGTCAGTAGCATTATTTGGTTAAAGCATAGTTTAGCAACCAAAGGTCGCACAACAGCAAAACACTTCGCAGTGACGAAGGAAACGCTTTTTCTTATCGGTGCTAGACGTTTTCCGGAGGTTGTGCGGTTACCGTCTCCAACCTAGGGTTGTTTGCTGGACTGCCTTTCTTGGATACCGTTTGTTAATCTTGAACACAATACTTGCAAGAACCAACAGTCAAGAAATATGTTAAAACGTAAAAATGAACACGGTCGTCAAAGCGACCATGCGTAAATTCGACCGTAAAGACGAAACGTGGACGGATGAATTAACGGTAATGGCTATACCGTTCGTATTGGAATGCAGTTAACGCCACCTGCCTTGTACATCCTGCTTCAATTTCGGTTTCAGGAAACAGATGGAAAAAAATTACTTTATTAAAAACAAATAATACCTCAAAAGCCCTAAAATCACGGGAACCATGTTTTAAAGTGGAAATTGACAAGGTTCTATCCTCTCATTTTTATTCCTAATTATCTAGTACTATCCCTTCTGTCGTAAATGGGAACCAAATTATTTCTGCACTTATGCAACGAAACTAATTTTATCTGATGTCGATGAGTAATTACAAAGACAGACTACAGCAGTTCACAGTACCTCTGAAGTTTTGCGTTCTCTTAAAATATTTTAAATGCATAGCATTTATGAGGTCCCCACAAATTCTGTCTACATGGCATGTATAATCGACGTCACAAAGTCACGTGACACTCTGGCAACATCCCTGAATCACTGCACTGCATAGAATTTATAGGTTGTCTCTGATGCCGCCAAACACAATGACGTCACGTGACACTTCACGTAAAGTAAATTATGATGTAACACGACAAAATTACGTCTCGTCATACCATTAGGGAGTTTTCGTAGACTGCGTTTTCCTCTCCGCTAAGCCCTCCGCAACGAAGCAGCCGCTACTGCGCCGGCGCGGCGATGGCCTTGACTGTAGAGTTCCGGCTACCGTAGCTGGTTGCGGAGAGCGTTGCGGGACAGCGGAAACGATCTACGAAAACTCCCTATTATGTCAGGTGACGTGACACCATGTCTTCTCATGACACAGTGACATCTCGTGACACCATGACGTCATGTAACACTAACACCAGGAGACATTACGACCTGACATCGCGACGTCACGCCAGGTGGCACTGGGACATCACGTGACCCTGCGATGTCATTGTCTCGCATTGACGACTCGTGACAGGCTGACGTCACGCGCAAGGTGCGTCACTTTGCGTGGCTACGGTGCGGTCAGGTGGCATCGTGACTGATGTTGAGACTTCCCGTCTCGTGGCAGTGTGGCGTCAGGTGGCACCATGATGTGACAATCTTACACCCCATGAAACTCGCGGCTCCTTATAATCCAAGTTCCTGACTGTGTGTCCTTTAATGGCATCGTTAGTGTGCCCGCAAAAGGAGGAGCGCAAAGAGACCCTACAATTGCAATACGTGTAAAATGCCTGGGAGAAATTCCCCAGAAAGCTGATTTGGTATTGCTACTATTATCTCTGTTACCAAATGTGGAAATACCAAACGATATCTGACACAAGCAGTGCAGAAATACCCGTATCTCTTTCCAATATCATAGCCATGGTTGACCTTGCCGGATCCGTCAGCCCTTCTGATGTGTCGGCAGGTGACCTGGCGGGCAAACTACACCAGGCGGGAGTGTTTGCTGAACTGCCTAATGTGTCTAATACGCAGTTTTGTGGGCAAAGCAAGCTGTCCAGTGTGCCCACATGACCACCAAATAAGCACCCTATGTCCACCAAGATTTTCGGTGTGGCCATCGGACTTTCTTGTGGGCACTCCGGGGTGATATACTGTTTACTGTAGCCTGGCTAGTGGACACACCAGGATTTACTGCTGTTCTAATTCAGAATCCCACTAATGTTAGCTTTTGAAACTGACATCACATAACTTAAGAGCCAGTTTAGTTTCCTCGTCAAATTTAGTAACGAAACCCCTCCCCATCCCTCTCCTCTCCTCCCCTCCTTTCTCTCCCCTTGCCTCCTCCTCTTAAAGTTCCCCCCTCTGCCATATCTTCCCTTGTTCCTCCTCCCTCCGCCTTCTTCCCCACCTACCTACAATTCACTACCTCTCCTTCCATCCCGCTCCCTCTTTTCTCCCTTCCTTCCCCCCCTCGGTCATATCACAAACCAAACGAGTTTCCCTGCTAAACTTATTGGGGAAATATATGTCACAGTACAGACGGATTCCCTCTCATCTCCCCTCCTTCCCTCTCCAACTTTCCCAATCTTTCTTCCCAACCACCTACAATGCCCGTTCTCTCTACCCATCTGCCTCCCCCTCCCTCTCCCAGTCCTTTCTTCTAATGCGTTAGCATTAGTGCCCTGGTATATGTGGTAACCTTGGACTGGTTTGGACTAACCAAAGTTCGCAAAGTCGTTACGGGATGGTGCCACAGCCCCACTGGCTGAGGGAAACTGGCTGGGAAACACTTTCTGCAAGCGGAGAAAGATAGCGGGCGGCGTGCGCGTGCGCCATAGTTCCTGTTTAGGGAGCCTATACAGGAACTTTAGGGTTTGCAAAAGCCGTGTATTGTGAGAGTTTGGCCATTCAGTGGTTTGAATACGTGAGCATCTCGTGGCCAACCACAAGCCGCAAAACAGGCCCTAGTGGTGGTCGGGAACTCTAAAAATGTCACTTGACTAATTTAAGTTGTTATAGCGTCGCTAGAGTAAAAAGTTTTTCGCAACTCTAACGCCCTATAGGTGGCGGGGCGGTAGTTCCAAGATGGCGGAAGAGACGGGGATAGATTCACCCGGATTTCCCGTGCGCATGCTCGCTACGCTGGTCAGTGCGCTAAAAATGATTTATGTGTCTACAGACGCGAAGTGGTTAGGGCAGGAGCACATTACAGGTGACAGAGATGTTGATGCGCGTTAGAAAAACGAGCATGCTGATATTTAAAAGATGCAGAAACCTCAACTTGCGAAGCCTTGTGGTGGGTGAGCGCGTGTCAGGCACCGGCCACGTCACTGTTTGTGGCAGAACATTTTTGGGGGTGATGAAGATATTGTGTTAGAGCTTTTCCTGGCTATTAGGGCTCTAAAAAATGAGCCGCGCACGGTGACCGTCAAGCTTCGGAAGAACAGTGTTCACAGTATTAATGTCTTCGTGTCACAGGCTCGCAACTCGCTGCTCACCGTCTGTGTGTGTATAAGCGTCTCGGTTTTAGTGCATTGCAACACGTGATCAAACTGCTTTATGGTTATAAACTTTGTTACCGCAGGTTACCGTGCGGTGTAGCATTACAACTGGAAGCTCGCGCTGCGCGTTTGAAGCACAATTTTCAGCGCGCGCCCGTTCTCACGGAAGCCTGCGGTAACGCTATGCTAAAACTGCCTATTACCATAATCGACGTGTTTAGGGGTTTTATTTATTGCTCTTTCAAAAATAAAAATTTTAACATACCGTACATTTTTTGCTCCGTGTAATTTGCTACATTGCGGCCCCTCTCGCCAAAACTGCCCGTTCTAAGCTCTCGTCACGAACGGCTGACTGACAGAGACGCGCTTAAAATGCTTCGGGCATTTCTTTATTTACATTGTAATTACCCGAAAGCAAGTACGCGTATTCTATCTTTTAAAAGTGCTTGGAAGAAATGCTCATGTTTATACGGCCTTAAAACACGAACCCATCGCCGATGTGTATTGCTCGACATTCCGTTACACGACCAGTTTTTTCCTACTTAGGGCAATGAATATACTGCCGTCCCCGTTCCTCTCGTTCTCCGTTCGTCCGCGGGAGGGCGAGCGGCGGGCTGGAGTTGCGGATAACTCTTGGTGATTGAAAACCTTACGCATGTGAGGTTTTCGGCACGTCCATATTCAACGGTAGAATAAACAAACGTGCGCTTCAAACCAGAGCAAACTGCGTAGTTGTTAGCATTGTTGCTGATTTATCCGTTTACATTGTCATCGAGACGCCGAGATTGAACGCTTTTATTTCACGCTTTAAATGTCGTTTCCGACATTGTGACTTCGCGGTCTGCTGATTGGTCGACGCTGTGTCGCACTTTTAGTTTACGCTCTAACCGCGCTGGGAATATTCGGCGCTCACGGCGGTCTTTGCTCCGCCCATTGGCCACACTCTCCCAATATGCTGCTCTTGGGTGCGCTAAAGCAATACCACCTAGAACACAAGGCCTGCGCGTTTCCTCCTCTAAACGTCATCACTAGTAGATCCCCTCAGCGCCCCCTAGCTAGCCCGGATGAGCACCATCGTCTGCTACATATCGTCTGCGACATCGTCTGCTCCATCGCCTGCTTCAGTGGTTTGTGTAGCAGATAATGAAACAGATGCTCACGCCGAGTGTCTGTTGCTATAGCATACGATGAAGTTAGACGTGCACGTGGAGCGTCAAATGCATGAGTGAAATTGCCTTACTGCTGTGCGAAGGGCTGTAAAGCCCTTCGCTGGACGCTGGACGCTGCACACTAAACTTTTTTACACCCCTTAGGGGTGTAAAGCACTTGTCCCAGGAAGAGCACCCTTTGAGGGTGCAAACGAGCACCCCTGTGCCAAAGCACCCTATAGGGGTGTGAAGTAGTATAGGGTGCACGGTGCGATGCACCGCTAACCAAGGGTGCTGATGCTGATTTTAATGGGTGCTCGAGGGTGATTCATTCTAATCGAAATAGATATTTGTAAAACAAATATCATCTTATTTACACAGATGACCTCGTTACAGATGAGCACTTTGCCAAGCCGACACTTTGTACGGGCAGGGTGGCACTAAAAGTGGACTATCATCTGAAATTAGTTGATTAACTTTTTCCATTACTGGTTTGACAGCTGTTGCGAAATTGAATACAGTCACCTCCTTAAACCAGACAATTTTTTATAAATCCTGAAATGAGCAGACAGACAAAAAAAAAAGATAAAATATTGTTTCACCAAAGGCAGCGGTATTGTAGTGGTCCAGAAAGTATTGTATTGTGCCACCTGTATTGTGTGCAAGAATCTTTCTGAATCGTTTTTTCTGAGGTTAGTGCTCATTTCACGAAAATAAGCTGGTCTAAGGTGACTACCTTCATTTTCACAATATGTGCTCGTGCCATCAAACCAGTAACTAAACAGCTAATTGATGGATTTTAGGTAATAAGTCCACCTTGCCATCTTGCCTGTATAAAGTGCCTGCAAGGACAAGTATAACTCAACTGTAAAAAGATAATTTGCATAAAACAGAAGTTTTATTTTACAAGAATCTGTTTCGATGAGAATGGATCACCCTGTATCTCAGCACCTGTCAACCTGGGTTCAGTATACCAGCATGGTAGAAGATATGCCTAAAAAACACGGACAAAGAAGGAAGCACACAGGACCCCCCCGAGGCGTAACTTGCAACAGAACTTTACTAAGTTACGCTTCGTCCTGTGCAAGTTACACCTCGTCCTGTGTGCTTCTTTCTTTGTCCGTGTTTTTTAGGCCTATTTTCTACCATGCATAAGTACCAACTAGCCGAACTCGCAGTTTTAATTCAGTATACCAGGTATGGCAACCAGAAAACCACAAAGTATGCAGAGCAGATAACTGAAGAAATAAGGAGAGATGCAAAAGTACAGTGCCAGCATAGGACCTTGTTACAAAAACTGGATTCATTATTTGATATGTGTGCAATGCATCAACACACATGCTACTTGAAGCAGCTGTGCATTAGATGCACTGTCAGATAATGAAGGCAAGATGACCATGGCAGAAAAGGTAATATTTCAATGTGAAGCTTAACTTATATGCAAACAGAAGTTACAGGAAAATCTTGCGTGATTTAAGTTTTACTTCCCACAAAATTTGGAAGGAAAATAAAAAATAGCACAGAATTTGTTCCATGCCTAAAGCTTCTGAATTTATTAATTGCTCGATGGTCTTAATACTCGTATACTTCCACAAAACAGATCAAAGTTTTCCCCATGAATAGATCAGTGGAAGGCATTCTCAAACATCATTTTAAAGAAGGAGTCTGCCACCAATCTCAATGAGTCATTAAAAGTGTCCAATTGTCAAACTGCCAAAACTGAAGTGTGATATGCCCCACATGCATAATGAGCACGTGCTCATGAAAACTATGCAATGTTAGAAAGTGTATGGTACAAACATAAATAACAAGGAGCTTAGCTTGTTCAATCCTGACACTTGGTCCTTGCATCCTGCTCTGGCTCGTCGGTCATTTGCCTCGCATATGAGGTGGTTACGAGTTGTCATACTTGGTATGCCGTAGTACCTGTACACTTTCGCCCAAGGCATGGCGAGTGGCATCAGCTGCATACAAACAGCATGTGATAAAGCTGCAAGTAAGTAAACATTGTTATAAAACGAAAAAAAAAACTGAAAGGAAAACTAAATTAATAACTATTTATTGAGATATTATGTGAGCACAAAAAAATAATGAGGTATGTAAACCACACACTTATCAAAATACAATACTTGAGACATTCTATTAAATATCACAACATATATAGGCCTAGATGCTAGTAAAAATCGAGAAAAAAATTGAGTAAAATCCAAATTAAATTATTAATCATTTATTGAACTATTAGGTGAGCACAACAAAAAACCAGGTATGTCCTCCATACAAATAACCGAATATAATTTTAAATATCACAGCGTAGGCTTAAGATGCTAGCACAAATTATAAGAAAAAACAAAAATAAACACAGATTACCTTAGTACATCACAATGGTTCTTGATAAAATGACTAGAACAGAAGAGCAATTTAGATGCCTTCCGTTTCGAGTGTATACTTTTTGTTCCATTGCACATGCGACTTTCATTTAGGACCCTAATGTTGAATAAAAATCAGCTACACTTCTTTTAGTTTAGGGGTTAAAACATTGCAACAAGGTACCATATTTTCCAGACTATAGTCCACATCCGGTGTATAATTCGTAAAGGGTCAATTTCGGCAAAAAAAAAAGTATTTTCTTAGTAAATCCGCACTCGTTGTGGAGAACTCCACAAAACGGATATCTGTGACCCGCTAATCAGCCAATCGCAGAGCTCCTCAAGATTAATCTTGACCCAAGTTGGTTGCCTGCGGGCTCCCAAGCAAACAACATGTCAGATGCGAGGTATTGAAAGCCTGGGAAACACACTGAAGGTAAGAGCTTGTCTTGATTACTTGATCCCAGCGTAAAATATCTAAAACACAACAATCTGGCCTAACCAGTTTTGTAATAATGAACAATCTTGAAACAAAAATTCTTGTACAGTCCACACCTGTAGATAGATTGTACGGTGTAAAATATCAACTTTTAGACAAGTATAGTTTGTGAAGTATAGTCTGGAAAGTATGGTACATTTCGTTTAGTTTAGAGATAGAAAGTTAAAAGTTCAAGGGGTGCTGCACTCAAATTTGACTTCACAAAACAAGGCACCAGAAGCACACAGCGGGATGCTACAGACCCCAAAACATCACTCATGCAGCAGTATCTCAACTGGATGGCCATACTTTCGGAAAAGAAGGGCGTAATTGAGCAGGGCGTGTGACGTCAGATCCTGATGTGGTGGCATAATCCTGGCGTGCGGCATTTTGCTGAACGGGCAAAGATGGCAGAACAAAATAGCTGTATGAATGGACAAATAGCAGCAGCGCCTTTGTAGTGGACGTTAGCTTGCGCCACCCTGCCTAGATTTTGCGTTACCTAGCCTTAAATGCTGTTTAGTACTTACTCTAACGCATCTGAAAAAAAAAAAACACAAGATATTTACTACATTGTAATATACCTATATGTATTATACAAAAAGTGCCTTTTCGAGTAATTTACCTCAACATCTAGACTGATTACATGACACAGAAGTTAGTTTCGTTTTGCTTTCAACTGTCCAAAACACCCGTGTAGCACAATCTCAGTTCAGTTAAGACCAATCACAGTTCGGGCCGATAACGGATATTTACTCAATGGCAGTTCAAATCACCCGTGTAACTATAGTCCGTTGCAACCTAAGAACGAAGGACGAGGGTAAGACGGGCCGGGGAGGAGGAAGCAGACGGAACGCTGGAGAAGAGAGGGGGGAAACCTCCTTCTCTCTTTAGCGTTCCGTCTGCTTTCTCCTCCCCGGCCCGTCTTACCCTCGCCCTTCGTTCTTAGATTGCAACGGACTATAGGGTATTACACACCCATATGCAGTGCATAACCTTAAAGGGCAAATCCACAGGAAGTTCCTTTTTGCAAGTCTACTGTGATATGTACAGTTGTCCTCATTATGAGGGTGATCACAATCACCAGCTGCTCTAACGGATGCCAACACGAATGAAGACCACGGAGAGTTTCTTTCTCCTGCACAATCGCTAACCTTTAAGGCGATTTCACACCTTTGTATCGACTTCACTGTGTCGTGTCGCGTCGTGTTGCACTACACGTCGCCTCCCCATTGGCTCATTGCAAAAGTGGCCATGGCAAGCCATGTACAAATCTCGGCACAGGCGGACACAGCACAGTCAAACGCTAAAGGCTGAACGAACCTTTATTGGAGGTAAAGGCGATCGAATGATTCAGAGTGTTCTATCTCATATTGAGGACAACTGTACATGGTCACAGTAGACGGACCCAGCATGCTCAATAATGGAAACGTTGTGCGGCACTGACCGAATTTCTGCATATGCACACAAACAAGAGAATTTGCAAAACTTTTTTGTTTTTGTAGCTCTAGAACTCCCTGCAAACCATGAAATTAAAACTACAGGCGACGAAGGCAGAATCCCCTATTACTTGCAACCAGGTCATCAAGTAGTTATGGTCTACTATGCTTGCATGCTTTGGGCTTGTTTCCACTGATATTGGCACCTGCTTTAGTGGTTTTATGAAATATGTTTGCAATGAGAAATATATACACTGTGAAGCTCTAGGTCCTAAAAGATTTTAACACAATGCTTGTTGAAAAGGTGATGCCCTCGAGTCAGTGTCACTACCAAGACGGATGAATTGGACGGCACTGTTCTTATGAGCAAACTTGGTCTGAAAATATGTTTTGCACTCATACAGAAAAGCGTATAGGGCAGAGAAATGGCAGTACAATTATTATGTCCTACAGCATTTGTCGTTATAGGATAGAAAAATGAAGCAGAATTTTATGGAAACAAAAACCCAAAACTCAGGGACACAAAAGGGGACTCTGGTTCTTATTACCATGAATCACGACAGCTAGCTTGTTTTTTTAAGTACTGTTATGGTTACGCAAAACTTGTTGCGAAAAATATCTGTACAAATGCTATATACCAGAAAATGTGTCAAGGGGCCAGTAAACGTTTACAGACGAGACGAGCATAAAGAAGTGAAGTTCAGATTGTACGACATGCTTGCAAAGTGCATTTCTAGATTAACCCATTTTGGCGTCACTGCACTAAAAACAGAAAAATAAACGGAAATGGCAACTTACTCGGTCAAAGTCCATTAGGTAGGGATACTTTTCTTTTACGTCGTCCATCCTCAAAGTGGTTAACTCCACCAGCCTTGCTGCTGCTGTCAGATCCATCCTTTCTTTGATCTGGTTTTCATCTGGATGAGACTTCTTCACTTTGTTTTTGAGCCACTTCTCATGGGCTGCCAGGTTTGTCTCGTCCTCACCAGCAGCCAAAGCAGGAACGGTGATGTTCTAAATTGGATGTGGCTGAAATAGAGTGCAAGAAATAATGGTGTGCTCATTACATAAGCTACCAACAAAACCCTTTATTAATTTATTTCAAATGATATTGATCCTCCATGGGAACAAGACAGAACCTACACCTGTATTCCTTTCTACTTTTCAATGGAAAGATGTGCAAGTATAGCTTCCGACAGCCTTTCTTCACCTTTTATTGACCAAGATGCACACGAGTAAAGCATTAATGCCTTCCTTGACCAAACCGCCCAACTAGAGGCACAGCATGCCCAAAGCTGCGCACTAAGACGTAGCATGCCCTCGGTGCGATCTGGATAACGGTCCTCAACTCTGAATAGCATTAAAATAAACTCTCTGGGTCTTGGCTTTACACAGTCCTTGTAAAACTACCGTAAAATTCCGAGCAAGCGCCCCCCCCCCCCCCCCCCGCACGCAAGTCAAAATTACCTGCAAAGTGGGGGGGGGGGGGGGGGGCGCTATCCCGGAACGGCACCAAAATTCAAGATGGCGACGACAAAATTTTTCCGCCAGAAAAAGGAAACAAAAGCGCAGTGCACACAGATTTAATATTTTATTTATCTCTGAGAACATAGACTTTATTAGGACAAAGATTTGTCACTGCTTTGTTAATCACTTTCAAAACCACCCCAGAGTTGGCCGCAAGAAAAAGCATTCCGCGATGTTTTCCAACTGCATGCCGTTGGCTATTTCGACAGCCTCTTCAGAAAGAAGCCGGTTGCTAATGGCTCATTCTGCACTTCCTTCGCGCTCCAGGTATTAAAAGAGCGCGTCATCCACGTATTCACTGAACACCGGCGCGCCGTTACTTAGCTTTCGTCGAACTTTGGCTTTCCCATAGTTTGACTGTAGCAAATTGTCAATTCTTGTCCCATTCCCGTATCCGATCGAGCTTGATGTGTCGAGACGTCTGGTGTACGTCTTTCCCGTTTTCGAAATGCCACTGGACGACCTCGATTGTCTATGCCACTGTGTAAGAACGCGTAGAAGACCTGACACTTCCAAAACAAAGCGACAGTGGCGTGTAGTGACCGGGCTGCAAAGTAGGATTGGATTGGATTGGATTCTTGGACTGAACTTTGCAGGCCAGTGTTGCCTGGGCGCGGTCAGCGCGGTGCGTGATACGGGTGCGGAGCGAGGAGGGGAGCGCTTTCCCGGAACGGCGCGGAAATGTGAAATTAGCGGTGAAGTTGGGGGGGGGGGGGTGGGCTCTTGCTCGGGTGGGGGCGCTTGCTCGGAATTTTACGGTAGGTCTACTGGGTGCTGTGGAAATCCACGATTGCATAGTTGAAAACAGTAAAATTCAATACAAAAAGGCATATATTTTGCAGCGTCCTTCAAAGGATCCAAATGTGGGAGCTATTGTGGCATGGTTCACTTGCCAGTACTGGACAGAAAATATTATTATTGTGCAAGATGACATCTTTGAAACTACCCCACTTCTCCATGCTTCCTTGACTATTTCGATTAAATTGCTTAGCGGTAAATATATGTGATGGCTCGCACCAGGCACGCATCCGGGGAAGGGGGGAGGGGTGGCCGGGCCCCCCCTCTCCACTCCCCCCTCTCAAAGATTTTCATTTTGCTGGGGCCTCCTCTCACCCCTCCCCCTCACACATCATTTTGTCATGGGCGCCGCCGAATCAAAATTTTGGCAACCTGCCTGGCTTGCACCCATTGTTTTGTTTGTTAATTACTGTAGGATTCAACTGTAAGCACAGTGTTAATGCAAAGTAAAATATAGCAGCATACTTTTGTTGGCTAGTGCTGATGATTGGACCAGTTGGTAGACAATTATTAAAAAGAAATTATGAAGAATATGGGAACAGAGGATACGAACACAACACAGTGCTGTGTTATCTCCTCCGTGTCTGTGCGATTCCCATTCTTTTTTTTATATTAATAAATTTTTAATTACTTTGTGCTTGGTATTATCTGTATAGGAGTTCACTGTAACAACACACCTGGCATTGCAATCACTTTGGGGGCAGCTCCCCCTCCCTTATGGTGCCATCATTGAGGAAGTGCTGGGCGGGCGTCACTCTCACTCTTGTGGAGCAGTTCCCCAGGTTCCCATAGGTTGCAAGCTGCCAGCCAAACTGAGTCAGGCCAGCCAGCCCTGCGGGAAATGTAAATTCCATTCTTTTAACGTAGACACCCACGTTTTGCATGTACCTGAAAAAAGCTCTAAGAGAGAGGAAACGCAATAATTGGCCCTTTTTGAATGTGTATATTTTTTTTGCTGAGAACATACATAAAAGTCACACTATCACACGCTATTGTACATTCAGTGCTGCGGCTTAATTTATGATGAGCATTTTTTTATATAACTTCGAGCATTTAGAGAAAATATACAATATATTGGGTTGGACATAAATTGTTCCTATGAACTATCCTATACATTTACACATAACCTGATATCATAAAAGCTATAGAGCAGGGAAGGCTCTACCGCATCAACTACAATTTCATAACCAATTAAAAGTTAGCATTTATTTAATTTATTACTATTGGCTATTATTCTTTGACAGAAAGAATAACTGGACGAGTTGGTACGTTGGTAGTCTTTCAACTCCATCGAATATTCAGGTTCTTTTCGCATTTCTTCATACTTTTGATTTTTCTAGCTTATCTGCTTTTTGTAGCGGCTTTCGCCACCACTAAAAAACGTGACATCCAAACTTACTTTATTTACATCACACAATCGTAAACTTCGAAAGCGTGCAGCTTCGGCATACGCGAAGAGACCGCGCGTCTCTACGGCACAGGCATAAGCATAGGCAAGAAATCGTGCTGCTCGCTTTTGTAACCTTTTTCTCGCTCCCGCTTTACGAAACGAATCGGTGGCGAGCGGCTGTTGAGACCACACGGCAGAACTAGCATGACCTGCGATTGCTTGAACTGCCGTCATCAGACTGCTTTGAACGCTCCGCAAAAGCGTCGTCAGACGAACGTCGTAAAACGGCGCCCAGAACAGTCTCTCGGTTCCGCCGCACGCGAATCTTTCTCACTCTGCCGAGCGAGCCATAGGTTTTGAAGAAGGTACGCTCTTTTCAAATAACGAAATAACACCGGCCAGAAGCATTGTTAGAATCAAGCATACCTTAGCAAGCACATGGTACACGACAAAGTTTGAAACAGCGGCGCACTTCGCAGAAACAAAATAGCTCACCGGCGCTCGCAGCAGTGTCCACGGGCTGTCCGCCACTTGCGTTGGTAAGACGCAGCGTCTCCCAGCTCTCAGTCATCGCTTGCTATTCTTTAACACGGTATTCGCAAGGAAGATACCTAAAATATCTGCTAAAACGGCTAAAACGTAAAAAGGAAGCGATCTTCGAAGCCTGCGGAACCCCAACGGTCAGTCAAACGGAAGCTGATTGCAATAGCGATGGTATGCGCAGTTTTCAAAGGGCTCTTTTTTGAAAACGAAACTAAGCAAATTAGTATTATATTACTTCTAATGTCACTATAATGTTGTAAAAAATTGACAAAAATTTAGTTTAACTTAGGTTTTATCTAAACTTTAGGTTTTATTTAAACTGTTTTATCTGATTTTATGTTTTCTTTTTCAATACGAAACCGAAACTATCTCAAGCAACGTTTCGTTTGTTGTATTCGTTTTTCTGCGTGTGTGCGTGCATGCGCCCGTGTTCGTGTGCGCGTGTGGATGCGTCCGCGTGCTTGTTTGTGCGTGCGTCTGTGCTTCTGCGTGCGTCTGCGTGCGTTTGCGCGTGTGCATGCTTGCGTACGCGCGTGCTCGCGTGTATGTGTGTGTCTGCGCGCGCGCAAGCATATCTGTTTGTGCGTTCTATTGAACTACGCCTGCAAGAAGACCAAAAACACTAAACGATTTTATTATTATTATTATTTTTTTTATTATTATTATTATTGAAATATGCCAGCGCGAAGTCCAGTGGTTCTTCCTTAACTCTTCAGTAAACAGTAGTTGATTGAATTTACTGCTTGATTGAACTTTATTTTTGCCGGTCGTAATTTGGGACAGATGCCAATCGGCCACTTCCGCGAATAGGGCGAACATCCGTGGCTTTTCTAAATGTCGCGCTTCGAACGTACCTCGAGAAGTCCGACGCCTTGATTGTCGCCATTTCAGCAGTTTCATTACCAATATGATCAGTTCAAATACAGTATGTACAGTTCAAATTCTGCTACAACCAGATAATTTTTTTGATATGGTATGACGACGATTTGCGCCCGTATAGCAGGCGACACACAACTTGTGCGATTTTCAATAGAAAACTTTTGCACTTAAAGCGGAAAGCTCAAGATTACTGTTTCAGACAGAGGAGGGGCTCGTACGTGGGTCTTTAACAAAGGGGTAAATTTTGAAAAACGAACACTTCCTTTTTTCTGGTGTGTTTCTCCGCAACTCACCACAAAAGTAAAACAAAGTCACATATTAATAAAAAAAAGACTGCGAAGAGTTTATGTGGAACAAGTTTTTAGTAACTGCAACAAATTTCGGCGGAGCAGGTGATCAGCCAGCTCTAAGCGCACGTGTTTCATCTAAAAAAACAATTACAAAAAGACAAAAGAAGTGTTCCACTTAAAACCGTTTGATCCGCTAAATATTTGCCAGGACTTAGTCAAAATTAGTGGAACGCCAGCCTTATGCCAAACTTAACTGGAACCTAAGTTGAGCAAGATTAAGAGTGTATAGATGCCTCACGCTTTGAAGGTGCGTTCGAGACGCTTCCGTGGAGTGCGCTAATTCTATAATCCTAAATAATACTAAGGGCACGCCTGAAATATACTTGAAGTGTCTACGGTTGTTTGAGCGTACTTGGAGTATGCTAGTAGTTATATGGTCTAAAATACTTCGCAAGTTGACTTGGATCATGGAGCGGCTCCCGCATGCCATATACTACTATTCTAATTTTTATAATATTCTATTACACTCCCTGTCTTATTTACAATATGCTATAAGTATGTCAAGTATACTTTTATTACGCTCTTTTTCGCTAAGGAAATGACGGTGAGACAGAAACGACTACGTCATATATATCAGCACAACATCAGACGCTCCAGTTTTTGAGTTGTGATGGAAAGGCCGATGACTATCTCAAAAGTTGTTGCATTTTCACATATTGTTTCAAATAAGTTAGACTTTAAGAATGGCTCCATTTAAAGCTTCAATTGCAATATGGGCCATTAAAGTAATAAAAAAACTAACAGATATTGGTTAATTAGTCAACATATACAGTGACGTTTATTAATTCATCTAATGTACGCTGAGCCCACTTATATACACTGAAGACGGCATCCACATATCTATCGCCTCCTTTTTTTTTTCCAAATTACGCTAATGTTAAAAATAAAAAACACCACTGCGCGAATAACTGAGCACCCTTCCAACACCCTTCCAGCACTCAGCACCCCTCGCAATAAATCGGAAGGGTGCTCGCGCCCATGCACCCTCGCGCTCGTCGTGAGGGGTGCTAACCATGCAAAAAAAAGGGTGCTGAACGGCTAAGTGAAGGGTGCAAACCACCTGCAGCACCCCTAAAGGGTGCTGTAGCACCCTTAAAGGGTGTAAAAAAGTTAAGTGTGAAGCGTCAAACAGACAATCAAAGATATATGCATGAAGTATAACAATATAATCGCAGTGATGCCTGAACATATCAAATCAACTCCATATCGGCGAATGGTCCCCCGCATCTGGTTAAGTTTTCAGCAGACAAACACAACTAGGTTCGTTTGCTTGACCGCCCAGGACATGTTTTTCTGTTCTTTATGTACCTGCGCTGTTTAGCTGCCATTAAAATAAAAGTAATCTACATTAGAATGCGGTTTAACTCGATAAAGGGCATCAAACTATTTTGGCGGGCTAGTTGGTTATACCTACTGAATTACAAATAGTGCTAAGACAAAGGCAGACAAAGACGTGGACAGGACAGCCGCTAACTCACAACTGACGGTTTTATATACAACGATAAGAAGGTGAAGGAAGTGGCTGGTCTTAAAAAAAGGAGAAGAAATAATTCTATTTCTAGTCGGGCAGTTCTAAGAAAGGCGCTTGTTAGACTAATAGGACTAAAACAGTGTTGACCAAAACAAAAATATCAAAAATTAAACAAAGGTAATGAATTCGAGCTATATACGATGTTATTTTTTGAAGGGATAGAAAATAATTACTAGAACGTGAAAGGCGAAAATAAGAATGAAAAAAAAGTGATCGCTCATAGGCCGCCGATCAGTGCCTCGTACAGCCTATAATTCGTTATACACTCAACAGGCACCATAGCTAAAGCTATACCGTCGCGAGCGCGAGGAGCCACCCGGTGCCCCAGCTCACGCGCTCTCGTGTAAACGTAATTGAGAAGATTGTCATGTATAATGGTTCAAGTACTGAAACTCTTTCTCAGTCAACGCCAAAGATGGTATGGAGACACATTTCCTTTCATTGCCTTCTATGGTCTTAGCTTTGCAAATGTCTCTGATCTTCTTGTCTTGGAAACGTCTGACCACTTTGGTTTCCGAAACAGAGTAGGTTAGACTTTAATGCAAGCATGTCTAGATTTAGAGGAAATGTTTTTACAGAATACGTTTTTTTTTATGAATATTTATAATCAACGGAACATAATTTAATAACGTAAAAGTTAATAACACAATTTATTCTTGCTATATTATCAAAATAACCAAACAGTTCTGCCTTTACAAAAAGTAGAATGTCTGACTTGATCATTTGGTCAACACCATCCAATCCAAAGCCAATTGAGCCAGCCATTCGCGCATGCGCATAACGGTCGAAGCCTAGTCGAACTTTCTCTAACTTTCCAATAAAAGGTCGAAAAAGTCAAACCTGGTCGAACTCTTGCCTCAACCGGTTCGCGACATCCCTAGTTGCAGCGCACATTAGGCATAAATGGAAACTTCGCCGATTTTTTTTTATAGTCTTCGATTTGGCTGGAAATTGGTAGACCGCGTTAATAACCGTTTCTCACCTGACAGCGAACATATTTCATAAAAAAAAAAAAAAAATTTTCCGTGAAGGTATTGAATTCCTAAGTCACGCCGGCCGCGAGGGTTCCAGGAGGCGATTCTCTACTGGCAACAATGAAAAATCCCGACTTTTCCCTACCTGAGCACGTCGCCGGTGGGCACGCGGACCAGAGACACGGGCAGTCGCCAATTGGCTTTTCGGTCGCCAGAGATCGAGTTATTTTTTTCACAGTTTTAAGGTTCAAACAGTCTTAGGAATGGGTTGCAATCTGTGCTCCGCGGTAGATTGTAGGAACAGTGCCGGGAAAAGCTTCTTTTTTACCCTTGTTTTCGTGGGGAAAAAAACAAAAACAAAATCCGGTCCCCGGTAGCAATGGTGACCAGCCACGTTAAGGTACTTTTGCGCGAGCTGTGTGCCGAGAGAACTATACTTCGTTTCACCTAATCTGCGAGCGAAGCCAAAGCTAGAAGCGCGAGACCAGCGCTTTTTGCGTTTCTCCCCAGCTCGCGCGCTCGAGCAAGGCCTGAACGCACGGAGCTTTCGTGCTCGCGCTTCCAGCTTTGCCTACGCTCGCACATAAGGTGAAACGAACTATAGTGTCCCGTGAAACACTCTCATTTATGCTCGGAACACTTTCCAGCCGCGTACTGCGAGTTGAGTGTCCTTGTGCAGCTGGAGCAGCTTCAAGAGCGACAAGCGCATACTCAAGCCGGCTGTGACCACTACAACATCCGTCCAAAAAGAAGCGCTAACAATATCGAAAAAAAAAAATATTAGCGCACATTCTAGCGTTATAGTCGACATTTGGCGCAGTCACATTTGTTGTTCACAATTGCTTCAGTTATTTTTTTTTTTAATAAACATTGTATTTGTGTTGGACATTGAATTTAGCTCGGGCTACTGTCGGAGTTCCACTCACGCGGTCGATGAAATCAAAACGGCAAGTTAAACGTCTAAACAAAGTTCAAGTCTGAGTTTAGACATGATTTTCGACACATTGCTATTCGTGTCTGGTATTACAAGGGCTTAGAGAGCAAGTGTTGAGCTCCTTTAATATACGATAGAGCCGTTACCTGGTTTGTCAAGTGGTTGGCGTGCAATGCTCTCTCGCAGAAGAGGTAGTGGAAACATCTTATTTTATCCTATTGCGGAGACATTTTATATAAGGCTGAAAATTTTTTTTAAACCATGAAAATTATTAATGTTGTTGAGGCGAGGCATGCAATATCCAGCTGGTCGAAACTGTGCGAAACCTAAATTAATTTGTTTTAAAAAACGTATATAGAATTACCTTCTTTCTATGTGCAATCGTGGATGAGTGATTGAACGCGTTGCATTCTATACCAACAGCTAAACAAAAAGACAAATATGGGTAAACAAGTTTCTTTGAGCAACTTTTGTTAACTAATTTTTAATTAAATTGTTTTTGATGCATTTTTGTACTTTACACATTATTTTATCTTAAAGAAAATGTTCTTTATTGGAAGTAAAAAGTGAATTTATGTATTTTATACGCCTTTATTGCATCTTGATGTTTGGCTTGGTGGTTGTGGAGTTCTTAATTGTCATTTTAGCACTATCATCATGAACAACCTGCCATCTGGCCTACATGAATGCAGTTAATTTCATTCTATGCGTGTCATTGTTTCGAGAATCGTAGTCTACATCTGTTAGGTAACAGCCCTACTGCACTGTAAACTTTATTTACTTTATATTATTCTTAGTCGTCCTGACCACAGAACGCTTTGATTTATAGAGGGAATCTGATAGGATGAGCTGGAGCCAGGGTTCTAAGAAGGGCGAACATTTATTTATAGAACGGAGGTAGGATCTTAAAATGTTTCACCTGAAACAAATCCCAGAATACTTCCGAGCCTGCCATCGATATTGCCTTAGTATGGTACTAGTTTGTTTCTACAATGAATTCCTGGCATTTTTATTGAATGAGTGAAGTAACGAGTACGATACTCACCTGTTCGTCTACTTCTGCAGAAAAGAGCGCATATGCAAGCGAGTGAATTACCGACCTCAGAAACCTGTTATATATACGTAGATAAGATATCAGCGGGCTTTTATTAATATCACTGGCTCGTGAGTCTGAATTGCCTTTGACATCAAGCTTGGTAACAGATTGCAGGCAAGGGGTGCTTAATTTGCTCGCTCGCTATCATCCAATTAAGCTAAGTTCCGTCGGTATTATTGAACATAGTTTAACGATTAAATCTGACACCCATAAATATTATCTAGTGCCGCTGAATTCTTGGGGAACCTGAAGGTCTTATAAAAGAAAATAAATATTGCTCGGGCATTACTATCTAGAAAAATGAATAACCGTGCACTAGAACGGGGACGTCATCACAGTTACATCGAGGGAAGAAGCAGGTTGAACGCGAGTACTGTTAAAGCCCGTCCTACACAAGGTTTTTTCGAAAGGGAAGAATATCCTCCTGGGCGGCCTTCCCATTTCCTCCTATCCCGCTGCTGTCTTGAAGGAAGGGAACTCCTTTGTTGGGGCTGTATAAGCTAGGATCGCATCCCAGGTTATCCATCCAGAAGATGCAACAACAAATGGATTCCCCCGCCGTCAAGATAGCGGTTGTAGAGGAGGAAATGGCAAGCGTAGCGAGGGGAATAGACTGATCTCACCAAGTGTTTGGCGCATGCGTGACGCCGCCATAAACTTAGTTCACAGGAGGCAAAAAGCAGTGCAGGAGAGGGCTCGTGCAGTCACGTGCTCCTCACGCGAGGAGCTCCAGCGAGCTTCTCGCACGCGCAGAAAGACTAAAGTTCCCTCGATACATTGCGGCACCGGCGCCGTAGTCAAACTGGCTTGTGAGATCGGTCTATTCTCCTAACCTTCAGAGAAACGTTTTGTAGGTCGGCCTCCCAGGTACAAAAATAATGCAAAGAATAAAGCCGGATCATTTTGACGAGCTCATACATGTCTTTCGGTTTCCCCATATTATAATTTATTGTATTGATTTTTAAAAACGTAAGCGTACATTGCTTCAATTTATTGTTTCAGAATTTTTTTTAATGTATGGTAAAATTTCTACTTAGATCTTTGTTTAGTTTCTTCAGCTGACGGCTTCACAAGCAGAACGCTCAGCGGAATATTTTTCAGGAAGGAAATTGATGCAACGATGAAAGTGCGAGGAAAGCCTATTATAATTTCTTTAGGTTGGTTTATTTATTTCAAGCTGCTTGGTTATTTTTTTTTGTCAAGGACACACAAAATAAACACAGATTTTTGATTAAACGGTGATATAGATGAAATTAAAATTGTCATGCGACTGCAAGATTTGAAGTCAGTAATTTTCATTCTCAGAGATTAGGACGCATATATAACCAACAATCTGTGTGGTGCAAAAGATGGTTGAGATTTATTAATAAAATTTACACAAAATATTTTGGATGATTAAAATCACCTTGGGGGCTAGTTGGCTATTTATCTTGGTAAAATTAGCGCAAAGACAAGGGAGGAACAACGTAAAGACAGGATAGAGAGCTACTTCCAACTGACGTTTAATACTGTGAGAAAAAGACAAAGAAGTACTGACATTTAAAAGATAAAGACACACGAATAAAACATAAGTAATTGTCAGTAAGGAAGGAGCAGAAGAAAAAAATAAATAACGATAAAAAACACGACGAAGAAAAGTGGTTAGGTCTAAGCTTAATGGTTGGCCACGCGGTTGAAACCGACAGCAACATCCAGGACACCATGAAAACTTTTGTTCATTATCCGAATGGCTAACACTTTTCAAGGTGACCATGTCACTGTTCTTTACATTCTGTCGCCTGGGCTACATCCAACACGCCGCCGGACTCAGACCTTAGAGACACTGATCAAGGTATTGCCTTTCTTTCTCCGATAGTAGTCCACATACTTGTTTTGATGATTTACCTAATCGTCAACACGAGGTAAATCATCGACACAAGCATGTGGACTGCTTCAGTGGAGTAATCTACGAAATACACCTTTTCATGTAGAAAAGTCTATGTGGGACAGTCGGGTCGTTGCATAAATTCTAGATTGAGAGAACATAACCTCGCGCTCAAGGCTTCACGTGCCGGACATCTAGCGGTGCACATTCGGGACTGCCAATGCACCCCATTGTTCAAAAAAGCAAAGGTGTTACAGCGTTTCAGAGAAAAAGAAGTAGGGAAATCTACGAAGAGCACATGATTATTAAAAAAATGAGGTGTATGCATCAGGGGGTGCTCCGCTAGTAGTCCTATCGGAGAAAAAACGGCAATACCTTGGATCACTGTCCCTGAGGTCTGAGTCCGGCGGCATGTTGGATGCGGCCCAGGCGACAGAGTGTAAAGAACATTGACATGGTCACCATTAACATCATGAAGAACGGTTTTTCTGGTGTCTTGGAGGTCGCTGTCGTTTTCAACAGTGTAGAGTTCCTGTAAAGGCTCCCTAAGGGAGCCAGAGTTGCGCGTTCATGCATGGCATGTGGATTCAGCTCCTCACGTGACTAAATTCGGCGAATAGCAGCGCCGCGCGTTCGAGGCGCGCGGCGTGCTCAAAAGCCGGGGAACGTACGCCGGGCCGCGTGCAACGTCTACTTTGCTGCACGACACTTGATACGGCTCCTCATGTGATCGGATCTCGGCAAATAGCGGCGAGGGCGGCACGCGGCACGTGGAATCAAACGCGCAACTCTGGCTCCCGTAGGGAGCCTATACAGGAACTCTAGAACAGTGAGACCAGCCATCAAGCTTAGTCCTAATCTCTTTACCACATAGGAGTTTAAGGCTCTCAGTGTGACGTCTATTGGAAAGAGAAGTTAAGCTTTGAGCCGAGAGGTTAGAGGATGGGGATAAATCTCTGTCGTAAAGACGGAAAATAAAACGTACTCCTTTCTTTTGGACTGATTCGATCTTGTTAATATCAGATTGTTTCCAGGATTCCAAATGATTGAACCATACTCGAGGATAGGGCGTATTAGTGTTTTATATGTTAGAAGTATTGTTTCTTGCGGGGCAACACGAAGGGTACGTTGGAGATAGCCGAGCTTTTTAAGTGCTTTCTTAAAGGCGGAATCGATGTGATTCCACCAAGGCGTCTCTTGCGAGAAAAGCAGACCAAGCTTCTTGCATTCAGAAACTTTTTACAGTGCGTAGCCATTGAATGAATATGTGAACATGGAAGGGAGGGTACGCTTTAAAAAAAACAAAAAAAAACGTTAGGACGGTTTTCGAAGTTCATGGTCATTTGCCAGGTATTACACCAGGTGCAGAAGCTTGCAAATGAACTGCTAAGTAAGTTATGGTCTTCAGGGGAGTTAATCGTGTGGTAAAGGACCCAGTCGTCAGAGTAATGCACTATTTTAGTGGCGATGTTACGTGATAAATCGTTGATGTAGAGAAAAAAAAGCGGACCGAGAACAGAGCCTTGTGAGACATGTGAAGACTCATCGGCAAAAGTAGACATGGACAAGTTAAAACGTACAAACTGCGAGCGATTGGAAAAAAAAACTTGCTATCCAGTTAGCGAGGGAAGGGTGGTTTAGTATTACATTAAGTTTGTACAAAAGTTTAGAGTGAGGGACGGAATCAAAGGCTTTAGAGAGGTCTATGAATATCGCATCCACTTGGTTGCCAATGTCGAGAGACTGAGTGATGTCGTGAGTAAATTCAGTTACTTGTGAAATTGTGCTGTAACCACGTCGAAACCTGTGTCGAATATCTCATTAAATGTTGTTAGTTTCAAGGAACTTCATGATGTCCTTGTAGATTACGTGCTCTTATAATTTGCAGAAATGAGATGAAAAACAAATTGGCCTGTAATTAGTTAATGAATGTTTGTCGGCGCATGTATACAATGGAAGGACGTTTGCCAGTTCCCAGGACGAGGGAACTGTTGCGGTTGACAGCTATTTCTGAAAAATAATAGCGAGGTACCGTCTAGTCAAAAGAGAATACAGAACAAGAAATGAATTATGAATGTTATCAGGGCCAGGGCGTTTTTTAGAATCTAATTTCAACACCGTGTTTAGCACGCCCTCATCACACACAGTTACATCACCAATTGTAGGCTATGAATCATTAATAAAAGGAGGAATTTCGAAATTGTCCATTGTAAATACCTATTCGAAGTATCTGTTGAACGCAGTGGCGATTGTTAGTGGGTCGCTACTGGCTACGTCATGAATTGTAAGAGAGTTTGAAGTAGAATTACTGGATAAAGTCTATTGCCGAAATTTGTGTGGGTTGCTTTTTATTAAGTTTTGCAGTGTAACACGGAAGCAAAAGTCGTTCGCTGAGTTAGTTTTAAGTCGAAGATCCTCCTTCGCTTTGTTAAACTGAACAATCTTCTATGACCACCGGGACGTCCTAGACGCCGGTGTCTATTGACACGACATCATAATTCAATATCTCTCATGTCAACCAAGGAAAGAAAATAATTTTTTCCTCGTTTTGGTAGGCACGAAACACTGGATACAGAGTTCAAAAATCTGTCCAAAAATATTTGAATAACGTGAGTAGTTTTTAAGAGTGTGAGAAAGAATGTTTTAACAGCGTGAGATGGATTTGCCTTTAAGATTTTATGGTAACGGCTCACTCTTAGAATAAAGCTCCATTTAGTGGAATACGATGCACGATAGGGACATGTCTCTAACGTGCACCAGGCAGTAGGGATTATACAGCCGCATGCTCCACTCTCTCAGGATCGGTGAGTAGTATTAGTTGATACCCGATTGAGCCAGAAATCAACAAGGGGCGGGGAAGTAAACAAGGGGGGCGGAGCCAGCCCCCCTTGTTTACTTCCGGCTCAATCGGGTATCAACCATTCACAGGGACGCAGGGCGGGGCCTCTTCCCTCTCTCCATCTCAGGGACCAATGACGGTGCATGGGCGTTGGCCAGTGACCAATCGGATCTCGCCTGGGTCCGAGTGAGGTCACGTACCTCAAACCGCAGACCTCAAACCTCAAACCGCAAACCTCAGACCTCAAACCACAAGTGTGGTTGACCAGGTGTTGACAGCTGCGGTCATCATCTGATAACAACCACCTGATGTCACACAGGGTCCGAGCTTCGTTCGACAGAGGGCGCTCACGTGATGTCGCACAGGGTTCGTGCTGCATCCGAAAGAGGGCGCTCACATGATGTCACACAGGGTTCGTGATGCATCCAACAGACGGCACTGCGTTCCGGTCACATGACGGTCACGTGTTTTGTATTTGAATCGATGCGCGGTAAATACCCCTTTTATTCGATAAAAAAGGCTTCGCGGGCGACGGGGACTCGACCTAGCTACCTTTTGATCAGAAGCCCAACACTACTGTCTGAGCTATGAACACAATGCTTCGTGGACGGCTTCATTCGTCCTAGTATTTCGTACGTCGAGCGCGCAATTCAGATCACGTGTTAGAGCTATCGCAACGCTTGGATTTTGTAACGGAATTGCTGAGTCATTCACCGGAGGGCGCTACAGGGACGGAAGAGTTCAGGATTATTGAGTCATCATCTGTCAGCGGGAAATGCACAGTCACGATGACGACACATAA